>OY754968.1:30504514-31239514 GCA_963576475.1 Molanna angustata | reverse complement strand
TAATATATAGAAAACATACAACATCGCCTCCTTCTTAAAGCTGACAAAGCTTGTGTAGAGGGAGGCCATGTGTAGCTATCATAAAGGTCAAAATATTGATTGTATAATTATTATAAGCTACATATTTATTTACTATTACATTTTAGTTTATTTCACTTTATTTAAAGTACACAGTAATGACTGGACAATTATACAGGTGATATACAATATATAAAACATATTCACGCTTAGCATCAATTATTTGTAAACTTATTACAATTAAGCAATTATATTGTTTATTTATTTATATACTTTATGTAAAAGTGCACAAAGGCGAGTTCATTGCCATAAGCAATTACTTCCAACCAACCCGAGCAACGTGAAGTCTCTAAAATTATATTGGTACACTAGTAGGTATTTAATGAGAAATAAAGAAAATATGAAAGGGAGAAAAAAAATCCAAAAATTACACTGATCATATATTTTCAGTTTATTTTCAAATATTTGTATTAAATTAATTTTATACTCACGAAACAATACTTTGATAGATTAGTGTAGGTACCTGTATCTTAATAAAAAGTAAAAAAAATATTTGTTCATGTATTACATGGTACATAATATTTTATTGGTTAATGAAACCATAAAACCAGATGATTGCTTTAATTTGACAACATAATCAAAAGCAAATAATTTCACGCGCTGTTTGATATGTTTATAAATATATATTTCTTTTTCTAAATCTAATACAATTTACGTCTAAATCTTTTGTAATCATGTCTTATTATTATTGTAGTCGGAGGCTATCTACTTCAAATATTATAAAGCGTATTATTTACTTCACAAATGTACTATTTACGTATTGATGTGTTTAACATGATAACAACAATGTGAAAAAAATTACAAATTTCGTTTGTTTAAATAAACAATATTCTACCGAACGGTTTCACATTTTTTTGAATTTTTGTACCTAAAATTGAGGCAGATTTAATGTTGCGTTTAGTCTCTTTCAGCTAAATTTTTTTGCTAACTTTCTTCACAAACATGATTGTAAAAGATCTCGTTCTGATACAATTTTGGAACTTCACGAGTTTGTTTTTCCTTTTCTTTGTATATAGGCGTATTATGAGTGAAAGGGAGAAGGTGATATTTGAGGGTGTATTAAAATAGTTTGTATCACCTTTTTGAGAAGTGACGCCATGCCGCCGAAAAAAGGTGATATTAGATACAAGTAGTGAATAGAAACATCCTGTTCGGTAAAATATTAAAGGGACCGAAGAATGGATATAGCTTTTACGTACCTCTAACATAGATGGGTTACATCTCCATTATATCAGTGTTGCCAGAAACACAAAAAATTGATTATAATGCAGAAACATTTGATAAAAATCAAAAAAGTTTTCTCTAAGGCTTTTTACCCAAAAAGGATTTTGCAGCCGTTGCTAATCAGAAACATTAGATTACACAGATTTTGTTACAAAAAACAAAATTTAAATAATAGTCATATTCATTACAATAGATTTAAATATTAAACCATGAAACTGAAGAGAGTACAGCTTAGATACTTGTTATATGGAAAAATTATTTTTTATCTTAAATTTATTTTTTTAACTTTAAGAGCATCTGCACCACGTGAAAATAATAAATTTGATAAACAAAAATAAAAATGAAATGAGCGGGAATCAATGATATTTTATGAAAAATTTATAACATCTCAAAAGAGACGAATATGGAATATTATAGGAGAACCAAGAAACAGATTTACATACACATTGGTACAAGCAAGAAAACAAGCCAAAAATGAACTTATAATTCTGGCGCAGTTCAGGGGTGACATCTGTTTGAAATCATCTGTTTGGACTGTTGCTTTCATTGTTTACAAATCAATTTCTCAATAGATGGCGTCACAAAAAGGATTCTTCGTCACTTCATTGATGGCGATGTTATTTTTTAGCTACCTAATTTGTAAAAGGAATAGATTTTCATGATTTAAATATAATTGAATTGATCTTTCAAATAATTGAATTGATCGGGAACTCAACAGGAAGGCATAATTGGTGAACGTTGCGCAAGCGCATGGAGTAAACACATAAACCAGCCGATGACATGTCGTAGGCCCTGTAGGTGCCTTGAATTCCTGGTTCTCCTATAATATTCCATCTTCGTCTCTATTGAGATGCTAAAAAAATGTCATTAAGCCTATCATTTTTTTACTGAAGAGATTAAATCTTTAACTGAATATTTGTGTAAAAAATATCTATCTCCAAAAAATTCAGGAAAATAAAATCCATTACTATCAGATTTTCTTATCAGGAGTAACAATCGTTCGGTAAAAAAAATACCAAAAATTAAATATTGTTTGATTTTGTATTGTATATATTTTGTCTACCTGGTAGCACTGGCTACGACGTGGGAGATTGAAGGCTCACGTATAGGTGCTATAGGGTCCAGCCTAATTACTATTACATGTATTAAAACTTATCACTCACCTACTAAAACAAATATTCCCATAACCATGAGTTTAATTAATATGATAGCGGTATTGAAGGATCGACATAAATTTCAAACAACAATATTTTATCTGCAGGGAATATATGTTTGAAACTTTTTAAAATATAGGTAGGTACCTACTATACAGTTTAAGAATCTACTTAGATGCAGAAGATATACTAAGAATTTGAATATATTTAAAATAAGGACAATGACATAATCCTCATATTTATTTGTATGTTTAATTTCCAACCCATGAAGTTTTAAATTATTTGCTGAAAATGTTCATTTTTCTTTCAGAGGGTAAATTATTTATATTACTATTTCCATTTACATTCAATCAACGACCATCATAATAAGCAGATTGATTCAAATAATATCTAAATACTTTCGCAATATGAAGATTTGAAGAGTATGTTTTGTATCTAGTCTAGATTGATTGAGTCTAGTTGCCTACTCAATCATGGCCAGGCCAAGGAAAATGAAAAAGTAAGCTAAGGAGAGGTGATAGAAAATATTTTTAACCGTATCAGGATTAGTATTCACATGTTATCCAACCAGTAATAAGACTTTCTGTTATGAGTAATAAAAAGAAAAAGGAACTAATCGTATAAGTTTTAGGACCAAAATTAATGTATTTGGAAAAAGATAAATTTAATAAAAAAAAAAAACAATTTAATCATGACATCAGTGAGGTGTGTGGTCATCCTTACTAATGATGCCACACTGTGGTGTGAGGGAGGGTAACACCCTTATTATTAATCATAGACAACGGATTGGTAAAAAAAAATGTGAAGTGTGTAAAACATATAAAGCCTTGTAAAAATTCTGCATTTTATCATATTCAGATTATTAAAAAAATACCTGAATTCATGCAAAACTCAAATATTTCCAAACTTGTAACAAATTTATGCGGAATCAAGTTTTTATGCCATTTTCGACATAAAATTATCACGGGAAAAGTGTAGGTTTCGTTTTGAATTTCACGAAGTTTAGCATATTCTATTTTTTTACTGTTATTTTACAACCCAAACACATGGTTCGATCGATCTTGGGATTGAACTTTCCATAGAAATCAGAACATTTTCATATCCATGATGAATAAAATGCGCTCCTATATTTTTTAACGTACAGTGTAGGTACCATAGTGGATTTAAAAGGTCAAAAATTTACATTCTTTGAGTGTCAACATTGCATGGATGAAAATCGTAATTTGTTTTGGCAAATGTATTTGCATTTTGCATTATTAATGAAACTTGGGAATATTATTTAATTTTATTTTTGATGCACAAATATAACTCCCCCGAACAAAAGTGGGTATAAGCAAAAGGAGACAATGGTAGTTATTGGAAATTAAAACTTCACGCTTTAACTCCTAATATGTTGTGTTCCTAGAAACTTTGGGTGGCGTATTTACAATAGGTGTGACTTATATTTCACATTTTATTACATACAATAGGTTTATGAATTAGCAAATTTATGGTTTAAATACATATCTAAGGTTGTTAAATAGATTAAACCAATGTGAAATTAATGATCAAATATTTACCAAAAATTTATGATATGACAATATATATATGAATCAATCCATTTCATAACCTCATAATTTTATGTGCACAATAGCGTCAATACTAATTAAAATAATAGTTGGTACATACCAATTAACCAAGGATTCTCATTTTGTTGAAATATTAACTATTTAATTAATATTCTATCATAATTTACATCATTTGAGTTACTCAATAGTATCATAACTTTGATATTTATCAAGTATAATTTTGATCAAGAATATTGCAATGTAGAATAATAAAAAGAAGGACAATCGAAAAAAAATCAGTTTTATATATTTTAATATGATTGATATTTTTTTTTATTAGGGCACTGCTACCAATAGAGGCGGAATTGTGCTGTACAATTTGAATTTGAATCAACAAAATGTTTGATATTTTTAATATATACTTTTTTGCTTTAGTTGACACTAAAAATGCACATTTTACCATAATTTGGATAAATTGAAACTGAAAAAGAAAAATAGATAAATAGTTCATATACATAAGCCGTGGAATGGTTATAACATTCGATAACAATATTACAACCTCAATTTCAAAAACTTAATAATTCTAAAGTTTTTGTCTCAAAAGAGTGAAAAAATTATTTAAAATTAACAAATAAAATAGATTAAATTAAGAAATAAAATAGAACACAGTATTTTAAAATAAGTAATTGAAACAGAACACAGTAACGAATTTGTGGAAAAATTATGTGTTCTATTTTAATTGTCATTTTAAAAACTTAATAAAGATCTAGATAAAGTGACCATTTTGAAGTGCAAGTGACATATATTTTATTTTTATATTTTATATTGCTTCTCAGGCAACTTACATGTATTGTGGGTATTAATAATTTAACACACACCCAATAACAAGTTGCCACATTCTGGACTTACGTTTTTAATCGGCTCAGAGATCTAGACTGAAAACACCATTAAAAACTCTGTCCTCACCGGGAATTGTACAGTCAGATTTAGATCAGCAGTCAGATACCAAACTAACTGAGCCACGAAGGCCTTATTGGAGTACGTAAATGTTCTTGAGTAAAAATACAATTTTTGACTTAATGAAAAAGTGAATAGGTTTTTGTTTTCTATAATAAAAATGTATAAACATGATAGTGTAAAATGAGGAACAGGCAAGTCGGAACCAAGATGTGCTATGCCAACAATATTATAACTCCGTTTGTGTGTGGATCTTCCAATTAATTTAATGGTAACCTATTAGATGTTGGATGGGCCTTTCTTCATTCACCGAACAAACCGCAAATTGGCCCAATTTAACTTCATTTTGTACGCTGTTTGATCAATTATCATTTAGATTATTATTTTATTGACTATAATACTCCAGCTTACATCACGCCTTAACTAATGGCTGACATTCGGGTCATTCAGATTTCAAAGAATACTTCGTAATAATAATCAATATTAAGATGTTTATATTTGACACGAATAGTGAATTACACGTACAGAATAACTTTATTGTTTTTTTTGACACCTCAAAAATATTAATAAATAACAATGTGCAAAAAAATGGGCTCATTGTCATGCCTTCCACAATCTCTTTCAACCAGCAAAAGCAATGTAAAACCTCGGGTAAAATTAATACAATTAGTAAGAAAAAGAATATACAGTTATAAACAGACTGAACGTAGCTCATAATAATTAAGAAAGGACGGAGGGAGTAGAATACAAAAGGAATATTGTTCAAGAAAGAACTTTCACCACATAGCATTTGTACCGCAAGGATGATTTGGAGCCCACTAAAAGAGTGCTGTATAATGATCCAGTAGAGCAAAGAAGTGTCGGTAGACCAAAACAGAAATGGTTGAGTGGTAATGGCGATGGATGTTCGTTTGCTGGGCCAGAGAAACTGAAAAGTTAGAATAAGTGACAGAGCAGGATGGTGAAGTTTCTTGCAGGCAGCTAAGACCCTTCAAGGGTTGTAAGTTGTAAGGCTGAAAATTATTATGATGTTGGACATCACCAAATAGACTATTCTATATTTTTATTGATTTAATGATTCTCTAAGCCTTTCAACTCCAGTGGAGGGAATAGGGATAACATAGGGAAGAGACAGGGTGAGGTTTGACATAATTACAAGACTAGTTTTTAGAAATTGTCGGTAATTAATTGTGGAGTGTAAGTAATTTATATAGTAAATATTGTTTAATCATCGAACCGACGCGCGACGCCGGCCCAGAAGTGAAATTTCTAACCACTATGCCAGTGAGTTCGGTCGAATAATTTTATCAATTCATCGTTTACCACATAACCATAGGACTATCTTTAAACATGCCACCGTCAAACTGTCGCTTATCAAAGTAAGTTCTTTTAAAATATAATTTCCTGTTGTTGCAAATCATATTCAGGTTTTACCGATTTCTCCACCAACCGACTCATAGAAGTCTATTAATTCTTTGAATCTTTTTTATTTCATCTTGACGCCTCCGTCTGTCTTGAAACAGACCTCCCAACCTCACACTATACCAAACAAAAACCAGGTATTCAGTCCGCGGACCAAGTATTTGAAAACAAAACCTTCCGTTAACTCAATCGAAAAATAATCCACCGTACAAAAATCTACTCTGGGTGAGTGAGGAAAAACACACGTAAATAAATCACACCGCGGAATTAAGTCTGTTAATACAATAAAAAAAATCACCTTGTTTCTGTGTTCGGCTCACCGTACAGACGGTCCGTGTGGTTTCGGCACAGAGGTGCCACTATAATTAAAGGTTTGGCCATAATAACTATATTAGCGATACTTTGCGGTTTTTATATTGCGAATTAAATCTGAATAAGTTTCCGCGAAAACACGCCACGTATATGTGGACCACACAACGATCAACTTATTTACCTGTCTTGTCAGACGGATAATATCATTTATCAAAATTATAACATTTCAAAAATACTTTTGCCGAAAAGGTATCAATTTTGGGCGTTTCAAAATGCTTCATTATAGTCATTTAACAAATATTCCAAGGTCATTTTAAAACTTCTTTAATTTGTGGCTTTTACGGTTTTCGTCAATCGATGTAGTTAAAAAAAATAAATATTTAGATGGGTTGGTGGCAAAGAAGTAGTGCTCTAAACTAATAATCCTTTGCACTCTAGTTCGAATCCTGTCTCGAATGATTTCGTTCATAGTACAAGCATTTTGCTAATTTTATTATAAGTAGGAAGGTGTACTGTACAGTGTACATATATGTAATTTATAGAAAAACTTTCATTCTTTAAAAAAATATAGACATCAATTTATATCATCTAACTTCCAACGTTTCCATATTTGGGATAAACAGAGAAATCATAAGATTACAAATTTGCATATTATTTACGTTTTTTTTTTTGTTAATTTAATTATATTCTTCGTCAAGCCTGGACCCCTGGATTGCTAGCCCAGCGCGCTAACCGCTCTGCCATCGATCCATCTAAAATATAAGTTTAGATTTGAAAATGAGACTTGGTCATAGTAATTTATTTTCTGTAACTCTTGCCATATTCACTTATACATCATCAACGTTACAAACCTTGGGTATTAACTGCCTTCAAGAAACACCTTAATCATTTTCTGTCTCTGGCTACCACTTTCAAATTCTTCCATCCTAGAGCCTGACAATCCGCAATGACATCTAACTATCGCATCCATTTATGTCCAATATTCTGGGATAAAATTCCTGTATTAAACAAACGAAAAATGTATTAAGTAAACACCTTGTCACGCTATAATAAATAACCAGTTGATTACATATAATTATTTATTAAACACTTTCACATCCTATGCAATTGGCGACTTTTTAGCCAAATGGTAATTTTCCAATTAACCAGCGTTCATAGTCCAGAGAAGCAAGATTTCCCTGAGAAATCCTCGGGAATTGAACTCATTATTATATTAAGGAATATAATAATATAATTTAACAGCTAGCCAGAAGTTTATTCGTCGCACTAACTAGACATTTTGACTTTACACATACACATTTTTAAAATAAAACTACCTACGTTTCATTTACCAGCGTCTAAAGAAGGTTGAACAAAAACATTTCATAAATAATAATGATGCCTTAACTTAAACATATTTGGACTCCACGTAGCGTATCAAATCGGAAAGATTTCACAGTTAATAACCCATTTCCACGTTACATATTAATTATAATCTTCTGTCCGAGCCAGCATAGGCAAACGGGTAACGATGGATTTTTTTATACATCATGTCTATGGAACCTATTGTTTAATATTTTTAAACATTTAAGAGACCATTTTCGACAAACGCTTCTAAAAGTATTTTAAAGGCACGATAAATGTCATGTCCTGGTTTTAATGTCAAGTTCTGCGGAAATTATGTACGCTTTGAGTTTCGCCTATTTTATTTCGTTTTTTTACTATGGTGTTTTTATATTTTTGTCACAAAGTAATCTAAATTTATGTTGATTAATGAAATGCACAAAAACTTGAGTCGATTAGTGAGTCGATTAATTTCTTCTTTTTAATGTCATGTGTCAAAATGTTTGAATTTTTATTTGTCTATCTTGAAAAGTGAATTGATAAAATTTCACTTGCATATAAGTTTTCATCAAAATTTAATAATTAAAAAAAAAATGATTTTGAAAAATAAGCTGTTGGTAACTGATAAAGCATGTTGAGAAGCTGTGAACAACACAATTGTGTTATAGTGTTGAAATAGTCAAAATACTAATTTGTATGTCATTATTCAAGTTGGACCACACGTACAATATGAAATGTGTCAAAATGGGAGCGCCTTGTCATGGAATTGTACGGTGTGGTGTGGTATGGTGAAGTTGGTTACATTGTTAGACCGAAGATAAGATAAATATGTGACCTGATTAGATAATTATGTACTGTTTACTTCAAGCGTTTCCTCCCTATGTCTCATTAATATAAATCTTGGATAAATAATGACTATGTATTTCCTAATTAGCCATCACTCACTATTTCACACCCAATCAATAACAATTTTATATAGTCATTGGTACATAAAGATGCATTAAAATTTAAAACTAATGTAAAAGTAATTTTAGTGCTATGTTGATGCCCATTTTCCGGCTTGGTTGCATATCGATTGACATAGTCTTATTATGAAAACTGAATATTTCAACAATAAAGAGTATTTTTGGGGGACAATAATAATTATCGTGCATAATGCAATTAATATAAAACATTTTTCAATCACGCACAATTCGAATGACAATCACATACTACTTAAGGCTCTTGTAAACCCTGGATGTACGGATGTACACAAATATGACCACTGAATTAACTTTTAATGTATTAAACACGAAAAAATATGGTATATCACTTAATCAGTGATAATCAATATTTTTTCGTGAGGAAAAGGAAAATTTAGAGGTTTTCTTATATTCATTTTATATTAATTCTCGGGCAACTAACTGGTACTATGTCAAATATTAGTTTGACACGCGCCCAATAACCAGTCAACAACAGACAGACTTTTGCAATTTATATCATATTTGAAGGTAGATGTTTGTATTGTATTTTTTAGAACACACACATTAAATATAACCTTCCAATATTTAATTGTTTTCAATAACTAACAAACATCTACCCTGAAAACCCTTATTTCGAAAGTTTTAACAGATGAAATCATGGAAAAAGTGTGGATCGATTTTTATATTTTTATATTACCTCTCGGGCAACTAACAGGTACTATGTCAAATATTAATTTAACACGCACCCAATAACAAGTTGCCACATTCTGGAGACTTACGATGTTAATCGTCTCACGATGTTACGATGTTATCCAGACTGAAAACACAATTAAAAACTGTGTCCCCGCCGGGAATCGAACCCAGGACCTTTGGATCAGCAGTAAGATACCCAACCACTAACTAGAGTTTATATCACACTAACAAGAGTAGTTTTCTATAAGAAAAAAAATATATTAAAAAAATATACAACTCTTTTTACTCCCCACTAACCCAAGGGGATATAGTGGGGAGTTATGATTTCGCAATTTTTAAGTGTATTTTTTTGTTGCAGATTATTAACTAGTATCATGCTGAGATTGTATTCTGAAAGTTTCATCACAATGGATCTCTGTGTGTGTGTGCTATGTGCTGCGTGCTGTGTGCTATGTACAGTGTGCTATGTACGGCGTGTTTATTTTACTTTATCGATTATAGACTAAAGTACTCATTCAATTCTTTTCAAATTTTGCAAATATGTATATCTAACACTCGCTTAGACCCCATTAGATTTTGTTTTGAATGATAATAGTGCTTCTCAATTTCTCAACTGTCAAATATTTCAATGTGACCCTAAACTCAGGAAACTTAAAATTTGAAATTTTTATTTCCAAATTGGTGAAAAAGCACATCACTTTCAGAAAATGGCATTGAAGAGTTATCAAGTTTTCGTAATAAAATATTTAAATAAAAAATAATTTAACAAACTCATTTCATGAAAATGCTGAATATTTTCCATACAAAATTTGAATACTTTATAGAATGACTTGTTAGTGAGGAGTTTAGCGTTGACCACAACCCACTCGTTTTAGTGACATACAAAAAAAAATAAAAAAAGGTTTTACTAAATCTAATTTTAGAAGAAAAGTATTAAACAAATTAATATTTCTAAAAACTCGTGCAATAGAATTAATAGGTAAAAACTGTTCTTTATTTCAATGACGTATCTTTTGACGGCACTGAGGGGAAAGATTTTTAAAATATTCTATATAGCCTACTATAGCCTTTTCCAAAATATGTATAAATAATAACCTAATATGGATGAATCAGTATTAAAGCAGTTTGTGAGTTAGAAATCTAGTGAATCTTAGTTATATTCATTCCTCGACCGATTTCATTAATGTAATGACCGATTTGATTAATGTAAATGAATGATTAATGTATAGCAAAAGTATGTATTCGTTTATTTTAATGTTTCAGATACTTTTTTAATGTCTTTCACGTAAATAGGTAGGTACATTGCTGAGCTGCTGCTTTAACAAGTAGTATAATATATAATATGTAGGTACTCAGTATTTTAATGGTGTAGGTACCTACCTAATAATCATTGTTTAATGCAGGTACAAGATAAAATAAGATTGATGAAAAATATTTTGCTATATTTCTTCCTATTTAAAATCATATTATATTCCTTAGTTAATAGTAACTAAAAGAACAAATATATATTTATTATCGGATACAAATACTCCAGCTCCAATCTCATTCGAGTTCTCGCTCTCGAAGCCAACCGTGGGTTTTGTGATTTCATCTCCTCATGTTTGAATCGAATGACAATTAATTAAAAGAAATAATTCTCACACTTAACGCGACTTTTGGAATTATCTTCGATTTCTTCTGGCATCAGAAACGACCTTATCTTGGTGGCTGTTAGCTGGAAAAGGAAATGGGAACAGATCGGACTACCTACATTATTGAACGAATGACTTAATAGTTTTTTACCAATATCTACCATGAGTTTTTTTATAGTTAGAAATTTCGCATTACCAAGATGGATTGTGAAGACGTCACTAAGAAACTTTACCGTGGGAAATGCAAGCTGTTTCGCCCACAACCACCATTATTTTTATCTACCAACATTTCAAATATAGAAATCAAATAGATTTTTATTGACTTCATAATATACCACAGTTTGTTTAAGCTTTTTTTGTCTATAATATATTTTGTATCGCTAAACACAATAATCAATGACAGAATAAATATGTGTAGGAATAATGTTTGTGTTGAATCGTCTAATATATTTCAAAAGAATTAAATATAATGTTTCCACTGTTTTTTACGGAATGCCATTATATATATTTTCTGTGTTGTTAATTGTTATTAATAATAAAAACACTTATTAATTATATCACCGTTGATTTTATTTTTGACTACGATTAGTTTCGTGCACATTTGCGCAATTACGAGTAGATTAATTGAAAGTCTTTTTTATTTAAATATTTTTTAAAGTAAAATATCTTTTACAAAATACTGACAATAAAATCAAAGAAAAATAATATTTTTTGTAGGTCATATTGTATTAGAAACAATTTTCTCTTAATTGACTGACCACAAAATTGAATTAAAGTAATGTTCCCATAAGAACAAAATATCATATTTGTGATGATATGTGTATAAATAAAAGAAGATGAGATATTTGAACCATAAATACATTTGAGAATAGTAAAATAGGTAAATCGAATATTTTAATAGTTGCATATAGGCATTGGTAAGCATAATTGGTGAACGTTGCACAAGCGCATGAAGTGATCACGTGAACCAGACGATGACAGATCTTTAGCATAAAATATCGAGATATCATTAATCCAGGTTTGAGTTCTATGTCTGAGTTTATTTGTTTGTGTTAATTTGTATATTTAATTCTTACGTATTTGTAAAATATATATATTTTTCTTAGAGTTCCATGTCTGAGTTTAGTTGTTTGTGTTGATTTGTTTATTTTGGTGTTTTTTGGCACAAATCATCTAATAGGATGCAATGCCTTAAAAATAAAAAAAAATAATAATCCAGGTGAATAAACATTATAAGCTCGAACAATCGACGAGCATGAATGTAAAAGAAGGCAGGAATGTGTGCAAAAATATAGGAGAGCACTGAAAAAAAAAAAACCAAACCAAACCAAATGTTTTGTAGTCACTATAGTTCGGTTAATTTTAACATGAAATTTTGTTTCTATAAACATAAACAAGTGTAAACAAAAAAAAATGGCGTTCGGTTCTCTCTGCTTAGCCCGTAAGGGACACTAGAGTCTACAATCTGAATCTACCCGTTTGCATTCTGTTTCCGGTTGGCTCTCTGATTGGTTGAGATCTCGTAGTATTAAGTCAAATGAGCTGTGAAATTTTATATTAAATGCGTAAAATTAAAAGAATATTATATATTTAACTTATAATAATTTATAATTCAATTTATAAAGCAACTCGCTCACGCGAGTCGCTATTATTATTATACACAAACTTAAACCTTACCTAAGAATGCAGAAAAGAAACTCAGGGGCTAGACGCTACTGTAAGGGACATGGCGTGATGGTATACCTATATGTATGTATGTATTTTCAAAAAATATGATTGATCCCCCCACAGGGATAAAAATACAAAGTATGCGTAAATATATAAAAACCTAAAATATTCAATAAATAAAATATAAATAATGAAACAATATATAAAATGTGTAAAGTTTTCTCAAATAGGCCCGATCGTCCTCGATTTATATCGTACGTTTCTCTCATTCCAATTGATTTCCAAATGTTGATAATTATGTTTTATTACACTCACTTAATTATCTTGTTCAACTTCCAACTTTCGTATTATACACATCCATACATTGTGTGTGGGTGGATTAAATAAAATACACAATATTTTCAATAATTAATTTGATCGATTTATGCAATTTCGATATAATCGTTTTCGTCTACGTTTATAAAGATATTCATTAATTTTTATTGAAATGTCATCAAAGCTTTTGAGTCATTTGAGTTTACCTCTGTAAATGATTACATTTACATTTTATCTTTTATATGTATGTACATACCTACATTGATAGACATCACAATATTTATTGTATCTGCAATGCCCCACTGAGGAAATAAAAACCTCAGCCGGGGCGAATGTATCTTAAACTTGTGACACTGTAATAGTTCATGCCAACGTCAGTCGTATATAAAAAGTGCATCCATATAATATTACAAATAAAAATATGTATAAAAAACATAAAACAAAAATATACATAAATATATTTGAAGAAAAAGATAAGTATGGGGTCGAAAGCTATGGGTGAACACTCTCCTCTGCATAGTGTCTGCCTGACACTAAGAGCCATTCCTTTATTTTAGTTTTAAAATAATGCCTATTGTCCGTTTTATTCATTTCTTTTTTTATCAAGTTTATTGAAAGTTCTAGGAGCAATCACTTCAAAACATGTCTGTACAAACGAGGTTTTCATTAGAGCCACATAGAAGTTCAAATCATTAGCTTGCATTGTGAAACGCGTTTGTTGGCTTCTACTATGCAGATTTATATTCTTTTGGAAATTAATTAATACAATTTTCAAAAACAGCTGTCTTGGGTCGAGGAGAGAAAAATTCTTAAACAAATCGCCTGAATGGAATATATATTTGTATATTTTTATTGTTGTATGTTTCAATTGTTTTATTTCTTATGAAATGAAATAGGTATATTAAATTTTGTTCACATTTTTTGAATTACTCATAGATATTGTCCATTTGAGCCAAAGTGTATAACTCGTATAAAAAAACTACCATTGCAAAGTTATGTACCTTCATTATTATTTATAATTGTTGTTATTAAATAACTGGTGGTTTTGTCCACATTGAACGAATGAAGAATGCATGATTGACAAAATTATATTTGGTTAAAAGAAATAATATGGCAACATTGATAAAGAAAGTATGGCCACATATGGGTCAGATAGGAATGAAGGGCAAAATAGAGGGATGCCGAGAAATAGGAATATGTCAGATGTCATGGCTCCGCAACATTCGTGAGTGGACCGGCATCAGAGACGTCGGCGGATAGAGATGCCTTCTCAGCAGTGATTATGGGGCGTATTTACCTTTCCATGTTGATTAGGAGGCAAGTACTGCCTCGAATTAGGCACTAGTTTGTTGCGCTAATGCATTTAAAAACTCGTGTTGAATTCAAGGCACGTGTCCACCAAATGCACACGGTTTAGCAACGCAAACTGTTCCTGCTAATACGTGTTCAATTCAAGGCAATTTATTATTGAATATGGAACATATATCGCCATGAAGTTTCTCGATATTTCATTTCACTCGTATTTCGACTGTCACTGTCACATTTGTATTTTGTTCACAGATTATATGGTCGAATCAATATTTAAGTCTTTAAGTAATGTAGAACTTACGTTGTAAAAATAAGTATTAGAAATACACTTACTTAATATTTTAGTTACGTTTTGTTTATGATAAATTTTATGATATAATGTAGATATGTGTAGATTAATCTATTAAAAAAAAACAATCATACACAAAAAATGCATCTAACACAGCCTTGTAACGCTCAATCAAAACGCATGGTAAAATTTATAAACCTTAGGAGGACACGTTCCTTGAATTCAACGCGAGTTTTTAAGTGCATTAGTGCAACAAACTAGTGCCTGATTCGAGGCAGTACTTGCCTCCTAATCAACACGGAAAGGTGAATACGCGATCGGGGGGACTTGATGTGGCATGAAGAAGAAGGAATGAAATATCCAAAAAAAAATAGTATAAATAAACAAAGAGTTAAAATATAGTAATAGAAGCATTCGATAAGATAAGAATTCATGACGTTGGTTGACCTATTTCTACAACTTTGAGACAGCAATGTCTAATGAATAGATATTGCTGTCTCAAATTTCAAAGTTGTGCAATGGATTTTCTTTTATTTCAGCAAATCATTGATTAAGCGATCAAAGCGAATCAACTGCCACATTATCATCTTTTGACATACAATTTTTCATGTCATTCGTGTTCTTTCATCGTCTTGTATACATTCTGATTTCGTATAATTTCTTTCATTGATGATCGAGGCCAGTTAAAATATCATTGATGAAAAAACATATTTATTGATGAACAATAAATTAATATCATTTAAATTTAATCTATGTCATATACTTTCTTCTTCGGTTATTTATAATATATATTTATTATTGGTAATTTAACTTTTGCTATGAGGCACCCGGTTATAATAGTGCTTCTCTTTTCTATTATTGACGTACCTATTCGGGTGTCTCGTAAGAGTCGGGCAATCGAAAATACAAGAGGCAAAATAACATCTCGCATAGTTCAGTAATGAGGTTCACCTCCCATTTTGAATGTAGTGCCTTTTAGGTAAGACGAGACTGTGTGTGAGGTAACCAGCGACAGGTGTGCGGAAGTGGGATATCAATGAATGAAAAAAATATGAATGGAAGGTAAGTCAACCTTTATTGAAATATCTATATTAGGTAGGTACTTTTGAAGAATGAATGCATTGTTTTCGATAAGAGAAGAATATGTTAGAAGTTTTAATCAATTAATAAATAATGTAATAAATATAGAGATGGTATAAATTAAAATAAAATAAATAAATAAATAAATAAATAAATAAATAAATAAATAAATAAATAAATAAATAAATAAATAAATAAATAAATAAATAAATAAATAAATAAATAAATAAATAAATAAATAAATAAATAAATAAATAAATAAATAAATAAATTAATTAATTAATTAATAAATAAATAAATAAATAAATAAATAAAAGAAATAAATAAATAAATAAATAAATAAATAAATAAACAAATAAATAAATAAATAAATATATAAATAAATAAATAAATTAATAAATAAATAAATAAATAAATAGTATTAAGCATTTTACAGATGGACTAACGTAAAATGAATTTTGATGTACGCAATAATTTGTTTAATAACATAATACCTACTCAACATATTTATATCCATAGATGGCATGATGAAGAGTGAAAGATATGATAAAACAGGGTTGTCAATATAAATTGAATACAAGCGGTGTAATATTTTTTTAATTTGGTGTATTCACTGAATTAACAATCATGTTGATTTGAGTGATAATCATAGTTTTATAATTTTCTCCAGAAAAAATATTGCATATACAATATAAAGTATAATGTTAGATTTCATTCACTTAAAATCGTCAAAATTAAGAATTAAAATCAAACGTTGGCCTTCTCGGCTCAGTTGAAGGTTTTATAGCTCCAAGGGTCTTTTTGATGGAATTAATATTATGTACAATAATGTATATCGAATATATGTACCTACTTTGAAAAATAAAACAAAAAGTCCTTGTTATCAATTTATATGCATCCTCATACGTTCTAACTTATCGAATGCTTGTTTACGAATTAAGGCAGGATAGGAACCCGTTTCCACTAGATTAAAAATCCACTTGCCTCTCAACCATGGACTATAATCCCCACCATAATATTTTAGTGTGTAATATGTATATTTATTTATATGTTAATGTGTATGTATGTATGTGGAATTTTTTTAAGTCAAGTATGAATCATAAACTATAATTTTTTAAACGATAAAAACTATGCACACAGCTTTATTCACAATCAGTAATGGTTTTAGGCTAATAAGAAATCAACTTTTTAATGTTTTATTATATTATTTTTCATTTTTTCGTAAATTTTCCTACAAAATTTGCCACGAATGAAACGTCAAAATGTGTAGTTTTTCGTAAGAAAATATTTGTTTATTTTAATTTCAGAAGTGCGTTTTTACACGAATAACATATATTTACAAGTATAACTTAGCGTTTGAGTGAAAAACATGGTGATTATTTTGAATAATTATAATGTTTGACTTATTTTTAAAGTAAGCGTTTTGTACATAAAATGCGGCCATTTTGGTAGTAAATCCATACCTTTACAATATATATCCTGTAAAATAAATTAAATTATGAAATGATAAAATGATACACAACTTATTACAGCAAGTTTTAAGATAAATATTGTAAAATTCTGTTTATTTTTAATAACGCTATAAGTATTATAAAATTGCATAATTTGTCACATAATATTTGATTTTTCTGACAGTAAAATTGTTGATTTTCGTTCTTGTGGCTTCGAACAAACCAATGTAGGTACCTATTATTCGCAGTTTTTATACACACTATTTCCTATATTCTAATATATCTTCTTCTTCTTCTTTTACGTATACATATGGTTCAGTTTTATTACAAACTATTTCCTATAGTCTAATTTTTCTTTTTCTTCTTTTATGTAGACCTTTGGGTGAGTTTTTATACTATTTCATGGAGTCTAATTCTTCTTCCTCTTCATTTGTGAAGACCTTTGGGACAGTTCATAAATAAAGTATTTCCTATAATCTAATTTTTCTTTTTTTAATTTATGCAGACCTTGGGTGAGTTTTAATACTAACTAACTAACATACTGGGATTTTTTATGAATCAAATTCTAAATTTAGAACTTTGGTATAGGTAGGTACGTACCTACCTGGCACTTACTAAAATGTTCCATATTTATTCCATACTTATTACAAATATCTGACTTTGTTGATTTTTTTTTTCGTTTCAATAGTTATATTTTAGAGTGTAATATTTTTTTAAGATAGCCAAAGGTCCCGGGTTCGATTCCCGGTGGAGACACAGTTTTTAATTGTGTTTTCAGTCTGGATCTGTGAGACGATTAATATCGTAAGTCTCCAGAATGTGGCAACTTGTTATTGGGTGCGTGTTAAATAATATTTGATATAGTACCTGTTAGTTGCCCGAGAAACAATATTAAATAAATAAATAAATAAATAATGTAGTAGGTACATATAATTCAATGCAAGGTAATTATTATGTAATATAGGTGTATGATTTTTAATTATTTATTTAATAATTATCTAAATTTTTGTTTGTTTATATATTCATCTCATAAAAGTATGCACTTGGAATTCATTCAACGATCCAAGCGGATAAGACAAGCGGAAACTTACTCTTTTCGCACTTAATATCACTATATAAGAACATGGGGGTTATGGCCAACACTAAACTCTTCATAATGCTTAAATTCATTCAAATTATAAAACCACTTTTAAACTCCAATCTTGCTGAAATACCTTTCCCAGTCCAATCCTACTGAAATTTCAAACCACTTCCCTTTACATTATTTGAGACTGAAGGGAAGGGACGGAGGGGACTGTTATTAAAAAAACTAACTTATTTTTGTTATTTTTTATTTATTGTATTGGATATTTTTTACTCATTCTGAATTTATCATAACAAATACACAGTTCAAAATTACGAAAACGATTTTCTTGATACGTTGGCATATTGCTTCACATTTACCTTCGAGCAACGCCGGGTATAAAAGCTAGTGATATCGTATTTTGAATAAACATTAGTCAATGACAGTCTGCGGTGTGAATCTTCCTTTCACATTTGTTGATGGTTCTTTTTGCACTATGTTATCGATAATACTTATCAAGATGACTTCGTGAGCTCATATTATACTCTTTCACTTAGCGTTCTGAGCGTTCTGTGAAGAGGCCAATTACAAGAATAATATGCAGATGTGGTGGTTGAAATTGCGATTGAATAATCATTAGTGCGAGACAACCTTGTTTGAAATATGCTATGTGAAATCCGTGGTGGAATCGATTGGAATATTCGCGATGAAGTATTGGTTTACATGAAAAAAGGCATGCCTACCCTATCTCACGGACACATCTGGAATATTGTACCAAGCGATAGCCATCGTTCGGGCATTACTTGGAACAACATATTTAATTAAGTTGTACAGATCGCCACAATCAGTCTTTTCCAACTGCTTTATTTCTACACATACCAATCTACCATCCTTTACCACCACAACATATCGAATAGTACTTTACATCCGATCGCATGAAATGCTAATTATTATAATTGTTGTACGTGAAGCAAATTCATGCGGAATGCAAGAAGACATTCAACAGCATTCATCCAAAGAATTGGTTTTTACACCCATTTCTGAACTGAGACGCTGAGGCTGGATGAAGAAATTATCGACGAACTTGATCAATGGTTTTTATGAACCACCTGTCAAGAGGTCTTCTCAACATCTTTTGTATTTATCCTCATTTAAAGAGTTATTCTATTACCTTATTATTTTTCTATTGAAGCGACTCAGGAAGTGATTTCATTAAGTGGTTTAACAGATTCTAAATTATTCGCTTTTTCCACTTCTTTTTTTCTCCATCTGTTTAATTTCTTCGTTTTTTTTGCAATTGGTCCCTTAGTAATGAAATTATATGTATGAACAACTTCCAAATGAAGGAATTCTGTGATGGAGATACTCTGAACGTTGCGCAAGTAAATAAAGTGATCACTGATCGTAAGGCATGTAATGATGTGTCTAATTACTCTTTTTACAATATTATATTCTTTCGATGTCTCCAATAACGAATTCGTATAGGTGTACTGTATATTTTTCGGTGTCGTTTTATTTATATTAGTTTGATTATAGGTATCTATACTAAATACATTAGTATAAGGACAACGACCCATTCTTGAGTAAATATTGGTTGAATTTGACTTACGATCGGAAAAACCGAAGGTTAGTTTAAAAATTATTTCAATCAGTGCAATAAAAATTGAATACAAAAAGGATTACATGCAATAAAATCTTGTATCCTAACAGGTATCCACCCCTACAGTTGAATAAACATAGCATTGTTTACTGATACCATTATTCCTTTTGCAATAACTATCATACTATTTCAATGTCCAGTTTAAAAGGTATCCTCAACTATCGGCTTACCTACCTAAGTGTCACTTGTCATAGACCCACTGAGGGCACCCTGTTCTAAGAAGAAGTGTATACAATTTTATAATTCCTTATTTGGTATATGAATTACAACCTGCAGCCACTTATTAAGAAAGCAATCTAAATATTTTGGATTTCCCACCCATTACAATCACTTTAGCAATATTAATTATTTTTTGTTGTCAAATGTTTAGTACAAATATTGAGCAAGATTATCTACCTGTCGCTGGTTGACTTCTAAGAATATTTTTTGGTCTATTGAACGGATTTAAAGGGTGAGTTTTAAAGGCCGTATGAACCTTATTGTATAGAAAGTTATCTGATTTGTCATTGAATAGAACAAACGTCAATATTATGGTCACTCCGAAAAAGAGAAATATATTGAATACCTACCTATATTTTAAAACTAATTATCTATTGTAGAAAGGTAACTACTGTTTGAAACAATGATACCTAATATAAATGCATTATTACGCAATCTGTTTATTAGCCTTCAAAATGTAATTTATTTATAGTTTAAACTCTTCTATTAATTATTATTTCAAATTAAATCAAATTAAATGATTTGGAATATAATATTATTGTTTAGGATTCGAATGTCCAACTAAAAAAAACATAAAGGTTGACAATTATCACGGCGCAAACCATTATGTGAGATAGCTAGCGACAGTGTGCGGGTGTGCATTACCTTATAATAGTAAGCACGACGCATGCACGTATTCTCATACACCCGTCTCGTCTCACCTAACAAGGCAACATTAAAAATGGGTGGTCATCCTCATTGCTGAACTATATGAGCAGTAGCGGAATTGCTTTTAGAAGCCGAAAATCTTGGCTTGCCGATGAATATTATGTTGAGAAGTTTATAACTAATGATTATTTATTTGTTTTATTGCAACCATACTACAAATTTAAACCGTTTGTAGATACGATGCTTTACAGGGCCACAATTGTAAATATTATTTTGGAATGAGGTTTTAAAAATATTTTTCATGGACACTGAAATGAACAGCGATGCTGAAAAAACATATATTTTCGACATTTTATTTTATTTTGAAATACAACAGCTGTTTTACAATATTTAATATGCAGTAAATAATTTTCTTATTTATATCGCCAATTACAGTATTTCCTAGTAATTTTAGTGTACCCACATACATCTGCGCATATATATATATTTTACATTTTCCAATTTTCTTCCGGGGTTTGCCTAGTCTTTCATTTTGACTCTTGTAGATATTTTTGATTACCTGCCTGTTACAGGACACCCGAAAACGATGATAGTAGAAACTAACATTGCACAATTATTAATAAAATAAAATAACATAAATTTCATATTATGAATGTATAATATATTATTTTAATTATTTTACGATTTGTTGTGATTTTTATTGGATGAAATGGAACATTTCGCAAAAGGCAAACATCGAAAAAAATAATAATATATCGCCGATAATAATGATTGTATAGACGGACCCGTAGATAAACTTATAAAAAATAATAGACATAATAAACACGATCTGGCCGTAGTTTGAGAGCATATGTTATCCAAATTAACTAGTTTCCTTTCCATTCCTGATTTTGTACGGTTCTGAAAACTGACGGCTAGAACCCCACATTACAAATTTATTACAGCGGATTACCAGGGACCTAGAAGACCTCCTCACAGATAAGACCACTAACACGACACTCCTCATTTGCAGCACACCTTGACGGCACCTGTCCAAAAGATACAATTCAATCGGCAGACTCAACTAAGCATACCGTAGTACATTTGATTTTTTTTTTGTTCTGGCACCCGAGGGAAATCGGTTAATCGGTGCTTGTTCCAGTGTTATTTTCGCTACGTGGAGGGTCCAATTTGACTTCTGAATCGGAAACGCCTTAGGTGGAGCATTGCCTAAAAAAGTTATTAAAATTGAAATGTAATCATGGGTTATATGTCATGGGAGCATGTCAATTCTCGCGTCTTGATATGTAAACCTTCAATTATTTCATTATATAAGTCGCACCGTGATGGGATATTTATAAACGACTGGTGTCCGCTGGACCAGATCTTAATGTACAAGATTAAGATTATTTGTTATTTTGTTTATTTGTATGATATGGACGTTAGAATTTATTTATTTTTCCCTTTCTTTCTGACTGTAAAGAGCGAATCGAGGAAATAAATGAAGTTTAAATTAGTGGATAAATAATGTCACAAAAAAATATTTAATTAAAAATAGATATTTATTAAGACAAAGAGGATTAATAGATGACAGTTGGTAAAAAAAAACTTGTATTCCTTTTTTAAGTACTAAAATGTGAAAAAAACTCTTATTCAGAATCTAGTTTTAGTTAGGTACCTAAAAATAATTACAACTTGATTATTATAAAAATATTGAATACCCTAGTTTTCTTTCTTCTTGTTGTTCGAAGTTTTGTGTATCGTAAATGAATAATAATGATGAAAATAATTATTTCATTTAATAAATTAATTTCCAGTGACACATTATACTTTTGTTTGAGATTAAAAAAGAACGAACTATCCGTATTCTAGCATCTTTGGAGAGAACTTTCCAATTAGCCGACTTAAATTTTAATGATATTGCCAGTTTTTAACCAAAAAGTATCGTTTATTTCATTTATTTTATATTTAAAAAAAATACTTAACTTCATTTTATTGTGATGTGAATTTCTACACGGGTTAACTAGTAATTGATTAATAATATAATAAAACGAACACTTCCCATAACGGTGAATTAACGATTAATGATATTAGAATATGTTTCAATAACCACTCATTCTGTATTATGATTGTATCAAATAACCAATTAAACACTGAATATATAGATACATGAATAACTAAGTGTTTTATTATTTAGTAGTTAATTTACGTTCAATGTATCAACTTTTTGTTTGTATAATTGTGCATAAATTTACCACGGAAAATTGCCGTCAGGTATTATAATCGTTAAAAAATACCGACGTATTTTACTCCTCACTAACACAAAGTGATATAGTGGGGAGTTATGATTTCGCAATTTTTAAGGGTATTTTTATTTACAGATTATCAACTAGCTGAGATTGTATTCTGAAAGTTTCATCACAATGTATCTGTGTGCTATGTACGGCGTGTTCATTTTTACTTTATCGATTATAGACTAAAGTACTCATTAGATTTAATTCAAATTTTGCAAATTTATATATCTAATACTCGATTAGATCTCATTAGATTTTGAACGATATATGAATAGTGCTTCTCAATATTTTAAACTGTCAAATATTTCAAAGTGACCCCAAGCTCAGGAAAATTAAAATTTGAAATTTTTATTTTCAAATTCGTAAAAAAGCACATCACTTTCATAAAATGGCATTGAAGATTTATCAAATTTTCATAATAAAATATTTAAATAAAAAATAATTTAACAAACTCATTTCATGAAAATGCTGAAAAATTTCTATACAAAATTTGAATACTTTATAGAATGGCTTGTTAGTGAGGAGTTTAGCGTTGGCCACAACCCCCTCGTTTTTTAAATAACTCGATAAATATACGGAATTCTAGATGTAGGTATTTAAAGGTTTGTTCATAAAAGCGTGCCACATTGAAAATAAAGAAAAGAAAATAAAAAGTTAACAAATATAATACATAGTTCCTTCCTCCTCTCTCTTTTTTATTCATCATAAACTCACCTAAACAGCTACGCCTGTCTTAAGGTGAGGCTATTTAGACAATACAATTATACTATACATATTATATACATGCACATATACACATATGCACATACATACGCACACATCAAAACAATAATACCATAAACATCAACTATATGATCCAACAGTAGACAAAAAAAAACAATAATAATAATATGAAAAAAAATAATATATATAAAAAAAAATATAAAAAAAACACGCCGTTTAAAAATAAAATACACGTCTATAAAAATAACATGTAAAATCAGAGTATTTAAAATAATATTGTTTGACAAGAAAATAAAACATATAAAACAACATATAGAAAAATAATATAATAATATACCAATGACACAATATAATATCATAGACCAATGACACATATTTCATTGTGTATTTATTTTAAATATTCGGTATAATTTTTTTTTATCATTCTGGTATTATTATGTTTTTTTTTGTTTGAATATTTAAAAACAAATTTAAAAATATAATTACACCAAGAACTTTAAGCGAATATTTAATTTAATTTATTTAATTGCCCAGAGTTAATAATTTCAATATTAAAGGTTCGCCATTTACTAACGCATAAAAAAAACATTTCCATCTCAAATTTTGTCAACAGAAGTTATTTTAATTTAATTTAAAATAACTTCTGTTGACAAAATTTACTAATTATAAAATATACGCATATTTATCTTTATTCACATACCTATTTTTCAAAGCGTTTTTAATGGCACAAAGCACTCTTTTCAGGGTGAATTGCCTAATACAAAAAAAGGCTACATTACGTATCACTGAACTTTCTCATTTCATCAGCAGTTATTCTGCTTTTGTGGGTCTTCTGCTATATCTAAGTTTCACTCCCATAAATTAATGTCGTTTTATTTTGCAAGATAAGCTTACCTTCTTTTCTGATTTTGCCATTTTTGACATAAATCTATCGTACTATCGAGTACTATCATTTCCAAATTATTTTTTTACATGGCTTTGAAAATGTGGACATATGTACTTATATGTGGACATGTTGACAATCGTGACAGAGTAGACACCGAGTGATCAAAAGGGGCTCATAAGTTACTTATCACTGAATAATCCTGCAAGCCATAGGTACATGTTACATGATACATGTTACAAGATACATGTTACATGGCTTTGAAAATGTGGACATACTTATATGTGGACATGTTGACAATCGTGAAGGAGTAGACACCGAGTGATCAAAAAGGGCTCATAAGTTAATTATCACTGAATAATCCTGCAAGCCATAGGTACTTGATGTCTATGAATAATATCCAAGAGAAGCAAGTCTTGTAAGAATTTTGCTAATCACTAGTTAATGAACTAAAAAGTCACACAAAATTTACCCAGAAATATGTTTACAAAGACAAACTGGGATAATATAATCGTATAAAATTATACCTATATTAATTTTGTCGGTTTATGATATCTGTCTCAAGTGAGATCAAATATAAACCGGTCCGATTAAGTTTGTGAAACAAATCATGAAGAGTTGTCAGAAGAGCGCCCACAGATCCATTCAACTTGACAAGAAGTGATTTGGAATGATTATGGATGCATATTTTATCTTTGTTTCTTATCGGAGTCCCAAATGGCTACACACCAATCACAAGCAAATCAAATGCAAAAAAATATATTATTTATATTACGTTTATGTCCATTTCGATTAGAGATTTTTCAAATTAAAAAAAAACTAAATCCTTTTGAATTAACTAAATTAGATTTCACCACGAAATTGATTTACTGCATGCTAAATAAATTGAGTGAATTGGACTTATTGATTTATTATGTTTATAAGATGGACCATGAGCGTTATTCGTCAGAAATAAACGTTACGGTGATAAAGGTCTCGTATCTGGATATGTACTGCGTGGAGAAAGGTGCCAGCCCCCCTCCCCCCCCCTACTGACACTCAAAAGAATGATGGATAGACGAAAAGGAGTTAGCCAAAAACAGATGTCATAACTACATAAAATCGGAGAATAGACCGGGATAAGACGTTTGAGGATCTGTTGCGGGCAGCACAGGTCAAGGTAATCTTCGTCACGATGATCGCAAACGTCGGGAGGACCTGACAAGGCAAAAGGAATAAGAAATAATGTCATATATAATAATAATAATAAAAATTTAAAAAGCGCCGTTAAGTGATACAAGATCACTCCAAAGGCGCTGAATATATTTACAAACAACGAATTGTTTTTTTTTTTTAAATTTGAATTACACCATTTATTTTAAACAAACGCGGCGGGCAATTTTCTTTATCAAATAAACGATTGCCGTAGCTGTCAGTCGTTTGACTTCTGTTTCGGCGAACTGGGTTCCATTCTCAGCGTAGATTACATTTATTTAAAATTATATGGAATATCTTACGTCTATCCCATTATGAAATATGGAATAGAAGTAAGAGCCGACTCCTACTAACAGAATAGCTGTCTAAGAGTGGCTGAATTGAAGATCCGACGCTCCTGTGTCTATTGTAAATGCGGTATCAAGGACATAAAAAGATGGGGACATAACAGAAGACATTTTTGGAGAGACCACGTCGAACGCATGGACGACAATAGAATGTATTGTCATAATCAAAATTGTAAATGCAGAAATACCCAACAACATAAGATTACCCTGAAGACCTGCATACCTCCTCCTCCCAAGATAGTCCACCCTCACAAACAGATCAAATGACCAATAATATCGGATGAAGATGAAGAAGAAATTCCATCCGTCGCAAATCTTGCTTCTCTGGACCGACAACTATTATTTTAAATATAACCAGGAACTCAAGACACCTACAGTTCTTACGATCTGTCTTCGGCTGGTTTACGTTTTCAGTGTGATCATTTTTATGCGTTTGCGGAGCGTTCACCATTTATGCCTTCGTATTGAGGTCGCTTATCAAAATTTCTCAATAGATGGCGTTACAAAAAGGTTTCTTAGATGGCGATGGTGTTTTCCAGATAATTTTAAACGATCCATTTCTCATTATTAAAATATTATAGAACTTTCAAAATTGCATTGATAAAGGAACTGAATAAGATAGCATAATTGGTGAACGTTGCGCAAGCGCATTAAAGTGATCACTACAAGCCGATGACCGGTCGTAAGCCCTGTAGGTGCTTTGAGTTCCTGGTTCTCCTATAATATTATATATTCGTCTAGATTGATATGTTAAAAATTTGTCAAAAAATTCAATGTTTGCGTATATTATGCAACTTTTAAACAGTAGGTATTCGAATTGTATACAAAATTGTGTCATAATCTTATTAGTTCTGTTAATTTAAGTAAGTCAACTGTTCTCCTTGATTCGTGTCACTAACCCAGTAATAATACACCTGAACTCATTCTTGTCTTCGTCCTAGACCTCATTTTAATCACTAGGTAACCAACCTACTATACGTAGATAAATTCTAATCACATTTCACCCATACATACCTACATAGTCTATTTATATTTGTAACTTGAAAACTGACACTCTCCTGGAAACAGATAACATTATATTCAAGTCAAGTTATACATTCACCAATACCGAACGACAGTTTTAATCAAATCCCAAATGAATGTATTATAAAATAAAGGAAAAAAACTTTTCTAATAAAAAACTTTTGGTACATTCATTTTCAATAACAACTGATAATAATAATAATGGTAAAATTCTTTAATTACCAAAAAATCACATAGGCGGACTTATTGCCCGTATTATGATTATTTATTTATTTATTTATTTTATTTATCACACCATATTTATAATGACAACAATAAGTAGATTACTGCTGCTCAACTAGGAAATCCTGTTCTAGGGCTAGCAGTTTACAATTTATATTGACAATTATATACATTATGAACCAGGTGATATTTCCCTTTCCACACTCAATACGTATACAATCTCAACTTTCATAGAATAATACTATTGTTTTATAAAATATTAATACGACAATATGAATTATTTTTGTTATCAGTAGGTAGGTAATATTCGTACCAAAATGAAAAATTAATATTTCGTGTATGGAAAAAAACAGTGTACTGACATTCAAAGTATTCTTAACTTTTATTGAAAAATAAAAGTATATCGTCGTTGTAAAATTGTAAATTGCTTGCCCTGGAACAGAGTTTCATAGATGGGAAGCTGTAATCTACTTATTTTTCTCATCGAAAATATGGTGAGTAAATAAATAAAAAAAATGATTTGACCTATCCTCTCTGAGTTTTAAGAAATCAGGTTGATTTATAGAACTACTGAATTAAATGTTTTTTTGTACTTAATCAAATTTGAAATACCTACCGGATGTAAATATCTGCACACTAATCACTTATATTTAAAGATCGATAAAATTCGTCACACTAAGGACGGATGAATCTACAGCTATGCATAATATTTAGATAAATTAATATTTGCTTGGCAGCAAAATTAAAATGTGATCTGTATTATCCAATCACTTTAATGCCTCAGGTCAGGAAGTTCGTTTATTTTCGCATTTTATAGTATTATTTTAATACACATCATTAATATACTTAGTTATATTGGAGTGTCATATTTTCCCACTGTGACTTACAAAGAAAAGTATTTCATCCGCCTTACATTAGTATTTAGATTCCCCTCAATTATTTAATTCAAGCAAAATGGAGATAAATATATCTGAAATTTAGAATAAATTGTGAACTTGTAATCCGTTGTTCTATTCATATACAGCTTAACGTAATATACGAGAGAATCGTCGACTTTATAGAATCGTAGACTTATTTGCTATAAAAAAAGTATGAAGATTCTGAGAGGATTCATAACGACTGGGAAAACTTTTGGGACAGAGGGCCTGATTCAGAAATTCAAAGTGAAGTGAAATGAGGTGAAATGCATCATTTCACTTCATTAAAACTTAATTGTGAAATTATACAAATGTAGAGAAATAAATATAATATTAGTATTTTATGTTTTCTAAGAATTTATAAAACAAAAGATATTGCCACGCAGCGAAAAATGTTTGATTTTACATTTGTTACATATTCCAAATAATAAAAATTCGATTTTTTTTTGTTTATTTCGATAAATTAAATATAAAAAAAACAGTGCAGTGAGAATTTTTCAGTTTATTGAAATGCGTGCTAATGAAAAGACAAAGTTTGAAGTTTTCTTTTAGAAAAAATATGTTATATTCTAATTTTAACGCATTTTTGCTCGTGGGCCGCAGTAAAACACGCGGTCGGCCCAGGGCTGATTTAGAGTACCTACCAAGCTTTCTGTTTCTACCATCAATATTGAAAGAAATGTTAGATTTATGAGGGTGAAGTAAATAAAATTGATTTTTTTCTCTCGCCCTAATCCTCATGACTGAGAATGGTGGCTGTAATCACACTTTGTGAGGCCCGTCTGTGTAGAGCTCCAGTCTGTACGTCTGTAGCACATTATTGACAGACGATCCTTAAGAGGCTGTAGAAAGCTAATAGAAGTATAGTACATTTTGAAATTTTTTTTTCCGTACCCTAAAAATATACGCCTTTGAAATAAAGAACAGTTTATTTTTATATTTTATTTTTATTGCATGAGTTTTTTGAAATTATATTTTTTTTATACTTTTCCTGCAATTTATTTTTAATAAAACACTTTTTTTATTTTTTATTGTAAGTAACTATTAAACCACAATTGCTCTAAATTTAAGAAAAATGCTCGTAGGTACATTTACTAAAAATAAAGAATGCTGTTTCAAATATCGGCCGAAATTTCACAATCTTGTGGTTTCTGGTCTTGATGCATTTTCGCAACATTTAATACGCGGGACTAATCGTATTCATTCACACCGCAAATATTTTTCTGCAATACCGGCATCTTCGTGAGATACAACTTTGCATTTTGAAATCGAAAATTCATTTAATTTTGTATCTGTTGGAGGGCTTAAGGGAGTCGATAGTTTAATTCTTTTTGCGAGGTGTTCATGTTTTGTGTTATTTTATGTGCATGAGGACAGAACAGATCCGTGTAAAATCAACCTTCATACAAAATATTATGGAAGCTGTCACAAATGATGGTGATGGTTGATGTTGGAGTGGAGCGTGTGAGGTCTTTCGTGCAACTGATTATCCTGAATTGGCCATTAACGGACAAGAATGCTCGCAAAATGAAATTTTCAATGGAATCTAGCAAGAGAAGATTGTCTTTGAAGAATTCCACTTGGATGAATCTTGTTGGGTGGGATTTGAACGAGTAAAGGTAAGTTTAGTAAGATGTATGTTCAAGTAAAAATATTATTCTTTTTAATATTTAAATATCATGTTATTTTTTCTAAACCAACGAACAATTCGAGAGAACACAAAAATGAATTTTTAAGGGAGTATGTAAACCTAAACACCCCAATTTCAAATCAAATTTCTCAAATATATGTAACAGTGTGTTTCTAAAAAAATACCATAAGTATTTTCAACATTTCTCTAGTGAAAAATTTAAATCTCTAATTTTAAAATTCAGCATAAATACTCCTAAAATAATTATTTAAAATATCCTTTTTTACAACATTTTTTAAAAATCACTCCATCACTATGTGTCGAAGAGAAATAAATCTTTTATATGCTTAAAAAGTGCATAAAATCGAAGTGAATGACCGATATTTTTTCTTTATATGCTTAAAAAGTGCATAAAATCGAAGTGAATGACCGATATTTTTTCTTTATATGCTCAAAAAGTGCATAAAATCGAAGTGAATGACCGATATTTTTCTTTATATGCTTAAAAAGTGCATAAAATCGAAGTGATTGACCGATATTTTTTTTTCAATTCAAGTTAAGTTTTTCCTTAAAATGAAAATAATCAACTAATTTGAGATTTCCGATATTTTGAATCACATATTATATTCCATTTTTAACGTACGCGATATTTATCCTTACTAACGCGTAACTCCATAGTGCATTCGGCGGTTTTAATATAATATCATGTTTTCAGTCACTATGTTTAGCGTTATATGCCCTCTTAAATGAAAATTATTAGAATTTGTCAGTTTTTTACGAATGTTTGAAATCTGCATAAAAATATTTTCTTTTTTAGCATTAACAATTTTACTGGAAATTTACAAGAATCTACTAAAGTTTTAAATTTTATGCCACTAAAAAAATGTCATAATCTGATATCTACACATTATGTTTATTTTCAAAATTATTTTTACTGGATCATTTTTTACTATAATATTTACATTATTAATAAAACCTTGTGTTATATATTATATGCTAAACAATTGATTAAAATTAATGTTACGTCATAAGAAGAATCTATAATTATGTTATGGCATATTTTCTTGTAAATTTTCGTTATTCAGTATAGGTAAAATCAATGGACATGGACATGGCAGAAGACGCATGAAAGTAGAATTAACGCGGTTGAAATGAGGTCACTAAGACGAATGTGTGGTAAAACGATGTATGATAGAATAAGAAATAAGGATATTAGACGAGAATGTATGATTGAAAGAAATATCGTAAGTAAGATGAAAATAAATGCCCTAAGGTGGTTCGGCCACATAGAAAGAATGAGTGATGACCGTCTGACAAAAAAAGTATACAAGGCTGATAAAAGAGGAATGAAAAGTAGAGGTCGGCCAAGAAAGAGTTGGCACGATCACATAAATGGGATTTTGAAAGATGGAGATGTTAGAAGTAAGAATAATAGAAGAGCGTGTATGAGACGATGTATGGACGTGAATGAAGCGAGGAATGTATGTCAAGAGAGAGGAGTCTGGCGTTCGGTTCTCTCTGCCTACCCCAAATAGGGAAATGGCGTGATGGTATGGTGTGGTGGTGTGGTATGGTATGGTATGGTAAAATCAATTATATTTTTATCCATCTCTTCTGTCAGATAAAACATTTTCTTCGTTCAAGTATTGTATTTGTTGTTATAGTGTGCATCAATATGGTGGAAGGTTCCTTACGACCTACAGGGTGTGTGTTTAGTGAGGCGGTCTTTTGTAGTAAGATACACTAATGGCGCTTAATCCATAATCCCAGCTTAGTCTCCAAATAACAACGGTTTAACTAAACCTAAACATTACCGAACTAAACCCGCCTCTGCGATCATAAAACTGCTCATCTTGTTTTATTTTCAATCACAAAGGACATGCAGTAAGTATACTCCGTGTCATGTTTAACAAAGTTAAAAATATATTAAAAGTTAAATTAAATTAAACAATTTCTTTGGACTCTACATTTTTTTTTAAATAGAAAAAAAATGGTTTAATTCAATTTCATTTATGATGGAATTCAACAAAATAAATAATAATAATAATAGGCAAGGTGAGATGTATTTACGAAAACGGTGCTATATTTTACGTAGGTATTATTATTTTAATGTACCTAATCATTGAAAATATGAATTAATACGAGTCACGATTTGATTAATTTTATCTCAATTTAATAGTTCTTTGTGTTAAGTATTACCAAAATCAAAAACGATATACCAAATTGTATAATTATCATTTCTGTCGGTTAAAAAAAAAATATTTTTCTCTAAGGATCGATAAGAGCCGAAGTAGCAAACAATTTATATTTAACTAGCAGCCATTAAACATGTAAATTTACTTTGAATACTTTTTCTTTGGTACAAATTTATAATATTGAATGTCATCGAAATTGTAAAAATAGAGCTAATCATAAATATCAAATCAAAATTAACATCAAAATGTACGTAGGTAGGTACTGAAGATTAGCGGAATTGCTTATAGAATCCGAAAATCTTGGCTTGCCTAAATCCAAGACTTAATTACTTTTTGATTGATTTAGTGTATCCATACTGCTATATTTGAAATTGAAACCTATGTGAATACGATGCTTTACATGGCAACAAATGAACATATTATTATGGAAAGTTATTTTAAATATATATTTCATACCCACTAATTATGAACAGCGATGGTAAAAAACGTTAAATTTTCTACGTTTTACAATTTTTTTTCGAGGTACTGAATATCAAAATTGACAATTCGCCCTTGGTACTCAATATCAAAATTGACAATTCCATCGTCTCAAGAATGGTAGTTACACTGTATTCGGATAATTTGATATACTTATAAATAAAAATTGAAACACCTCATTACAAAGTTGTAGTAATGATCTGAACTTTTTAAAAATATTTTTCTCGTATTTTCAATTTTAAGCAGCTATCATGGAACATACTATACTGATAGATACAAACATAATAATAATATAGAAGGAACGGCAGCTTAAGTTTTTCTCTGTCGATTCAAGTCTAGATAATAATATCAGCAGCGTTTCCACACGGGTGAATCCCTTTAAAAGTTGATAATAAGAACGTTGAATACCTTCTTCATACCCAAGGATCTGCCATGAGAGTAACAAAGAAATCTGAATATCTTCATAGGTGCAAGTATCAACATGAAAAATATTATATGTAGGTAACTATGTGTTTCGATGTTCATAATTAGGACAGGACTTCTTTCTACATACATACATACCATCACGCCATATCCCTTACGGGGTAAGCAGAGAGAACCGAGCGCCATACTCCTCTATTTTTACATACATTCCTAGCTTCCTTTACATCCATGCATCGTCTCATACATGCTCGTCGATTATTCAAGCTTCTTATATTTCCTTCTTTCAAAATATCATTCACATGGTCATGCCATCCCTTTCTGGGGCGGCCCCTACTATTCACTCCATCTCTTACACCCATGTATATTTTTCGAGAATTCTCAAATATAATATATTTTCTTACGTACATCGGCACATTTGGCACTCAGCACAAATAAATTAACAACACCGAACAATACAAATTACTGAATTAATGACTGTTTTAAAAAAGAATGTGTTTTGTCAGAGATGAAGAGACTGGCGGACGATAGAGTTAAGTGGAAAGATCGAGTGTTTGGTGTAGACCAATCTTAGGATTGTGACCCAGAAGAAGAAGAGATTGCTTTGATTTAATACTAGATTCCTCAGCTACCTACTATTTTAAATGTAAAAAATATGTCACTAGGAAGACTACATACAAAGGAGTCAATTACCCAGGTCGTGTTTTCAGTGTAAATCAATGGTTCCTAACGGGGGCGGTACAAAACTGAAATTTTCTCACTACGCGGGATTTTTCGCATGTGTTTGTCATGCAATGACCATGAAACCGAGAATTTCTGGCTGTGTGGAATTTATCGTTTTAATTTATTGATAGAAACATAACAAGCCCGAAATTTTCTCACTGCGAGGAAAATTTCGTGGAAATGATTTGTATCATTTTTAACGACGTTTATTAGTTCTTATTCCAGAATATGGATTGTTTCAATTTATTTTTAATAATATGATAACATTTTTGTTTTTTTGCTTAATTTTGAGCATATGAATTAGACTTCAAAATTCCAAGTTTATAATCAATCTTAAACTGTCAACATATGAAGACATTCCTTTAGGAATTATAAATAATAATATCGATTTAATCCAAATAGTAATAAAAAATAAACGTCCGACACTTTTGTCAACACGAAATATGAATTAAGACACAAGTAATATTAAACGGGATATGAACACGGTTCAGTCGAGATGATAACAGATAAGTAAATAATCATTCCACAACGACAAATTGTTTCAAACGATTGATTATTAAAATATCAGGTGTCTCATTGGATGTGACAGTAAAAATTAAACAAAAACGCTGACCACATGAATTTGTTTACAGTTAAACCACAACGAATGTGGACTTAACGAATAATTTCATTAAAATTATCTAAATATTCATGAAAAAAAACACAACATATTAGTCCACTTACTTTCTAAGTATAAATATATATAATAATAATTATATTTTATTCTATGTCTCATGGGGTTTCTATTTGATTGAATATTATAAATCAAAAGATAATAGATGTAATTACATAATTGTTTACATTTTTCATTATTATTTCTTAATCATTACCAAAGCAACGTGAGCCTTTAGTTGGTAAAGTGGTAGGTACATTAAATTTATATTAAAAACAAATAGAAGGACAAAAACGTAACATTATTAAATGAAAATACACAGCAACAAAGAAATGAAGGGGATAGAGGTTCATTATAAGAATTCGAAGATTAAAATATACACTATTTTCCATGCGGTTGGAAGAAATTGACTCATGGCAATTAACCCGCCATTGTACACACGAAGATAAATAAAATTTAAAAAATTAAATGATCGTTTACGTTTGACATTTCAACGTGATTTTAATCATGATTGTGAATTTATTCGAGATTTTAATCATGTCTTAACCAAAAACTAACAAACCGAGAATTAAAAACAAAACGCTATATTATATTTTGAAATTTTTTTTGACACGAATCCTCTACATATAATGTGCGTTATTATAATGGTTGTCTTTGCATTTATCTTAAAACTCTATACAACATGAAATTTCTAAAAAATAGAAAATAAATAATCTAAATATTTTTATCACATATCGAAATGTATTACTTCTTATTTTGTTTTTCCATATTTTTTTTATTTATTATGCAATATAACAATATTATGTATTACAATTATTTGAATTCGTACACTGTTTTTTGGTCCTTCCCCAAAAGCATTAAATGCTTATGCTGAGAAAGTGAGTACGTATAGAGCGATTCAATTACATAAATACAAAAGACACACAAAATATATATAAAACAACTATAACTATACAAAAAAAACATCAAAACGATAAATTAATTTTTACCCCCATGATTACATTAATCCTTTTTCTATTATTTTACTTTAAAGTATTATTTATTGTTTTATAACCTAGCGTTTCATAATGATTTACATGATGTTTCATTGTATCAAGATTTCAGATTTCGTTGGAAAAAAACATTAATTTACTTTATTGTATCTGGAACATTTTCACGAATTTTGATATAAACTCAAAAAATCAACAATTGGATTAAAATAGAAAAGTTTCTACTGGGTACCAACATATTGTTTTAATGGAACTTTATGGACAGAGTTATTGCTGATTTATGTCAGGATACAAGATTTTTGAATAAACGAAAACTATAAATATTTAATAAAAACAATAAAAATATCCTATTTCGCTTGTGGTTGACACACCAAAGTCATATTCAAATGACAACCACAATGTTAAAGAAGCCGTGACGATCTTCTTTATCTGGTATTGGTTACTGGGGCGTGAGACTCTTGGAATCTTCCTTCCGAACCAATGTCACATTGTTTTTCAGTCTCTCCTGTGTCTCGCTCTTCGTCGCCTTTATGCTAATCGACCAGATTAAGCCGCAGCAGCATCAGAGATGATAAATAATATTAATTATGCTGATGAGGGTCTCTCTTAACAAATTGATTTGTTAAACGACTAGGAATTTACAACGGACTGGTTTTGCTCGAGATATATCGCATCAAACTGCAGCCGGAATCGAACGGGAGACAATGTTTTTTAAAAGGAGTTTTGTTTGATAAATATTTTGTTTCTAAGTGTATTATATTTATATACATCTGACATCTGCCCCCCCTAGACAACATGCCATTAAAGCTAAGCGTTATATCGCTAAGCGATAGATATGTATGAAATTTGTGGCTGTCACGTGTTGTCATAGCAACCAATTTCATACATTTACTATCGCTTAGCGATATAACGCTTAGCTTAAATGACACGTTGTCTAGGCCCCCTGACTTCTTAACCATATGTAACTATGTTATGAGTCTTTTCAGGGCTAGATTTGTGAGACGATTGATATCATAATAGGTACTCCAAAATGCGAAACATAGATACGCTGGTCTACTTAAAAAATCAAAATCAGTAACTTTTGAAGTTTCATAATGACCACATTCAAAGAACATTTGAGGGTAGATGAAAAATTAAGTAAAAGCGGGGCATATAAAACTAAACATCGCATTTTGAAGTTAAAAACAGTGTTTTCAAACTGTCGATTTGTTCAGGAGAACTTTGTTCTCTTAACATATCGACAATTTTTCAAGCCAGGATACGCGAGATATGATAGATAGATACGTATATACATATACATATATATAGATACGTATGCAGAGGTCTACTTTTTTCACGGCTTTTCCAACTTTGAAGTCAAAAAACACCAACTTAGAGGCTTCGCAGCATATATGTTCCATACACGGATTTATCGAAGGTAAACCATAGAATTATCAAATTTAGCATAAATATCCCTAAAAATATTATTGAAAATATCTTTTATTAAAATTACTCCACAACTATATATCGTAGAGAAAAAATCTATTTTTTGCTTAAACAATGCAAAAAATCAAGGCGAATGACCGATAATTTTTTTCATTTCATGTCAGGTTTTTTCTTAAAATGCAAAAAATCAACAAACTTTGGGTTTCCGATAGTTTATATAAACCACGTATAAACCCTTTTTATCGCACGCGATATTAGTAACACATAATTTTATCGTGTATTAGGCGGTTTTAATATATCATGTTATTAGATTTAGAGTTATATGCAATCATAATGCTTATTGTTATATGTTTTTAAATGGAATTTTGATTCTTAAATCAATATTAATTTTCTCAGTGATTTTTTTTGTAAAATTCTATTATTTTATTATAATCTCTGATATGGAAAAAAATAGAAACAAGATATCAAGTACCTATACAGAAGAGATCACCAACCTGATTGAATAACCCAAATAACTAGAGGCTTCATAGGAAACACGTGCTTGTGCAAATGTATCATATTATGTTTATCTGTATATAGGTTACCTTATAGTTGTGAAGACACAAGGTCTTTTGTGGCAACATACTCATTCATCGCTTAAAGATAACATGAAGAGATTGTGTTCTACTACCAGATACGGGGCAAATGAACTTGCTAACACGCATCGCACGCGAACGTGAGACCTCGGGTGTTACACGAGGGTAATATTGTTTTTTTTTTTTAAATGTTATTTAAATCTTTTTGTGTTTAAACCGTGTACAACAAGAGTTTGATGCGGTTTTACAAGGTTTTTATATTTCCTTCCACCTTGGAACAGGTTGGCCAAGTGAAGTCTTCTTCTTCGACTTGTCAACTCCATCGTTGGATATAGGTCTATTCCTTGATTTGTCACAACCCCCTGCCCTAGGCGCACTATGAATTGTTCTCCTCCGGCATTTTTTTATGACATCAGACTACCTTGCCTGGGATTTGCCGACGACGCTTCTTTGACTTGTGCGAGGTGGTATGAACCATTAAAATGGTAATAGATAAATTTACAAATTGTAAGAAATTGCTATGTTATTTGATTCTTATTAATAAATGGAAAATATTCTTTTGTTTCATCTCTTTTGAAATTTAAAACGAGTCATACTTATATAGTTACCTATCTAGTTAAATACAAAATGTGGCGACTTGTAATCAAGTGTACCTAATATCGTAAGTCTCCAGTATATGGCAACTTGTTATTGGGTACGTCTTAATTTAATATCTGACATAGTACCTGTTAGTTGTCGCAGAAGCAATATTAAATAAATAGATCTGTATATTAAATTTAATATATTCGATATAACACTTACCTACTTAGTGCCTTAGAAACTATATGAAATATAATTCTGTTTGAATTTACTCGGTCATACAACGCACACATTGTTTTATTTTTTGAAAGATAAATAATTCTAATTGAGTGGATGAAATTGCCAACTGGCATAAACGTGCCAGTGTAAAATATATAATATGTTCAAAAGTGTTAAAATGCATACCTATATACGTACACATGTGGTAATCATGTAATCTTTAATGTTATTCATCTCCGTGTGAATAAAATATAATTTAAAAAAATGCAATCAAAAAGACACCATTGAAGTTATCGCAGTCTCGGTGTCCAATATCAGATTTATATAACCTGGGACCGGACCTGACTCAAAAGACAGTGCCTCATGTGTATTAAACTTTCGTATTGGACATCTGAAGGAAAAAGCTCATTATCATCGATTAAGGTTCAGTTATACACTGACATGCTTTGGTTTTCTGGGTAGGAAAATAGGACTGTCCATCACACTATCTTATCCTGACGTACATATTTTGTATAAACTAGTTGCATGTAACACATGAGATCCAACTGTCGATAGCGATAGTATGTATAGTTGAAGAATAAGTACCAAACTATAAACCCATAAATCCAAATTATTGAATATTTTAAGAAATTTTGTTTTCTATACAACACATGTAGATATGTATGTCAAGATATGACAGTATGGATGGTATGTATGTATGTTTGGAGATTAAGTATCAAACTATTAAGTCTTCTTAGATATTATGTATAGGCGACTGCCATACAAATTGTATGAAGCGATGTCGTCACTAAATTCAATTTTTATAAAAATTGTTAGAAAAAAATTGAGATGTACTTCTACAATATTGATATTTTTTATAGAAAATTGAATTATCTAGTTGGGGTATTTCTGCTTTTTTCGATATTTTCAAAAGATTTGGAAATATAGGCAGTTGAATTCATAAATTTATCACAAAAAAAATATTTTTCTAAATTCCTAAATTTAAAAACAATTTGAGATTTTGTATTTGTCTATGTTCATACCAATTTTCAGCCTTCTAGCTTTTATGGTTTCTGAGATATATGGAAAAATAAAGTAAAAATTCAAAAGTTGACAACCCCTGAATGGAACAAAAATTCAAATTTCTGAGTATAAAAGTTTTGTAGGACTATAACTGTTTATATATTTCGGGCTCTGTAAATTGAGTGGATCAAAAGTTATAAGAGGGGACACACACAAAACTCACATAAAATGTTCTACTCCGAATTCTGAGTAAATCCGCATATGGAACATATATGCTGCGAAGCCTCTAAATTGACGTTTTTTTACTTCAAAGTTGGAATAGCCGTGAAAAAAGTAGACCCTGCATACAATTCCTTCATACACGCATCTTGGATTTAAACAGCCTCTTCCTTCAATAGAATTTCATTCTCTTGAACGAATCGACAGTTGGAATACTATTCAATAATTTGGATTAAGAGTTAACAGTTTGGTAGGTACGTATTTTTCACCTATACATAATATCGCCATCGACAGTTGGATCTCATGTGTAATGTGTTACATGCATCTAGTTTAGTTATCCAACTGTCGATTCGTTCAAGAGAATTTATTTCTCTTGAAGAATCGCCAGTATTAAGCCAAGATACAAGAGATTTGTTTGCCAGGTCATTCATTATTCATGGTTTTTTTCAATAATATATTATGTATGTTCCATTGGATTTACTCGGAATTCGAAGTAGAACATTTATTGTGTCTGTGTGTGTGTGTGTGTGTGTACCTTATAACTTTTGATCCGCTTGATTAAGAGAGCCTAAATTTTTTTATATGCATATAAAACTTTTATACTCAGAATATTGATTTTTTGTTTCAGCCAGCCAATTTTTGCTTTATTATTACATATATCTCAAAAACCATAAAAGCTAGAACGCTGAAAATTAGTTTAAATATAGACACATACAAAATATCAAATTTGATTTTTTAAAAAAGTTCCAGGGTTTCCCAAACATTTTTGATTAAGAAAAACATTGTTTTATTATAAATTTATGTATTTAACTGCCTATATATTTATTTATTTTATTTTATTTCCGGGAAATTTACAGTATAATAACATTTTTTATACACATAGATGAATTAGTATAAGACTAAAACCAATAACAAATTTCCACATTATTAACAATAAATTTTGACTGCTGTGCTTACATATGTACTTAAAGCTACATATATGAAATATATACAATTATATATACAATTTTTAAAAAATATAGAAAAACGCCGAAACACGCCAACTAGTTTAATTAATTTTGTATACAAAATATTCACATTACAGTAGTACCTACTACCCAGACTTTATTTAACGATTTTTTAAAAAATTGAATATAGTGACGACATCGTTTCATACAATTTGTATGGCAGTATACACTTATGCAATATCTACGGGAACTCTGAATAGTTTGATACTTAATATCCAAACATACATACCATCATGCTGTTTTCATATTCTGGGTAGGAAAAAAGGACTGACCTCCATACTATCCTATCCTTACATACCTACATGTTTAGTTTAGAAAACAAAATATCTTAAAATATTCAGTAATTTGGATTTATGGGTTTATAGTTTGGTACGTATTCTTCAACTACATACTATCGCTATCGACTGTTTGATCTCATGTGTTTCTTGCAACTAGTTTAATAACTCGTACCTAATAGGTCACTGTAGGTATAACAATAGGAATTTTTGAATCCTTTCGAAAAATAACTATAGTAGGTACATTTAGACAACTTTAGATGACTGAAACCATGGAAGTATATTTGTCCTAATAATTAAATTAAAAAAAATACCTCGTTTTCTTTTTCATGGCACATACCATTAAGTAAGTACAATTACAAATTTTAAGACTATGGTAAGTACTTGGAATTTTCTTGTATCATGAAACAGCGTATTAAAATTATGACTGTTGTTATTTGTTTTTGCTATGTATAAGAAAAACAATTGCTAAAAAAAATATCTGAAGAAAAAAAAACGTGTAATTAAATTGAAATAAATTCAATGGCAGATAGAAAAATGAATCCAGTAGCGCCATCTGTACAATTTCTTAAAAACTTTTTTACTAAAACTACTACTAACATCTAACGGAAATTCTTGTAAGTAAATATATTTTCACCTAATTACCAACTAAATAAATCAGCTGCAATACAAATAAAATGTTTTCAACTTTGATCGCTAGGTGGAAATTTGTAATTTTTCGTTTATTAAAATACTAACCAAAATATTTTAACGATAATAAAATGATACTATTAGGAACAATAAAACTCTAATAATTGTTAAGATAATTTATTCATAACAGACCAAGAGCCAGCGACAGCCAAATTTATGTTATTGTATTAAGGCTATTTTTTTTACTCCTCACTAACCCAAGGGGATGTAGTGGGGAGTTATGATTTCGTAATTTTTAAGGCTATTTATTTTTTATTGTAGATTATCCAACTAACATCATGCTGAGATTGTATTCTGAAAGTTTCATAACAATGTACCTATCTGTGTGTGTGTGTGCTATGTGCTGTGTGCTATGTACAGCGTGTTTATTTTAATTTATCAATATAGACTAAAATATACTCATTCGATTTTTATCAAATTTTGCAAATATTATGTATAACTAATACTCGCTTAGACCCCATTTGAATTTGAAGGATATCTGAATGGTGCTTCTCAATTTTTTCAAACGTCAAATATTTTAAAGTGACCCCAAGCTCAAGAAACTTAAAATTTGAAAATATTTTATTTTTAAATTGGTAAAAAGACACATCACTTTTATAAAATGGCATTGAAGATTTATCAAGTTTACATATTTAAATATTTAGATAATTTAAAAAAAACTCATTTCATGAAATTGCTGAAAATTTACCATAAAAAATTTGAATACTTTATGGAGAGACTTGTTAGTGAGGAGTTTAGCGTTCGCCACAACCCACTCGTTTTCTATAAAAAGATATCACAGCAGGTAACAACAATTAGATAATATGAACCCTGAGTAGTGGTGGTTTTCAGAGATAACAGTTTCATGATATTGAAAATTGTATGAATCTTTATGTTTATAAAAAAATATAAAGTCGAGGGGGTTTTCACCAACCAAAGTGTCTGTCAATGGAATGCGTGATTTATAATCTCAATCTTCCGTGATAAATATAAAAAAATCACGCTTTATACCTGCTATAACGCATCACAGCTGACGTGGTAAAATAACAAATTTCAACAATCCAATCGTTGTTTCCTGAAGTGGTTTCCTTTTACAGAATAAAATCAGCCTTTATATTATAAATATAAATTTTTTATGGGCTCACAACGACGTTAGTATAGAGTCGCAAGATTTTTTTTATTTATTTATCATCGTTTATTGATTATTTTTTCTCTTACCAATGCTTCCAAAGATTATTATTATTATTTTTGCTTATTTATTTCCATTTATGGCGCTTCAGCCCGGAGTGGGCCTTGGCCTCCTCAAGAAACTGCCTCCATCCCGCCCTGTCGACAGCAAGTCTCCTCAAATTTGTATGTCCGATCGCTCTTATATTGCCCTCGATGTCGTCCAGCCATCTCATCCTGGGTCTCCATCTGCTTCTTTTTCCTTCAGGACAGGTGTCCAATACTTTCTTTGGGACCCGGTTATCCTCCATCCTACAAACGTGTCCGAACCAACGTAGACGTTGTATTTTGATTTATTGGACAACGTTTGGTTCACCATACATTATTTCTAGCTCATAGTTAAACCGGATCCTCCAAGATCCTCCTTCACAGGTAGGGCCCAATATTTTGCGAAGTATTTTCCTTTCGAACACCAACAATGCATTGTCGTCCTTCTTGGTCAATGTCCAGCATTTTATGCATATGTCTTGACCGGTCGAAGAAGAAATTTTGTAAATGAGGGTTTTTATTTTACGAGAAATGAGTCGTGACCTTATGTGCTTTAGCAGTCCATAATAGCATCTATTTGCCGCGGAAAGTCTTGCCCTTATTTCCGCACTGGTGTTATTGTCCGCTGTAACAAAGAGATCCCAGGTATGTGAATGATTCAACGGCTTCTAACTGATGGGTTCCCACTGATATTGATTCGTTTCTTACGGTTATACTGTTCAGTGATACTTTTCTTGTTGCCATGTATTTTGTCTTTGAAGCGTTGATCTTTAGATCCATGTTATTGGCTACATACACAAGTCTCAAGAAGTTATCCTTCGTGCAAGGAGAATAGAAATATACTCTTCAACAATGTATTAAGTGATTGTCAACCTTTAAAGAAAATAATCTATGGTATGTTATATTAAATAAAATGTATTTTGTATAGAGAAATTGAGTTATTGAACTATTGACATTACATATATCTGTTTCTATAGACATGTACAATGTACACATATTGTGTATGGTTCCTAATGTTCCTATTATATTATATGCGTTGCTAAGTTCACGAAGGTCGATTCTTGGGGGACTTATTTCTCTGATTGAGAAAAATTATGAGTATGCATGTATTATTTACAAAAAAATATATTCTTAAATATTTTGTTTGGGTAAGAGAGCAGCACGTGGATTTTTAACTTATGCTGAAAATTGTAAATTTATTCAAGCTGAAATTAGTGAAATTCTGACCTGAGTTAAAATTTTAGTTCCAGTTCAGTGTGAAAAGGTAAAATAATATATTCTTATTTTCAAACATGATAGCGCGGAGAACGTGAAAGTTATAAGTTGTCATACTGAACATCGATAAACATCTATGTAGGTGCCTCTCATTTCTCCAATATCATCATCATCATCCTCAGTACCACAACCCTTGATGGGTCCTAGCTGCCTCCAAAAATCTTCTCCATCCTGCTCTATCGTTGGCTGTCACCTTCCAGATCTGCTGCCCCATAGCCCGACAAACTGCGACAACGCCGTCCAACCATTGTAGTTTAAGTCTCCCTTCGCTTCTTCTTCTGGTTGGGTCATTAGACAACACTCTTTTGGGGAGCTCCAGATCATCCATACGGTATAAATGTCTCAACCAGCGTAGTCTGTTAATCTTAATGAACTTGACTACGCTGATGTCCTGGTAAAGATCATAGAGCTCGGTGTTAGATCTTTTACGCCATGTTTGACCGTCGTTAATAATTTATAATAGATTCAGATTTGACAAGCATATATTATGTATTACGAAGAAAATTGCGAAGAAGGTTGGTTTTCTGGGCAGAATAAGAAACAAACTAGATTTGAAGACAGATAATTATTTTACAATAGTATTGTTATTCCTCAAATAAACTACTGCTCAAGTGTACTATTTATAAGCAATACAACGGAGAGTAAAAAGTTACAAACTATACAAAAATAGAGCAATGCGGACAATTTTAAAATGCAGCAGATTTACCCGAATCAAATATATGCTTGTGAAGTTGACGTTGTTGTCAATAAAACAGCAAAAAAATTTAAGTGTATTAATTTTCATATATAAATTAAAAATGGACTATCACCGCGATATTTATGCAAAAAAATCACAGACTACACACACCTACCCGACGAGAAGTCGGCGGGACTTAAGACTGCCTCAGACTAACCTGGCAGGTATAAAAAATATTGTGTATTACAAAGGTTTTCAACTGTTTAATGATTTGCCAGAATGTGTGAAGGAAGCATTTGGTCTTGCCGCTTTTCGTCGCCTAAGTGTTGAATACATAAAGGAAAAGTTATTTTAAGATATTGTGTGCTTCCTTTGTATTTTTGTGTAGGTAAATTTGAATATTTTCGTGATTTTTGTTTTTATATATTTCATAGTGTGAAAACTTTTTATTTTTTCAACTTGTAAATATGCTTATTGGTTATAGTAGATGTAAGAAAGTGCATGAAATGTATTTTTTACATCTAATTAAAATATATATACATACATAATATTCTGCGTAATAGTTTTCTTTAAAAGGCGTCCAGTCTATTTTCATCGTGTTTTGTTAATGTCCAGGTCTCCGGGGCATCTTAGGACTGGTCTAATTAGTGTCTTGTATAGCGTGGCTTTAGTTTTTCTGGACACTAGGCCTTTCGATAATGGTAACATATTTAGTTTTTCCATACATACATTACCTTATTGCCAGGTTTTCTAGCAAGTTGACAGGATTTGTAACTAGGAAATTTAATCAAAAACGTACAAAATAAAACATAATAATTTCTATGAATAAAACAATATGTAGGGTAGGTAGGTACATACAAACAAAATAAATGGACACTAAAATTGTGCCTACTTTGCGTTTAGTCAGATTGTAATAAAAGGGAGGAATATTTAATAATATGGCTCAGAAGGTGCTCATTGTTTTCCTTTCCAGTTGCGAAATTTTTGGCCTCACCCCGAGGTCTACTTGGGTATTCTTAAGAAGATATAACCACATTGCGTAGGTACTTTGTATTAGTTCTTGTGTGTGTAAATATATTCCAAGATAGAGCAAACAATTCCGGTATACTTACTCCGAAACCAAATATTTAGGAACAACACTTAATCCACAGAAAAAAATAAAACTTACGCATAGTATTCAAATTGTTTTCCGACTACAAGTACAGTGATATTCTTTTGCTTTCATCAGATATTTTTATTCGTAACTAGCTTCAATGTCCCGCCATTGGCCAAGAATGTAAATATGTGAAGGAATAAGCAATCGTTTTTATAATATTGTCACACAAAATTTCAGTAAGATGGAATGTGATTTAAAATTTGAATGATTGTAAATAATTTAAAGTTGGCCAGCCCATTTCATTGTATATTTGAAGTGTAAACAAAATTTCTGCAAATTTCTGAATTGAAGCGTTGTGAAATGTTCAAGTGTCGGCCACAACCCATTCATTTTTGTATATTGGAATCAAGTGTGAAAAAATAAATTTAATCACGCTTAGACTCCGGGAAAACTTTGAATGTGACTGATTGTAAAGAGTTTAGTACTGACCACAACCCCAATGTTTATATATTGCTATCGAAAGCAAATATGTATTGAAAATTCAACAATATTTAATGATGAGAAATGGTTTAGAACTTCACACACACAGCTCGATGTCACGATTTTTTTGAAATTCCACCGAATTTTCGGCATCTCGTATGGATCGCTGAATACTTTGTTTGTTATTTGATTTGACAAAATTACCAAATACATATTCAACGAAGCCGATAAAATCATCATCCACCGAAAAAATCTCGTATTTTAGTATTAAACCACTCGTAAGGTTCCTTTCTAACAACCTTACTTTTTGACAATTCGCAAATGTTAGTTTACGCCGATGCGCATGCGCTAAGTATTTAAATATGTCTATGCAATGCAATTCTCATAGAAAAACGTGATCTTCTAACTTAAGTGAGCGACTGTGCAATGAAAACATGGTTAGTATTTAGAATTTAGTATTTAGGTAGGACTCTGCATTCGGACCTAAGTATTCTCACATATGCTTTGCTGATATATTTAAATAATCGGTCTATTGATAAATTTACCAAGAAAATCGTTTCCATAAAAAAAGCTATTGTACAGTCTTATCCGTTCCTTATTCAAACGATATTAAATAATCAAATTCAATTTGGTTTTTCGCGTTTTACTGCTCTCTCTTTACTCGTGCTCATAAAATCGGCTGTGTAACCGTGAAAATAATATTATATTATACACATGCGAATACACATTCGTTAAATTTATCCATCTGTAGGTATATCCTTTTCGCTTCGGCTTAATTGAATGGAGGTAAAGGAAAAAAATCTACAAAAAGGGAAAATCAAACCCAACAACCATAAAAATTATTTTTCCCATAAGCGTTGTTTGCGTACAAAGTATTGTTAAATCCTTTGAAGACGACAATATGAATTCTTATTTGTAAGTAAGTACTGAGGTACTTGTTCTTTGGAAATCTGGAATAATATTACAACATTTAGGTAGATTCCACCTACATTGCCTACATTTTGGTGTATACTTGTTTTTTTTTTATGAAATTAGCAGGTTTCGAACTATACAGCAACACTGTCGATGAACAATCAGCTAAAGAAAAAAAACATCAATTTATTAAACTTCAAAGGAGTACCTATATTGGGGGGTTTCCCCCAACCAGTGTTCAGAGTAAATGGAGGACGGAATTCATAATAGTAACAATAATACTAAACACTTTCACGCACCCTGCGCAAGTGGTGAGCTTATTTCCATATGGCATTTTTTTAAGTTTGATACAATTTTGGTTTGGTACGGTGACAATAAATTGTTGGTGATACTCCATTACAATATAGAAAAAGAACATTTGTTTCACTTGTTAATTTTGTCGACGGATAATTCGTGGTGGAACTCTATTATACTAGGTATAAAGGAAAACACTAATTTGTTTAAGTTTCACTATTTAAAACTGAAACTTAAACAAATTAATGTTTTCATTTATACCGAAAATTTGTTTCAGTTAAAGTTATATTTATTAAGTTGAATGATGGACAATTCTTGGTGAAATTCCATAGCAAAATAAATCATAGAAATAAGCACCTACACATGTTTCACTTTCACTTATATTTATTGTTTGTTAACGGATAAATCTTAGTGAAAATCCATTCTATCGTAGAAGTAATAAGACTTGTTATTTCATACATTCGTCTCCTATCATGTATCTATTTTTCCACAGAGTAGATACCTATATTTCCACAGGTATGTTGAAAAATCCTGGAAAGTTATTTTTTTTTATTATTTAGGTGTCTGTTTCACATCTAAAGCAGCCCATTCACGATCGTGTCATTCGGCGTCGCTCCATATGGACCGGCTCCATTTGGAACATTGTAAATTTTCATCACACTCACGGGCGCGTCATCGCGCCATCGAGCCATCAAAATTAGTATACGCATTCCGTCGGCGCTTTCGCATTAACAATATATTTTTTTTTAATTTTCAAGTAAAAATGAGTGATAATACTGATGATGAGTTTTATATAACTGCTATATAGCGGTTTTTTTATATATAAAAAGAAAAAATCAAAGAGAAAATGTTCTATTTTCGCATTCACGAGAGTGTGAAACAGCTCGGCGCAATGAGATGGCGCAATTTCCCGCTGGTTTTCACATTCACGAGCATGCTGTACCGACAAGATGCGCCGCGCCGTTTGTCGCGGCACTATGGAGTTTCGACCGTTTGGAATTCCATTTTGGTGTGTCAGGCCAATTGGGCTGCGCGGGATTTGACATTCACGAGCGCATTTTGGAGTGATGGCAAGCCATTTGGAAGGATGGCACGATCGCGAATGGGGGCCTTAACATATAAATTTGGGAAAATAGTAACAACAAAAATTAGTAGATATATGTTTCACCTTTAGTTAGTTATCACAACATCTACTGATCATGAAAATACTCGGTAAATTGAACAAGCACACTACCGAAAAGCAAATTTACTTTCCCTAACTCTTACAAAAATGTCAAACGATAATGTTCGTGCCATAAGACTTTGTTTGTTGGATAAGACTTTGTTTACATTTATTATATCTACTTATTTGCTTACAACAACATGAAATATTTGCATACTACTTTTGATACAATTTATATAATGTTCCTATATAATTTAATGCTGGTAGGTATTTATTGTGTCTCAGGTTTATACAGAAGTATTGCGTAGAGTTATTCAGTAGAATAAGATACGACATTAAAAACCGATCTGACAACTATAGATTTCTCGTTCATACCCTTGAGATTTTGCATTGAATTATTCCTATGTTTAATATTAAATTTGTTTTTATTTAGTTTTCATATGATTTAATTGATACTTCTTTTTCACAATTACAATTACAATTTTTCAATGTGGCGTGTTAAAAATATTATACGTTGCAATACAAAACGGGATGAGGAGAGAAAATATGAGTCATGTCTATTATGTTATATTATAAATATTGACTCAAATAATCCTAAAGCTTTTTCCTAGGAAGGGAGGTAGGTACCTACTTGAAATAAATAGGTTATGGCAGGGCGGTTAGTGTACTGGGTTAGTAAATCAGTGATCGCTAGTTCGAATCCTGCCACGACTGATTTCGTCCACCTATTAATAGTAACACCTTTTATACTTAATTTTGGGAATGTATGAGGATGTATATATATGTACCTTCTTATTACAAGGACATAATATATGCTATTTAGATATTCAAAGTTTTTAAATACAGGCACTCTATAATAGAGCAAACGTTTGCATTAAACAAATATATCATATTAAATTAATTCATATTAAAATGGTTGTCTCTAGTGAGAGCTATTAAATTTAATTACATATTGAAGATCATCACATTAATTATATCCACGAAAATATAAAGTTCTGGTTTATTTATATATTCAGTAGATATGTTCATAGGTAATATGGAGTCTTTATTCCAATTTCTATGAGAGAATATTGGTTTTCTATGTTCCTATGTCCCAAACGTGACAAGAGAATTTAATCCAAAAGTTCTGTCGAAAGTAATTTCGGATGGTTCACATACCTTACTAATTCTCACTTATATGGGAAAACTCACCACAATAATTTATACCTACTTTTATATGTATGGTCATACTAGTTTCCTTTTTCCTTATACTATAATATTTTAATACTGCGTTAATGTGAAGAAACTACATATTTTCATGTCTGTAGATATGGTATATGAAAACTTGGTTGAAGTCTAAATGCTACGTTGCATTTTGGAAGACAATGTTTTTTCTTATTATTCAATTTTTAAATAACCTAATTTTTTATTCAATTTTCCATGCAACCGGAATAAGTGGCGAATGAATTGCACTATGCCAATTTCTTCCACCAAACCAATATTTGAGTAAGAAATTAATGTAAATATTTATTTTGTCGGCAATCTTATTCAGGAAGTTATCAAATTAATGAATTTGCAATATGCCACGACAGTTGACTAGGTGAACTTCGATATTAATATGCAGGTCCCTTGTGGGACAGATTACTAGAACTATTCTCCAATTCTTGCACTGATGTACATTCAGACGTACATTCATTACTTTTCTAAATTGGCATATGAGGTTGAAATATGTACGTATAGGCATGAAAAATTATCAATGAAAATATACTCGAAAATTCTCAGGATCATTTTTTTTTAAATTTGTCAAATTTTTGATTTTGTTCTCAGTTCAAATGCAAATTTGTGCGATAATTCTCAGGATCATTTATTTGAAACACATTGCTTTGGTTGGTTGGAAGAAATTGCCTTATGACAATAAACCCGCTATTGTATACATTATTGTACACAAAGTTTAATAATATATACTGCTTTTTTTTGTATTTATAATACTCTTTTCTTTAATGTTTTGGTTTATTTTGAGTCCAAATGTATATCTTTTTTAATGTTTTTTTATTTGGTTGTTTTACTGTGTACCTATGTTTTTTTGCTAAGTATAGGTATACCTAATTGTTCTTTCTTATTCTTTGTATATTTTTTTCATCAATATTTTTATACATGTATGTAAAAAACAATTTATGCAGTTTATTACTAAGTAAATACAAAAAAATATATACATCAATAATTATTTTTGAATAAATTCAATTTAAATATTTTTAAATACTACTTAACAACCTACCCTTATGAAAACTTATTTCGTGTTATTTTAATTAAATTGTATTTGAAAAGCAAATATAAAAATCTGACTATTACCAAGAAGTTAATTGACTCTACATTTATTTATTTTATTTCATGGTTTCTTCTTCTTCTTCAGCGTGCCACGTCAGGTCTCCTTGACGTTGGCGATCACTGCTGAAAAGGTCACTGCTTCGTTGCATAATTGTGTCAACTAGCACGCGCTCGACATTTGCTATCCTGATTCCCAATAATAATGAAATTAAATATTGGATTTATGAAATTAAATATTGGATTTACTCACTATGAAATAAAAGAATACTAACAGTTATACCTACGCAGTTTTATTGAAACATAATATCTACTAACAAACAATCTAAATGTTGCTAATTATTAAAATATTGTAATTATTAATGAGTGAGTGAAGAGTCTCTCTGAATTATTACAATAACTAAAAGTTTCACTGATAAACACTTCAAGAACACGAAAGAAAACAAAATGACGATTAATTTTGACTAGAGTTTGTTAAACGCAGAGGTCATTTTACAAATGTCGTGTGAGTTGTCAAAAGTTGACATTAAACGCGAAAATTTTCAATACAAATAATAATAAATAGTATTAAAAATAGTAAGTAGGTATCATACAATTACTTATTAAATAATATGTCGAAAAATCTAATTCATTTGAAAAATGTGATCAAATGCGAATACATAATTGTCCTAACCTCAAATGGATTAAGGTGTTGATAAAATTATTCCTGCAAACAGTTTCAATTTCAACTCGCTCACGCGAGTCGCTATTATCGTTAAAGAGCAACTAAACCTATCCAAAAAATTAACGGGATTGGAGATTTACGTACACATACAATTAGGATCATGCTGAAAATCAGCTGCTGGGGGGCTTGTCTTCCTGCAACATAGCTGAGCATGCCTTTTGAGTCAGAAAGGTTGTTTCTTTATATTTGTTTTTTATATGTCTGTGTTTTTGTATGTAAACTTCTTTTCGTCTCAATAAATGTTTATTTATTTTATTTTATTATTTCGTTGTATTTTATTACATCCCGTATCATTTTCGGTCAGGTTTAGTTATGATAATAGCGACTCGCGTGAACGAGTTGCTATATAAATTGAATAGAAATTGGTTGCAGGAAAAAAAATTTATAGCACCTTTGCCATTTGAAGTTAGGAAAAAGAAAAAAAGCCATTTGATATAAATTTTATATGTCAACATATTTTTACCTATTTTTATGATATACCTAACAATTTATTATTTTTTATGTTTAAATTTTCGCGTTCAATGTCAACTGTGATTGCTCATCCGACATTGGTAAAATGATCTGTTCGTTTACTAAGCACTAGTTTAATTTTGTCGGTTTGGCTTTTTTAAAGGTTGGTGCGTCATAAGTATTGCCATATTCGCATCGGTATGGACTAAAATGATATGTAGCATCGCTACAATATAATGAACTAGAAATTCTGCCCGGAGTCAAATTGTCTTTAATAATAGTGTATATTCAGCAAAATGATTTTCCCGAATTATTCGGCGATCATTATGTAACATCGTAACATGAAACCTTTAGTTAACTACCAAGATTGTAGGAGGATTTAATCTTAGCTTTATATAATCAGTTGAATTTTGTAGACACCTACTTTTGTCATTCATTTCATAACGATCTTTCTGGTTGTAAAAAATACGAATTAATGAACAATTTTCTTTTAAATTAATGGACGAAAACTTTTAAAGGTCAAGTTTTTATGTCTTCTGTTGATTATGAAATAAAAGATTAGTGAGTGAAAATTGATATTACTGGTTGCATGTAACTATTGATGGTGAAAAAATGTTGATGTGATAGTAGGTATAGTTGAAGAATACATACCAAACTATATACCTACTCTTATATCTAAATCACCCATTCAATATTTTAAGATACTTTGTTTTCTATGCAAATCATGTACCTATGTAGTGTGGAGGGCAGTCCTTTTTCCTAGGCCCATAACTTTTTATATTTTTTGAAATTTTCTGTGCATTAAGCGGATCAAAAGTTATAAGGGACGCATGCACGCACGCACTCACGCATACACGCACGCACGCCGCACATAACATAAATGCTGCGAAGCCTCGAAGTTTGTGTTATTTGCCTTCTTCTTTTGTTTTTTGTCCATGAAACATGTAGACCTGGCCATACAGAATCTCGCAGATCATGGCTTGAAACTATGTCAAACTGTTAAGAGAAATATATTCTCATGAACATATCTACAGTTGGAAAAATAAATACATTTGTTTTAACTGTGTATCTATTTTTATTTGCATTTTTTGATACTAGGCACAGCTTGTGATAAGGTGAGCTATTTTGATACTAGGCACAGCTTGTGATAAGGTGAGCTATTTTGATACTAGGCACAGCTTGTGATAAGGTGAGCTATTTTGATACTAGGCACAGCTTGTGATAAGGTGAGCTATTTTGATACTAGGCACAGCTTGTGATAAGGTGAGCTATTTTGATACTAGGCACAGCTTGTGATAAGGTGAGCTATTTTTGTGTTATTGTCTATTATGTTGTATGTGTTAGTGCATTTTACATTTTATTTGGTAGAATTACTTTCATCAAGATTTTTTCATCTATTTTATAAACCCATATATTTGTTAGTTTTTAAATTCTTTTGCATTTCTAATATTTGACTAGCTCTTGAGACCTGACACGCCACACAAAGAAGAAGATGAAAAACGTACATAAAATAATTAATGAAGTAGTATTTTAAAATAAAAAAAAACTGAATTATAATTTTCTTCCGCTTGAATTATTTCACTTCAGAGTAGTGAAGAAATTTTTGTATTACATGGAGTATTTATATAAATTAGTTAGTGATTGACTAATTTATATAATAATTTATATAATACCAATGGTAATTGAACAAGAAGTTATATAAATAAAAACAAAAATAATTTAATATCTGACTTTAGACTATGTAATGCAATTTTACTAATTAGTCAATTAAATCAAGTTTTTATTTAGTTTTGTTGATCGAAAAAGTAAACAAAATTAAAGAAGAATTTTTTTTTTTGGAATGTGGAAAACTCATGGTGAATATTCATTATTACGAATATTTCAACACGCATAAATCCTAGTTTTACTATTTCGATAGAAATTCCAAACTGACTGGTTTCGGTCTGTCAAAGAACATCATCAGAGTATAAAATTATGAAGTTTGTTTGTATGAAATTATTATTGCATTTTCTTTAATAAACCAACCTTTTTTACAAACAAATGAAACAGACAAAGAAAAATGGTGGAAAAAATTGGAATTACATAATATTTTGAATACACAGTAAAACAAAAATGTAATATGAAAAATATTTTTTTAAGTACCTACCTACAACCAAAGCAACTGCAAGTAATATAGTATAAAAAATATATAATACCGTCAAATATATATGAAAATGTTTATGAAAGGTTGTTTATATGAATTTATTCAAGGGTCGGAAAGTTGGTATGTATAAGTAGGTATATTATGTTTGAAATAAGTTTTTTTCCCTACACTTCTGTGAAATAATGAAGAGTTACGTATCTAAGTGCAAATTTCTACATTTGTCTCAAATTGTTAAACGGTATCATTTAATAAAAAATATTATGTTTTTCTTGACGTTCATTCGTGTAAATGATGTATGGCACACGGTAGGTAGGTACCTACAAATGTTAAAAATGTATATGTAAGCACCTACATATTATACTTAAACTATAAATACATTTGACTTCATATTGGGATCACAACTAAAAACTTGAGCTGACACTGCTGATGCAAGGGTCCCGGGTTTGATTCCCGGTGGAGACACTTTTTTAATTGTGTTTTCAGTCTGGATCTGTGAGGCTCCAGAATGTGACAAGTTGCTATTGGGTACGTGTTAAATTAATATTTGACATAGTACCTGTTAGTTGCCCAAGAGGTAATATAAAAATAAAATATAAAAATAATCAACTGCTTTTAAATTATTTCATCTGTTAAAACTTTCGAAATAAGGGTTTAGAGGGTAGATGTTTGTTAGTTATTGAAAATAATTAAATATTAGAAGGTTATATTTAATGTGCGTGTTTCAAAAAAATATTATTTAAACATCTACTTTCAAAAATGATATAAATTGTAAAAGTCTGTCAGTTCAAAATGAAATATTCAATTTTTACAGTGATGAAAGGTAAAATATTACTTACAAGTCCAATGTTTATATATTATATCTAACAGAATTACAAATAAACCAGTTTATAAATTTTGCAGCTATTCGTGATGTTAAGGGTCGTGTAACAAATTTGATAAAAATAAAACAACGATTTTCGTGATGACTAATATATTCGAAAAAATTCGGAAGCTGTCGGAGATAAACACATTGCAGACAATCAGGAGCACAGGTACATATATATTTTTCGCAAATAATATAATATTTTCAATCAAAATAAACTTATTAGGAGATTGATAACCTTATAACGAAATACAATTAATTTACCTAAGAAAAAATAAAACGTTAATACCTTAAAATGTTATTACATTTTTGTATGTACCTACATAGTACATAATATTTATTGTGTGTAAGATAGAAATTAACTTTATTATACCCTTAAAAAATGTCATATTGTATTTAAATAAAATTCCTTCCATACTTTTTTTTAACTAAAATCCCTTTATTTAAAAACCCTTCAAAAATTGTACAGTGAAAATATACATTTAAACCAGCATTTTGAAAAAATCATAAAATTTTTAAATGTTGTGTTTGGCTGGGTCAAGAGTTGGCTAAGTCTCTCTAGTTTTATCTAGGTATTGTCGATATGTTTCTATCGGGTGCTAGAAAATACGTATGTATATTGAAAATATATCAACTCGTAATTTAGAAATACTTTCGTATATAGGTATTAGACGGCGAAATATATTTGCTATTTGCGTGAATATACGGAAATCAATCGAACAAATTCAATATTTTGTATTCGAAATTTATTTTTTTCGATGCCAGGTATAGTGTCAATACTTGTAACCCAAGACAATCAAATGGAGTTTAAGTCTGGATGTTACAGAGATACTGCAATCTTCAGCGTCAAGCAGACCATCGAATATTATAAGAAAAGAAGAACCACCGTCATTGCCTGATTTTCTGGACCTGAGTAAGGTATTTGATAGAGTAGTGCATAAGTACCCTTTGGTTAAAGCTGCATGCCAGAGGAGTTCCTGCCCCTTTCATCAGAATTCTGGAAACCTGATACAGACAACAAGATAATGTGGTGAAATGGAATGGAGAAAGCTCCGAGCCATTCGCGCTGACTAGTGGCGTGAGACTTCAACATTAAATATTATGGTGTCATTATCTCTTCTTCTTCTTCTTCGTCAGCCATCTCTCCACTGCTGGATGTAGGCCTCCTCCAATGAACTCCATCTCTCTCGGTCCTGTGCTTTCCCCAGCCAACCTCTTCCCGCAACCGGAATGATATCGTCCACCCATTTTTTTTGTGGTCGCCCTACCGGTCTTTTATTTTCCCACGGTCTCCATTTTAGTATTCTGGGTGTCCACCTCTCGGTACCCTGTCTTGCAATATGCCCTGCCCACTGCCATTTCAACTTTGCAACACGGTCTGCTATGTCAACGACTTTTGTTTGGCGTCTTATTTCTTCATTTCTTATTTTATCCCGGAGGCTCACTCCTAACATTTGTCGTTCCATAGCTCGTTACGTACATTTTAGTTTGTATATTGTGTTGGCAGTTAGTGTCATTGTTTCCAATCCATATGTAGGTGTCATTATATAATTATTGTTAATATACGAAGTCGTTGCATTTTAATAAAAGAAAAAATGTATGTCACTGCTGGAAGGACAAATTCAAAATCCTTATTTTTGTAAAATTACTGTCCCATATAATATTCATTCACTTGTAAATACTAATATTCATAATATGGTATTGTCAACTTTCGATTGGCTATACATATTATGGTAATATGATACATCGAAGGCTTCTCTCAGAATACAAATGGGAGCAATGTTACATTTTATATTTATAGTATGGAAAAAAAAGAGGAAAAAATGCATAAAGTATTTCTCATAAGGTTACGCTTCATTGCCCTGAAGTGGAGTGGCGTGAAGAATAATCCTAATATTAAATTATAGTAATATTGGGAAAATATCTTTCTGTTTTTATTACTTGACGCGTTTCAGACCACTTTTTCCCATGTCTGCAGGACAAAGATATTTCACGGAACTATTTGAATTCCGTATTTATAGGTATAATCACAACTCGCCATTACACAATCCGATATGTATATGAAATTTTTAAATATTTTTTTTCATTACATTAAAATATTTTTTGACATTAGACGAAGTTACTCCAACTACAATGCATGCTTAAAACATTTCGATACAATGGAAAGGAAAGAAGATTGTAATTCGATTATGTTATTGATTACCCCCTATTCGGTAACTATTGGAACTAAATTAGGAACGTTCTAAAATTGTAGGTTTTACATTTACGGTCTTATTTCAGCGTTATAAATTATCACCTTGGACTAAATGGAATAGGAATGTACCTATTTTGGCCGGAACGTTCTTAAAAAGTTACTGAATCAGACATATTATGAATAATTATAAAAATTATGAAATTCTCATCATTTTCATAATTATTCATAATACACACGTCTAATTCAGTAATTTTTTAAGAATGTTCCGGCCAATATAGGTACGTTCCTTTTCCATTTAGTCCAAGTTGATATTTTATAATGATGAAATAAGACCGTAAATCTAAAATCTACAATTTAAGTGTGTTCCTATTTTAGTTACAATAGTTAATTGAATGTATGTATGCGATATAGATTATGGTTAATTGTATTATATTCTATATTATTATAGTATTATATTTGTCATATTTAAGTACGTGAAATTTATGTGTTACTCTTGTGTCAAAACATATTATTGGGATACAATGAACTAATCATACTTTTAATAACAGTGGAATAATAAAAAAAATCGTTTTATTTTTAATATTGACGACCTTCGTGGCTCAGTTGGTTAGGTATCTGACTGCTGATCCAAGGGTCTCGGGTTCGATTCCCGGTGGAGTCACAGTTTTTAATTGTGTTTTTCAGTCTGGATCTGTGAGACGATTAACATCGTAAGTCTCCAGAATGTGGCAACTTGTTATTGGGTGCGTGTTAAATTAATATTTGACATAGTACCTGTTAGTTGCCCAAGAAACTACAGAAAATAAAATAAAAAAATATAAAAAATTAAATATATATTACTTTAATAATAACAATGTATTACTTTAATAATAACATTGTATCCTGTTTGTTTTCCAAATGAATAATAAAAAATACGAACAGTGTAATCGGTGAGCGCAGAACACCGATTACACTGTTGGGCGACTAATTGGGCGACTAAAAAGCATAGCAAAAAGAGTATCTCATGGAGCTTTTTAGATTAGCAACCTCGGCATCATAGAACAATCAACGGATGTGAATAGAAGATTCACACTCGTGGATATTTTTACATGATGTAGATTATCAAAGAAGTGATTGAAATCTGTAAAAAGTTTACTCGATTTTTTGTATATATAATTTTTTCATATATTGTAAATTTATTAATTTATTTTAATCTTACGTTTCCTTACATTCTCGCTACTCCCACCACCACCCGCTCTGCCTATGGGGACTGTAATCGGCCCCTTCACAGAACGCTAAGTGAACGACAAAAAAAATGCATAGCACGAAAAGTAGCTCATGGAGCCCTCTAGATTAGCAATCTCGGCACCATAGTGCAAAAAGAAACAATCAACGAGTGCGAACAGAAAATTCACACCCGTGGACTGTCTATGACCTCAGATCCCCCTACATGCAGACCATCAGAGAAGTGACCAAGATCTCTGGAAATAAATTAATTTAACGGGAATCTTCTAAAAGTAAGGCACCATATCTATGACAGAAAACCTTAAAAGCTTTATAATTTTTCTTCGAGATCACAAAATCCGCATGACCAATGGGACCTTGAAGAGGCCCACGGACAGCAACGAGGAGCTCCGATCTATATGAGGACACCATTGGGTGGCAACATTCCCAAAGGATATGTTCCGAAGTTTTCCGAAGTTCCTTACATTCTGCGCAAGTGACGAATTTCAAATAGGTGGTGCTTCCAATAAATCATTTGATATAAAATACTCCTTTCTGGAAATCTAATCCATGACGCCAACACAGAAGTCGTTCGAGTCGTTCATTGTTCACTGATCTATACTAAACGACCGACGCACGGTGTATGATATGGGAGAGCCAAGTTAAAAACGCTTAACGATATCGCCAAACGATATTTTTTTTTTGTATGGGATTTGACGTTTGTTGTAGAATTTTTTTCTACAATAACAAACAACAAACGTCAAATCCCATAAAAAAATAGCATTTGGCGATATCGCTAAGCGTTTTCGATTTGACTCAGGGGCATGGATCGTCTCAAAAATTCAATTTGAAATGACTGAAAAATCTGTGAATCGTATTCAGGCCTTATAACTAGAGAGAAAGATACATAGTTAAATTCGCAGTTAATTCTTAAATTCGCAGTGTAAAGAAAATACATAGGATTTCTTTGGTAGGTACGAAAAGCCTCAAGGTGAAAAATAGTCTTCTTATCTTTGCCTTTTTGCTAGCAACAACTAGTAATGGCGGTCTATAGATAAGTTTTTAACTCGTTGGATTCTTTTTTTTTCCTTTCAAACTCCTTGCACAGCTGTATATTATTTCGAGAACTTTAAATTATGTATGTGTTTTTTATAAATATAATAATAACTTAATTGATATTATCGTTAAAAATGTAAAAGATACATGTGAGTGCTCTTGTAAAAAAAACCGCTAAAGGTTCTGTAATATTTAGATCCATGTTAGGTGAATTTCAAGATAACGCTGTATCTGACAGGAGTTTCTTTATGGTTTCCACAAGAGAAACTTTGGTGGAGCTTTACGTTCTAGATTTATCCATCGTATTTTCCTTTATTATCTTCAAGATCAGATCAGATAGATCTATCTATGAAATACATTGGTTTTAACCACACTTAAAAGATAACAATAAACCAATAAATACAATATTATTTACCTTTCGAATTTTACTGCTGTCGTTTTCTTTTGTTACAGACCTAATGGACACAGGGGACTACAACCAGTGACCCAACTACTTTCATTGTATTAAAACGTATATTTGTATAGATTCATTTGCATTATATAACTTCTTTTCAACCGTTCAAAAACCAACATTTTTATACACCTGTCATGTAAATTTTGTATATAACCACTAGTCTCAGTCTTGTAGAGCATTATTCTGACGATGTGCTTTGCACGAAACGCGTCAATAATCCAATAAATATAATAGAACATTAACCAAGTATTTTTATATTTTTATAACATATCAACGTACAATGGAGTTCTATCAAGAATTGTCGATCGACAAACTAAACTTAGTTTTACATTATAATATAATTGGGATCTCACTAGCCTACAGGCTATCAGTGAGTTTCCCATATTACATTCCTTAAGTGACAGTATTAAAATTATGATATGAGAATCATGTTTCTTTTATAATTAAATTAGGAGTCAAATGTTTTTAATTACTTTCTACAATATTTTTTTTAAATACAGTTTTAACTGAGGATATTTTATCAAGTTTATCCATACCACTTGGAAAGGTGTTAAATATTTTCGGTATGCTTACTTTCAGTGTCCTTTCACCGTAATAGTTTGTCCATCTGGGAATTATCAATTTATTTTGCACAACTTGTCTGGAATTATACATATTTTTTACCGGTAATTTATATTCATTAGAGAAGTAATGATTTAATATGACTCGATAAGTGTATAATTTTTTAACTGGGAGTATTCCTGTTATACTGAATATCGTTTCATCATTGTCTTTACATTTAGATAAATCTGATTTGTATTAGTATTTGTCATATGATTGAAATTAATTGAATAAAATCACTTTATTCGCCGTTAATATTGGTAGAAAATTATATTTATAACCTACTTTGGACGAAAAAAAACTTAATAATAAAAATCCTCATTCGGTTCATGTCAATAAACATGATTATGTAAGCAGTTACTGGAAAATTTCCTTGCCTTTTCAATTTTACCCTTGTCAAATGAATCATGAAAATCCAATGTTACAAAATATATAACCCAAACACCCATGTTAGCATATAATTGCATTTATCTACTAACACAATTTCCTCACTAATGTTTGTTACAAGTTATATAAATTTGTTTATATCTTCAAAATTTAAACAGAATTGTATAATAATAGCCAATATCATGTCGCTGTTATTAAGAAATTTTTGATTTATTGAAAAAAATATTTATTAAAATGCCAAAATCGGTTCTGATTAATATACGTAGAATCACTAAAGATTTTTTAACACCGATATTCAAGACTCTGTAATTGATAGGATTGATAGGTAAAATAAGGACATCTTCAGAGGCTTATTCTTTGAAATGTTAAGAATATCTTCATGGAGGAATTATTCCCAATTGATGTTTGATACTTCATCTGCTAATTATTTTGAACAAGTAGCTATATAAGTTGGCGAAAGCAGTTAAATATATGTATATTAACGACAAGTGTATTGCTTTTTAAAAGTAAGCACAACACATACGTGTATACCACATATCAGTCTCGCCTCACATATAAAGGTAGCATTCACAATGGACAGTGAACTATGCTAGATGTTTCATGACTTATTTTATTTTCATTGTTTCTCAATTTATTTGTTATTTTCGTATTTCAGTCTATCAACAGAATTATTCTTTGGATTTCATCGTAATATGCATCTTTTCCGTTTGTTATTATTAAAATAGAATCTACGTGAATATTTTTCTTTTGACTTTTAATACAAACGTACAAAAACGAAAAATTATGTCTGAAATCTAGATTTATATAAAATGTTTGAAGTGTGCTGGTGTCTGGGTTGACGACCCGTAGCAGTGGTAGGGAGGTGATGGTAAAGATGGTGTGTCTAGCCGGATACAATGTTCGGAGTGTCAATGACTGCAAGTAGGATATTGCAGTAACAAACTGGCAGGTAGATCTACATATAGCAGAAGTAGGTACCCATTTACAAGCTAAAGTGCCAAAAATATCAAAGCGTTTGACTGAAAATGTTTTCCAAACGAAACTTTGTTAGGTACAGACATATATACACTCTTTGTGTTCTACGTGTCATGGCAGTGGTTGAGAGTAAAAAACTCGTTGATATATACTAAAATGCGCAATACACAACAAAAATAGAACGTAATTTATAAAGCTCTCCAGATGTTTCTTACAAAACTTGTTTACATGCAATTTAGAAAATATATGTGTTTTTCCACTCCAATATTATGACAAAAGTAGTTGTTGAGAGCAAAAAAAAACACAAGTTTGAAATTTGTTTACTATTTTCAATTCAAAATTTTAAATTAGTAATCTTTTTAAATGCTTTAAGAGTCAAAAGCTCGACCATGGAAATATTGGCTTAGCCACTAGCCACGTTCTTAAAATGGGAAAGTAATGACTGTAATGAGTCAAAATTATTATGGAATGTATGAGAACAAGGCGTTCTAAGAATAAAAATTAGGTGTTGATTAAAAAAATAACACTATATAATATGTAGAATGTTTGCAAATAACTTATTTTGTCACATTATCGATAAACGATTGTTATTTTTTTACTTTGTGGTGTCGTTTTACACAACTTTGTGTACACCAATAAAATTATAAGTTTTATTCGATTGGATAATAATTCCTCTATATGTTACGGTAGCACAGTTGCCTTCCGCGGGAGGATACAAAGTATATTAAACTAAATGTACAATATATTTTCATTTTTTCTTAAAATTTTAATAAACGTTAAAAATAAAAGACGTTTATAACTTATAATAAACAGTAGAATTAAGTTATAAATGTCTTTTATTTTTAATGTTTATTTAAAATTTTAAGATATTTCAGTGGAATTTCATCAAGAACTTATATATTGTAGACATAAAGTAAATATAACGGGTGAATTATAGGCTGAGCAACACTATTATGTAGGATGGGGTATGCAATGAAGTTATTGGTTAAGTATGTTTTGTATTAGGAAAATATTTAATATAGGGCTATTAAGAAATCGTGTTTGGTTATTAATAATGTTTTTTTTATTGACAAACATTAATTTTTTTTAACATCTCAATAGAGACGAAGTTGGGATATTGTAGAAGAACCAGGAACTCAAGGCACCTACAGGGCTTACGACCTATCATCGGCTGGTTTACGTGATCACTTTATGCGCTTGCGCAACGTTCAGCAATTGTGCCTTCTTATTGAGTTCCCTTATCAATGTTAATTTTGAAAGTTCTATATATTTGAATAGTGTGTAACAATTTACCTGAAAATAAGGAACTATATTATTGCCATCAATGGAGTAACGGAAAAGCCTTTTTATAACGCCATCTATTGAGAAATTAGTTTATTTGTAAACAAAGAAAGCAACAGTCCTTTCCTTCCTGGTTCTTCTACAATATCCCAATTCGTCTCTATTGAGATAAATGAAAAAAAAATGTTTGTCAATAAAAATATCATTTCACTCCTGAAAGGGAAAAAAAATCCAATGTTTGCTTATATGCAATTAAAAAAATTTTTAATTTATATTCTTATATTTACATTAAATATTTTATTTCTTATATTTACATTTTTTATAATTTCCAAGATTTCCAGGCTGTCTAACTGTCTATTATTTAAATTACTTTTAAACCTAAATTATTAGTAAAAGTGTGGTTATTTAAAACAAATGGTTGGCAAATTCTGAATAATTATTGATATTAAGACATTTAAATTTATAATTCAATTTATTTTTTACTTACATACAGAAAAATAACGCCATAGTTGAACTAATATCATGCAAAAGTTGATCATTCGTAATTTGTAATATTCTCTTTGATGAATGAAATCAAATGAATGTGTGTGGTGCCTTTTAATTAAAAAACATGTCATGTAATATATTTCTTTCACTCGTTGACACCGTGGAAAATTTTTCAAAGACAAGATGGAAAAATTTCCAGAACAACACAATGGCCTCGTTAAACCATCCATCCATCCTTCCTTTTCATTAACTTCAGCTGAAATAACACGAAGAAAATGAATTAAGTACACGTTATATTTAGATTTCAACACACACTTTCTCAAGTAAACATTTAAATATTTTCCAAATACATCTATACTTGTACCTAATTATATAACACTTATTTTTTTTTGATAATAATAAAACAATTCAATAAAATAAGTGGCGTTATGTTCTCTCTGGCTACCCCTTAACATACATGATTGATTTGATGTTATGTATATAATGTAATAAATAGCAGTACAAAAGTCTTTATCATAAGTTTAACAATATGTCTATACCACTTTGGGGGAACCTACATGTTTTAATCTGGTCATTATATGAATTATATCAGAAGCATTTATATTTATATTTCATATTTGCGTGTTCAAAAGGTATATATTTATTTTAAAACATCTACCTGTGGTTCCTAGTTCTGTGGTTCGTTGATCTTCGTTAATCGTCGTGAATATTCGATAATCATCGAGGATATACATATTGCAGCTCGCTAACAAGGCGCAGCTACACCACAATATTTCATACAGCATATTCACCATCCATACCATCATGCCATTCTCTTATTTGGGGTAGGTAGAGAGAACCGAACGCTAGACTTCTCTTTCTTAATAAACATTTCTCGCTTCATCATCAGTGTAGGAGCGGGGGTAAGTTGATAAGGGCAATATCATAATATATATTCCGAATAAGGAATAAAAATTATAGTAAAAATATAATTCTTTTTGACTTTTACTTATACAATAATTGTAAACTTATGATGGAGTTCTGTAATGCAGATTAACTATAAATTCATGAAAATATTAAAATAGGTTGTGAATGGCTGAGGTATCTATTAAGATTATAAAAATTAATCCCAATTTCTCGACAACTCACGCCGGCAAATAAAGTCTTATAAAATATGTATTTTTTGATTTCTTTCATTGGTTACTTAACATGAGATGGAAAGACTACGTATGAAGGGGGAAATCGATAAAGGATTATAACTGGCCAACAGACCTTAAAAGAGTGAAATAACAACAGAATTACTTTCTGGCAGAGGACGTTCTCACCGGGAGTATCCGGAACTGGTGTGCCACGATATGGATTGAACATCCTACACAAAGGATTGCTGAAGACAGAAAGAAGTGGAGGTAGAGATGAGTTTCGCTTTGCTACCAACAAATCCCCAGGATTGAATCTTAAAAGTAGAAGAACCTACGTGGGATAGTGTAGTTTCAGGCACTTTATTTTTGACTTGGTCTTGATCACAATATGGCGGTGTGGGGATATTTATGACCTTCTTACATATAAGTGATTGAAGTATCTACAAAATAATAAAGTGTAGAGTATGGGACATGTAATATGCTGTGAATGTCAAACAGTCACAAAGGTTTGACTATATAATAAAATTACGTGTTTTCATTAGGAGCGGAGTGAAATTATAGCCAGCCGAGATTAAACTCTCGCGAGAATACAATTCCAAGGGATATATACTAACGAAAACCTTTCTCACGACAACTAAATTAATTCACACATATGTCTTGAAAATGAACATGTTATTATTTATAAGTTTCAAAGTCAATAGAGGTGAGGAAATAATTTCTTAAAAGCGTGCTACATTTTGATTTCCAATTTGATTTATGCACAGAGAAAACTTTTTGATTCATGATTTTTAAGATTCAGATATTAAATACTATTTCGTTAACTTAATATCACTGTAGCACGCTCTAACACCTGTTATAGATATAAACGAAATAAAGTAGAGCTGTAGTAATTAGGACACATCATGAAATAATATCACCAAAATTACTATATTTTTACGTAGATACAGTTGCATGTAACACATGAGATCCAACTATCGATGGCGATAGTATGATAATTGAAGACGTACCTAACTATAAACACTTAAACACAAATTAATAAATATTGTAAGATATTTTGTTTTCAACATATGTAAAACATGTAGGTATATAGTATAGAGGTCAGTATTTTTTTTCTACCCAGAATATGAAAAAAACATGATGGTATGTATGTATGTTGGAGATTAAGATTCAAAATATTGAGTTCCCGTAAATATTGTGTATTGTTACTGCCTTACAAATTGTATGATACGATATCGTCACTAAATTCAATTTTTATTAAAATTGTTAAGAAAAGTTTGAGATGTACTTCTACAATGTTCATATTTTTTATATAAAATTAAATTGTGTGGTTGGAATGTTTCGGCTTTTTTCGATATTTTTAAAAACTTTGGAAAACTAGGCAGTTAAACACATAAATATATCATAATTTTTTTTAATAATAAAATGTTTGAGAGACTCTGGAATAAAAAAAAACAAATTTGAGATTTTGTATTTCTTTATAACTATACCAATTTTCAGTGTTCTACTTTTATGGTTTTTGAGATACATTGAAAAATAAAGTAAAAATCCAAAAGTTGATAACCAGTTCATAATGTATAAAAGTTTTGTAAGCCTATAACTATTTACATATGTATTCTGAAACTTTGGGCTCTGTGAATTGAGCGGATCAAAAGTTATAAGGGGGGGGGACACAGACATACTTAATGTTCTACTACGAGTTCTGAGTAAATCCATATAAAGAGAATATATGCTGCGAAGCCTCTAAGTTGGTGTTTTTTGACTTCAAAGTTGGAAAAACCGTGAAAAATATAGACCCTGCATACAAATCTCGCGTATCTTGACTTTATACTTTGTCAAGATACGCGAATTCTGTTGTAGGTGGGTTAATCAGTTTTTTTCCTAAAACAGATTTTAGAGATTATAACGTTACAACTTATAATCGGTCGATAATAGTCCAGGGAAAAATTTATCCTGAGTATATAAAATTAAAAAAAAAATTCAATTTTAAGTTTAAATTTCCGCTACTTCCACCACCACCCGCACCGCATATGGGGACTGTCAACGGCCCCTTCGCAGAACGCTAGAATGAACGACAAAAAAAAACAATGCATGGCACGAAGAGTAGCTCATGGAGCCCTCTAGATTAGCAATCTCGGCACCGCGGTGCAAAAAGAACAATCAACAAATGCGAATTGAGATTCACACTAGCGGACTGTGGGCGACTTCAGATCCATATATACATATATAGGGCATCAGAGAAGTGGCCAAGATCTCTGGAAACAGACAAGTCAGTGAGAATCTTCGGATAATAAGGCACCGTATCTATGGCAAAATCGTTTGAAGGCTTTGTAATTGTTCTTCGAGATCACTAAGTCCGCATGTCCAATGGGACCTTGAAGAGGCCCACGGACAGCAACGAGGAGCTCCGATCAATTTCAATTTCAAATTTAAAATTTAGATGGGTGGTGGCAGAGCAGTTAGGGCGCTGGATTTGTAATCCAGTGGTCGCGAGTTCGAATCCTGCCACGACCGATTTCGTTCACCTATAGCACAAGCATTAATGCTTTATTTAGGGAATGTATATGTACTTGTTACTACAAGGACATATTCATTCTTAAAAAAAACTAATAGTATATAAAAAAGTAATCATTCAATGCTTACTATTTTCATATATTATAATATTAGCAGTACTTTATGCTGTTAATTAAACCAAAGTCAGAAATACCCATTTTGGTATTTCGAAACATAAAAAATTCCGATTATATAATCCACACCAACCTTCATCTGTAAGTAAGAAGATACAAATTAATTAACTTTATCATAATTATTTTATGAGACTAAAGCCGCGATCCTCGGGAAAACGATTTAATTAATTTTAATATTTTTTTTCTGGATAATGAATAAAATTATCGACTTCAATAAAATTCAAATAATAATTAAGAGTTTGAAAGTTCAAAATCAATTTTGGTTATATACATAAAGAACTTATTCAGAAAGCTACGTATAGGTACCTACCTAATTACGCGAGGCAGAAGATGCAAACCTTTTCGATTGTGTCATATATAGCTAATATCGCGTACAAAATAATTGCGCCATATGTACTCGGTATTGACTTGACACAGCACAAACATAGGTAGTAAATGTATTGTATTAGTTTATCAAAACTAAGAAAAAAATCAATTTTAGATGGGTCGATGGCAAAGCGGTTAGCGCATTGGGTTAGTAATCCAGTGGTCGCGATTTCGAATCCTGCCTCGACCGATTTCGTTCACCTATAGTACAAAGATTTATGCATATTTAAGGGAACGTAGGAAGATGTATATGTACTTGTTTATTTTTTTGTTTAAAAAAATAATAAAAACACATACGAAACCCTAATTACTTTCCTTTCCTAACATTTAATACGTCTAATATATAAAATTCTGCTGTACTTGTGTATGTCACTAAACTCCTAAACAGTACTCCTCGGCAGGATCGATGATTTTTTTTGAGTGGATCCCTGGATGGTGTAGATTTTCAAAACGAATCGAAAACTGTAACAATGGAAATAAAATATAAAAACATGTAAAACAAATGTACGCCTGGCATTATGTAAACAGTGTAACTTTTGAGATAGGTATTCAATAAAAATTATTCGAAACAGGAGTTTCATTAATATTTTTATAATATTATTATAATTCTTATATTTAATTTAATAATTTCGAGACTGGTGTTGTTCTCCCTTTTATAAGGCAATGCACACCCGGACACCTTTCGCTGGTTACCGTGGTAAAGTGCTGGATATGCCGTGATGGTATGAATGAATGAATGAATTATAATTCTTCTGTATGTTTGTATACTGTCACTGAACTCCTAAACGGCTGGCTCGATTTTTATCAAATAGTAGGCAAGCCAACGTTCGGACAGGACAACGTCTGTCGGGTCCGCTAGTATATTATATCATTTGATCGTGCACGATACTTTATTTACCTGGTATGTATGTATTGCATTCCCAACTTTCAAATCTCATTAAATAATCGAGTTACTTTTTTCACCGACGCTCTTTGTCTCTCTTTTCAATTCTTGTATATTCTGTATATTGCGCATTCTTTAAAATGGCCGAATTACCTTAGCAGATGGGTGGTGGCAGTGCGCTGGATCCAGTGGTCGTGGGTTCGAATCCTGCTACTACCGATATCGTTCACCTAAAATAACATTAATACTTTAGGGAATATATTAGGAAGTATATTGTACTCGTACCAAGGACATATTCATTATTTTAAAATACAACATGTTTATTTAATTCCTCTGCAATTCCCTTTTTTACGCTTTTAATCATTTTATAAAGTGGTCACAGTAAACGTTTTATCTTTATCTGTTCTCGAATATTATTAATTATACATCCACGCTACCCAAAGCTGTTCATTTGTTATTTCAGAGGGGTTGATGAGCCAGACGATACTGTTTCTACAAATTCTAGACACTTTAGTATTTTAATTTTTATATATCTGCCAACTCTTCAGATCCTTGTTCGCTTGTAATGTCACAAATCTAGTCTCTATTTTATTTAATTGACTATTCAAAATTTTGTTGTTTTTTTGCTTTTCGGGCAACCTACAGGTACCTACTATCAGTTACATATCTAATATTAATTTAGCACGCACCAAAAAACAAGTTGCTACATTCAAACTTATGATATTCTTCGGATGAAAGTATTCAATTCTCAATACCTGAGCATGGTTATTGACAGTGTCAGCAGGTTTAGTCGTAAAGTTGATTAAAGTAAGATAAAGGTCAGCTTCAGATTTTAGCATTGTTTGAGGTTAAATTATTAATGTTTACAACATTTAATAACAATTTTGACATTAACATTTTTTTATGATCAAACGTAGAGATAGATTAAAATTAGATTATGATTGAGTACTGATTTATACAGTTTTTAGATTAAGGAAAGATAAGAATTTATTAAGAACGTGTCATGAGTAGTCCCCCTGAATAAATTCCTATTTTGACCGATTTCTTCCACTTATAGTACAAGCATTAGATTAGATCAGGGAATATATAATTTTTTTTTACAAAAAAATGAATATATCCTTGTTAAACAAGTACATATACATCTTCCTACGTTCGCTAAAATAAGCAAATAAATGCTTGTGCTATAGGTGAACGAAATCGGTCGAGGCAGGATTCGAACTCGCGACCACTGGATTACTAACCCAGCGCGCTAGCGGCTCTGCCATCGACCCATCTAAATATGAGTACCCACTTTTCTTTTAAATAAAAACGAAGGAAAAACATATATTTAGACTAAAATACAATGATGTTCACTTCAAATATAAAAATAATGATTAACAAACAAACAGTACCTACGCTTTTGTTTCACTGTAGAGTTTCAGTGTAGGTGGCCCTTGAAACTTTCTCTATTAATTTCCGTACCTACCTATAATATGCTCCTGTTGCGTATCTACTACACAATCAACACGATACGCCAAAGGTTACACGTGAATTGTCTTCTTCCATATACGTCCCACTTCCTTTACCTCTACCTCTTCATTGTATACAAAAGTTCACCGACCAATTCACAGAGCCCAAAATTTCAGAATATATAGATAGTAATAGGCTTACAAAACTTTTGTACTCAGAATTTTGAATTTTTGTTTCAGTCAGGGGTTATCGATATTAACATTATTTTTCCATATATCTCAAAACCATATAAGCTAGAATCCAGAAAATTGGTATAAATATAAACAAATACAAAATATCTAATTTAAAAAATTCCAGTTTCTCAATTTTTTTATTAGGAATTTTTTTTTGATAAATATATGTGTTTAACTTCCTGTATTTCTAAAATTTCAAAAAATATAGAAAAAGCCGAAACACCCCAACTAGATAATTAAATTTCCTTAATAAATATTAACATTGTAGTGGTACATCTCAAACTTTTTTTAACAATTTTTATAAAATTTGAATTTAGTGACAACATCGTTTCATACAATTTTTAAGGCAGTATACACTACACAATATCTACGGGGACTCAATAGTTTGATACTTAATCTCCAAACATACATACATACCATCATTATGTTTCCATATTCTGGGTAGGAAAAAAGATTGACCTCCATACTATCCTATCCTGACATACATACCTACATGTTTTATATAGAATATATCTTACAATATTTATTATTAAGTGTTTATAGTGTGGTACGTATTCTTCAATTGAACATACTATCGCCATCGACAGTTATAATGTGTTACATGCAACTAGTTATAAAAAAATTGGGATGTACTACTACAATGTTCAAATTTTTTATAGAAAATTAAATTATCTAGTTGGGGTATTTCGGCTTTTTTCGATATTTTTAAAAACTTTGGAAATATAGGCAGTTTAACACATAATCTTATAAAAAAATACTTTTCTCAATAAAAATGTTTGAGAAACTCTGGATAGTAATAAAAATAATTTGTGATTGTTTGTCTATATTTGTACAAATTTTTAGTATTGTAGTTTTTATGGTTTTTGAGATATATGGAAAAATAAAGTAAAAATTCAATTATTGATAACCCCTGACCGAAACATAAATTCAATATTCCGAGTAAAAAAGTTTTGTGGGCCTATAATTAACTATATATTCATATATTTTGGGCTCTGTTAATTGAGCGGATCAAAAGTTTTAACGGGCGGGGGGGGGGGGGGGCACATACACACACTCTCACAGTAAATCTATATGTAAATAGAACATACTTATATATGTTGCGATGCCTCTAAATTGGTGTTTTTTGACTTCAAAGTTGGAATAACCGTGAAAAATATGGACTCTGCATACAAATCTCGCGTATCTTGGCTTGATACTTTGATATGTTAAGAGTAGGTACCTATAAAATTGTCTTGAACAAATCGACAGTTAGATAATGGTAGATAAACAAGAGATGGGGAGCATGGACATATATTATGTGCTTGTACTTTTATATAATTCCAAAAATAATATAATTTGAAGAATATTATTTTGATAAATCTCTTTATACTGAAAAGCAGTAATGAAACGTGCCATATTATTTTCTATAAATAATCTGAATTGTTTGTGAAGCTTCAAATCCCCACTGAATATTATATAAATTCAGTATAACCCTACGTACCTGGAAAATATTGAATTGTTGATATAAAGATATTTAATTGATATCTTTGGCAACATTGAAAATAAAACATCGCCGAGTTCAACGACGCAGGAGGATTTAAACCAAAATAATATCATAAATTCATAATCTAATACCCATTAGGATGAGTAATGAGTGTTTTATGAAATAAATTGAACACGTCGAAGAACCCGAATAAAAAATACGTTCGTATTGTTGAACATTTTAAACAAAATATAAAGTTTTGTTATTGACTTTTCCACATATTCTATTACAGATCATTGGTTATTTCAACAACACATTTTCTCGATTGGGTAAACTTGTCATCTCAATTGCTTGTATAACAACGAATTGAAATATATTTTGAATAACTTGTTCGAAAGCAAATATTTGAGCAGACAAATTGAATGATAATTTTGTGGGTAAGCAAATTTTTGAGAGAATAATTGAATGCCAAACATCACCCAAAGTGGTATGCTAGGTAGGATTTTTTCGACACAATATATTATTTCCTTTCAAATCTTTTGGAATTTTTTGCGTCATAAATTCCTTTTCGGATTCAAGATTTTTGTCATTGAATCAAATCTGTTATTTTATCGAAAGAGGTCTATTTTTATATCGTTTTAGTTTCTCGTCGAAAAACCTCCGTCATGTCATGAAGGGAAATTATTACGAATGCTTACTTATTTTATAATACAGAAATTTTGTATCAATACAAATATCTCGAAATTCTACCATTAGTAACAAAAATAATATCACGATTTCTTTGAATATTGGGCGTGAATTTCTGGAAGGTTATTTTGGTACGTTTAATGAAAAACCTGAGCACTGTTCAGGTTTTTAATTAAAAAAAAATACTTATTAGAAACATATGATACAAAACTCACCAAATCATGAGTGGCTGAACACTTAATTCATTTATTTCATCGGGTGTATGAAATATAATGTATTTGTTATTTTAATTGTTAAACAGAATTTACAAACTTTTACAAAAATCCTCCCTTTCGGTTTTGTCAACAAATCTTTTAGCAACTATTAATATGATAAAAATATCAATCTATTTTATTTTGTATTAATAAACCAACGGAATAAACGGCCTCATATGGATGCCAAAAGAAGAGTTATGGCAGGAAACAGTGTGAATGGAGCACTTAGACCAGTTATGAATGATCGCAATATATCAAAGGATGCCAATCATAACCAACCTTGGCGTATGCAAGTGAAACATGTATATGACAGAAGTCGCAAGAAAGCAGAATAAATTCAGTTGAAATGAGATCTCTAAGAAAAAATTGTAATGTTTCTATAGTTTGTCGATTAAAAACTCTTTATTTATTGCTTGTTATAGAGTTTTAAATTCATATCAAAAATTTTGTTTATTTAAAAGAGAAAAACACATTTTCCTGTTTCCATACCCGATCAATCATAATTAAGTTAGGAAAAATGCATTACCGGACTCAGTACAAGTTTGCTCCAACTATGAAACTTTTTATAAATGAAAAACTCACGAATGATATGAATCGTAGTATGAAACTTTTTTTTATAAAATTCTTGCCATCTTTGCACGATAGTTTTATCGATTAATTTAACTATTACACAATGTAATGAATTCCTTATTTTTTGTTATAAAATATATTATATATGCTTGTTTATTTCATCTGCTGTATGTTTTTTTACTGTTGTCAAAATAGTACCTACGATAAAAACAGCAAAATTTATTTTTGTCAACAAAATTATTTTAATGTGATTCTATAACAAAACTGTCCGAGAAAATATTTTCTGCAGCAATTTCATATCATCGCTATAAAATGTTATTCTCTACATACAATGAAATTGATTTACCTATCATGCCAATAAATACAAAAATAAATACATTTTTAGGAATAGACGATTAACTGAACGTGTGCTTCTGTAATTTAACACCTTCAACGTGTCAAAATGCAATTGGGTCAGACAGACCCATTTCAAAATCCGTCATTTGCCGTTCCAAATATATCATTACAATCTCGGGTCCAAAAATGAGTGTTGTACAAAAATTCAACATTACCGCGGGACTAATGACCATTATTCAATTTGAAACATCATCTGTATCATAATTTCCGCCATCCAATCGGGAATGTTTTTTTGTGATGTCAGCCAAGCGAAGCTAGGCCGTATCCTGCTCTCTGCTGCCTATAGGGCAAGGCGAGGTTTGAGGAAAGGCACACCGCTCCGGTGCGCCGATCGATAGACTCCTTCCCATCACTACACTACACACCCTGCGCACAAAATCACCACGCGGCGCCAAATCATTTTGAAATATTTAATTTAAGAACGAAACTATGAAAACAAATATTTTCAAAAGAATTTAATTAAAAGTATAAACATTAGATATGGCTATTATATTAGATATATTTTTCACTTTGTTTGCAGCATATAATAACAGAGTCGTACATTGTTTGAGAAACGATTTACAAGGGGGCTACTCAAGTTCCCATGGTACGTTCTTAATACGTTCATGTCTTGCCTTTATCTTAAAAATGTATAAATCAGTAGGTACTCGATCATTATCTAGTTTTAATCTTTCTTTTCATTCAATCATAAAAAAATGTTAATATCAACGTTGCGTATGAATTTGCCACGAGTTTTTGTATATATTAATGGTATTATTCAATTAATTTTATCTCAAAGATTGCTTAAGTCTGAAGCTGATCTCAATCTTACTTTCATCGACTTCGTGAGAAGCCCTGAAGATTGAATTTATGAACTTTTGCAATACAGAAGTAAGTAATTATAAAAATACAAGATATTCTATAAAGTTTATACCCAAAAGTCTAAATTTGATATTTTGTCATATATATATTATGTATTGCATTATTTTTAAGTAATACAGTGTATAAAGTTTAACACAACAGAAAATAATATTCTTATACAAGTACTGAAAAGAGTAATTAGCAATAAAACCACGCACCATAAAACTGTTATTCCTATTGATTGATAAAGAGGACTGATTGTTGTTTTTTAATTTAAATTAAACAAAAAATAAAAACTTTTCACACATTCATGTTAGTTCCTATTCTGAAAAAAAGTTGTTCAGAACAGTTTTTCACGCTGCAAAGTTAGTTCAGGGGGAAAATTCTGGTCAACGGGCAAAATTGAATCCTTACCTGTTTACCCATATCATGCACATAATAAATCTTATGGAGTTCTATAAAATCTCAAGATATTATAAAACTCCATAAGATAATTATATTCATGATACGGGTAAACATTGATGATTTTGATTCCGCCGGTTGACCAGACTTGCCCCCCCATGTGTACTTCTCAGTGAATGTACATATTATGTATGTAGATAATTCGCTACATAATGAGTTCAGGTGTAGGTACTTCTCAGTGAAAGTACATATTATGTAAGTAGATAATTCGCTACATAGTAAGTTCAGGTGTACTTACAATATACATATATTATTACGTATATAGATAATTCGCTACATAATGAATTAAGATGTACTTCTCAGTGAATGTATATATTATGTATGTAGATAATTCGCTACATAATGAGTTCAGGTTTACTTCTTAGTGAATGTATTAATTATGTAAGTAGATTATTCGCTACAAAGTGAGTTCAGGTGTATTTCTCGGTGACTATAAATATATGATTATGTATATAGATAATTCGCTACATAATGAATTCGGGTGTACTTCTCAGTGAATATACATATTATGTACATATGTATGTAGGCAATTCGCTACATAATGAGTTCAGGTTTACTTTTTAGTGAAAGTATTAATTTTATAAGTAGATTATTCGCTACATGGTGAGTTCAGGTGTACTTCTAAGTGAATGTACATAATATTATGTATATATGTAGATAATTAGTTACATTGCCCTGTTTTGTAATTCTGTAACTTAATATCTGCACTTAACGTTGAGTATTACAATGAGTATTTTACATCGAAGGTACATTCAAATACACACAACTTTTTTCGAGAGCCTAAATTAGATTGTTTATTGAATGTAGGTAAGAATATTAAATGCTAAACATCTCTGAAAACAAATGGTATCTGATTTAGTATAGTTAGTTTGGATTTAAATTGAAACAATTTCGAATTGTTTCGTCAATAACTATTTTTAATATATAAACCTATTATTACACAAATAAAATCATTGTTGTTCTTATGTATAAGATATTTCATAAATTAAATAAAATTGGAAAAAGAAAAAATGTATAATGTTCATTATTATTTCGTGTATATAGTTAATTTATACGTGTTCCTTAGAATGTTATAAATTTTCTCAAAAAAAAACTGTGTATAGTGATGTGCATTTAAAGGAACATTGATTAAAAAAATGTTAATTATTTATTTCCCTGAATATAACAACGTTCTCATATATCCCTTTTAAACTGTTGACAATATCTGAATACAGTTTAATTTGTTTATTTTTATTATGCCTATTTTTACAAAAGTATAATTATATTTTCAATAACGTAAGCTTATTTAATTTCCACAGATGAAATAGTAAACATGTAATAGAATGTGTTTTATAGAAAATCAATTAGCTTCGTGAGTGTACTTAACAAGTTTCAATTTATCAATTTGAAATCCATTGGATTTATGGTGCCTTCTATACGATGAAAACATGCCATTCATTCTATACGATGAAAACTAAATTGAACATGTCATAATATGTATATACGCACAAAAATATCTCGATGAAATATAAAGAAAAAAAAACGAATTAAATAATTGAGAAACACGTGCAAGAGAGAGGAGTATGAATTATACAATGAAAACGTATGATTTTTTTTTCTCAATTTCATTACTGTTGATTATTTATTTTGTATGTGCGTAATTTGTTCATGTAATTATTGTAAAACTTAATAATTATTTGTAGTATAATAATTGCTATATGAATACTATATTATTTTCATTTTTTTTCAATTTTATTTAATTTATTATAACACGTGTATTTACTTATGTTTATTCTTGACTTATAAAATTATTATTATAATTAAGTACAATATACATATTTTAACATAATTTATTTATCCGTATTTACAATTTTTATGAATTCTTACAACTTTCCCTTTTACATTTTATTTTGTTTTGTTTTTATTCTTGGGCAACCAACAGGTACTATGTCAAATAATAATTCAAAAAGCACCCAAATACTGTGTCTCCACCGGGGAACGAACCCGGGACCTTTAACTCAGCACCCAACTGAGACACGAAGGCCGACATTATTTGATTATTTAATTATTATTTGAATTTCCTTGAATTAATTGTGTAGTATTTCTTTTAAGGTTTTTGAAATGAAAAAAATACGGTGCATGATTAATTAAATTGTATTAATTTATTAATTAACACTCACTATCATTGATCATTTTACGTATGTACCTAACTTAAATAATTGAATATATGCAAGAAATATAACAGAAAATAAAATTGGATAATGGACACTTGCGTTAAAGTACGTCGTAAGTATTAAAATTGTAAACTTTTCAACGTGTTGCAGGACTTTCCACAATATTTTCCATCCTTGTTTTCCAGTCCCTTTTCCTCCCACGCCGCAGCCCTCCCCGGACCCTCCAGGCGACGGCCTCCACCGCCGGAGAACACCAGTACATCACGGGTGATCGTTTACGGTGGATGCGCTCCTATCGATCGGGCAAAAACATTTTTTTATTTCATCAAATATTACAGTGATTCATTGGTAACGAGCACGTAAACACTTGATTAGTTTAACCGGCATCCCTTGACGCGGAAAACGGCAGAGCGAAAACGAGAAAACTGCGCACATAGTCGAACATTTCATAGCATAAAACTAGACGATTTACACGTAATTTATGCATTTTGGTAGTAAAATAATGTTTTTTGAAGGTTGGCTTTGTATTTTGTTCAAGTTATCGAAAGATTTTAATACATAAAATACGCGCTTTTTCGTTTTCTGCATCTGTTGTTTTTCTGCGTCGATAGTAAATATTCGATCAACGTAGCTTCATCCCTTTGACAGTTCGCTCTGTGTTTTCGCTGTGTTTTTTTACTAACGAGTTTCGTTTTATTTTTTGTTATAGTTATGAACCAATGTCGTTGTTATTTTGTGATGCTGTGATGTGACTCTTTCTCAATTTGCACATATCTTCTTTCTAAGGTAAGAGGAAATAATTTTAAGGGTCAAGATATTATCTCCCGCCAATACGAAGCTAGCGTTCTATTTATAGATCGACCGCTGGTACCTTGGTACGAAGGCACCAACCATGGAAAATGCGGCGCAAAAATAATACGAAATTTCAATTTTATTTTAATGAAAACTCAAATTAAGAACACTTGAATGTTTTTGATATCTTCCTTATGTTGGATTGTATATTTTTATTTCATAAACTGTGTAATCAAAAGTTCTTGGAAACGTTAAAAACGCCAATCTTGAATTTTATTTCTTTTTTAATATTAAAATTCAATTTCTAGGAGATCGTACATTTTTATGGACTATTATGCGTTAGTGATAAAAACAAATGTAGTTTTTTTTTAATTGTAAAAATAAGGAAAAAACCAAATAGAGATTTTAAAAATTAAATACGATAATATTTGCCTGAATGCAGTTTATTTTTTTACAAGTTTACATTGTGTTTAATTAATTAACAAAAAAAATATTTGTTCCATATATAAAATATTTAATACTTTAACAGATATATCAACAATAGTCAAAAATCTTTAGATGAACAGTAGTCATGTTTTTTAAACTAATTATTTGTGTTATTTTAAGTAATTGCAGAATTAAATTATATAATTTAGTTAGGTATCTTATTATCTACCTATTTAATTTATCTTATCACGTTCTTCCTTAAATATGATTTTCCATAGTATTTTAGTAAACATATAAATTCAAAAGAAAGTTGATTTTGACGTGTTTTGGTGGATATCTACAGTGGATAAATAATGTATTTCTTATTCATGTATTTTATAAAATCATAATATATCAGATCGATTCCTTCTTGAGATCATTTCATCCAACAAGTATCAAAATGAGAATCTCATAACTATTCATGAAGCCATCTTCACATTCATGTCAAGGTGGTTCATTTTGTGCTTGTAGGGTTGATATAGAGATTTTTCACCTTGCGTGGATTTAAATGAATGCAAGGTGAAAAATCTCATAAATATCGATTCTAATTTCGTTTACACTTTCTTTAGAGATTTTTTTTTTAATATGATACACATTCAAAGGAACACACTAAAAATATTCTTATAACAATTGTGTTGCTATTCTATTTTTTTATTTTATATAAATATAATAAACACTTCATTGCACCCTGCGTAAGTGGCGAGTTGATTGCCATATAGAAATTTCTTCCAGCTAACCAGTGTTTCCAGCACAGAGAAACAATATTAGCGTGAGAAAATAATTTTAATAAATTTCTCCTCTGCTGGGGATCGAACCCAGGACGCCCGCACAGAAATCAAACGGATTACCAACTGTGACACGGCGCGGCGGTCGGCACAGTTGGTTCTATGTAATAAATATTTTATTATTATTTCAAATATTTTTATTTAAAACAAGCAACCATAATAAAATTATTAAATTATATTTTAATAAAAATTTAATTATAAAATAATTATACTCTTATAATATTTTATAATTTAAATAATTTTATATAAATCTTTAAAGAAGCTTAGTCACTACAGTAATTACAACAAATTACTTTAACAATATATATACTATGTACATTTTTTTGCGGATGTTACGATTTTGTTAAAAATAAGAAGGTATTAAAAATTCAGAAGAAGAATAAGGATAAAATTAGGGATAGGAATGTTGTGGCATTTGCAGTCAAACTGAACAAAGCAGGAATCAGCTACCTGATAATGGGCCTGAGCCAAGTTGAAAACGCTTAACGATATCGCCAATTTTTTTTTGTATGGGATTTGACGTTTGTTGTTTGTTATTGTAGAAAAAAATTCTAAAAAAATTAAAAAACAAACATGTGTTAGATTTTGAACCCTATTTTTTCCTCCTGGATTTTGACTTGTGGGAATCATTGTCCATTGATGGTCATTCTGATTTGTTTTATTTTCTTTCTTTACTATTGCTTTGTGATAACTCTTGTTCGCTACTCTCACCACTACCCGCTCTTCATGTAGGCACTGCAATTGGCCCCTTCTCAGAACGCTTAGTGAGCGACAAGAAAAAAAATGCAAAAAAAAAATGTGGACTGGCTCTCAGCGCTGGAACCAAGACTATAATCTGTTACACCATACGAAAAGTAGTAGTACCTGGTTCATAATTGCATATAATTGTCACTAAAAATTGTAAACAGCTATCCCAAGAACAAGATTTTCTAGTTGGACAGCAGTACCTAATATACTTATTATTGTCATTGAAAATATGATTAATGATTAAAAGTAAATCAATCAAAATGGTTCCAGTTTCACAGCAGTAATTTAAGACCTGAAAAATACTAACATTATAAACATTCTAATTCACCCGTAATTTATATTACCAAATGTATATTATCAATTAAGGGTTATCAATTATTTAAATTAAATATTGGAAGGTCTAATAAATTTATTGCTTCGTTTACTTCAAAAGAAATGCTCGAATCATGGATGAACCAATAACTTGAAACGAAAATAAATGACAACAAAGAATGAATAATTGTTTCCATAATTTGCTACCACATTTTTATCTATACCTATACTACGGCCGTTGTAAGATGGCGTTTGACGTTTGTATGTGACGTTTGGTCTCACATGAAGTTTCGTAATTAATGACAGCTAGACATTGGAGGACAAATGCTATACTTTATTGTGCGAGCGCCAGAGTAGTGATGTCCCGCAACATTGAAATATTATTAACCTAACGTTAAATCGTAAAAACAATTCAAGTTTTTAAAATAATATAAAATCAATTAAATTAATTTTCTTTATATTCTTAAGTATTTCGAAATTTACTAATAGTTAACATGTAATGCTTGTTTATTATATTTGAAAATAAAACGGTTGTTGCTCAGAATGTCGAGAAACGACATTTAATGTTTCTTTTTCCACAAGTCTTTTTTTCTCTCTTAACAACAGTATTTAATGTCAAAACATAAAAAAATACCAAAACAAAAAATATTTAAATATGGAATGAATGAAACGATTTAAAATATGTAGGTAAGTTCTAGATGACAATTATTATTTACGCTTCGTAACCTACTCGCGGTTGTTAACGTAGGACACTTCCATAGTTGTTACCGACTGTTTGTTATTTTCGCGCCGCGCTGCGCCGCTTCGTAGGACGTCGCGAAAGTAGTTTTGACAGTTTTGTTTTAACGTTGTTACGGAAAGAACGAATTTGTGCACGCTGTGATTACGATATTTACCTGGCTTTGGATTTCGGACATTGATACTGTTATAAATTTTGACCCCTACTCGTTAATTTGGACTTTGCTAATGATTTTTGTTTGATTCTCGTCATTATGCCGAAGCACTCAAAGAAAACTGTTTTAAACAGTCAAGCACGTGGGTTACTATAGCGTTTTTTATTTTATTGCCATAATAATACAATAACAAGGTTTCATATTATAGTGGAAACGTTAATATTTTTTTTTACGTTAATAATTTAAACAACTGTTTTTTTTCGTTAATGATTTTAAGTGTGTCACAACACTATTACAATCTGTCAGAAACGCCATCTTACGATGGCCGTAGTATAGTTATTATAGTCACATAGATGCACATTACAAAAATTGCGAAATTAGCTTTAACATTTAAATATGTGATAATTTTATTTATAATTCGATGCTCGAGATTAGAATAAAAATTATTTTATCATTTATGTTGATGATGATATGAGAAAAGTCGACATCCCAATCTCCAAAATCCTGATTGCTGTACCATTTGGTGACGGACTTGATTAAGTGTAACGCTCTATGTAAGTAATGTAAATATATATGGAAGCCTTTATTATAATGATTCGTAGGTCTTTAGTTAGAAAGTTAAGGCCAAAAAGGATTATGACGGAAACCTCACAAGTCATAACCTAGTAAGGCAGTGTACAATTTCTATTGGTCATATGTTAAAGAGATGAATACCAGTCAGTTGATTAGTGACATATTATGTTAGTATGTTGAAGGGAAAGACAATATTTCCTCAGTATGTCAATGCCATTCAAATATATTTTTTATCACCGTAAAACCTGGGACGTCATAAAATTATTATTTCTAAACAATTTTCATTAGGTATTACCACTCAGTTTTTATGACGGGTGAGTTATATGATAGGACCTGTTTTAGAGCGACTGGTTCTTTATCAGAGCATACTAGGATGTAAACAACAAAAAGTGCAAATCCAAATTTAAAAACATAATTAGTAGATCAAAAATTCACAGCAGAAACAGATGATGCTAAAATATATGACCATTGATCACCCGTTTTGAGAGATTATCTTTATTGCGTTCGTGTTACTGTAAATGTTGTTTAGAATATTTATTTCGTTTATTGGTTCATAGAGCCAACAATGGGATGGTGCCATCTTGTAAATTTGCATTATATGTAATAGCAATGTCTTATGAATATAAACGAATTTTTTGAGCAACTAAATAATATTGCAAATAGATTGATTGAGGGAACACGATGGTAGAACACAAAAAGTGAGTATCATTGAATCAACAAAGCATGCTTTGCAAAGTAAATTGTCCTGGACAAAAAAGCAACATTCAATATTTGATGACTTATCACTTGAGATCTGGATTATTCGCGTTATTTTTTTTTAAAACAATAAATATTTTTAATGGGTTTTCCAAAACGAATAATTGCTCACCTCATGCTAATGCTTTATCACGTGTTGATTGGACAATCTACTGTCGAAAAATAATTGAGTACGTGTCACCTGAAATGTAATAGTCTGGTCATGTCAGTCAGGTGGTCATTTATCAAAATAATTTCTACCATTTCCCTTTTGAAGCATGCTCCGGAAACACACAGTCCTTAAATGCTTGACACACCTGTTGAAGAGACCTAATATTGTTAAGGTATTATAAAGGTGTCGAATATATGTAAATAATAACATCGATCGCCAAATTCGATAACAGCGTCATGTTTTCTTTAGAAGTTTGACGAATCAATAAAAAGATAGTTTTCTTTTCATAACACAACAATAATTATTATTGATATATTTTGTCACAAATTTACGCATTGATACAAAAATATCGAGCGGTATTTTCTTGGTTATTCAATCTATAATATAAGCAAGTTGTTAGCTACACCTAAGTTAAAAGTTTGATTTCTATCACATACAAATTTATTTATTGAACACTACGTGGGTTTCGGAAATGCAGAATATTCTTTTACCTATTTTTAAAAATTCTAAATCTAATAATTCAAATCAAAATATAAAAGACACCAGTATTCTTTATTTTACATTCAATGAATTGATAAAATATTATATTGCTTTCTTACAACATTTATTAATTTTGTATTCTTAAAATATGGCTATTAATTATGGGTCGGTGGCAGAGCGCGCATCGCACTGGCTTTTTTGGTCTCGACGGATTTCGTTCGTCTATAACACAAGCATTTATCTTTAAGAGTCTATAGTAGACAAACTAGTAAATTTTGAAAATCTTTTATCCAGTGTCCTCAAAATATACGTCTTTGAAATAAAGAACACGTTATTTCAACATCTTCACTGAAAAAAAATGTAAATTGAATCAAAATATCATCTTAAAATTAACCGAACTATAGTGACTACAAAACATTTGGTTTTGTGCAACCAAATGTTTTGTGCACACAGCCAAACAGTACAGTCATAAATAGATAAACCTTTATTACTGATAACAAAGGTTTGGCTAAAACGCAGGTAGCTTGCTCGGTTTTCATAATATTTTTTCCAGTGTTTATTCTATTGCCTAACTTTTTGGAAATTTGAAATTCTTTAATACTTTTTTTATTGTAATTTTTTTATTGTAAATAGCTAAAATACTTCAATCGACAAAGAATATGAAAAATTACTGATTGAGTTTATTACTAATTTAATTACTATTCTTCCTATTGAAATATATTCATTCATTCATTCATTCATACCATCACGGCATATCCCACAATGTGGGGTAACCAGCGAAAGGTGTGCGGGTGTGCATTTCCTTATAAAAGGGAGCACAACATATCTGTGTATACCCACACACCAGTCTCGTCTCACCTAAAAAGGCACTATATTCAGAATGGGTGGTGAATCTCATTGCTGAACTATGTGAGATTTTATTGTTGCCTGTTGTATTTTCGATTACCCGGCTCTTACGGAACACTCGAAAACAATAATAGAAAAGAGTGGAAGCACTATTCTATTTTAATTTATTCTTATACATAAAGGGAGGTTTGACAACAATAATGTAATTAAAAATAAATCATTTATAACAGAGACAATGAAAGGATAAACATACACAGGACACGTCCATACCATCGACACAAGTTTTGTTGTCAGTTGTGTGTTTTGCTCTCCAATATGCTAGGGATAATCTCTGTGTAATATTGGGAGCGTGAGTCTTAAAACTCTTTATTTTACCTTTTCTTCACTAAAAAATATTGTATATCGCAGATTTGGTGATATGCAATATTTTTTCTTTGTACCTTAGGTAATTTAGTGTGCATATTTGTGTACCTACATCCGTATGCCCAAAGTATGCAAATGCCTTAATTTGTTTGATTGCATGAGAATATAATATGTATGTTATGTATTTTTCACAAGCCGTATTCATTCTCTTTAAAATAGGCTATAATTTATTATTTTCGTATTCTTAAAATGTGTTTACTTATGGGTACTTACATAATAACTATTAGGAATACAATAAAAATTTAATAACTCAATTCATTCTACACTCATACCAAATTTTATGTCAATTAACACAAGGCTGAAGCTATGTATGTACATATAAGTAAGAACTCTTTTCCAATTGCATTGTTTGTTTTGTCAATACTTTCCTTAAGAGGGTGACTGCTGCCAACGTACCTATTTTTTCAATCTGAATTTGCATCATTACTACCAAACGAATCATTTTGAAAAAAATAACCTAGTTAGTTTGGATATTAATAAAGAGAAATATACCTTAACTTTCTAATTATGTTCTGTATATATTCTTGTAGGAAAATAATAAGCATACCCCGATTTTTGACATTTATCTTAAATTTCTAAAAAACTATAAGGCAATATTTTTTTTATAAATTAAAGAAGAAAAAAATACCTGGAAAAATACGATGTAACGTTGCATTAATGCATCAGGTTAAGTTAATAAACCAAAAAAACTTTTATTTCGCAATGGCGCTGAATGGAAAATAAATGTTTTTTTAGGTTTATTTACTAAACCTGAAGCATTAATGCAACGTCACATCATATTTTTCTAGATAGTTTTGTCTTCTTTAATTTAAAAAGAAATATGTTCAACTACGCCTTATATTTTATTAAAAATATAAGATAAACGTTGAAAATCTGGGTACGCCATTATTTTTTACAAGAATTTATACAGAATATTATCAAAAAGTAAAGATTTATTTTTATTTATTAATACCCAAACTATCTAAATTATTTTTTTCAAAACGATTTTATAAGAAATAATGATGGTATATCAAATTGAAAATTAGGTACGGTGGCAGCAGTCCCCCCCTTAACTATACCACATGTGTAAGCGAGAAACCAACGTGATGATTTGCAAAAGCATCTAACTTTATTTTTGAAGCAATTTTGTTAATGTTATTTGTGAGTTTTTTAACTGTTTTGACTTATATGAACAAAATATTGCGTGTAGATAAGAAATATTTTATTAAAATTTTACCTGATTCAGAAAATATATTACGTGTTTGCTACAATAGGTACGCAATAAATGAAAGCTGTTTAATGATAAGTTCAATAAGTTTTTCTTGCAATACTCACCCAAAAAAATATTTTTATCTATAGTCCAACTGTCGATTCGTTCAAGAGAATGAAATACTCTTGAAGGAAGAGGCAATGTAAATCCAAGAAACGCGAGATTGTATGAAGGGTCCATATTTTTAACGGTGTTTCAAACTTTGAAGTCTAAAAACACCAACTTAAAGGCTTCGCAGCATATATGTTCCATATACGGATTTACTCAGAATTCGGAGTAGAATATTTCGTGTGTCTGTGTGTGTGTCCGTCCTCCTATTAATTTTTGATCCGCTGAATTTACAGAGCCAAAAATTTCAGAATATATAAACAGTAATAGGCCTACAAAACGTTTGTACTCAGAATTTTGAATTTTTGTTTCAGTCAGGGGTTATCAACTTTTGAATTTTTACTTTATTTTTCCATATATCACAGAAACCATTAAAGCTAGAACGCTGAAAATTGGTATGAATGTAGACAAATACAAAATCTCAAATTTCATTTTTTATTAAGAAAAATATTTTTTTATGACAAATGTATGTTATAGATAATTTAATTTTCTATACAAAATATCAGCATTGTAGTAGTACATCTCAATTTTTCCTTCAAAAAAATCTAGAGTTTCTCAAACATTTTTATTTAGAAAAATATTTTTTCTATATTTTTTATATTATAGTAGTATATCTCAATTTTTTTAATAATTTTTATAAAAATTGAATTTAGTGACGACATCGCTTCATACAATTTGTATGGCAGTCGCCGATACACAATATCTAAGTAGACTTAATAGTTTGATACTTAATATCAAACATACATACATACCATCATGCTGTTTTCATATTCCGGGTAGGAAAAAAGGACTGACCTCCATACTATCCTATCTTGACATACATACCTACATGTCTGGAAAAGAAAACAAAATATCTTAAAATATTCAATAATTTGTATTTATGGATTTATAGTTTGGTACTTATTCTTCACCTATGTATACATACTATCGCTATCGACAGTGATCTCAAGTGTTACATGCAACTAGTGATATTAATTTTTATTTCAAAAACGAAAACGCGTCGAATATATTCGGTACAAACAAATTTCCATACGGGATGTAAATTAAATTGATCAAAAGGTACCTTATGTTTCACTTTGATGATATGTAATCCAAAAATAGAAGAAGGATTTACCCAGAATTCGTATTCAATTACATAATGACACGTACGTGTTTTGATAGTAATAACTGGACTGTAATTTGAAAATTATTAGAATATTTCCTCTCGCTATCCTAAACCAAATTTAATATATTAATTGATGATATTATAATTAATCTATTATGATATTTTATTTTTAATGTTTTTTATAGAAAAACAGTTCTGTTTTATTGAATAAAAGAGCCTTACTTACATCCCTTTGCTTATTGAATAACGAACTCACATGTGTCTATGAATTCCGTCCACCATATTCGTGTTATCACATAAACTTCTTCAGCTGGTCTTTCAGTTCTAAAAAAGACTTTATATAACTATTTATAAATAAATAAATACATTTATTTCACCATATTCGTGTTATCATATAAACTTTTATAACCGGTCTTACAGTTCTAAAAAAGACTATAATATAACTATTTATTTAAATAAACATAGCATGTAAGGTATAGCTAAAAGTAAAATTTTAAACTAAGTAAATAAGGTGCAAGAAAATATTAAATGTCAATAAGAAAAATACATAAGTGAACATATCAGTTACGCTTATTTATGAGAAATAAAATAACTAAAATTACAGGCATTACTAAAAGACTAAACATAATAATATAGTACCTACTTATTCACTTATGTATTTTAATACGACTAATAAAAATACGGATTTGATTGCCATCTCTTCCAACCAACCCGAGTAACATGTCGTTTGCCGTTGGACAAGTGGTAAGCCATTTGGCTTTGGTGCTAGGGTCCAGGTTCGATTTCCATCGTAAAAAGAACACATTTTTCATGCAAATCTTGCATCACTTCTACTACTGAAAACACTAATAAGTTGGAAGAAATATCCACGTGGCAATAAACTCGATACTTGCACAGGATGTATGGAAGTGTCAAATAAATAAATAAAATTAAGATTCCAGCGACGACTCCAGCGGGCCTATACCGGTTCTTTTATCGCGGCAATATACACAAGTTTTTACGCTACATGTATTTATTAAAGCAGCGCGTTTAGAAACGCGTTAGTTTTCCACTAGCCCGTAAACTTCCGCGCATTATGTCGAGAAAATCTCCGTTCGCCGTTAGAAACACGGTATTCTGATTGGAGAGAAATACGTATGACATTCGACAGGTGAATTTATTCGCAATGTTTTATGCGGCATATCGAGTGTTAAGTTCTGTGTAAAGACATATAAAGTGACTCGTAGGTACACACATTCGTTTGTTTCCCAGATGATAGTTATGAATGACAGCTCCTGCCCCCCTAGACAACAGTCATTTAGCTCAAGAAAAGAAACAAGAAAGATGGTCAATGGTCAATGTATGGAAATGACAGGTGTCACGTGACAGACAACTCTCACTTCTATAAATTTACTTATCATTTCTTGTTTCTTTTCTTGAGCTAAATGGCATGTTGTCTAGGGTGGCTGATACGTAACTTTCAATTTACATCTATGATACGTAAAGATTATTCTATAGATTTTAAGTTTATTCTATAGATACTACCACGGGAATTGCTCAGAAGAACTTGCATATTTGGTCCCTCCTCCACCCACTCGCAACAGAGTCACTCGCTTCACTCAATCGCAGCACCCATTCACAGTGGACCTTCAACATATACGAACAAGTCGCTTCTCGAACTCCTTTATTAATACAGCAGCCCGACTGTGGACCGATCTTCCGAATTCTGTGTTTCCGCCTTCGTACAACCCGGGTCTTTTTAGAATCCGAATTAATAAACTCTTTTCTAGATTGCAAACCCCTCCCAACGCTACGTAGTGCGCTTCTTAGGAAGAGTAAAATGGACCCAAATCCTAATAGCTGGCGTCCCCTACGTGGACATGTTAAAAAAAAAAGATTAGCGGAACTTATCGCAAAATATTACACGTGAATGGGAATAAGAATCCTTCCTTATGTCATTTCTATGATCTGTGAGAAAATGGGAGTCAGTAGAAATTTGGAAAAAGAAATAATGAAAGTATAAACCCTGAGGGTTTTGATGGTTGACTGTATCTTTGAATTGTAAATGGCATTATATTTAAAAAAAAGAAGTGTTCTGTGCGTATATTTCATATTGTATTGAAAAAAAATCCTACCGAATTAAAAATATAAAATTACGTTTATACTTGAGACGTGTGAAATATCGTTCCAACACTACATATATTATATTTTACTCAGAACTTTGGTTCCATCGGGAAATGAAAACTTATTACTGTATTGTTTGAAACAGAAGACGGATATCTGACCAACTAAGTAACCAACACAGAAAGATAAAAAAGGATATCCTTTGAAAACGAAATTCATGACACAACATGAAATCGGTCCTGTATATGATAATGAGGAAATAAATAAATCTGCACCACTATCTTTTCATACATATTTATCGGGAGAATTCAGGACCGAAAATGACGAAAGAATATTCAAAATCATCTTTGAGATAGATAGGTATATAAAAAAAATAAAAGACTCAGATATGCTTGGTGTATTAACGTGAGTTGGATTATAATCGGATATAAAAAACTATAAAAGGAAGAAAAACATGACATTACACGTGATGGAAAATAGTCTTTAGACAATTAAGTTATTATCAGTTTTTTACTCTCCACACTATGGAATAGTGGAGAGTCATGATTTCAAAATTTTTAAGCGTATTTTTTTACATCAATTTCTCAACGGGTATCATGTAGAGAGTGCACACTGTGAGTTTCGTCGTGATGTGTTTGTATGTATGGCGTACGGCGTATGGCGTACGGCGTACGGCGTATGGCGTACGGCGTATGGCGTACGGCGTTCGGCGTACGGAATTATCATTTTTGTGTCCTCTCTACAGCCCAAGCTATAAGTCCGAGCGACTTCATATTTACATCATGTGTGTAAAGTGCATAGACCTAGAGTTGATTAGTTTTCTATAGACAACTTTTAATTTCTTCTCTAAGATTTCATCATTTACGTTGTTTTTTTGTGTCCTCTCTACAGCCCAAACTATAAGTCTGATCGACTTCATATTAACATCATATGTGTAAAGTGCATAGACCTAGAGCTGATTAGTTTTCCATAGATATCAGTTAATTTCTTCTCTATGATTTCATCTGTCAAAATTTTCAAAATGCTCTCACGGTCTGGAAAATCGAGTTTTTGGTATACTATTGATTTTACTGTGATATTGTATATGTCTCTATAAACAAGTGTATTTTTTACTCTCCACTTCTATCTTCCTCAAGGGGTAGGCAGTGAGAACCGAACACCGCATTCTTCTATCTTGACACATACATCGCCTCATCAACATTGATACACTGTCTCTCATCTTGCTAGTACTGCAATTTTACTTAAAATTTCTTAACAGGTATCATGTATAAATAGCATACTATGAGTTTCGTGACAATGTTTTTGTGTGTATAGTGTATTGTGAAAACTTTTGTCCTCTGGGAATATTATATTTATTTAAGAATCTAATAGAAATGTACTTCATAAAAATGCATTTACCTATTGTCAACATTTCAAGAAGAAAAAATGAACGCTTACTATGGTGTGGAGAGTTTAGTGATGGCCACAACCCATTCGTTTTTACTAATAATTTATTACAGGCACCGACCGGTATCGGTACTTCGAAGACCTTTTTCAAACATACTGTGACGATAGTCTTCAGCTGACCGATATATATGTGTGAAACAAAATAAAAAATTCGGTAAAAGAAGGTAACCAAGCCTTCTTTTACCGAAGTTTTTATCTGTGCGAAGAAACACTGTCACCTCATGTATAAGGATTGTTGCTTTCATTGTTTACAAAAAACAAACTTCTCAATAGATGGCGTTGGATTATTGAAATATACATAGATGGATTATTGAAATTATTATAACTTTCAAAAATTCCATTGATAAGGGAACTCAATATGAAGGCATAGTTGGTGATCGTTGCGCAAGCGTATAAAGTGGTCACGTAAACCAGCCGATGAGGTCGTAAGCCCTGTAGGAGCCTTGAGTTCCTGGTTCTTATATAATATTCCAACTAAGTCTCCATTGAGATGTTGAAAAATTGTCAAAACAACATTGTTGTAATTCTGTCATAATGGAGTTGTCCGTCGACAGTAAGTTGTCAAACTTAAGGGGGCATGTAAACCTAAACATCCCAATTGAATATCAAATTTCTCAAATATGTTAAACAGTGTGTTTCTAAAAAATAAAACATAAGTATTTTTAACATTTCTCAAGTGAATGTTCGACATATAATTTTAAAATTCAGCAAAAAACCGCTAAATTAATCATAGTCGTAGAGAAATAAATATTGTACGTACTTAATGTCGCGTCCCTATGAGGGTCGCGGGATTGTGACGAAAGGAATAAGGACTGACCTGTCTTCCGTCGCCGGTTTCCAGATGACACTCTCTTCCTCTGCTGTCTTGAGGTTCGACGAGTCTTGGTACCTTCCAGGAGCAGCCCGGAAGGTACCAATTCCAATTGCCGTCGGGAATTTCACGATGCTTCGCGACCGGCAATATGCTCCAAAACTACGCTTCGCTGCGATAATCCACGAGATTATGTCACACGCACGACATGTCGACTGGAGCGCATTCGGACGCAGACTTATTCGATACAGCCTTGACATGGTCAGGCCTGGATGGGTGGGGAAAGGAGTAAAGTGAGGAAAGGTTTTGTTCCAACAGTTTCAACACTGAACACTTAATGACTACATAAAATCAAAATGTTTGACCGATGAATTTTTTTTATGTCAAATTAGGTTTATTCTTGAAATGCAATAATAAAAAAATTAGGTTTCCGATAATTTAAATCATGTATAAACCCTTTGAATGCAAGTGATAGTTACCCTTATTATGTAACATGTATCTTCATAGTGTATTAGGCGATTTCAATATATCGTGTTTTCATTAACTAGATTTAGTGTTATATGCCCTCTTAATAAATCATAACAAAATATTGGTTGTCTATGTATGTTCGGATTGATTAATTTACATATTTCCTCTTGTTCTTTGATTTTGTTTTTTTATCATATTTGTATTTTTATAACTTATCATAATATTGGGAATGCACTAACTTCGCCGAGTCAACTTTCCGACGAGAACTCTACGACGATGTCCGAAGGAATTTTTTGGACCCATTGGACATGCGGACCTTGTAGCCACGAAGGGCAACTTAAGGGCTTTCAAGACTTTATGTCTTAAATTCGGTGCACTCTTATCTTCACTATCACTGAGCATTAAGCCAGTTGTTTCCACATGATTAGATCTCTTTGGCACATTAAGTGCAGTGTCTGCAAGGTTTTAGAGTTCTCCGGACTCTTCGTATGTTCTTTATGTGTTCTTTCAGAGTTTTGTAAGGGGCCGTTATTAGTCCCCATTAGCAGAACGGGTGGTGGTGGAGGTAGGACAGTCACAACTTATCATATATTTTTCATTGTATTTTTTATATCTCTGTAAATGTTCTTATTAAAAAGACCTTCATGAGATAATTAGACATTTAAATTTAATATAAATATTTAAAATAAATAATAAAGGAAAAAGCATTCGTCAGACGTTCTCCAGGTGTTATCCGGCAGCGAGTGCTTTAATCAATAACCAGTGTGGCGCCATTTGCCGCGTTATTTCATGCACGAAGTAATAATTTCACACAAATGTTTCAAAAATATTGCATAAAAAAATTACTTCTGTGTGAACTGAATTTTTATTAACTATTTTCAATCAGTGCAGGCATCCTGTGTTGGATCCCCAGCAGAGGAGAAATTAATTTTAGTGATTTTTTCTTCTCTGGGCTGGAAACACTGGTTGGGTGGAAAAATTGCTATATAGCAATAAACTCACCACTTGCCCAGGGTGCAAGGAAGTGTTTATAATTATTTGTAAACTATTTTTCATATACGTAGAAAAAAGTAATTTCATGTGATATTTTTTCTGAAAAAAATTTTTTTTTCATAAAATCTTTTGACTAATAATATAAAGTACGTCATGACGTGTTAGCCACTCATTCAAACTAAGTAAAGAATGCTATTTTAAAATCAAAAACATGTTACCGATGTAACACCACACACAAATGTACGAATAAAAAGTAAATGAGGTCTATATAAAATAGGTTTACATAAAAGGCGGTCTATGGCAGAACAACGTCAGTCCAGGCCCACTTGTTTTTATATAAATTTTCCAAAATCCCAGAAGTATGAGAGAAAAGAAAATATACATTTTAATCCTTAAAATACACAGAAGATTTTAATTTAAATATATTAAACTTGTAAACGGCTTTTTTAATTGCAAAACATTCATAAAACTTTGTTTAGGCACTCGTCTAGAAAGTAAGTTTATGATTTCATCTTAATACGAATTTAATATCATAGTTACCTACCTACATACATACAACACAGATCTTGGATGAGTTCAGCACTTTGCAGATTTGAAAAGCGAGTACCTATATAACTTCATGAATATCTCAGCAATTTTGCCTGTCATGACAAATAATTATGTCGGTGTAAAGTGGTGTAAAGAGAACTATTTCATACGCAATGACGTAATATATATCTCGCTACTGACTGATTACTGATTACAGCTTCTAGAATATTTCGAAGTTTACCTGATTGGTACCTTTGGAACTCTGCTTTGGTTTATATGAAATCTCAAACGAAGAATCCTAACTGAATTACCCTTTCTCAGCACAATTTGTTGTTAAAACTAAAATGAGTTATTTATTCTTGAAACACAATGTTTCATATTATATCAGCTATTTTCTTACGGGTTGGTACTATTTGTTGCCAATACCTATGTATATCAACTCTCAAATGTTGAAATCTTTTGTATAAAAAGAATCTATATTTATAACTCATTTGTAAGAATAATGATTGGAACAGTGGCAGCTCACCTAACTTCAATACGTAGAAAAGTGTCACACGTATTATCAGAAAACAAAAATATATTCAGCAATCAATCCTTCACTTTATTATTTAACCCAATTTATATTTGAACAATTGTCTATAACAAGAATTCCTTAACAACATTTGGTACCTACTTCCATCTTTTTCTCTCCCAAAAGTATTGCTACCTATAGTAGTCACCATAATCGTCAACAACTCGTCGTGCCGTGTACGTATAACACTGATAGTTGAATTTGAAAAAATCGATATAAGACGAAATATACATACTGCACGCCATTTTATATCGATCAACATAAAACTACGCATCGTGCACATATAATATGCAAACCGTGTTTGGAAGTGGTGTTTTTATACCAAAATAATAGTGTTGTGCTAGTGTTGTTGAGGTTAGAGTGGGTGCTTTTCCTGAAAACCTGACGAAAACAATATTCCCTTGACAGTCATGAATATTTCAAAACGATTTTAGTTTGATTGGATTTATGTTTTTATATAACAATAATGGATGGAAATAAATAAATTATTTATCACAGATTGCGCCAGACTACATTGTTTATCTAAAGAAAAACTGTATGATGCTTGGCATAATAATGTTTTTTTCTTAATACATATTACTATTTTTCATGTCAGCCACTAGAATTATGCGAGGGAGCAAAAAAAACATCAAAGTAATTAAGAGAGTTCGGAGCTCCTCATTGCTGTTCGTGGCCTCTTTAAGGTCCCATTGGTCACGCGGATTTTGTGATCTCGAAGAACAATTTTAAAGCCTTTAAGAAGTTCTGTCATAGTTATGGCGCCTTACTATAGTTAGATTCCCAGTGGGTTAATATTTTACAGAGATCTTGGTCAACAGTAGCGGAATTGCTTATAGAAGCCGAAAATCTTGGCTTGCCTTAATTCAAAATCTAATATTTTTTTGTCTGTTTTATTGCAACCATTCTACAAGATTGGAAATTGAAACGTATGTATACGATGCTTTACAGGGCCACAAAAGTAGTTATTATTTTTGGTATGTGATATAAAAAATAATTATCAAAACCTCAAATTATGAACCACGATGCTAAAAAACCTTAAATTTTTGATATTCCCAATTAATTTTCGGGGTTTGCGTAGTCCGAAGGTTCTAGACACGCTCCTGGGTCATACCCCTGATGTTTCTTATTTAAAAAGATCTGGAGTCCACGAGTGTGAATCTTCCATTCACATTCGTCGATTGTTATTTTGCACTGTGGTGCCGAGATTGCTAATCTAGAGGGCTCCATGAGCTACTTTTCGCGCAATGAATTTTTTTTTCTTGTCGTTCACTTAGCGTTCAGAGAAGGGGCCGATTACAGTCCCCATGGTGCCGGGATTGCTAATCTAGAGGGCTCCATGAGCTACTTTTCGCGCAATGCATTTTTTATCTTGTCGTTCACTTAGCGTTCAGAGAAGGGGCCGATTACAGTCCCCATGGTGCCGGGATTGCTAATCTAGAGGGCTCCATGAGCTACTTTTCGCGCAATGCATTTTTTATCTTGTCGTTCAATTAGCGTTCAGAAAAGGGGCCGATTACAGTCCCCATGGTGCCGAGATTGCTAATCTAGAGGGCTCCATAAGCTACTTTTCGCGCACTGCATTTTTTTTTCTTGTCGTTCACTTAGCGTTCTGTGAAGGGGCCGATTACAGTCCCCATATGCAGAGCGGGTGGTGGTGGAAGTAGAAAGAAAAATTAAGAGAGTAGAAATAAGGAAAAAGAGAAGAAAAAAGATAACATTTATAGTGTTCTTTGAATAGTGTGTTTCTAAAATAATTTTGCAGGGGTAGATTAACAATTTCTTTTCTAAAAGCGGAAAGCCATGTTAAAAAATGATTTGTACTTAGAGAGTGCCCCTATCTATAAATGGAAACCCATATAAATTGGGACGAGAGTTATTCATGTATCGATAGTACAATTGAAAATGGCGAATCACGAGATTTGTTCTAAAATAATCTATAAAATGGTTTTCCCGTTTTCCGCAAGCCGAGTAAAGTGTAAGGATCTGTAAAAGTGTAAAAGATTTTCTTGATTAACGGCAATGGAACGAAATGAAAATATGCTCCTTAAATTTGAAATGCTTTAGAGGAATCGGAGTAAACCGAATTGATGGGAACGTGGGAAAATAAAATCTCTATATGTATATTTTTTTTTTGATTCAGATTTAATGCGAGGTTTGAAATTCAATTCAAGTATTGAAAGACATTAACGTAAATGGAATCTTGTCCTTTGATTTCAGCACATTATTCTTTCGCAATATAATTATACATTAAAGATAACACAAGGACTTTTATTATATTTATTGAATCGTTTATTTTTATGACATTGCGAATAAAATGTTTTCCTTTCTTCGTAATGGTCGCTCATTGTGTGTAGCATACTTTTCATAAAAATAGAAAAAGTTTAGAAATCCTTTATGGTTTCATGGCAATGTGTAATAACTTCGTTGTGCTTATTGCAATGTAGTTACATTAAAATTTAATGTAATATATCGACGTAATAATGTTATTATATCGATGTTAAGATTAGGTACTTAGATTAGGTACTTAGATTAGGTACTTAGATTAGGTACTTAGATTAGGTACTTAGATTAGGTACTTAGATTAGGTACTCTTTTCAACGGTTATATGTTAGTAATTTTAATTCTTCGCAGGTCTGCTTCTGCTATCTCAACCAAAAGGAATTATATCTATACTAGTTGCATGTTACACATGAGATCCAACTGTCTGTAGTATGTATAGTTGAAGAATAAGTACCAAACTATAAACCCATAAATCCAAATTATTGAATATTTTAAGATATTTTGTTTTCTATACAACACATGTAGATATGTATGTCAATATAAGATAGTATGGAGGTCAGTCCTTTTTTCCTTCCCAGAATATGAAAACAGCATGATGCTTTGTAGGTATGTATGTTTGGAGATTAAGTATCAAACTATTAAGTCTTCTTAATATTATATATAGGCGATTGCCATACAAATTGTGAGAGGCGATGTCGTCACTAAATTAATTTTTTTATAAAAATTGTTAAAAAAAATTGAGATATACTACTATAATATAAAAAATATAAAAAAAATATTTTTCTAAATAAAAATGTATGAGAAACTCTAGAATTTTTTTGAAGGAACCAATTTGAGATTTTGTATTTGTCTATGTTCATACCAATTTTCAGCGTTCTAGCTTTTATGGTTTCAAAATTCTGACTACAAAAGTTTTGTAGGTATATAACTATTTATATATTCTGAAATTGTGAGCTATGTAAATTGAGCGGATCAAAAGTTATAAGGGGGGGTGGGACACAGACACACGAAATTTTCTACTCCGAATTCTGAGTAAATCCGTATATGGAACATATATGCTGCGAAGCCTCTAAGTTGGTGTTTTTTGACTTCAAAGTTGGGAAAACCGTGAAAAATATAAACCTTGCATACAATCTCGCGTATCCTGGCTTGAAACTTTGTCGATATGTTAAGAGAACAAAGTTCTCTTGAACAAAACGACAGTTGGAAAACATTAGTACCTACCTACGCTTTATTTTTTGGTCTAGCAATATTTCTCGTTTCTTTTATATCCCATAACTTGTTGTATCTATATACCCATAGGTACATAAAAATCTCGTGTCGCGATGTCCGTACACGCTAACCTCAGAAACCACGCAACCGATTTCAATGAATTTTTCTATATTTGTATAATTGATTCTTTACGATAATTTTAGACCCGATAGGTGGCGCTGTTATCGAGATTTAAAAAATATTGAACGACTTTTTTATATTGTTATACCTATTGGTTTTTTTATTACTACACTAATTTCGTCTTCCCTACACCCCCCCAAGATTTTTTAATTGAAAGAAGGGTCGTAATTCTTCATTTTTAAGTTGTGTAATATTTCAATAGATGGCGTTGTAAACAAATCTTTTGACATTGTATTACGCATTTAGAGAACGAAAAAAAATTGTAAAGTACACACAATGAGGTCTTATATACAATGCGATCTACATAGGAGGCGGTCTATGGCAGAATAATACCTATTTAAAACGAGGTCTATATTAAATTACCCACTATTTCTATATAATATGACTCAATTTTGACATTTTAATAAATCACATATTTTTCTTTGCTGACTTGTTCATAAGAATCCAACTCGTCTTCAATTCATGCGGTTACCATAATTTTCATACGCATAAATAATGTTATAGGATCGAGTCGTTACACAGACTGACAGTCGTTACAAATTCAACCCTTGATATGTTTTGTGATAGACAGACATGCAACAGTCGTTCTTTACACAAGTGTTTAAACTATTTAGCATTTATGTTTTAGTTATTATTAATTGTTGTACAAAGGCTATATTGCCAATTGGTCATATCTTTCATGTGAGGTAGTGTTGAATGGAGTGGAAGGTTGGACTCTCAAAATCTCATCAATAAACACAATTGAAGCATTCAAGATGTGGTTATACAGAAGTTTGATGCGTATCTCATGGGTCGATAGAATCTCCAATGTAAGAGTTCTAAATATGATGGAGAAAGAGAGTTGCTGACCACTGTCAAGAGACGCAAAGCCGTATATTTTGGCCTCATAATCCGTCGTGCTAGATATGCCCTTCTACAACTAATATAAGGCGTAAAATAATATCCGGATGCGGCGTCACTTATAAGGTTGGCACAGAATCTGGAAGAGTTTGGTGTGATTGTTGCCAACCTCCAGCTCCGTTAGGAGCGGAACAAGACAAAGAAGAAGATTTTAAGATAAAATTTGGTTTTAGAAGGTATTCAAATAATAAAAATAGATTAAAGGTACTAAAGTTTGAATTAAAATAGCAACTAAAATTAGTGATGTGCAAAATTAAACAAAGACCAGGTCTTGCATTTGCTCATCATCTTAAAATTATAGATAAAGTATTGACAGTAAGAATAGTTAATAGCAGTTAAAAATAAGCAAAAGTCTTGTCGGCCTTCGTGGCTCAGTTGGTTAGGTAGATACCTGATCCAAACTATACTGCTGATCCAAAGGTCCCGGATTCGATTCCCGGTAGAGACAAAATTTTAATTGTGTTTTCAGTCCGGATCTGTGGGACGATTAATATTGTAAGTCTTCAGAATGTGGCAACTTGTTATTGGGTGCGTGTTAAATTTATATTTTTTCATAGTACCTGTTAGTTACCCGAGAACTAATAAAAAAGGACACGGAGAGGAAATACTGTGTTTTCAAGTAGATCAAATTTGTTAAGTGTAAAGCAAGTTTATCAAATTGGTTGAGTTTTTCAAGTCGATCAAATTGTTTGAGTGTGAACCAAGTTTGACGACGTTTAGAACATTCCAACATCTGAGCAATTTATTGATTACCTTGAAGATAGCAAGTAATTTATTTGACTTATCACTTAGACCATTTGAACCAAAGTATTACTTCCAACCGCGTTGTATATCCGTCTATAAGTCACTTCTTGGTGAAATTCCATAAAATATGTATTATTTTCCTTTTGTTTATATTTTGTGTTTTATAGTTATTGATAGGTACGTGTCTTTTTTGGGTGTTCATATAGTCATCCGATGTTGATTTGTTTTTTTTTATTATTATTTGTTTATAGGTACTAGATGTAAGAAATTGTATTTTTTTTTACATCTAAATAAAATATATACAATACAATCCATTAAAGTTTATGATAATTTTACGTGTGGTATGTACTTACATGTTTTGCATGAAAAATTCCATACATTTCGGTGCACTTAGTATAGACTTAAAGCACTAAGAATGGTTTATACATTCCATACATTTCGGTGCACTTAGTATAGACTTAAAGCACTAAGAATGGTTTATACATTCCATACATTTCGGTGCACTTAGTATAGACTTAAAGCACTAAGAATGGTTTATACATTCCATACATTTCGGTGCACTTAGTATAGACTTAAAGCACTAAGAATGGTTTATACATTCCATACATTTCGGTGCACTTAGTATAGACTTAAAGCACTAAGAATGGTTTATACATTCCATACATTTCGGTGCACTTAGTATAGACTTAAAGCACTAAGAATGGTTTATACATTCCATACATTTCGGTGCACTTAGTATAGACTTAAAGCACTAAGAATGGTTTATACATTCCATACATTTCGGTGCACTTAGTATAGACTTAAAGCACTAAGAATGGTTTATACATTCCATACATTTCGGTGCACTTAGTATAGACTTAAAGCACTAAGAATGGTTTATACATTCCATACATTTCGGTGCACTTAGTATAGACTTAAAGCACTAAGAATGGTTTATAAATACAGCCATTATATTATTTGTATTATTACATTAATACAAATAATATAGCGTACACTTTCAAAAAAATTTCACCAAATCTTCGCCGTGTTCAAAGCATAGACGGGAAAAAATCGACAAAATTTAAGGAAGAATATTTAAATAGAAACCAAATTTCCTCGATAAGGTTCCACTCTAACCCTCAAGACTATGTGAATTCATTGGAAAAATTCAGTCAACCAAACCAAAGGAGGTATTCTTCAACACGAGTTACTTACGTTGTACACTTTCGCATAAATGTCTACACAAATGAATAATCTTACAAAATAAAAGTTTAAAAAAAGACCCAAAGAGGTTTCAATTTATTTTAATACTGGCCAAAAGGGTTTCGATTTACGCTTACACACAACACACACACGCACGCACGAACGCACGTACGCACTCACGAACACTCTGCAATTAAAAAAAAAAAAACTTGAAAATTGCGAATTCATAGCTCCTCACTCTATCCCCTTTGGGTAGTGAGGAGTCAAAATAAAGCAAATATCTATTTACTTCTGTCGTCCGTTCGAGATGATCAAAACCAGACTGTGTATTTTTTAGAAGAAAAAAAGAACACTTTGTAAATAAATAGATATATCAATTATTGGAAAAATCACCAAATATCAATTAATTATTTTTTTTGAATAGGTTAATCATGAAGATATTAAATGTTTTGGCATATGATAAAACTGAATACCTATAGTTTTTGTTAATAAGCATGATTAAAAATGGTACAAATTTACGTTTTGGTGTGTAAAATCAAGCTAACGAATAATGTTATTCAATTTATTGTATGATACACAAAGACCTTAAATTTGCATGTAAATTTTATTAAAAACAATATTGCGTTGCTTCGTACAAAATTCCTTCATTTAATAATTCACCAAAGATTTCAGTTGATTCGTAAACTAATTGTTCAAATAAATGATAATCTTCAAAAACATCATAATTATAATATTTTTTTAAATCATTTTTGCGTATATTTGAATTTTCATGTCACTACCATAAACGTGAGGCAAATATTTAATTTTAATTTGTTTTGAAAAAAAAAATCACGTAGGCTCAGGATAAAAGTAAAAGTGTATTAACATTACATGTTTTTCTCTGAAAACAGAAAAAGAATTGAGCCTAAGGCTTATTTCGATTTTAAAATGTTTTCATCAACGATAAAGAATAACAAGTAACTAAAAATATAATTATACAAAATATGAGGTAAACTTTAACTGGGCAAGGATAAAAGAAAATATTTTTCAAACCGTATACCTACATATTAATCGTGTAAGTATTATTCGAGTCCTCATAATTATTTTCCGCTTAAATATATTTTCAGGTCTGTAGTTCTGGATACGTGTTTGAAAAATTTCATGATAAAAATCACTATAATATGTAGGTCATGTTTCGTGAAAAAGAATGCGAGGGTTGGGTACTTGGATGGGTAAAGGTTGGAGATAGGACAGAGGTGTTCACCGCCTATCTCTGGTATATTACTTCTAAAAATAGTGAACAAGATACATCGTTTGAAAAATTTCGCTCGGCTGTTTGAAAAACTCCCAACATGACAAACACATGTCATTTATTAAAAACGCCAAGTGACTTATTTTAACTGGGTACATATAGAATAGATTCACATTCATAATTATAGCTATTTTTGACCGTAATGGACACATGGAATATTTGTCTACTTCCACCACCACCCGCTCCGCATATGGGGACTGTCAACGGCCCCTTCGCAGAACGCTAGAATGAACGACAAAAATAAACAATGCATGGCACGAAGAGTAGCTCATGGAGCCCTCTAGATTAGCAATCTCGGCACCATGATGCGAAAAGAACAATCAACAAGTGCGAATTGAGATTCACACTTGCGAACTGTGGGCAACTTTAGATCCATATATATAGGGCATCAGAGAAGTGACCAAGATCTCTGGATACAGACAAGTCAGTGAGAATCTTCGGATAATAAGGCACCGTATCTATGGCAAAATCGTTTGAAAGCTTTGTAATTGTTCTTCGAGATCACTAAGTCCGCATGTCCAATGGGACCTTGAAGAGGTCCACGGACAGCAACGAGGAGCTCCGATCTGTAAGATGACACAATTGGGTGGGAACACTCCCAAAGGATGATGTGATCCGAAGTTTGGTCCGGACATTGACAAAACTGACATGAGGAAGAGGGAGCAATGTTGAAGCGATGGAGATAGCTTTTAAAGTTACCGTGTCCTGTGAGAAATTGAGAAGTCCAAAAGTCTGGAACAACCCAAGGAGATTTCAGTCGAGAAAAAAAAAGGGAACTCTACCAACTAGACAGGTCGTCCAGCGGTTTTGCTAAACGTTTAGTAGGGTGTCGCTCACGTTTCTCTTAATTAAGCTTCGAGACGTTCGACTCTCAGGGAGGTGAAAAGAAGTGTCACCGATAACAGAAGGATGGCCTCGCAATAAATTGAAAATAGTACCTCTCTACATGGTGTTGCATAGCACCTCTCTACATAGCACCTCTCTATTGTGTAACTGAATGAATTCATATTTTAAAAAGATTCATTAAGTAAATACAATTTACCGAAGTTCCTGAAAAATTCAGAAATGGTACCTACTGCATATTATAAATTACTAGCGGACCCGACAGACGTTGTCCTGTCTAACAAAATATTTGTGAAACAATAAAATATACGTAACATATATTTGAATCATATGGATGTTATTATTCGCCGAGCAAACTTACATTTTCTTGTTCGATGAGCCGCATAACACTTTGAGGTTAGATTGATTGTCATATCGTATATAATTACAATACAACATATATGGTCTGGACACGGAAACGAACGAATTGAAATATGAATATTAACGAAACAGTGAACAGAAATTAAAATTCCATGCACATGTATATGATTGAAATATGAATAATACCGAATCAGAGCGAAAAGAACTTTAAATGTCAAAAAAGCCAAACTACGGCGTAAGTGACAGATTTCTTAGTGATGTCATATGGAAAAAACTTAAACATTGCTAATTTGACCTTAGCGCCACCTATTACCTATAATTTATAGTTATAAAAAAAATCATGTTTTTTATTTTCCTTTTATTATATTAATGTTTAAAATTCCATTTTGTGAATGTAAATTATTCAGGGACTCACACAAACACACACAAAAAACTTCATCAAAATCGGTTCAGCCATTTAGGAGGAGTACAGTGACATACACACGTACAGAAGAATTATATATATATAAAGATATTAGTCCCTAAATGAAAGATGTCAACTTTATTTAGTGATTTCATTCAAACAATGAATATTTTAGAAGTCTGTTTTCGGGATAAATTTAGATCGAAATTCCCATTTAGTAAGAAATAATATGTTGTTAGTAAAACCCAAACTATAAACATGTAAGTAAGTAAGTAATACCTACCTGGTCGTGTAACTACATCCCCAACTAACTAACTAACCTTACCTAATATTAACTAACCTAATATCGAATCTCTTTTGTACTGTAAGAAGCAATATGGAATAGGACGAGATTGTATTTGAACGTGCACTTTATGCAGAATAGTTGACAAAAAATATTTTAACGCATTTGTTTAATAGAATATTATTTAATTTTGCGCACATATTTCGCATTTAACATTGTTTTTTTAGCCTTCAATAATGATAAACCAAATAAAAACTTAAGAGAAATGTTTAGAAACGAAATATTCAGGTAGGTAACCTTTATACTATACGACCCCAATCAGATTTATTAATAACAATATAAATACAAAATAAAATATGTATATTATATAGGTAGGTACTCTTTAGTTATTATTATTTTAATATAGGCAATACGACCATTTAAGATCGACTTGTGCCATTTGACGACGTGAGAATTATATATGAATAAAAACAAAAAACAGTTTATAAAAAGACAAACAACGCCTACCATGTTTTTTTCAATGAATTTTAATATTTCTTTGTAAATTATCGGGGAAGCAATTGCAAGAAGATGAAACTGCACTTCGTTAATCTTTCCACAAAAAGATCGGTATAAATTGTATCGATCTCTAATAGGGCATCCAAAGAATACGTGGTCCAGATCTTCTAGATCTAGGCCACACTCGCAATAAGGAGAAATTACAAGATTTAATGTATACAAATTATACTCTTTAGTTCTCCATTATAATAATTCGTTTGAAATATTCAACAAAATATTTCTCAGCTTGAAATTTGCAACAAAAATGTTTATTTCCATTTAAAAGGTTCTTGTTACTAAGCCTATTTAATTTATTTATTTATTTGTGTTCTTATTTATTTTCGTAACTCTATTACAACGTTCATAAAATATTTTACGTTTTAATTCTCCAAATTAATCATTTATATAGAAAAAAATGTTGATTATTTTTTCAGGAAATCCTATATTATTCCAATTGTCGATTTGATTACGAGAATTAATTTCTCAAATATTCAATAATTTGGATTTACGGGTTTTTTCTTTTGGTATATTATATTATTCAACTAAGGCCCGCTTGCACCAAAGTAGTACACTATTCGTCTTAATCCTCGAATAGTTAACTTGGTAACCGTGGGTTTAAAATAACTTCTTGCACCAACAGAATTTAACCGTCGGTTAGCTATTCGGGGGATGCCAGGTAGATGACTACTCATTTGGACATTTTTCCTCGCAATTGTTTTTTTTTTATATAGCAATACACGATACGTACGCCGCTTCTGCGATGTTTCTGTAGTTAACTGTCATGTCATATTATTGTTATTCATTCTTGTCGTCTGTCAACCACTATCCGTAGGTGTCCTTAGGTTTTATTCTCTTTGTCAACCACTATCAACAAACTTTTAAGTTTACGTAAAGTATTATATTTTCATTTTAAAATTATATTATAAATATGGATGCTAAATCTACGATGAAGAGATTCACAGCGTGGGAAGACGAACCATCACGGGACACGTTACAACAGCGAATTAAATCGTCAAACAACGCGCAGTCAGTAGGAATGGCATGTCTTAATACCGTTAAGAAATTAATTAGTGAGTTAATGACGTATGACAAATACAACAATCTGTCTTTGGCAATCGGCAGTCAATTTTCAAAATATATAACCTATGTAATGATAATAACAACGAAATGTCAATTGACAGATAGCTGGTTAACATGAATAGTTAAACTTAATCCGACCCATCCGTTGGGTTAAGTTTATTCGGCTTAATCTTCGAATAAAAGTTTGGCGCAAGACGCTATTCGCAATAACCGAGGTTTATTCGGAGTTTAGCCGGTTTAAGACGAATAAATATGTAAATATACTATCGTTATCGACAGTTGGATCTCATGTGTAACATGCAACTAGTTTTAATTACATAGATAAAAATTGGTCGCATAGCAAAAAAAAAATCAAATAAGATTTCAAAGCTTAGAATTTTCAATGGGTCTATAGCTGATCGGTTATTAGAAATTCTTGTAATTAGAAGTCAAGTTGACTTGGATTCGTATACTTCCTCAACCAATTTCTTATTTTCAATTCTATTTTAAGCGTTCAAACAAAAACTATTTTATTTATTATATTTATTTACTTTCAAAATCAATATATCATTTCATTGCATATTGATTTGATTTACAGAATTCATCGATACATAATAATTACATTTGTACAATTTTAGAAGTTATAGGTTTTTTAATCAAATTGTTTATAAATTTCTTTTCAATGAGAATGGTATATTGAATGTAGTAGAAACATTTATTTAATATATTTTTGATTTTCCCATTCTATTCCTATCCATTGTCCTTTCCCAAACATCCTAGCTTGTATGCATCTATTTATTTGCTTATTTAATATTGATTGTTTTTTGATCCATTTTTGGTTTTTCTCTTTTTTCATTTTGTACTTATGATTGTTTATTGTAAGACCGTATGTTAGTATATCTTGGTTTTGTATTTGTTAATTCATTTTGAGATTTTATGTTAATTTAAAAAAAACGGTATGTAACCTTAAATAAATAACATAAATTATATATTTTTAAATTGATTCATCCATCTTATCCCTTTCGTGGGCGGTGGGAAGATGTATTCTCAGATAAGGAAATGGCACAAAAAAGTCATTGGGAAGTGGTGTTACCACTTAAAAAAGACGAATGAAATTTTAAAAATACCTCAGATTTATTTTGTCGTCTCATCATTTTTTTATTGGATTTTATTGGTGAGACTGTGTGTGTGTTGTTCTTAGAAGTTTTCCTGGCACAAACCTCTCTAAGTTCTAAATTTCCTTCTGTACATTTTTAAAAGTGGGACTTGTTTACATAAACATCAAATTCAAAATAATTCCCTTCGTAAACAATTCTTTGAAATAAATTGGATAAATAAATAATATCAAATTCACTATACCATGTCCAGGATAAAACGAGTGAGTTGAGGCAAACGCTATACTCCTCACTACCAAGTCACTCGACAAAGTATTCAAATTTTGTATGGAAAATTATCAGCATTTTCATTTTAAACCAGCCGGATATGAAAACTAACTAACTAGCATTTTCATGAAATGAGATTATTTAATTGTTTTTGATTTAAATATTTTATTATGAAAATTTCTTCAGTGCTATTTTATGAAAGTGATGTGCCTGTCTACCAATTTTAAAATGAAAATATCAAAGTTCAAGTTTCCTGAGCTTGGGGTCACATTGAAATATTTGATATTGAGAAAAACTGATCAGATATCCTTCAAAATCTAATAAGGTCTAAGCGAGTATTAAATATATAAATTTGCAAAATTTCAAAAGAATCGAATGAGCTCTTTGATCTATAGTCAAAAAAGTAGAATAAACATGCCGTACATAGCACATACCTACAACATAGCACACACATAATATACATTGTGATACACATGTCATAAAGCTGACACAAGAACGAATCGGATTTGTATTTATCGGCAGTAACTGGAAATTATTTTTCGAACTGTTTTGAAAATCACAAAACATTGCTATTATTGAATATTTTTTAGAACGTAAAGCTATTAGCTATGTAGTATTGCTTGTGACGATAACAAGAGATGTAAAGAAATCCGGAATCTTCAAGAATAATCCTGAAGCGGGTTGCAGACCAAAAGCTAAGCTAAGTAAGTTTAGCTTAGCTCGCATATCTGAGGTCATTTTTCATACTAGCTCATATAGTTTGCGGTCTGCACACTTGTATGAAAAACGACCCCAGCTATGAGAGCTAAGCAAAACTAACTTAGCTTAGCTTTGGGCTTGCAACCCGCTTGAGTTAATTCATAAATATATTAATTTATTTGTTTCCTTCTTAAGACTTTTTTCTTTGATTTATGTTATAACTCTTCATAGTATGAATATAGTCAAAATACGCGGAGTGGGTAGTAAATAAAAAGAGTATTTATCATATTTCATAGCTTTCCACATCAGGCTTATAAAATTTCTTCTGAAAATAGTGTTATCTTCTTTCAATATATTGCTTTAAGTTGTAGGTAGTAGGTACGTCATGTATGTTTGATTTTAAATTTTTTTTTTTTTTTGCGGGTGGCAGTTCTTGAGGAGAACACACTTAGGCCAATTGGCCCTTTGTGATACCACATTGGGGCTGTCCTCCCACTCACTCATCCCCCTTGAACCAGCCTGAGCGGCAAATGAATGTCATAATGTCTGCAATGTCTGCCGACGCTATGTCAATTAAATCATCATAGAAGAAACTTCCCAAGGAGCTTCTCCTAATTCTAGAGAGAGCAGGACAGTGACTGAGGAAGTGGACCACCGTCTCCTCCTCCTCCTCGTCTTGGCATGCTCTGCAGTAATCGTATGCCTCCAGCCCTAGCCTTCTGGCATGCTTTCCTATAACCCAGTGTCCCGTTAATACTGATATGACTCTGGCGAGTGAGTCTCTTCTGAACGAGAGTATTTCTCTGGTTCTTCTGAGATCATATTTTGGCCATGTTTGTCTGGCAATGGAGCATGTGCTCTCCTCAGACCACCTTTGGTCAGCACAAGCAATCATTTTCTCACTGACCCGGAGTTTACATGTTGCCATGGGGACTCCAGGTCTGTGTTTGATATTGTCTAGAGATAACAGGGTACCTGCTCTGGCAAGTTCGTCTGCCCTACAATTCCCCGCTATATTACTGTGACCCGGCACCCACATGATTTGTAGATTGAACCGCTCCGCTGCCCCATTTAAGATGTTGCGGCAGTTCAGGGCCACTCTAGAAGTAGTACTTACGCCTTTTAAGGCTTTAATAGCCGCTTGGCTGTCTGTGAGAATACGGACAATGCTGTTTGATACTGCATTGCCTTGTATCCATTCTACTGCTTCCTGGATTGCCAAGATCTCTGCTTGAAAAACACTACAGTGGTCCGGCAACCTGAAAGAAATATTTAATTGCTCCGAAAAGACTCCTCCGCCCACCTTACCTTCCAGTTTTGACCCATCAGTGAAAAACACCTGAGCTTCATCGTGACGGATCAGATTCTCCTTCCACATTTCCCGCGAGGGGATTTGGGTTGAGAACCTGTTCTCGAAGAAAGGCTTGGGAATGACATAGTCGATACCTTCGGATGGCTTTTTGAACTCCTGAAGAACCATGGAGTGTCCAATGTGTGTCTCCCTCCAAGGGTTGACACAATTCATTCTTATGGCAGCTTTCGTTGACATTTGTTTTCCTAGGAGGTCAAGCGGCATCAGATGCAGGATGGTGTCAAGGGCTTTTGATGGTGTAGTTCTCAGACAGCTAGTGGTTGTCACTTCTGCTAGTCTTTGAACTTTTGCCAGCTCTTTTAGGTGCACTCCTTTTTTCAAGCAGTGCCACCATACCACCACTCCGTACATCATGACTGGCCTTATGACCGCCTTGTACATCCAGTGGGTTATCTTGGGGTGTAGTCCCCACCGTTTTCCCACGATCTTTCTGCAGGTGTACAGTGCATTTGTAGCTTTCCGTACTCTTTCCTGCGTGTTGGGCTTCCAGCTCAGTTTTCTATCCAGGATCAGACCTAGGTATTTAGCTTGAGCTGAGATCTCTAATGTCACCCCTTCTAGGGTTGGCAATGTAAATGCCGGGATTACCCGTTTATTTGTAAAGAGGATCAACTCTGTTTTCTTTGGGTTCACTCCCAACCCACTATTATTACACCACTGAGTTATCCTGTCTAGTGCCCTCTGTAAGAGAGATGAGAGTATGTTGAGGATCTTACCGGACACCGCTATGGCGAGATCATCTGCATAAGCGATTACTCCGACCCCGGTGTCGTCTTACTCCATCAACAGTTTATTTAGGGCTAGATTCCATAAAAGAGGTGATAGAACGCCTCCTTGGGGTGTTCCCTTCACCGGGTATCTTTTTATCTTTGAGCCCCCAAGTTCTGAGTTTATAACTCTATTTCTCAACATATTGTCGATAAATTCTATGAGCGAAGTCTCTATCCCCAATTTCCTCAGAGACTGAGTCATTGTTTCATATTTAATGTTATTAAAGGCTCCTTCTATGTCTAGGAAGGAGACCAGTGTGTACTCTTTATACTTCATCGATTTCTCGATTCTGTGTATCAGGGTGTGTAATGCTGTTTCTACAGATTTCCCTTTGCTGTACGCATGTTGAGACTCTGACCACTTTGAAGGTTCTATTTTACCCCTTATTCTGGTTTCTATAAGTCTTTCTAGCGTTTTAAGGACAAACGAGGATAGACTGATTGGTCTGAAATCCTTGGATGTATTATTAGATGTTCTTCCACCTTTGGGTATGAACACCACTTTTACTTCTCTCCATAATTTGGGGGTATAACAGAGTTCTATACATGCTTCGAAGATTGTCCCCAACCAGGGTATGACAGTCTCCGAGGTCGCTTGCAGTTCCGCTGGAATGATACCATCCGGACCTGGCGACTTGTATGGTTCAAACTCGTAAATTGCCCAAGCAATCATTTCTGTATTAAATAATTTCTGGGAGTTTTTCTGTTTCCTGGTTTGGTTTGTTGTCTCAGGCATGCCCTCTCTTTGCAGGTGGGTCTGCGCCCCCTCTATCGGGCGGACGGTTTCCCTAGGCATGTCGAGTTTACATCCAGGAAAGTGTGTTTCTGCTAATAGCTCTAATGTTTCAGAGCTGCTTGAGGTCCAGCTGCCGTCGTTTTTCTTTATATATTCAGGCATCTCTGGATCTGTAGCTAGGATTTTGCGAATCCTGTTTCCCTCAGGGATTGTTTCAATTTTTGTGCAGAAATCTTCCCATGAGGTTCTTTTTGCCGTTTTTACTTTACTCTTAAAATGATTGATTTTAAATACATTTTAATCATTTGTAATTTATATTTTCATCTTAAAAGTGTGTTATTTTCAAATATAATTTATTTCAAAATACCTAATTTAATTTTTGTGATCACAAATTTTAACAAATGATTACAAAAAGGAGCTTTGATATTTTTGATAAATTAAATTCTTTCTTTATCTTCAAATGATTTCAAATTAACCAAAAAATTAAATCATTTTATTTTCGTTCATATCTGAGAAATACTTTTCGGTTTCTTGAATTTCCTGGTAAAATAATGATTGATTTTATGATATACCGAAATAAACTGAAAAAGTAATTTTCCGAAGCAAGCACTGCTCAGATATTACATTATTTCTGTAGAAATTGTCTTTTATGTATTTTTTTTTAAGATGAGAGCTCAACAAAATATGTTTAATCTAAAATTATAACGCGAAATTCAAAGTTTGTCGCAGTTTTCTCCTCCTTTGTAAAAATATATACATACATAAAAAAACAATCTTTTGAGTTTTCAAAGGCAAAGAAAAATAAACATGACTATAATTATTATATCTTCCTCGAAGACATCCACTTGTAAAATCTTTATAAACACGGAAAACTTCTAATTGAGTTTGTTTTTCATTATTTCTCCGTTTTCTTTAAATATTCTATAAGCAAAAATTTTAATGTTTGTCCGCAAAGATAAACGATCCTATTATTTGAAATAGACGGAGAATGATTAAAAACAAAAGATATCTGTTAAAAGCCATAGAGAGATAATGATTTATTAAAAAAGAAGAAAGTTTAATGACAAGTAGGCACTCAAAACCTCTATTTATAGAAGATAAAATAAACCTTAAAAAGATTGTTAGCAAAAACCAAATGAACACCTACAAAAGATTATTGAAAAATTGATAAATTTCTAAGACGTTATTCGTCACAAACAAAAACGGAGAGGACACTGAATGTACATATTAGAAAAATATAATATTGACGTGAGTTTGTATATTTTTGAAATATCACTTTAAATTATGATTCAGCTATGACTGAAATGATTTTATTCTATTAAGTAAAATCCCATCGACAGTTTTTTTGATCATTTAAAAACAGTTTCTTTTGACCCATAGTGTGTTTATATGATAGCGGAATAAACGTGGAATTATAAAACGTTTTATACTTAATTATATCACGTATATCTAAAGATAAATATCGTAATTGTATAAAGAAATGAAAACCATTGTATAAAAAATTAAACAAGTATATAAAAAAATTGAGGACAAACTTTTCAATATTTTCTTCGCGTTGCGTTGAAATCAAGAAAAAATAAATATTTCACGTCACTTCGTAGATGGTTTACTACCTATTGTTTATACTGTCAATGTTGAATTTAATCAAAGTATCAAATGAATCAAGCTTGTTTATCATGCATTGTCATCGGTAGTAGGTACACAAATTCTGAAAGTTTCATAGCTCTAACTGGTTGGGAAGTTAGTTGAAAATCAAATGCAAAATTCCAGTACGGACAAACAGGTGAAGTTAAATATGGGTGTAAAAATGTGTTTACAAAGAAGCATTATTCATTTATTTACTACTTGCTTTCCGTGTCCAAGGTCATCAACCTATATTGTGTCCCTCTAGTAATTTGCAGCCATATTTGCGTCTTCATTTGCTCGCTATAGATCCCCCTCAGAGCACCCTCCCTCCATAATCGGACAATACAGCAAGTGTGACATGTTCTGCGTATCCCCACACTCGCATCGCATATCCTGGTTAGCCTCTAGCATTCCCCATCTGTCCAGGTTTACCTTGCACCTTCCTACACCCGTCCTTAGTCTGTTCAGGGATTCCCAGATTGTATATGGTAGTCGGTGAAGTACCTCTGTTAGTTCATGGAAGTTTTCATTTCCTAAACGTTCCTTCCACACCTCAACTATTCTCTTTTCGCTGGTTGTGGTCTGCTATGTCATCTTTTCCTTTTCAGGGGCTACAGCTCTTGATGTGGTGCAATTCCAGTTAGTAATTGGGTTTTTTTCCACAGAAATAGGCTTAAGGCATCCCGTTATGGTTTCGTTCAAAGCAACATCAATGTTTCTGGCATGGGAAGATTGGAACCAAAATATAGCTGCATATTCCGCCGCCAAATAGAAATGTACAAGTTCTGAAGTTCTAATAACAGATGGTTGTGCTCTCCACTTTGTTCCAACGAGCTTCCGGCTGATACTGTTCCGAGTGCCAATTTTTCCCTTGGTATTTAGACAGTGTTGCTTAAAAGAAAGTGTTCTATCTAACACTAAGCCAAGGTACTTTGGGTTTTCGCAATTGTCCAGTTTCCTTCTCTCCCATGTGATGTTGAATTCTCAGGTGAAAGAAACATAGTTTTGTCTTTGCTGGATTAGGTTTTAGATTATTGTTTTTGTAGTATTTGGCTCTTGACAGTTTGTTTTCCACGTTTTCAAAATTATCTTCCTGGCCCACAAATGCCGTATTGTCAACGTAGATAAATTGCTGGTTGGTTGTTTGTGTAAATGTTTTGCATAACTTGTTATTAAACATAATCAAGTTTTACATAATCAAGTTGTTTTTGTAATACATAATCAAGTTGTTTATATATTTATTATTAAGAATCAATTAAATACATACAATTCAATATTGCGAATCAAAGAACCGCTGTTATAACCGTCCTAAAAGAGTACCTACATTTTGAATAACTTGAAAATAACTCTTGTTTAAGGCCATTGTTAACGTCTATGACCTTGAGCACACGGGATGTACACAAATATGCACACTTATTACCATTTAATGTACGAAACATGAACAAATATTGTATATCTACCTACGGGTATCCGCGTGATTATTTCGTGGGTTCAGGTACTTACTGAAATACTGATATTATTTGCCTTTTTTTGCTTAGGTTGATTTACGTATTGCACGGGATCTGCATTGGTGAGTCAATCAATTCATTTATGTACATATGTACCCTATGTTTGTCTATGTTGAAATATGTTTGTCTATAATTCGCTTATTTAAATGTAATCTCTACTATACTATGTATAATACAAAGCTGTTGACAATAAATAAAATAAAATAAATATCACCAAATCTGTGACATAAAAAAAGTAACAAACTTACGCAAAAGCTTTTCATATTATCTTTTGTTTAAAGTAAAAATCTACTTTGTTATAGTTTTTTAGTTATGTATATATACAATAGACAATTACAAAATGGTTTTGTTAAAACTAATTATACAAACTAAGTACCTATTCAATCATTTAAAATTTCGAAAAACTCACTCAATAGAATAAAGATGTAAAAAGAAACTATTGATAACACAATCATATTAAATTTCAAATTCGTCTCTTTTGAGGATACTGGGAATGACATTTTCAAAATTTAGTATTTGGCCTACTATAGATTCTTAAAAGCAAATATAGGCATACCTACATAATTTTTAAGCATTATTTTAGCATCAAGTATCGCTATTAACTCATACGAAAGTCCGTAAAAACTCAATAAAGGGAATGAAATACCTTTCCAGTAAAGAAAATAAAAGCAAAAAGCCACACCGTGTTTTAAATGAGTTTGTTTAGTTCGGTGTCAAGTTTGTTATGTTAAATCCGAGTTACTAAGATCTACTTTGGATCACAAAAAGGAAATGATTACAGGGAAACAAAACAGACATATAATACCTACCTAATAGTATTATTTGACAAACTTTATATCTCAATAGAGACGAAGTTGAAACATATTTATTTATTTATACATCTTCATGTACAGCAAGTGCACAATGGCGGGTTCAGTAGAATAAAGATGTAAATTCAAACTGTTCTTTATTTAAAAGACGTATCTTTTGAGTTTTGAGGGTACAGGAGAAATTATTTTCAAAATATACTACATATATAGCCTACTAAGACACAAAAAAGAAAAACCCCTTCCGGTCGCCAACCAGAAATCGATCAGTGCAGCGACCGTCAAAGGAAGGCGACGATTCGGACACGGAAGAATAATAAAGGCTGCAATGAAAAACCGACCATAGCAGGAAATAAGGAAAAAGAACAAGCTGATCAACCACAAAAACTGTTCCTGGCTACATTCAATTCCAGAACTCTAAGAACAGAAGTTCTTCTTGAATTAGAAGAAGAAGTCAGTAAGATAAAATGGAGTATTCTGGGATTATCAGAGGTTAAACGTAGAGGAGAAGAATACATTCAATTAAAATCAGGACATGCACTTTACTTCTTCTTCTTTCTCAGCCAACTCTCCACTGCTGGATGTAGGCCTCTTCTAAAATCTTCCACTCGTCTTTTTTCTGGGCTTTTCGAACCCATCCGCTTCCAGCGACAGGGACAATATCATCGGCCCACCTTTTCTGGGGCCGGCCTATTCCCCTTTTCATATCCCATGGTCTCCAATTTATTAGAATTCTGGGTGCCCATCTGTCCGTACCCTGTCTGGCAACATGACCTGCCCATTGCCATTTAAGTTTTGCAACTCGATCCATGACATCAACAACTTTTGTCTGGCGTCTGATTTCTTCATTTCTAATTTTGTCTCTTAGACTTACGCCTATCATTTGCCTTTCCATGGATCTCTGAGTGCATTTTAGCTTATGTATGGTCCTTGCAGTTAGCGTGATAGTTTCCAGACCATACGTAAGCACAGGCAGGATACACCTGCACTATACTGCCTATGAATCCTGCCTGCACTATACTACAGAGGGAAAACAGACGAAACAACTGGCGGAGTAGGATTCCTAATCAACAAGAATATTGAAAGAAGAGTAACTTGTGTTAAATCTATCTCAGACAGAGTTATATATTTGATAATCAAACTAAATACAAAATACTCTATCAAAATCATTCAAGTATATGCCCCAACCTCATCGTGTACAGAAGAAGAGATCGAAGAATTTTATGACGATATTGATAAAAGCTTAGCTATTAACAAAACGCATTTTTGCTGCTTAATTGGAGACTTTAACGCTAAACTGGGTACCAAAGAATCAACGTCAGAAGATAATATAGGACAATATGGACTGGGAATAAGAAATGAAAGAAGAAAACTACTCATGGACTTCCTAAAGGAAAATAACCTTTTCGCTATGAACACCTTTTTTAGAAAAAAGGCACAAAATAAATGGACATGGAGAAGCCCAGACAACAGAACTAAAAATGAAATTGACTACATCCACGTACACATAAATATATTTTATTTTTTATTTATTTATTTATTTTTAATATATTTTATAATACAAATCAATATATAAATTCACTAGTAATAATATTCTTACATATTTTTCCCTGCAGTACCTCATCAAAAAGATTACAATCTTGTGCTTGATGAGGGAAGCACTTATAACAAAATAAAAAATATCAATACAAAGCAAAGTCAACATAAAAGTAAAAGTAATTAAATCAAATCATACATGAACAAAAAAAAAATCAAATAAATATAGTGAAAGATGTTACAGTTTTAAATAAATTTGCGGTAGATAGTGATCACAGATTGGTTAGAGCTACTATAACTGTAAACACCAAACTGGAGAGGCTAAAACTCACTAAAAAACCCAAAACATACATATCACAAATTCTTCTAAATAAAATTCCAGAATACCAATCAACAATATCATCGGAACTCACGAAAAAACCATTACCAAACACTTGTACCTCTGCAGAGATAAATCAATTTATTCATGATACCGTCAATAATGCCTTAAAGCAAATTATCCCCTCTAACAGAACTAAACAAGATAAACTTACTACCAACACTAAAGACCTAATGAATAAGAGAGAAGAAAGAATGGAATGGAGTACAAGGCATTAAACAAACAGGTTCGCAAAGCTATCAGGAAAGACAATGCAAGATACAAAGAAACAATAGTCAACCAAATTATCTACGAAAACGGAGGAACAAAAATTTTGCAAAAGAAATTATCAAATGGCAAAAAACAAATCTTAACTTTGTACAAAGAAGATGGCACCGAGAGCAATAACAAAGACGAAATATTAGATATAGCAAAAAAATTCTATGAATCATTGTACAGCTCACGAGTAAAACCTACACATGATAAAACCACAGAAAATAATCGCAGAATAATTAATGTTGGCTCAGAGGACATTCCTGACAAATCTATGGAAGAAATGAAGCATGCTATTAAACAGATGAAAACTCAAAAGCCCCTGGTTCTGATAATATTATAATAGAGACCATTAAGTTTGGAGGAGATGCACTTCAGAAAGTGGTACTGCAACTTCTAAATAGATGTCTGGAAGAATGTTATATACCAGAAGAATGGAACAATGCGAATATTACATTATTACATAAAAAAGGAAATCAAAAACGCCTCGAGAACTATAGACCCATCAGCTTATTATCACACCTATATAAACTATTTACAAAAATCCTCACCAGCAGACTTTCAAACAAACTAGATTCATACCGAATATTTTCATTATTGCATATGCGCAAACATTGGATTTTTTTCCCTGTCGGGAGTCAAAGATATTTTTTTAACAGATTTTTAATTATCTCAATAGAGACGAAGTTGGAATATTTATTGTAGGAGAACCGGGAAATCAAGGCACCTACAGGGCTTACGACCTGTCATCAGCTAGTTTACGTCATCACTTTATGCGCTTGCGCAACGTTCACCAATTATGCCTTTTTAATGAGACCCCTATCAATTCAATTTTGAAAGTTCTATATATTGTAATACTGAAATTCTTTTCGCTTGAAAATAAGGAATTTTTACTAAGTCTGGCGCAATTCAGGGTGACTTCTATGCGAAAAATGCATTGTCACCTCAGATATAAGAATTGTAGCTTTCATTATTTACAAAAAACCAATTCTCTCAATAGATGGCGTTACAACAAAATAAATAAAAAATAATTAGATTGTTGTTCATAATTTCACCCATAGATGGCTGTAGTAAAAATTCCTTATTTTCAAGCGAAAAGAATTTCAGTATTACAATATATAGAACTTTCAAAATTGAATTGATAGGGATCTCATTAAAAAGACATAATTGGTGAACGTTGCGCAAGCGCATAAAGTGATCACGTAAACCAGTCGATGACAGGTCGTAAGCCCTGTAGGTGCCTTGATTTCCCGGTTCTCCTACAATAAATATTCCAACTTCGTCTCTATTGAGATAATTAAAAATCTGTTAAAAAAATAGATTCATACCAACCAGTAGAACAGGCAGGATTCAGAAAAGGCTTCGGAACAAACGACCATCTACAAACTCTAAAGAATGTAATCCAGAAATATAATGAGTATAATATCCCCATAGCATTGGCATTTATAGATTTTGAAAAGGCCTTTGACTCAGTCGAGACATGGGCGGTGATGAAGGGTCTAGATAATTGCAGAATTGACTATAGATATTCCCAAATTTTGAATAATATTTATGAGAAGGCCACATCCAATAAACAACTTCATGAACCATCCAAGAAATTTTACATTAGAAGAGGTGTCCGACAGGGTGACACTATTTCTCCCAAACTATTTACATTGGCCCTCGAAGATGTCTTCAAAACTCTGGATTGGTCTAAGAAAGGTATAAATATAAACGGCGAGTATCTCAGCAATCTACGGTTCGCAGATGATATTGTCATATATGCCAAGGATGAGGAGGAATTGAAAACTATGCTGTCAGAAATAAATTCAGCCTGTGTGAACATTGGATTGAAGATGAACATCTCCAAGACCAAAATGATGAGTAACACAGAAGAGTCCTTCCCCATCATAATAGATGGAGTGCAAATTGGAAGAGTAGACAGATACATATGTATATCTAGGCCATACCGTGATGCTTGCCAAAGAAAATCAAGAGGCAGAAATAGAGAGAAGACGTGGCCTTGCCTGGGCAGCTTTTGGAAAATTATCATACATTCTGAAATCCCGTAAATACTCCCATTATTTGAAAAAGAAGCCATTTGATGCATGTATTCTCCCAGTGCTTACTTATGGAATGGAAACATCGGTCCTAACAAAAAGAATAATGCACAAGCTGTTAGTGACACAGAGAGCTATGGAGAGAAAGTTGCTGAGTATTTCAATAAGGGACAGAATTCAGAATGTTATGATAAGACAAAGAACCAAAGTAGCCGATGTAGCGGAAATGTCGCTGGTCTTAAGTGGAGCTGGGCTGGGCATATTGCCAGATGCCAGGATTCACGATGGACCAAAAAGATCTTAGAATGGCGACCGAGAACAAGCCGAAGAGGTGACGGCAGACCCCAGGCAAGGTGGTTTGATGACATCAAGAAATGTGCCGGAGAGAGATGGATGCAGTGCGCCCTAGACAGGGAGTTATGGAGGATCAAGGGGGAGGCCTATGTCCAAGAATGGATGAAAACAGGCTGAAGAAGAAGAAGAAGAGCCTACTATAGCCTCTTAATTATATTTTTCGAATCCTACTCTGTGGTCTCAAATGAAGTATGTACGACTTTTGTAGTTTTATTTGTGTTGTACATTTTGAGATTGCGTGGTTTTTGAACCCTCGTTAAGGTGGGAGTTATTTAATGTCAGACCCCAAAGTTTTCACACAATTTATTCTGCTCGATTTTATCCGTTTATATTTAACTTGTACAAGGAATGTGCAAAAAGACCCGTTGTTTCTATAAATCATTAATTTTATAAAGCACATTTAGCAGTTGTTAAAAATTAATTTATCATTTTAAATGTTTTCCTACATATATTTGTTTATTTATTAAAATAAACACCCACAAAACAAGTGAATAAACAAAAAACATATAGGTAGACAGTTAGAATCAGCATAGTAGTTCCGATGCTCCCAGTGTTTACAATACCATCCCGGATTATTTTAAAAATATCAATAACTTCCAAAGGTTCAAAAAGGAAATAACCTTATGGAACATTGAATCAAATCCAGTACAGTAACTTTTTTCATTTCATATGACTTGCTGTTTGTTTACTGTATGTGTGTGTAGTGTGTGTGCATGTTATATCGTACAAGTTATTACGTGTGTATGGAGAGTCCCTGTGCGTGTATTTTAGGAAGTGTATGATCATTTTGCTGAATTTACTTTAAAATAATGTTGTTTAACAAAACCAAAGACTGCACCCAATATAACACAAGGATTATCCCTAGCATATTGTAGAGCAAAAGCTCTAATTGACAGCAAAGCGCAAGAGAGTGTCAATGGTATGGATGTGTATGTGTACCCTTCCATTGTCTTTTTCTTAAATATAAATATTTTATTTTATAAATACCTTTATTATTGTTGTCAAACATCTTTATGTAGAATTTCATGTTTGTTATAAATAAATTTAGTTTTTTTTTAAGCAAGGCAGCCAGTCCCTATACAGGACTATTTGTGCCAAAGACGTTGATCAATGTGTATATGCAGTCAATAGTACAACTCCAGTGAGTGTGAAAAATAATTAGATAATGTGGGGGATTACAGTATAACTATATTTTTCTGTATGAACTTATGAAGCAGTTTATAAATTTCCGTTGATCCTAAAGATAGAAGGTAATACATTGATAATGGGAATTGAAATTTTTCCTTCATCGAGTATCGGACATCATCCAATGCTCGATAAATGTCAAATGCATCTCTTATTGGGCAGGAAAAGAAAACATGGTTCTCAGACTCCTCATCTAGGCCGCATTCGCAGTAAGGTGAGGGGGAAAGTCCAATCTTGAACAGATGTCTGTCCAATCTGCAATGGCCGAATCGAAGACGAGATAATAATTTTAATAAAGACGTCAAAGACATTATAATTTTAATAAAACCGACTTTAATTTACTTAACGATGTACTAACTAATTTTACATGGGAGACTTTGCTTAGCATTAATGAAATAAACCTAGCTGTTGAATATTTTTATTTCGTCCTGTATGGCATTTTAGATGTTTGCGTCCCAATCAAGAAACGAAATACCCGTAGGAACTATCCAACTTGGTTCACTAAAAATATAATAGACAAAATTAAAGAGAAGGAAAGGTATCGTTTACGATATAAAAAATTCTCCCGGAACGAGGACTATTTAGCTTTCACAAGTATTCGTAAGGAGGTTAAAAACCTAATTCGTAATACCTACGACGACTATTTACGAAAAATAGACTCCGACATGAAATCAAATTTTAACGTTCTTTGGAATTTTGTGAAAATTCAAAAATCAGGTGACAAAGGGTACCTTAGTTTGAGAATTGATGATGAAGTGATCTCAGATGAAAATGAGGTGGCGAATACATTTGCACAGTACTTTAGTTCTGTATACAAACAAACGCCACCTAACCTTGATGTTAACAAAATTAACAATAATGTGTCGCGCAACGCAGGAGCAGTAAGTTTGTGTGAAATATCTCCAACCACTATTGAACTGTGTATAAAGGAATTGGCTTCCAAGAAATCGATCGGCCCTGATGGTATCCCAGCGAGCATGGTTAAACCCCATGCTGAATCCTTTATAATTCCGCTTCATTATTTATTCAACCTAAGTTTATCGTCCGAAGTTTTTCCTACTTGCTGGAAGATGACAAAAATTACCCCAATTCATAAGACAGATGATAAGATGGACGTTAAAAATTACAGGCCGATATCAATCCTATCTGTCATCCCCAAAATTTTCGAAATGTGTATTTATAAAAATATTTTCCCTCAAATAAAACCGTATCTTAGAGGCAACCAACACGGTTTTCTACCAAAAAGATCAATAGTGTCGAACCTGTTAACGTTTTCTGGATACGTTTCCATTAATCTTGATGCGACTGTACAGACAGATGTGGTCTATACTGATTTTGCCAAGGCCTTTGACAGTGTAGATCACGACGTTTTGTTACAAAAACTGCATGACTTTGGATTCGATAACTGCCTCCTATCATTTTTCGCTTCCTACCTTGAAAATCGGAAACAATACGTAACGGTGGGTCAGTTCTGTTCCCAGGAATTCCAATCTTACTCTGGGATTCCTCAGGGATCTAATCTGGGCCCGCTCTTGTTTTTATTATTTATTGACGACATACAGGATGTCATTGAACACTGTCTTTGTTTACTCTATGCTGACGACTTAAAGATTTTCTTGTCTATCAGAGCTATGGAGGATTGTTTGAAGCTCCAGTGTGATATTGATAACTTGTCAAAGTGGTCAATCACTAATAAATTGTTGTTCAATATTAAAAAATGTGTCGTCATGAGCTACAGTCGCTCGACAAACCCTATATTATTCAACTATTTGATGGACGGTACCACGCTAGCACGAAAAGTCACATTTAAGGACTTGGGGGTGATGTATGATGCTAAGTTGACCTTCGCTGACCACATCACCAACCTGACATCCAAATGTGGACAGTTGCTAGGCCTGACTTTTCGCCTGGGAAAATATTTTACAAATCCGGAGGCGCTAAAGAGTATATTCAACTGTATGGTGCGTACCAAGCTGGAATTTGGTAGTGTTGTTTGGGCACCATGCCGGAAGAAATACTCCGAAATGCTGGAACAGATCCAGAAAAAGTTTTTAAGGTACCTTTACATGCGTACGCACGGAGTGTACCCAACTTACATGCATCACCCTGATCTCCTTGAGGCCTGTGCCTATCAGAGTCTCGAAAAAAGGCGAGATAATTCGTTACTTCTGGTGGGTTACAAGGTTGTAAATAATATCATTGACTGCCCAATTTTGCTTGAGCACCTAGGCCTTTACGCTCCCCCGAACTACATGAGAGGTAGAGGACACCACTTATTTAATTTACCTGCCGCTCGAACAGACGTGGTTGCTCGTAACACTCTCGTACGAATGTCTGTTCTATTAAATGATTTACCTGTTGAAGCTGACGTCTTCTTCTGGGGCGTTCAGCGATTTAAAAAATATATTAAATAAAATAACGAACAGGTGTCGCACTGTAACTGGCGTAAAGCTGTCGTGCGAGAAAAAAAAAAAAAAAAAAAAAAAAAAAAAAAAAAAATATATATTGGATATTAGGCTTCTTAGGAGATTCTTTGAGTAATACCAGGGATGAGAAGGAATCGTATTTTGAATGCTAAAGTAGTACGATCCCTTGGAAATTGAACTGATTTTCCACTGTGCTTGCCATTTAGTACTAATATAGGAAGAGATCGAGTTGAGACGATCAGTCTCTGGATAAATAAAATTTTCAGGAAGCTTACCAGATATTGTAGCTTGTTTCGCGAGATCGTCCGCTATTTCATTTCCAGTGATACCACAATGGGACGGTATCCATGCTATCACTATATCAATGTTATCAAGATGAAGGTTATACAGAATGGATTTTATATCGGCAATGATTTGATTACCGCTACTAGAAAATGAAGCGGTTGCAAGGCAAGTAACCAGAGAAAGGAAATCTGAAAGAAGTATAGCTTTTTCGAATTTAAATTTTTTAATAGACATTAATGCCTGTTTTAGGGCGAAACACTCCGCGGTGAACACAGAAGTACCGTGTGGTAACTTATATTGTTCCTTCACATTTACGTCTTGTATGAAAACTCCGGATCCAGATGAATCCTCACCCCTCTTTGACCCATCCGTATAAATTTTCACATGTGAAGGCCAGTCCGAATTGATCTTATCCAAAAATATCCGATTGCTCTGAAATGTGGACCTCTTTGGGTATTTACTTAGACCTATGTTTTTGACAATTGTTGGTATATAGTGCAGTGCTCTTGCTGGGAGGCTGAAAACGAGAGATGGAAAATCATATTTTGGACCTCTATATAGCATAGATATCCACTCAAGGCTTTCACATAGTAACGGTTTAGGTTTTTGGTTCCGGTGGCGATTTTTATTATAGATAGAATTGTGTGCATCAATGCTTTTAAAGAGAGGGTGGTGTTTGTATACTATTCTCTTCAGAAGAAATCGTTTAGCTAAATGTTCCCTTCTTAATCCTAGCGGTGGTTCCACTACTTCAACTTGTAATGCATTGGTAGAAGTTGATCGCCTTGCACCGATAATGATTCTTAGGCACTTGGATTGAACTCTATCGAGTTTTACTTCCAAGTAAGCTGGAAGTGGATCAAAAAGAAATTATGCATAATCCAGGTGGCTTATTCTTTAATGTTGTAGGGTGTGATCCCCAGGATACACCGCAGACAGCTCTCAAAACGTTTATATTCTTTTCGCATATAGATATTATAAAATTAATGTGATTTGTCCATAACAGTTTCCTGTCCAGTATACATCCCAAGAATTTAATCTCTGTCACTTGAGGAATTGTAATATTATTAAGTGACATGTTTATGAGAGGGTTCACGTGCTTCCTAGAGAATACCATGATTTTAGACTTAGAAGGGGACATCTGAAGAGAGTTCTGGGACAACCAATCACTCAGTTTTGATAATGATTCGAATAACATCATAAATTTAGTATTAAAGTAAAATACCAGAAAATTTATAGATATAATATTCTTCTTCTACGTGCCATATCAGGTCCCCCCGACGTTAGCATTCACTGCTGAGAAGGCATCTCTATCCGCCGTCGTCCTGAACAATTCGCCGACGTCTCTGATGCAGGTCCACTCACGAATGTTACGGAGCCATGACATCTGAAGTCTTCTGAGGCGTCCCTCTTGTTTGCTCTTCATAATCAGTTTGTGCAGCCTGTATTTTTTGCCTCGCAGAACGTGATCCAAATATATCTTTCCTCGCTTAATTGTGTTAACTAGCTAGCGCTCGACATTTGCTCTCCTGAGTTCCTACCTCCACATTTGATATTTTATTTACCCAGGAAACTTTCAGCATGCGGCGATGCAGCCACATTTCAAAGGCTTCCAGATGGTTAAACAAATTTACCTTTATGGTCCAGGTTTCAACTCCATATAGAAGTATGGACCATATACTTCACCAGGCGCTGCCTTAGGTTTAAACTGTCGTCGCAAAACAGTGTCTCCATTCTGAAGAACATCGCGCAAGGTGTCTCCATGTGACATCTTAATTCTTTGGCAGGATCTAAGTCACCAGTGATGTTTAAAAGTTTTGACTCGTTGTATGGCTTGTCTCTTCAAGTTGCAAAGTCAAGTTATGATGAGACTGTCGGCTGAATATCATAAATTTGTTCTTTGATATATTTATGCTCAGATCAAACTCTTTCCCAAATTATCTCTAAAGTATTAATTATCTCCTAAAGCTTTTGAAGGTCATTAAAAATTTAAGCCAGCACATACACTTCCTTGCACCCTGTGTAAGTTGCAAATTTATTGCCAAATGGAAATATTTTCCAACCAATATGCATTCCAAGTCTACAAAAGTAAGAATTTGCAATGAAATATTTTAATTATTCACCCCTGCTACCACGAATCGATTTTATGACCGTGCCGTCATACAAATCGGCAGTGGGAATACCCACCTTTACACAACCAAATTAACAACACATGGTCGGAGTTTATCACCAAATATGAAGTGTTCTATTTTTTTTTATTTGAATAGGCACAAATGTTTTCAGTAAGTATTTCACAAAATAGTGTTCTATATTAATTTAACAAGTTGTATGCAACCAGATGCAACACATGAGATCTAACTATTGAGTGAGATATTGTGCAGTGTTTACTTACTGCCTTACAAATTGTATAAAACGATGTCGTCAGTAAATTCAATTTTTAAAAAATTGTTTAAAAAATTTGGGCCCTACAATTTTCAAATTTTTTATAGAAAAATAAATTATCTAGTTGGGTTTTTTCGGCTTTTTTCGATATTTTTAAAAACTTTGGAAATAATAATATTATAAGTTAAACACATAAATTTATCATAAAAAAAAGTTTTTCTTTGAAAATGTTAGAAAAACTCAGGAATTTAAAAAAATACAAATTTAAGATTTTGTATTTGTCTATATTTCTTCAAATTTACAGCGTTCCAGCTTTTATGGTTTTTGAGCTATATGGAAAAATAAAGTAATAATTCAATGTCGATAATCCCTGACTGAATCAAAAATTAAAAATTCGGAGTATAAAAGTTTTGTAGGCCTATAACTTTCTATATATTGTGAAATTTTAGGCTACATAAGGACACACACACACTAAATTTTCTACTCGGAATTCTAAGTAAATTCATATATTTTATAAAGATTATATATGCTGTGTAGCCTCTAAGTTGATTTTTTACTACAAAGTTGGAAAAACCGTGAAAAATATAGACCCTGCATACATATTTCGCGTATCTTGGCTTGATACTTTGTCGATAGGTATGTTAAGAGAAATAAATTCTCTTGAACAAATCAACAGTTGGAATACCAACCTTATCAGAACTTACTTTGTATATATGTACGGATTACCTACTACACGATAAACACAGTGCTTTATTTCACATATGAAATTCATATTAAGATTCTATTTTCTAAACACAGGGATAAAGAATTATCTTGTAAATCAGTGAAGAGGGTGTTTATAATATACTAGCTTTTATGTCCCGCCGTTGGCCAAGAATGTAAATTAGTGAAGGAATAAGCAATCGTTTATATAATATTGTCACAAAAAATATTTGCTAATTCGTAGTATGAAAAGTAGTTTGAAATTTAATTGAGTTTAAGCGATGTAAAATGTTCAAGTGATGGCCACAACCCATTTGTTTTTATATATAAGTAGGTACATACAATTTCTGCACGCATGGACTATGGTAAATGGTTTTAAATATGACTGATTATAAAGAGACAACGTTGTAAAGAGTTTGGATTTGGCCACAACCCCTATTTTTATATATTGTCATCGAACGCAAATGTGTTTTAAATATTTAGTAATTTTGGATGATGGGAAATGGCTTAAAAATTAAATAAACAAAAGTACTGAAAAGATTCTAGTGTTGATCACATCCCATTCGTTTTTATATTTTTCGTCAAGTGTGCATACCTATAGATTATTATATTTTTGCACAACAAAACTGATCTACATTACAGAAGAAGACTTAAATAGTTTTTAATTTGAATATAAACGTTGTGAAGAGTCCAGTAATGGCCACAACCCCGATTTTTTATTATATTGTCATCAAAATCAAATATGTAGTTATTGAAAATTAAGCAATATATGAAGATATAATAAATGGTGTAAATTTCGATTGAAAAAAAGTATTGAGAAGATTCTAGTGATGGTCACATCCCATTCGTTTTATGTATTTTCGTCAAGTTTGCATGTTGTTCATAATATTTCTATACAATAGACTATAAGACTTAAAACTAACCCAAAAGACTAAATGAAAAAAAAGAATAAGTTTATGACTATAACAAATAGTTTGTAATAAAAACTGACCCAATGGTCTACATAAAAGATGCAATAGAAGAATTACACAATAGTAAATGTATTATATAAAAAACTGACCAAATGGTCTTCATAAAAGAAGAAGAAGATGAATTGAAATATAGGAAATATTTTATATAAAATTCACCCAACGTCTACATTAAATAAGAAAACGAAGAATTAGACTAAAGGAAATAGTTTGTATAAAAACTAACCAAAAGATCTACAAAAAATAAGAAAAAGAAGAATTAGACTATAGAAAGTAGTTAATATAAAAACTGACCCAAAGGTCTACATATTAGAAGAATAATTATACGTCAGGAAATAGATTGTATAAAAACTAACGCAAAGGTCAACATAAAAGAAGACGAAGAAGAATTAGACTAAAGGAAAAGTTTGCATGAAAACTCTCCCTTGGTCTACATAAAAGAGGAAAAATTAGACTATAGGAAGTTAGTTTATACAAAATTCAACAAAGGTCTACATAAAATTAGAAAAAGAAGAAATACGTTAAAAGAAATAGTTGGTATCAAAACTGGCCCAGAGGTCTACATAAAATAAGAAGAAAAAGAATTAGATTATAGGAATAAGTTTGTATAAAAACTCACCCAAAGGGCTACATAAAAGAAGAGGAAGAAGATGAATTAGACTATAGGAAATAGTTTGTATAAAAACTCACCCAAGGTCTACATAAATTAAGAAAAAGAAAAATTAGACTATAGGAAATAGTTTATTTATGAACTGTCCCAAATGACTTCACAAAAGAAGAGGAAGAAGAATTAAACTCCAAGAAATAGTTTGTATAAAAAATCACCCAAAGGTCTACTTAAATAAAAGAAGAATTTCACTATAGGAAATAGTTTGCAGATTGAATGACATGTGTATTGTAGTTAACCTAAGATAGTTTAATAATTTTCCTATACGAAATTAGTATATTGTTGGTTTTTAAGTAGTATTAGGTATGTAGGTACCTACCTACAATGATGTTCTAAATTAATTCGAATTCGATTTATAACAAATTTTATTTGAATATCAGAATGTGTCCGTTACCATAGTAACCGTAGAACATGTAAAAAATATCAAATGGTTTGTAGACATTTTTTGAATAATATGTAGGTACCTACATTGGTTTGTTCGATGCCATAAAAATGAAAATTGTCCGAAATATCAAATATTATATACAAATTATGCAATTTTATTATGCCTATATCTTTACTAATAATTAACAGACTTTTACAATATACGTCTTAAAACTTGCTGTAATGTCTTGTGTTTCATTTTATTATTTCATAATTATATTTATTTCAAAGGTTTATTATTTTCAAGAACATATTCATTCGGTAGGAAAATGAAATATTGTATGAAAAGATATTAAAATGGCGGCATTTATGTACAAAACGCTTACTTTAAAAATAACTTAAACATTATAATTATACAAAATATTTACCATGTTTTTCACTTAAACGCTAAGTTATACTTGAAAGTAATTTTTTTTTGTGTAAATACGTACTTCTAACTTTTAAACTAACAGATATTTGAGTTCAAAATGTACACTTTTTTGACAGATACGACTTGGAAAATTTTGTATGAAAAAAATAATTATTGAAATATTTTTAAAATTCAGCATTTTTATCGCATTATATTTAGCGTGACACTGCATCAGGTATACAGGTACACGTTCGCACATAAATTAGATTTTTAGATGCTCTTGGTTTTTCAGAAGGCGTGAGACAAACACACACACACACACACACACAGACACTAACATTTTGATTGCTTTATTACTTTAGATTATGAAAACATACAGCTGAAATATTAAAATTTGTGCTTTGTTTTCTTTCTTCCTAGCCCAAAATATGCGTAGCGAAATATAAAATAAGTACATAGAAGGTACCTGCTCAGTTAAAGGTATGTAAATGAAGTAACCATAACGACCAGCCTTCTTTGAGTACTAAATCACTTTTAATTATTAAATTACAAATTTACAGAGTATTATCACGTTGTAACAGATCGGAACATGGTATAATGAAGTAAGGGAAAAATGTTAATTTAATTTAGAAATTTTTCTTTCTTACAAAGTTAACTAATTTTTTATTAAAGCTAAACTTTTGGCATTTACTTTTTCGCGTGAAAATTACGCAGTTTTCCAATTTAAGCACGTCCATTCAGTATTGAAATTCAACTCATTTCAGAGTTGTCAAATAAATTAAATTGAAACTCGTTCCATAATAAATCTTGATGGAATTACTTCCCTGTAATTTCAATAACATTACCTATTTATTTATTTATTTTTGTCAACAATTATAACGGAACATAAAAAAAAACATTACAGTCAATCATCTCACTAGGGTTGAACCTGTATCGAGATGAGCGACTTTACAACAACGAGTGAAATTTGAACAATATTATAATTTTAGAATAACAAAACAAACAAAAACATTAACAAACACTAAGTAAAAAAAAATGTTTTTTTAACAAATACTATGTTACAATGTTGTCTGCAGTTGGGCACAAGGAAGATAACTGTGACAATAATATCTATGCAACCAACACACAGACAACTAACACAAAATAACATGACATGTATAGGGTGACCATACACTCCAAAGCCCACCAAAAAAATAAAAATGAATTGATGGGAGAGGTTTTAATTAAAATGTGCTCCATCCATCAAAAGTCCAAGTCCATCAAAATTATAGGCTGTACAGAAAACAAAAAAATTCGTATCCACCTCAACAAAACTCATAGTACCTACTATAGTATACTTACTATATTGAAGGTATATCATAGTATACTCTACTATATAGTATAGTACCTACATAATAATTAATATAACATAGTGCCTATATGCAGTCTCTACACGATATAAATTGAGAAATTATTACTTCAACTTATAATAAACGTAGAATAGAGAATGTAAAATAAAATAGATAAATGAATTTCTATATATTGGTAGTCATAATCTTGCATTAGCATATAATATTGTATTGATATTATTGCATACTTAATCAACCCTTAAAGAAATATGTCAAAAAAAACATACATACATACATACCATCACGCCATGTCCCTTACGGGATAAGCAAAGAGAATCGAGCGCCATACTTCTCTATTTTTGCACACATTTCTGGCTTCCTTTACATCCATGCATCGTCTCATACATGCTCGTTCAAACTTTTTATGTTTCCTTCTTTCAAAATATCATTCACATGGTCATGCCATCCCTTTCTGGGGCGACCTCTGCTATTCACTCCATCTCTTGCACCCATGTATATTTTTTTGGCTAGTCGTTCATCGTTCATTCTTTCTATGTGTCCAAACCACCTTAAAGCATTCACTTTCATTTTACATATAATATCCTTCTTTATCTTGCATTCTTTATATTTTTATTTAAAAAAAACACCAATTTATAGTATTATGTATGTACACATTTAATTGCTTACTTTTCAATTCAAAATAAATAATTTTATTAATTTTGCATTAAGTCTTACATGCCTCTTCTTCTTATAAAGTCTGGTCTTGGTCTTGCATCAACACATGCAGTCGTGGTCTTGATAATTCAAGTTTCGCAAGACCAAGACTTGCAAGAATGTTACTCATCGTAATCTTCATCAGATAATTATTGTCAGAATAGCTGTATTATTTTTCAAAGAGGAAAATAAACATTCATACATATACAAGATTCAAGAGAGGTCCTTCAATGTCCTACAGTTCTGTTGAGAGCCACCACTTCTTACAGATCTTCCATGAACACATGTTCCAGCTAACTACGTTTTCAAGAAAAATAACTCTTAAAAATATTCCTGTCATTTATTCTTCAATTATGTACTGTTAGATATTGTTATATCTAATTTGATTTGTTTCATATGGTTTTCGGTTTTTGAATTTTCTTGCAATTTTTGATTTCATCCTCTCCTGTCATTTTTCCTCATTCCTTACCTGGACTCACCTGTGATCGGTTATCACATAACGGTCGATGAATGTGCAATGATAAGCTGCTTCTCTTGGTTCTCTCTTCGGTAATATCGGCATGTGTTATTTCGGAGACATTTAATTCGACGGTCCGTCATTAAATGTCTAACACCGCAGTGAAATCAGTGTTGTGTTGGTGAATATATACATCCTTGCATCGGGACCAGATTGGAAAAACTCAGGACATAATCGGTGAGTCTTCGGCTTCCTTCCATCATACAGTCCACAATCATTTCCGTGGTAAATCAAACCTTTTTGTATGACACAAGGAAATATATCACACATGTACTTTATAATAATCAGTATAAGTATATTTGCTCGGACATGAAAGTAATATAATGTTTGCTTATATCGTTAATGGCTTTGTTGTTAGCAAATATTTGTTGACACATTGCAATTTTTATAGTGAACCACACGACATAACTTATTTCAAAACATATTACCTGTACAGAAGTACAGAATATTATGTACGCTGTGTGCAGTAGGTCAGTTTGCAAAGGGCGTGGATTGTGGATACGTCGACTGGTTGAAGACTAGAATCTTGAACACAGGAAATTAAAACCTCAAGTAATTAAATTTCTTTCTAGGAGATATAAACTTGAACAAACTTTACTGTGAAGTATTTCAATGAGAAACGATTTCTTAACAAACCTATCTTACTATATTTTTATATAAATTTCTAGGAGAAAAGTTGAGTTATTATCTCGTCAATGAAGGTTAGAATTTACTATTTGCATAAAAAATAAGGCATTTTTTATTCAACAGGTAGGTATCTCCTTGCAACTGGAGTAATTATAGTTTTCTTTGATATGATGGAATTTAGGCCATCATATCAAAGAAAATCATATCAATACATTCATACTATTTGATAATATAGTTTATATTGATTTATAAAATATTACATTGTATTAGAATATATACATAGGTTATACAATTCTATAGTTTAGGTATATGTTATATAACACTAAACGGAAGTTTCCGGGACGTCATGTTAAATGTTCTAATTATAATTGAAAATCAACCACGTGGGAATTGTGTTAAACTATATATTATAATATAACGTCCTTTAAATGTTAATAATGACAATACGATTCCCTAAAATTTAATTCGGTAAATCTGAGTAAATCCATGTATGGAAACATGTATGCTGCGAAGCCTCTAAGTTGGTGTTTTAAGCATGCAAAAAGTCCACTACGCCATACAAAATGTTAATTCATATACGCATCTTGGATTTAAACTGCCCCTTCTTTCAAAAGAATTTCATTCTCTTGAACGAATCGACAGTTGGACAACTTTTATCATAATCGTATTTGGAATAATTCTGTTTCGCTCACTCTATTTGAATGTCAACTACGCAAAGACCTTATGATAATAGTATATAAGGTCTTTGACTAAACGCAGTGTTGTAATATTATGCATACATACATAATTTAATTAAAAATATTTATGTTTAATAAATTGCAGAATCCTATTATCATTCGTATTTGGTAATAGATAAGTAGATACGTGGCTACATCTTATTTATTTCTTTAAAATAAAATTCTGCGAAACGAAAATTTTTCGCTTATGATTAATTTCATTTTGAGTTGCTATGTATGATGAAAATAAAATAAAAGAGGTAATAAAATACGAAAATACATTCAAGAAAGATGGCTATACTGCGTCGATATTTGATCCATACATTGAAATATATATTATAATGTAATGTTAATATTTCCCAAGTGAGAAGATATTAGAAAAAAAAATACTCGTAGTAAGATATCTAAATAAACAAATAATACTATATAAAGTATAGGATTATTTTTAAAAATTATCAGATATACACCTTATTTTTTTCAAAGAATTGAGCTTTTTATTTTAAATAATGCTTTTTTATCTCTTCTCTCATTTAAGATGACTGTCTCCATGCTATATTTTGAAAAAAAGGCCAATCTCAATGAACAGGTTATTGTTTTAGAAGACCGCTAAAATAGAGACCAATGTTTAATAGTAGAATGAATGTGGCTAGCAGTGAGTAACTAAGTTGAAATATCAACGACTTATGTATGTACGTGCTCTAGATTTAAAATTATCTTACAAGTTGTGTCAATATTTAATTAAAGTTTCGTTTAATCTTGACAGATTAAAATTTCTAATTACATAAATCGTTTAATTCAATAAAGTGGGTAAACGTACAAATTGATATGTCGTACCTATTAGATTGTTTATCAGGTTAATGTTTTTATATGTAGAAAAGGGTCAATCGCCAGATAACATTTTTTGTATACCTATTATCCGTATTACAGATTGCATCGTAAAATCACAAGAATTAAATCAATAGAGATGTATTGTCATTGCAATGAAAATCAAATAAATAGATATACGACATCCGTAATAGCAATTAATAATACATCTTTTACCAATATAATTTCCTTTCAATGATAATTGTTGTTCCCTTAAATGCCATTTCTATAAAAGTCAGTTAATTTATTCTAAGAATTGTCTTTTTGATGAACGTTTCTGTCTTGTACAGTAATTTTACGTAAGTAAATATTCAATGAAGCTTACTTGTATTGAATCAAAAACTTTCTAAACTATGGGCTGTGTGCATTAAGCGGATCAAAATTGATAAGGGGGATCCGACACACACACAGACACACGACGACACAGACTCTCAATGTTCTACTCCGAATTTTGAGTTCATTCATGTTTATAACATATAAGCATCGAAGTTGGTGTTTTTTTTAAACGCTAAAAAACAGCTGCTCCACAGTCTTTATACTCGTCCACTCTCGTACCAACATCGCGAAGCCATAAAATCCACTTCCTGTCGACATCCGTTTTCTCTTGATAATTTTATTTTCATTATTTTATATCTATTTTTTGTGATGCTCTAACCTTTGAAATACTATATCAAAAGGAAGCAATTGGGATGTATTACCATGTATTGTCTGAATATTCATAATATACTTGTCAGGATGAAATGATTCTAACAAAAGTGAAATTTCGAATAATCCGTATATTGAATAGATATTTACATAGGTATTAAAAATCAATGATACGTTAGTAATTTGTATCTGATATAACACATAACTGAAACGCTAGCCTGTTTTAACCTTTACCTCGCTTAAGTTTCTAAATTTAACAATACGTACCAAACTATAAATATTTGCATTTAAATTATTGAATATTTAAAGATATTTTATTTTCTACACGAAACATGTTTGTCTGGATAGGGTAGTGTAGATGTCAGTCATTTTTTTTCCAAACATGTTAATAGAATATGTTAGCAACTTGATGGTATGTAAGTAATGGAGATAAAGTATTAAATTATTGAGCGTCCCCATTGGTATTGTTTATTATGTCATACAAATTCTATGAAACGATGTCGTCACTAAATTCAATTTTTATAAAAATTGTAAAAAAATGGATATATAGGCAATCAAATGGATAAAATTGTTACAAAAAAATATAATATATGCTTGATGCCATGAATGTTTGTATTTTTTATATGAAGATTAAGTATTAAACTGCGAGGTTGATATATGTAACCGACAAAATATATCACATAACACCTCTTCTTAACCAACTGCACTGGTTGAGATGTCCAGAACAAGTGGACTATAAGGTATGCCTGATGGTGTATAAGGCTCTGAACGACTTGGCAAGAACTATATCAAAAGAATGTTCCATCTGGAAGACAGCTTACATTGAGATCACAGAGTACAGTACCAACTCTTTAAAAGAATTGGACAGATTCCAATGATCACGGTTTCAGTGTGAACGGGCCTTTACAATGGAATAAATTGCCCCTTGACATACGTGGAGCTCAGACCACTGACCAACAAAAAAGCTATAGCGCCCTTGGAGTGATTTTGTATCACTAAACAGCGCTTTATAAATTATATTTATTATTATAATTAAACTATTGAAAGTCTTGTAGATATTGTGTATTCAGCCATAGAATGTGTATGAAACGATGTCGTAACTAAATGCAATTTTCACAATTATTAAGAAAATTTTGAGACTTATAGCAATAATTATGTTTTTTTATTAAGAAAAATTGAAATATAGGCATTTAAAATAATAAATTTGTCACAAAAAAAGATTTTTTCATAAAAAGAGTTTGAAAAACCCTGTAACTTTTTCATGAAAAAATATTTGGTGTGATGTATTTTTCTATAGTATTCAAACTTTCAGTATTCTACCTGTCATGGTTTTAAAAATATATGAAAAAATAAAATAAAATTCAAAAGTTGATAACCCCTGACTGGAATGAAAATTTTAAATTCTAAGTATAAAAGTTTTAAACACACATGTCATATTTACATACATCACAAATTTATCATTTATTACAGAATATGACAACATATAATTCTCTTTTTCGTAAATCAATAAACACAGATAATTGTCGTTTAGTTGGGGTATATTAAGAAAAATTGAAATATAGGCATTTAAAATAATAAATTTGTCACAAAAAAAGATTTTTTCTTAAAAAGAGTTTGAAAAACCCTGTAACTTTTTCATGAAAAAATATTTGGTGTGATGTATTTTTCTATAGTATTCAAAATTTCAGTATTCTACCTGTCATGGTTTTAAAAATATATGAAAAAATAAAATAAAATTCAAAAGTTGATAACCCCTGACTGGAATGAAAATTTTAAATTCTAAGTATAAAAGTTTTAAACACACATGTCATCGAATATTTCTATTATTGCATATGCGCAAACATTGAATTTTTTTCCCTGTCGGGAGTCAAAGATATTTTTTAACAGATTTTTAATTATCTCAATAGAGACGAAGTTGGAATATTTATTGTAGGAGAACCGGGAAATCAAGGCACCTACAGGGCATGACAGGTCGTAAGCCCTGTAGGTGCCTTGATTTCCCGGTTCTCCTACAATAAATATTCCAACTTCGTCTCTATTGAGATAATTGAAAATCTGTTAAAAAACACACATGTCATATTTACATACATCACAAATTTATCATTTATTACAGAATATGACAACATATAATTCTCTTTTTCGTAAATCAATAAACACAGATAATTGTCGTTTAGTTGGGGTATATTATAAAAGTATATTATCATTATTTAAATACTAATCTTTTAAGATGTAATTTACTATTGATTGAAAACTATACAGTATTATACAGAAATGGTAAATACGACGCAAAACGAAGTAAGGAAAAAAAACTTCAATACTTATTTTTATATAATTAAAGAAATTCTTCGAATAATATATATTTCCTGGTAAAATGTGTCTTACCACTCGCCCTGTTCCCGCCTACGGTTGGTACTGAGAAGTCTAATTTGCATACTAAATGATTGAGGTTTTAAAATGTTGGCGAATTTCTTTTGAACATTTAAAAAATGTTTTTCGGCTTATAAAAATAATAATGTAAATAAAGCAAAAATTGCTCCAGCCTGGAAAATAATAACGAGCATTTTCAAATGAGAAAGTATTTCTCAATTGTACCATCATGGCATATGATATATAGATATATTATTCATCAAAGCTGTTTTTTATCAACACTACATACATACATACCATCACGCCATGTCCCTCACGGGGTAGGCAGAGAGAAACGAACGCCACATTTTCCTATCTTGACACACATTCATCGCCTCATCAACATTCATACATCGTCTTATACATGTTCGTCTGTTGTTCATGCTTCTTACATTTCCATCTTTCAAAATATCGTTTACATGGTCGTGCCATCCTTTTCTTGGGCGCCCGCGACCTCTTATTCCGTTCCTGTCAGATTTGTATATTTTCTTCGTCAGGCGTTCTTCGTTCATTCTCCCCAAGTGGCCAAACCATCTCAATGTGTTAACTTTCATTCTGTTAATTACATCTTTCTTTATCTTACATTCTTTCCTTGTATCTTCATTCCGAACTCTATCATACATCGTTCTGTTACAAATTCTTCTAAGCGATCTCATTTCAACTGCATTTATTCTGCTTTCGTGCGACTTCTGTAATGTCCAGGTCTCACTTGCATACGTCAGGGTTGGCACTACGATTGCGTTATGAATGGCAACTTTAGCGTCTCTTGATATGTTGCGATCATTCATAACTGGTCTAAGTGCTCCATTCACTCTGTTTCCTGCCATAACTCTTCTTTCAATATCCTTATCAGGCCGTCCATTCCGTTGGAACATACTACCCAGATAGACATACTCGTCGACTTGTTCAAGCCATTCATTCTCTACTTTTTTTTGACACACTGTTCTGCTTTCACTCTTTTCAAAGACCATTACCTTTGATTTGCTGGCATTCATTTTAAGTCCGTTTTCTATGCATCCTTCATATACCATACTTACAAGATACTGTATCAACACTTGTCTTCAATAATATCAGAATATTATTAATTTGAAAATAACTACACTGATTGGAAATGTTCTTCCTCCACCACCACCCATTCTGCTTATGGGGACTAATAACGGCCCCCTTGCAAAACTCTGAAAGAACACATAAAGAACATACGAAGAGTCTGGAGAACTCTAAAACCTTGCAGACACTGCACTCAAAGTGCCAAAGAACGCTAATCATGTGGAAGCAACTGGTTTGGAAACACTGATTGGAAATGTACAAGGTATGCTTGTGAACAGAACTATTATATTAGTTTTTTAATTATTACTATTAGGAGTTTTATTTTTAAGTAGGGTATTAGGTACTATTAGGACTCGTCCAAGAAAATTAAATTCTCTTGAACGAATCGACGCATGTATGAAGGATCATTTTTATGAAGGAAATATTTTGTATAATGTAGTGGACTTTTTGCTTGCCAAAAACACCAACTTCGCAGCATATTTGTTCTATACATGGATGGATTCAGAATTCGAAGTCTAACATTTTGTGTGTTTTTTTGTGTCTGTGTGTGTGCCCGTCCCCCTCTTAAACTTTTGATCCACTGAATAACTTCTATTCAACAATTTTTAATACGCCCTGTATCATTTTTATTTTTATTTTTTTTTTATTTAAACCTAACAAACATACAGTCATAAAAACAAATATTACAACAAATTCAATTTAACAATAAATCATAGACCAATTTTGTTTACGGATATTACATTATCTTCTTAAGCTGCACAGTGTAAAACATTTGCTATTTAAAATTTAGTAGATGTCAATGGCGATAGTATGTATAATTGAAAAATACGTACCAAAATATAAACACTTAAGTACAAATTAATAAATATTGTAAGAAATTTTGTTTTCTATATAAAACATGAAGGTATGTATGTTCGGATATGATAGTATGGAGGTCAATTTTTACTGCAGATTATCAACTAGTATCATGGTGAGATTGTATTCTAAAAGTTTCATCACAATGTATGTGTGTGAGTGCGTGCTTGCGAGGGTGGGTGCTTGTATGTGTACTTTATGCTTTGTACTGTGTACGGCGTTTTTATTCTACTTTATCAATTATAGACTAAAGTAGGTAGGTACTCATTCGATTTTTTTTAATTAAAAAATCAAATCTAAATCATTGAATTTTAATGGATATCTGGGGTAAGTCTGGTCCAACTGGCGAAATCGAAACCCTCGTGATTACCCATATCATGGATATAATAATTATCACATGGAGTTCTATAACATCTTGGGATATTATAGAATTCCATATAATAATTATTATATCCATGTTACAATCGACGAGCATGTATGAGACGATGCATGGATGTAAAGGAAGCCAGAAATTTGTGCAAAAATAGAGAAGTATGGCGCTCGATTCTCTCTGCTTACCCCGTAAGGAAAATGCTGAAAACTTTCCATACTAAATTTGAATATTTTGTGGAGTGAATTAATAGTGAGGAGTATAGCGTTGGCCACAATCCGCTGGTTTTCAAATTTATTACGGTAGTACGAATTTTTAACATTGTATTCCATCTGTGTTCATTTTATCCTTCACGAATAAAAATATCTTATTTCTGATAATATGAAGGTTACAATTTTACGTATAATATTTTCTAATTGTTCTAATTAAATAGATATTTTCATGTGTGTTTCCTATCTTAATAGAATAAATTAATGATATGTATTTTAAAATTTTACACAGCATTGTTTTTTGTATTATCGATTTATAATCATTTATTTAAATATTTACAACATACGTTTTACCATCTGACAAAATTGTTATTTGTTTCCATATTTTTTTCTTTTACCTATATAATTTGTTTCTTTTAAAAAACAAATGAGATTAATACCAAAAAATAATATCTTTGTACAAAATGAGATAAAAAATATCCAGTTTGGAATGTTATTGGAAAACATCTATAACTAATCTTGATACGTCATTTACTTCTACCAATATTGTCAACACAACTTTCTGACTTTGAGTCACACACGTAGACGTAGATTCAAGAAAGACTAGTGTCTTACTTCTGATAAATTCGTACCAAAGTTTACAATATTCTTTTAGTGCCTTTCAGAGTTGACATTTACCCGGTAATAAGATTTCTAAGGGAATTATACATATTATATCGCCTACATGCTTCTTAAAGACGATATACAGGGTGTCTCAAAATAAAGTACATATTTAGTGGATCGATAAAAAAAAGTAAGCCGTGTATCGAAATAAATGTTTATTAATTATTAAAGTACACAATTTGGGAAATTATTTCTTAAAAATAATATCGTCCTAATGTAGACCCTCGCAACAGTAAAATTACTTATGACGGCTCGGCAGGTGGACTCAGTGATGGCTACCATTTCGTGACGGATATTTTCTTTAAAATGCGCCAAGGAAGTCGGTTTATTGGCGTAAACTTTAGATTTAAGATAACCCCATAGGAAAAAGTCTATAGGGGTTAAATCAGGACTGCGTGGAGACCAATTCCTGGAGATCAATTTGCCTGGGAAAATTTCACGAATTCGTGGCAGAGATATTTTGGACGTATGTGACGTTGTTCCGTCCTGCTGGAACCATGTTCTTTGGTTAAAGCCAGGAAAGTTTTGCAGTTCAGGCACCAAGAAGTCGTCTAACATCTTCATATGACGCTCTGAATACAAATATAAACTTTCTTTTGATAGTTTTTTTGAACATCTTACAAAAGTATATACAATTCCTTTTAACTGCAATGAAAATATTATTTAAATGTATCTTTTTGATTAATGGTTTTGATGGAATTTTATTTATTTATTTTATATTAATATTATAAATTCAACTCTGTATTTTTTTAACTATCCCATATTCATAAATGATTAATTAACCAATAAACAATAGCATATTTATATTTATTAATTTATTTAAGTCGTTACTGATATAATTCAGTCTAATATATTTCAATATTTCTATTGTTTATTAACGTGGGTTATTTAATATTATGCGTGAAACAAAAAATAACTTATTTTATCACAGAAATGAAATATGTCGACTCAGATGATTCATTTTATAATTCAGGATGTTTCGTTGTCAATTTTTCGCCGCGACAGATAATGAATATCCTGTTGTTATTTCGCGTCCTTATTAAAATTATTGTGTAGGCATTTGAATTATGTCGAGGATTAAGGAACCTTCATTATTTTCAGAAAATTATATATATACGTTCATTTCTTGAATGTATAGGCTTTTGAAAACTTTAAAGTATAATCGAAGGCGAGTTATCAAGAGTCTATAGTAGGCTAAATGATGAATTTTGAAAATCTTTTCCGTATTTTCTTAAAAAAGTTTTTGAAATATAGAACAGTTCATTTTTTCATCTTTATTTTTTTGCGTGAGTTTTTTGAAAATTGAATTAGTTTAATAAAACCCATTTTTGATTTTTTATTGTAAACAACTACAGGCCCTATGAAGAAGATTTTTACTTCAATAAAAAAAATTCAAAAATCTATTGACTGGTTTTTTTTACTATTTTAATAACTATTCTTAATAATAATAATAAGTTATTTGTATAGCGCCGTTTAATGATTCGAGATCATACCAAGGGCGCTGATAGTTTAATGTTGTGTTGCTCTCTGAAACAAAGCTGTTTTTAATCCTTTAGTGAAAGTGCTCTTGCTTTGAGCACTGCGGACATCTAGAGGCAGTGAATTCCACTTAATAGGACCACTCACACTAAAACATCGGTCATAGTAAGCCGCTTTGTTGACTCTGTCCAACTCCTTTAAGGAATTGTTACTCTGTGATCCAGACGACCTGAGTGTGAGACGCCTCCCAGAGAGATCTCTTCTCTGGCACAGCTCTTGTATAGATATATTTTGGTGCCAGGTTGTTCAAAGCATTATATATTGTCAAACAAATTTTGTAATCAATTCGCTCTGGACACTTCAACCAGTGTAATTCGTTTAGTAGTGGAGTTATGTGACATCGTTTTTCTGCACCGAAAATAAGTCTTGTCGCTGTGTTAAATACCATCTGTAGTCTATTGAGCTGATACTTCGGCAATCCAGCATAAATGCCGTTGCAGTAATCAATCCGAGACACAACGAATGAATTTACAAGTGTTTTAGTCTCATTCTTGGGTAAATTTCGACGAATGTTTTTCAGTTGTTTGAGTTGAAAAAAACATTCTTGCTAGTTTAGAAAACTCTAAATTATATCTTTTCTTCACGAATAAATATCACAGTTTATACATATCCAATATTTGTTCGTGTTGCATACATAAGAAGGTAATTTAGTGTGCATATTTGTGTACATCCGTATGCCAAAGGTAATCAAGGGCCCTTAATAGATTTTTTTACTCTCCACTACTGTGGATTTGAGAATAATTCGCAGTTTTATGCCCTTTTTATACTAATTTCTCAACAGGTATCATCTTTTGTTCTAATGTTTTTATGTGAACCTACCTATGGCCTACTATGATATTCTGTGTAGTATGTGCAGCACAAATTTTCATCCGACTTTATATTAATACCATATGCGTGAATTGCTGATTAGTTTTAAATAGCTATTTGTTCAATTCCTTTATAATGTTGTTTTAAACGAATCATTCAAAAACGTTAAAAGAAAAAAATAAAGAATGTCAACCTACATAAGAAATGTACTTTATAATGAATATATGAATCAAATAAGCAAGAATGAAAGACGATAGATGGACAAAAAAAACTGCTGGAGTGTAGATCGAGAAGCGATAAGAGACCACAACGGAGGCCACTTAATAGATGGACGCACTATATCAAAAGGTTCGTTGGACTCCAGTTGATTGGAATCGCACAGGAAGGCGAAAAAAATGCGGAAGTAAAATTAGTTATTATGTAATGTAAAGTTTATTGCTCGTCACAACCCACTCGCCTTGTGTCATATAAAATAAAATTAAAAATTTAATAAAATTATAACGGCGAGACAAGTCAAATTACGTAGTGATTATAAACAAAACAATTATACAATTGGTATTGTCGATAGGAGATACTGATGACAGAAGACATTCAAGTCACGTTTTGTTAATGGAAGTAATTTGAACAAAGTGGCCAATGCGTTTGGCTTCCTTTTGTTTGTCTATCATGACAAATGCACTCAACCTGTGAGACAATATATTTATTTACTCATACACTATGGTCTACCGTTTTAGTATCTTACATATAATATATAAGACATACCTTTATTTTTATGTCAAGAGAGAAAAATGTGGTTGCTTTCGTAAAATATGTAAATGGCAGAATGATAAGCATATAAGTATTAAGTATACCTACATAGTATATTGTGTTTTACATTTTTTCCGAAGACATTTATAACTATTCGGAATAATTATCAGTAATAGGTAGTCGTAAAATATTGATTCATTTTTTTCTGACAAAGGTTAAGATAACTATGATCATTTTTTTTTTATTTTATTTTTTTTTTCAATATTTGAAACTGTCACTTTATGATAGAACTCCATAATCAACTAAAATTATGAAAAAATTATATTTAATTTTACGTTCTACTTAAATTTTCACTCTATGATGAGCATCGTCAGAATGGTGAATAATAATGATGAAGACCATCTATATATAGATTCACAAAGAGGATAACAATAATATATAAGGAAGGGGGCAATTCTAAGAAAAATTAAATACCCGAAAGACATTAAGGTAAATATGTATGTAGGTATAATAAAAATCCAATTGAAGTGAAGGAATGAATATACAAATATTGTATTAAAAGGACAGCAATTATATTGAATAATGGCCAACAGAAAAACCCGACATTAACTATTCTAATGGTAATAATAATGGAGAAGTATTAAAATCTATTTGTGCGTTAATCATCCTTATCTATTATTGTTATCCTCTTTGTGAATCTATATATAGATGGTCTTCATCATTATTGTTCACCATTCTGACGATGCTCATCATAGTGCGAAACCGGTGAATGGGAGTCGCGTTTGCGAAAAATTTAAGTAGAACGTAAAATTAAATATAATTTTTTCATAATTTTAGTTGATAACTATGATCTCAAGAACACCTCACACACGACAGTTCATTTACGCCGATGACACAGCGATTACCGCTCAAGGATCTACCTTCGAAGAAGTGGAAGAAAAGCTCACCGTTGCTCTCGAACATCTAGCAAAGTATTATGATGAGAACTATCTTAAACCGAATCCATCCAAAACTCAATTATGCGCTTTCCACCTGCGCAACAGAGATGCTTCCAGAAGTTTATACGTCACATGGAGGGATGAACTGCTGACACATTGTTTTGCTCCTAAATACCTGGGTGTAACACTTGACCGTACATTGTCATTTAAGGAACACTGTATAAATACCAAGAATAAAGTATGCAGCAGAAACAACATAATACGGAAATTAACGGGTTCGACCTGGGGAGCTGGGCCATCCACTCTAAGAACTTCAGCTCTGGGACTATGTTTTTCTGCCGCTGAGTATGCAGCACCTGTATGGTTTTCTGCACCACATACAAAACATGTAGATGTGGCATTAAATGAAACAGCACGGATAATATCTGGCTGCTTGCAGCCTACCAGAGTAAGTGAGATATATCCGATAATAGGTATTGCCCCTCCAAATGTCAGAAGAAAGGTAGCCGCAGACTCAGAAAAAAAGAAGCAGGAAACGGACCCAAGACATCCTCTATATGGTCACATGCCTCCGACGGCGAGATTAAAATCTAGGAAAAGTTTTTTGACCACGACATCCCCCCTCAAGTACCGCCAGAAAGGGCAAGACAAGAGCGCTGGATTGATCAATGTAGTGGAAGACAAAACGAGCTGTCGGAGGTTTTGGGGCCGGGAAACCATCTATCCTACCGTACATGGAAGACATTGAATAGACTCCGTGTAGGTGTCACAAGGTGCAAAAAGAACCTGTACAGGTGGGGAATAGGACAGGAAGATGTATCTTGCGATTGCGGGGAGGTCCAAGATGATAAGCATCTTCTTGTCTGCCTAAACATGGAACAGGGATGTAGCGAAGAAGACTTGGCTGTGGCAAATGACGCAGCAATTGCTATTGCAACGTATTGGAATGGAAAAGCCTAATGTTTACCCGGACACGTTAAGTAAGTAAGTAAATATTTGTGCATTTTGAGGTGTGCTTTTATTATCAAATTCAAGGAATACTATTTTAACTGTATGTATATATTAAAAAGTAATGTTCATTATACACCTGCATAGTTGCGTCTAATTAATTTTTCGTTTATTGCGGGTAATAAAATTGATTATGTTATTTGAAATCGTTACTCAACTTAATGATATTTTCGTTCTTATAATTTCATTAGTTAATCTGACATAGCTCAAACGTCAATATTCGATATGTGGTGAGACTGAGTTTGATTATATAGTTAATTTTTGAGACATCGTTAAGAGTCATAAATAATATTCAGAATAAATCCAATCACATATTATAAAATGCACAGAATATATGTAAAGTTAATATAATCAAAATATTCAAATTTAATCGATTTAATATTTGTCCTTGACGATTGACAATACAATTACATTTAGATACGGAATATTTCTCAAACCAACAAAAAAATACTCGGAACATAAAAAATCGTTTTAGGTGAATGGAATCGATATGGATTATCTGGATTCCTAGTTCAGTGCCCTTACCGTTCTTCAGATATAATATGTCATTATCACAAAACTCTCCCACTTAATAACAAGTAAGAATAAAATACCAGAGAATTATGAAAAAATATATGCACTTTTACACTGACAGCGTTGATTATGTAGAATTCCATTTTTAAAAATTAAACACATGTTTTTATTGTCGTCCTGGGGGGCAAGTCTGGTCCATGACTGTATATAGATGGTCTTCATCATTATTGTTCACCATTCTGACGATGCTCATCATAGTGCGAAACCGGTGAATGGGAGTCGCGTTTGCGAAAAATTTAAGTAGAACGTAAAATTAAATATAATTTTTTCATAATTTTAGTTGATAACTATGATCTCAAGAACACCTCACACACGACAGTTCATTTACGCCGATGACACAGCGATTACCGCTCAAGGATCTACCTTCGAAGAAGTGGAAGAAAAGCTCACCGTTGCTCTCGAACATCTAGCAAAGTATTATGATGAGAACTATCTTAAACCGAATCCATCCAAAACTCAATTATGCGCTTTCCACCTGCGCAACAGAGATGCTTCCAGAAGTTTATACGTCACATGGAGGGATGAACTGCTGACACATTGTTTTGCTCCTAAATACCTGGGTGTAACACTTGACCGTACATTGTCATTTAAGGAACACTGTATAAATACCAAGAATAAAGTATGCAGCAGAAACAACATAATACGGAAATTAACGGGTTCGACCTGGGGAGCTGGGCCATCCACTCTAAGAACTTCAGCTCTGGGACTATGTTTTTCTGCCGCTGAGTATGCAGCACCTGTATGGTTTTCTGCACCACATACAAAACATGTAGATGTGGCATTAAATGAAACAGCACGGATAATATCTGGCTGCTTGCAGCCTACCAGAGTAAGTGAGATATATCCGATAATAGGTATTGCCCCTCCAAATGTCAGAAGAAAGGTAGCCGCAGACTCAGAAAAAAAGAAGCAGGAAACGGACCCAAGACATCCTCTATATGGTCACATGCCTCCGACGGCGAGATTAAAATCTAGGAAAAGTTTTTTGACCACGACATCCCCCCTCAAGTACCGCCAGAAAGGGCAAGACAAGAGCGCTGGATTGATCAATGTAGTGGAAGACAAAACGAGCTGTCGGAGGTTTTGGGGCCGGGAAACCATCTATCCTACCGTACATGGAAGACATTGAATAGACTCCGTGTAGGTGTCACAAGGTGCAAAAAGAACCTGTACAGGTGGGGAATAGGACAGGAAGATGTATCTTGCGATTGCGGGGAGGTCCAAGATGATAAGCATCTTCTTGTCTGCCTAAACATGGAACAGGGATGTAGCGAAGAAGACTTGGCTGTGGCAAATGACGCAGCAATTGCTATTGCAACGTATTGGAATGGAAAAGCCTAATGTTTACCCGGACACGTTAAGTAAGTAAGTAAATATTTGTGCATTTTGAGGTGTGCTTTTATTATCAAATTCAAGGAATACTATTTTAACTGTATGTATATATTAAAAAGTAATGTTCATTATACACCTGCATAGTTGCGTCTAATTAATTTTTCGTTTATTGCGGGTAATAAAATTGATTATGTTATTTGAAATCGTTACTCAACTTAATGATATTTTCGTTCTTATAATTTCATTAGTTAATCTGACATAGCTCAAACGTCAATATTCGATATGTGGTGAGACTGAGTTTGATTATATAGTTAATTTTTGAGACATCGTTAAGAGTCATAAATAATATTTAGAATAAATCCAATCACATATTATAAAATGCACAGAATATATGTAAAGTTAATATAATCAAAATATTCAAATTTAATCGATTTAATATTTGTCCTTGACGATTGACAATACAATTACATTTAGATACGGAATATTTCTCAAACCAGCAAAAAAATACTCGGAACATAAAAAATCGTTTTAGGTGAATGGAATCGATATGGATTATCTGGATTCCTAGTTCAGTGCCCTTACCGTTCTTCAGATATAATATGTCATTATCACAAAACTCTCCCACTTAATAACAAGTAAGAATAAAATACCAGAGAATTATGAAAAAATATATGCACTTTTACACTGACAGCGTTGATTATGTAGAATTCCATTTTTAAAAATTAAACACATGTTTTTATTGTCGTCCTGGGGGGCAAGTCTGGTCCGACCGACGAAATCAAAACCCTAGTGATGACCCATAACATGGATATAATTATTATATGGAGTTCTATGACATCTAAAGATATTGTAGAACTCCATATAACAATTATATCCATGATATGGGTAATCACTAGGGTTTTAATTTCAGGAGAGGAATAAAATAAATGTAAAAAGAAAAATAAAATATGTAATTTTTAAAAAATTTAGAAAAAATATATGTATAATTACGTTCTATTTATTTTATTTGTTTATTAATTGAATCAATTCAAATTTACTTATAAATTACAATTAACAAGGTGTACAAGTTCCATGATATGTTTCATAATTGAGATAAAATCTCGTGCTAAAAGAGGCGAGTATCTATTTTGTATTTAACTTACATTCACCAAACATTGCACATCTACTAAATAATACATAAAATATTTAATCACTAATGTTAATATTTATATAAAGACAAATCAATACTTTACATGTAAGGATTGTGTAAAAAGGATAAACAAAATATTCAAATCAAATGAAAAAATACACTAAAAGAACAATGAAATAAACAAAAAAATAAATCAGTACATTTTTTTTATTTTATTCATAAATATATCGTAATTTTTTTTAGACTCAAAGGGAGTTCATTAAACCAATTAAGCTATGTTTCTCGAACAAAGATTAAAGTAAAAGTATAGTTAAAATGGTTTGATTTCATAAATTATTTAAAAGTTTTGGTCAAACAACGATTTTTTGAACAATTTCATGAAATCAAAGTATTTTATCCATACTATTACCGTTACTGTTGTTGAAATAACCCAGCCTTAGTACCTTTATACTTATAGAAAATTTGTTCGCAAAAGCGACTCCCATTCACCGGTATCGCTCAATGCCGAGCATCGTCATAGGAATTAATCTCATCAAAGGCGGAATTCCGCCTTACGAACCTTTATTGATTAAAATAAAGGTTTTTATAAAAAAATATATTTATTACGAAAAAAAGTTGTATTTTATGAAAAGGATTAGCTTATGTACTTAAAAAATATGATAGGATAAAAATATATGGTGCTCGGCATTGAGCGATACCGGTGAATGGGAGTCGTGTTTGCGAACAAAAGAATGTAAAATTATATATCTGTTGTTATATGTGATTATCGAGTTCAAACATTGAAAAGTAACAGTTTCAAACATTGAAATTTTTTAAGAATATAATGATTATTAACACCCTCGACAATTATTAACGATTAGCATAATACTAGACTTTGTTTGCATTTATTATTTGTTCTTTTGGCAATATGGTGCCGAAATCGTTTATCTATGAGCTTCCTTCGATTTCTCTTCATGCTATGCATTTTTAATGTTATTTATATTGATATTCTGATTGATTAAAGTTTCAATATATGGAGTAGTTGTTGATAAAATAGTAATACTTCTAATTTGCACAGCATATAATATACTAACGAAACGGTTTTCCCAACAGAATTAAGGCTTGCTGACCGTAGGTCAACAAAATATATAAATTATCTAATAAACTTACTAATTTCTACGATATCGTTGAAATTATACAATGTTGGTATATCTTAGAATATTTTCATATGTTAATAAACGTACATCAATATTGTCATCTGACCCAAATAGATAATGCGCAAAAATATCAATTTATTAGGTACCTACTAACTTATCACAATTTATTCATGATGAAGGATATGTGTTAATATAATAGTTAGAACATAAAATGTAAAAAAATATTTCCGGTATATTTAGGAGTAATCTAAACGAATGAAATGTCTTGCACATTGTTTGTGTAAATAAAACAATCGCTAGTTTTGATTGCGATTTCAAATCAAAAGGACGTGTGTCTTTGTTGCAAATTATGTAAGTCCTTTGTTAGATTGAGTTACAACGATTTCATTTCTTTGTCATATGTGTGTGATAACCCACTGAGATTTAAAACTTTACCCTACAGACAAATAGAACTAATAAACTAACTACGAGACGCGACGTACGGGATTATAGAAAATAAATTCTTTTGGTAAACAATGGCGTCTCCGAGTGACAATTTTTAAATAAAACACGTCATTTTATGTCGATCTACCTTACGATATTTACCAGGAAGCAGCGAAGGCTTAAGAGGGTAAGAACTATCCCTTACGATACTGTTTAAAATGAAGAAATTCGTTGAACTTTTCTCACATGATCTTAACTTAAATTCTCAAATCAAAAGTGCACATTTTACTTTTGTTCTGAATTCATCCTATTACCTCTTCTCCCTTGCTATATCCCAACTATTTGTCTGTGCCGACTATTGGCTGCAATATGAAATTCTTTCGTCTTCCTCTGGTTGTAAGTCGAGTAAGCTCCATGGAGATTGCTTGGTTTACTATGTGATCTGGCGGTCTGCGTTCAACGTACTCATATACATACCATCTCAAATGTCTTTCCTCTAACTTACTATGCAACATCAGTAACGCCTAGGCTTCCACGAATGCATGAAGTTTTTTATTTTGTTCCGTAAGGATACTCCAGCTGCCCATCTTACGCATTTCAGCAGTTTCCGGTTGCTTAGTTTCTAGTTGAATTCATCCTATTACTGCATAATTGTAACAGACTGCACTATAGCCACTTTGCACATAATAATCCAGCGAGATAACCGCTCCGCCATCGACCAATCTAAACTGTTTATCAAATAACATGTCCATAGTCAATTTATCCCCTTCTTCCTTTTCTCATTCCTCTGAACATTCTGTTAATACTAGGTATTTTTTAATCAAACAAAAATAATTATGGTTCTATATGTAATTAGGCATAATAATTTATATGACACTAGACGGTACTCGGGTTGGTTGGAAGAAATTTCATTATGATAACAAACCCACATTTGCGCACTAAACTGTGCAAACGATTGATATATTTGACGGTTGAGAATCATTGGTCATCAACATATTAATTGCCTCTTAGCCCAATTCCGTTAACGCTGTAGATCCATTTCCGATGCTCATCTTCCAAACAAGTACTCTCACTAAGTCAACTCTCAACAATGGCTTGGTACATTCAATACTCGTTAAAGATATTTTATCTATTTCCATGACACTTATAATTACTTATTCTAAATCGGCGAAAATTATATAATAGACGTATTATTATCTCAGTTTGCCACAGCAAATAACAACTCTATTCTGCCGCCATCCGTTGAGTAGATCCAAAAAATATTTTATGTTTAAGCACTTTGGGGACGCGATATTATACAAGTGCTCATAATAGAGAGCACATAATTTTATCTGTATAATCCATTGTAGGAAGTTTCGATGTTGAGTATTGAGCCTTAGTGCATCAGAACGTCTATTATTTGAGTTTTCATCAAAGAGCGATATTATGTAAGATTGTGTTATACAATTTGCCTAGATAAAGGCGTAAGTTGAAACATTTTTTGTGGTTTTCTATGATATTTATTTATTGACTTTTAATATTTCTATGGTTTTTACTCTTTTAGGTATATTCTTTTGTAAAATTAACCTAAAAGAATAAAATTGTTTCTTCACAAAGCAATAATCAGCACCCTTGGAATGATTCTGAATCATTATATGGCACTTAAGAAATTTAGAAATATTTACATTATTCTTATTGTATTCCATGATACCTTTTTCCATACCACCTTTCTTTCGAAGATCTTTTTAAAATATCCTCTTTTTAAAATATATAACCTTGATTCTTAAAATAAATATGTAAATGAAAACTTGAATATTTTTTATATATATACCTACTTATAGGTTGTCTTCATTTTGATTTTTAAAATGACCCCAAGGATATCTCATTAAATATTTCAAAATGACCCCAAGTTCAAGAAAATAAAAATTGCTAAAAAGGCAGATCACTTCCATAAATGGCATTGAAGAATTATCAACTTTTCATAATAATATTTGCCGGCCTTCGTGGCTCAGTTGGTTGGGTATCAGACTACTGATCCAAAGGTCCCGGTTTCGATTCCCGATGGAACCACAGTTTTTAATTGTGTTTTCAGTCTGGATCTGTGAGGCGATTAATATCGTAAGTCTTAACTTGTTATTGGGTGCGTGTTAAATTAATATTTGACGTAGTACCTGTTAGTTTCCCGAGAAGCAATATTAAATACTTAATAAAATATTTAAAACAAAAATAATTTTTCAATCTCATTTCATGAAAATGCTTGAAATTTTCCATTCAAATTTTTTATACTTTGTTGAGTGGAGGGGGGTAGTGAGGAATATAGCGTTGGCCACAACCCACTCATTTTATCATAATCCAACTGTCGATTTGTTCAAGAGAATTTATTTATCTTAACATATCGACAAAACATCAAGCCAAGATACGCGAGATTTGTATTTGATCCGCTCAGTGCACAGAGTCTAAAATTTCAGAAAATATATAAAGTTAAAGGCCTACAAAACTTTTATACTCAGAATTATGAATTTTTATTTCAATCAGGAGTTATCAACTTTTGAATTTTCACTTTATTTATCCATATATCTCAAAAACCATAGAAGCAAGAATGTTAAAAATTTGGATAAATATAGACAAATACAAAACGTCAAATTTTTTAAAAAAGTTCCAGAGTTTCTCAAACGTTTTTTATTAAGAATAACATTTTTTTTATGATATATTTATGTGTTTAACTTCCTATATTTCAAAGATACCAAAAATAGCCGATACACTTCAACTAGATAATTTTATTTTCTTTAAAAAATATTAACATTGTAGTAGGTAGTACATTTAATTTTTTTAACAATGTTTATATAAATTAAATTTAGTGACGACATCGGTTCATACAATTTGTATGGCTAGTAAGTAGCCTATACACAATATCTAAGAAGACTTTAATAGTTTGATACTTAATCTCCGAACATACATACCTACATACCATGATGCTGTTTTCATATTCTGGGTAGAAAAAAAAGACTGACATCCATAAATATTATATATACATGTACCGAAATTTATATTTATTTATTTTATTATGGTTCAAAGTCTTATTTATTTTTACAATTTATATTTCTACAATTTATATTTTTACAAGGTTTGTCTAGTTTTTCCAACTCACTACTCAAATCTTTTGTTTTCATTTTTCTTGGGTTCTTATTTTCAAAATATTTCTATTTAAATTTTCAATTTAAATAGAAATAGTACTTAATTTCATAACACTGCCTCCCTCTTAGTTCAGTTCGTCCCGAACAGAATTCTCTAGATGAATAAATCGGCATTTTGAACCTTCTCTACAGTGAGATGCTTTGAAAAAGTAACATGGTACATTTTTTTTTATATTTTTACTGTATCTTGGATTATAGCAGCAAACTAGAACATTAATTCCAGTATTATGAAAAATCTCTTCTATCATATTCCGAACCACTTTCCAATCCATACCATCACTGATCTTTGGAATGCCGAGCTTCATAAGATTCAACTGTAACATTTGATCCCGCATACTTCGTAGACAGTTCCACATCTGAGCATACTCTGCTCGTTCCTCAGACGTTTCCTTATTCGTCATGTAGAATAAATGCTGTTTTCCATGCTGTGAATGGACCGCTTCTCCAATCTTCAGATTCTTGGCTTTTAGCTCATATAACATCCCATACTTTCTCATGATAACTTTGGCTATACCACTAGTCATCTTCATGTCTTGAGCCACACAGTAAGCTAAAACATTATCTTCTGGGATATCGAAGAGGTCTTGCTCAATTTCCACAGTCACACCATGGCGAGTGCGTCGATAAGGAGTCATCATGAATTCCTCGAAGGTCTTTTCTTCACTTTGGACATTGCAAACTTGAGCAACTGGATTTTTTTTCTCATCCTTGTTATCACCTAAAAAGGGAGCCAGGCGATTGAAATGTACCACTCTTGGCTTCCCATTTGGTTTTCTTCGTATACGATAAACCACATCATTAATCCTTTTGATCACTTCATACGGTCCTTCCCAGGATTTCTGAAGCTTTGGTGAGTAGCCTCGTCGTCGTTGTGGATTAAATAACCAAACCAAGTCTCCAGCCTGATAACCACCTTCCACAGCTTTAATGTCGTATCGCTCCTTCATCTTGTCACTAGCTACTTGAATATTGGACCGTACACGGTCATGTATAGCATTCATTTTCCTCCGAAGATCTGACACATAATCTTCTCCAACTAGATCTTCTCCAGGCTTAGATCCATACTGCAGGTCGCAAGGTAACCGTAACTCACGGCCAAAAATCACACTTGCCGGTGTTTGCCCTGTTGTCTCATGAATTGCTGCTCGATAAGCTAATAAGAACAAGTGGATGTATTCGTCCCAATCCTTCTGGTGATCGGACACTGCTTTTGACAAAAATCTTCCAATTGTTCGATTCATTCGCTCCACCATTCCATCCGACTGTGGATGCAAAGCAGTTGTTCTCGTCTTTCGAATTCCTAATGCTTCACAAATTCCCTGGAATACGGCTGATTCAAAGTTTCTTCCCTGGTCCGAGTGTAACTCCAATGGTACTCCAAAACGACTTATCAGTTCCCTTACCAAGACTTCAGCAACAGTGGTAGCTTCTTGATTCGGTAGTGCATAGGCTTCTGTCCATTTACTAAAATAGTCCATTGCTACCAGAATATATTTATTCCCTCTTTCCGTTGTGGGAAACGGCCCCGCTATGTCAATGGCTATCCTTTCAAATGGGCTACCAACATTATACTGCCTCATTGGCGCACGCCTTCGTTTCTGAGGTCCGTTTGAAGTGGCACAAGTTACACATCTTCTACACCAATCTTTTACATCTCCATTGTAATTGACCCAATAAAAACGTTGACGAATTTTTTCTGTGGTTTTTTTAACTCCCAAGTGTCCCCCAGACACATCATTGTGAAGCAGTTTAAGAACTTCAGGAATTCTCTTCCTTGGAATCAATAGTTGTTGTCTCTGCTGTGTTCCATCTTCATTCTCCAATACACGCTTTAACAACCCATTTTCCACGACAATGGATTGCCACTGAGCCCAGTATGACTTAATATTTGGAGATAGTGAAGCTATTTCTTCCCATAAAGGTCTTTGATCATTTTCCTTCCACTGCATTACAAACTTGAGATCTGGGTCTTCCAATTGGTCTGCTCGTATTTCATCATCTTGCCAAAAATTGTCAACGACCGTGGTTCTACAAGCTATAAAAAACTTTTCCTCAGCCTTATTACAGTGCTGGCAATCCTCTGGACATGGTCGCCTTGACAGTGCATCGGCATTTCTATGATGAAGTCCGGCTCGATGTTCAGAATCATAGTCATATTCTTGCAATCTCTCTATCCATCTTGCCACTTGACCTTCAGGATTCTTGAATCGCAAAAGCCACACAAGTGCCGAGTGATCTGTCCTTAAAAGAAATTTCCGTCCATATAAATACTTGCGAAAGTGCTCAACTGACTTGATAACAGCAAGCAATTCTCTTCGTGTTACACAGTAATTGCGTTCTGGTTTCGACAATACTTTACTGAAGTAAGCAATCACGCGTTCTGCCCCATCTTGTACTTGGGAGAGCACACTTCCGATACCAACGTTACTTGCATCTGTATCCAGAATAAACATTCCTTCAGCTCGAGGATAACTCAAAACCGGAGAATTAATTAGAACCTGTTTTAATTCTTCAAATGCATGTTGGCACTTGAAATCCCATATGAATTCACTGCTTTCCTCCGTGAGTTTTGTCAGTGGCTTTGCGATGTCAGCAAAGCCTGGAACAAATCGTCGATAGTAGGTACTCAGACCCAAAAAGCTTCTTACTTCATGTTTGTCTTTAAGTACTGGCCAATCTCGAACAGCTTTAATCTTCTCAGGATCTACTGCTACTCCCTCCTCAGAGACAACATGACCTAGATAGTTGACTTGCTTTCGGAACAATATACATTTCTTGCAATTGAGTTTAAGGTTGGCCGACCTCAATCGTGAAAATACCTGTTCCAAATTTCCTAAATGTTCTTCAAAACGCTTCCCAAGTACGATGATGTCATCTAAGTATACCAAACAGGTCTCCCACGATAATCCTCTTAGCACACTTTCCATTAGTCGTTCAAACGTAGCCGGTGCATTGCAAAGTCCAAATGGCATCACTTTGAATTGCCACAATCCACTTCCAACAGAAAACGCCGTTTTTTCTCTATCCTTGGGTTCCAATCCAACCTGCCAATAACCACTCTTTAGATCCAAAGTTGAGAAGATCTTACAACCAGCCAATGTATCTAGGGTGTCATCGATTCGAGGCAGTGGATAACTATCCTTCTTAGTTACATTATTCAATAAGCGAAAGTCCACACAGAACCGAGTTGAGCCATCTTTTTTTTTAACTAACACTACTGGTGAACACCATGGGCTGCTTGATGGTTCAATAACGCTATCCCTTTCCATGTCTTGAATAATTTGATCTGCTTCCGCCCGCTTTGCTAATGGTAGCCTTCTAGGTAATTGGCGGATAGGCCTTGCGTCACCCGTATCTATTTGATGTTGAACAACATTGGTTCTTCCTTTAGAAAGACTCGCATTCTCAAAAACATCTTGATAATGAGCAATGAGGTATCTAATTTGTTTGCTTTGTTCTTTGGTAAGTTCCTTACAAGCATCTTTTACAAAGTCTTCAAGATGTTTTGGTACATCCTCTGAAGAAACTTGTGCGATGCAGGCATTTTGTGTTACTGATGAAACTGATGAACACACACTTAAATAAGCTCCTTTTTTGACAGTTACTGGATATTCATTTATGTTCATTAATCTGACTAAAATTTCCTTTTGGTTTTGAATCAGTGCTCTTGCAATTAATACTCCTTTTCCTGCTTCATTGTTGGCGTTGGACTCCACAACCAAAACATGTCCATTCGGGATAACACAGTCTAAATTGACTCGTACTAACATCTCACTTTGTTTTGGAATAGTTACAACATCCGCTGCAAGAACACGTGTAGAAAATTCCTCACGCTCTTGCACGAGAACATCTTCATCTCCAATTTTCAAAGATCGCCTCTTTAGATCCAACTGGAATCCATATTTCGCCATTATGTCCATTCCGAGAATAACTTCCTCCTCTATATTCGCCACTAGCACCTGATGATCGAAGATAGAACTACCAATTTGAAAGTTGGCATATGTCTCACCACATATAGATGCCGACTCCCCAGTAGCTGTTCGTAATGTCCATTTAGTTGGTGTAATACACTTTTTGTTATAAAGCAAATCTGGTCTCATGATTGTCATCGTTGCTCCAGTATCCAGCAAAAGTTTCAAATTCTTTCCATTTACTTTGCCATTTATAAACATACTGGTATCTCGACCACTGAATGATGCAACAACTGCAGATCTCTTTGAGGCATTGGTAATGTAGGTCAACAGTTGCCCCTTCCCATCAACCCTTTTTAGTTTTCCTGTGGCTGTTGCTGATGCGTTGTTGCTTCATTTGGACACCGATTACGTAGATGTCCAGCTCGTCCACAACCCCAGCAGCGAAACTGTCTTTTTCTTCCTTGCAATGCCTTCATCACCTTTTCGACAATGCATTCGATGAGTTTTTGATTCTCTTCAACGGCCTCAACAACGCGGGCTTGAGCATGACCTCGTAAAGATTTTTTTATAGATTCAAATTCGAGTGCCTGGGTTAGAGCGTCACTCAAAGTTTGTGGTCTAGCTAGTTTTACAGCTTGTTGTGTCTCATTTGCCCACAATCCATCCAAGAACTTTTCTACTGCAAGGCTTTCACACACATCATCAGGAACCGTAGGGTATGCATATCTAATTAGACGCGCTATATCCGCCTCAAATTCCTGGAGAGTTTCATTAGATTTCTGATTACGATTCTTAAGTTGTGACCTGTAAAACTGTTCCATGTGCTTATGTCCAAATCGCATCTCAAGTCTCTCAATCAACAATTTTAAATCTCGTCGCTCAGCTAGAGGAATTGTCTCCAAAACTTTTAAAGCATCACCTCGTAATGATACACTCAACACTGAGGCCTTTCTTGTCATGGACCAGCCATTTATCATGGCCACTGTCTCGAACAATGTTAAATATTCTTCCCAGGGGCATTTTCCATCAAAGGTTGGCATATCATTTCGCACGCACTCCACTGTTGGTACTCTTGTATCTTCTACACACTTAAAATTTGTATCTACAGCTGAATTTTGCTCGGAATTCATTGGCGTGATTGAAGGAAGCACTTGATTCTCCAAAACTTTCATCTGTTTAGTTAATTCATTTATCTTCTCATCAAAGGTCATAGAATAATTCTGGAATTTCTTTTCTATAGTATTTGAATGCTTTTGAAGCATCGCTACTTCTCCTTTGATTTCTTTAATTTCTCCTTTTATATCTCTAGAATGTTCTTGAAACTTCTCTTCTATGTCTCTGGAATGTTCTTTTAAGACTTGACAAAGATCGTTGTTAGAGCAAGGCATTTCAAAAAGGTATGTGTCTGGATCCTCACCTACTTCTTGCATCACTTTTCTCAATCGTAGTTGAAGTGCATTTTTATTTCCTGATGTATCAGCGTCTCTCTCCTCCAACTCATGTTTTAAATCAACCACTTTCAACTCTAAAAGAGTTATTTTTTTTGATGCCATAATAAATGTCTTTATAAATAACTATTTTATTTTATTTTATTTTTTTCTTACACAAAAAATACTTGGGTATTTTTATACCCCACACCTGACACCAAATGTACCGAAATTTATATTTATTTATTTTATTATGGTTCAAAGTCTTATTTATTTTTACAATTTATATTTCTACAATTTATATTTTTACAAGGTTTGTCTAGTTTTTCCAACTCACTACTCAAATCTTTTGTTTTCATTTTTCTTGGGTTCTTATTTTCAAAATATTTCTATTTAAATTTTCAATTTAAATAGAAATAGTACTTAATTTCATAACACTATCCTATCTTGACTTACATACCTGCATGTGTTGTATAGAAAACAAAATATCTTAAAATATTCAATAATATGGATTTATGGATTAATAGTGTGGTACGTATTCTTCAACTATACATACTATCACTATCGACAGTTGGATCTCATGTGTTACATGCAACTAGTTTAATAAAATTATGGAGTTCTATCAAGTAGTGACAGTTTCAAATATTGAAAAATAAATACATTCAGTTTGCATCACAACAAAATGCACAAGCTTTTTTTGCTACGGATACCTACGCATAAATAGCACCCACGTAGATTACGGTCTTTTATTAGTTAGTTTCATAAAATTGTACATCATTGAATAAGGAAATGCCATGATTAAAATAATCATTTATTTTCTGGCAATGCATTAAACAACAGGTTTTATATATATTTGTTAACAGACAACGAAAAAACTGACCCAATGTGGACAAATTAATTGGTTCAACTCGTCAAGTAGGTACCTACTTACCTATTTAATACTATAACGAATATCTAATGGCGTACAAAACTATTTGTCAATTATTTTAAATATTCCTTTTTATTAAAATGATGACTTATTTCTCCTCAAGCTGGATATTAATATTATTTTAATATTGCAAACTTTTCCAGAATAAAAAATAAATCTATTATAAGTAGCTTTGAATAAGTACCTATTAGCATTCATTGATTATCTCGTGAAATTACCATAAATAATCATTTGTACCTACCTATTATATATTTTTTTTAATATTTACAGCGTTTATTTAAAATTGTCTATAATGAACGGTTTTCATTTGTAAGTATCAAATGCCAAACGCAGATATGTGGAAAAGCGTAATGCTTATGTCTCTTAATTAATTGGTAAAAATTACCCGTGAAATTAATAAAATTAAAGCAGTACCTATTGTATTTTATTAGTTGTAAAATTTTGGGATACGAATAATAAGATATAATGAAGAAGTGCGAGATGGTAGGTACCTACATGTTACATAAAATTATTGTTTTGTTTTTCTCATCATAATTTGTTTACTTGCGTTTATTAACCCATCTAAAAATGGTCCAAGTGTACGATTCAAACTGCGGGAATCTAATTTGAAATTTAAGTAGGCACAAAATTAATTTAAAAAAACTTCAACCATTTCAAACACAATCTCGTTTGGTTTGACGTGGAGTAGGTATCTGTTCAATCTCCACCACCTGCACTCATACTGCTCATGAGAACTGATAAAAGTCCGTTACAAAAGTCATGATAAAAGAATGTATGTAGGTATAGCTTGAAAAGTCCAAAAAATATTTTATAACCATTTTTAAAATAAAAGAGTACGAAATTTTATAATTTTCTTATAATTATTGTTAAAACTATAACAATAATAAATCATATAATCAGACATATTGACAATTCACTTAACTACATATGTGCATTATTTGTTCCGTAATATGTAAGTATAATTTCAACAACACGTTCATGACATTGAAATTCAATAAAATGTTATCGACTCCATTGTTTTACCAAGCGCCATGATAAAACAAAATGGCCATCCATTACATGTCAAGTGACATCCTGTAAAATTGTACCTCTATTCAGTCCGTTGAACTGACACCGTCCAGCCATATTATGCAGTGTCAAAACATTTCAGATAATATGTTTCATCACGCCCCATATATGTAAACAACGATTAATGTAAATGTGTGTTGACACATTATTATTATCGATAAATAATAGGTAGTAATAATACTCGTGTCATATTACAATATGTATTATGATGTGTACACAAGTAAACGAACAACGCGACTGTTAGTTTTGTTGTTGTCAACGGACATTGCATTTCCCGCGCGAAATTGACAGTTCGTCGTGGAATGAATGTTTGCATTTTCCCGCGCTCGCATAAATTTAATCGTTATCGAAAATGGTTTTTTACTTGCCAATAACACAGAAAACAGCGAGAAACGAAACAGATGTGTGAAAAATAAGTGGCAATTGAAATATAATAATATCTCATTACATTTTTCAGTGTTTTTAGAGTATCATAAAAAGAAAACATAATAATCATTTTATAATAAGAATTGTCAACTTCTACACATCACAATGTGGTAAGTTTTAACTTACATTTCAATTTATGCAACTAGTAACACCTTATGTTTCATAGATGGGTTATAAATATTCTGTCGCATTGTATGAAATATTGTTAATTATAGCAAATAAAATATTAATTGATTAAAAGTAAATTATAAACATAATTAAAAAAAATATTGATTATATATAGGTTTAAAAATATCTAGCAATGGATATTTTAATGTTACATATAAAAAGTATATTTATTGTTGCGATATTTTTCAAACGTTTAATGCGATTAAAAAAGAAACAAAATGGCTGCTTGTGTAATCATGATTTCTGGAATGTAGGTACATTGCAAAAATACAAATAATATTTTTCATAAAGGTTTAATTCTACTTTACTTTATACTTAATTTGGTAATAATTTTCGCATTATTCAACAGTGTATTAATAAGGTTTCATTTTAAAGTATTGAGAACATTAAAATTCTTAAGCGGTAAAACATTGAGTCGTAAATTACATTATTTTTGTTGTAAGTACAGAAAAGTTCTATGATGAATTACACGAAACTTGATATAATATTAACCAAAATATTTTAAAATAAAGTTTATTTCTAACAACTTAGTTAACTTACAACGACATGTCTGCTTACCAAATTTTCGGGAATTCATAATGAAATTTACAAAGAAAACAAACGTTTTGAAATCGTTATAACTTTACTATACGTAGGTACACAATGTGACGATTTATTTAAATATAATAGGTATTGCTTTGCTTTAAAAATAATCTTGACCTTGAATACTTTATTAAATGATATGCACGAAAAACAACAACACAAATAAAAACGTCTAAAAAACGTATAGTCGATAATCCAACAGTCGATTCGTTCAAGAGAATTTAATTCTCTCAATGAATCGACAGTGCGGGTCGCGCCAAGACGCGTGTGTCAAGGAACATTTTGTATGGTGTAGTGGACTATTTGCAGCCAAAAACACCAGAGGCTTCGTAGCATATAATATATTCTAGATATATATGAATGAATTCAGAATTTGAAGTAGAACATTTTGTGTGTCTGCGTGTAGGTATGTCCCCCCCCCTTATAACTTTTGATCCGCTCAATTCACAGAAGCCAAAATTTCAGAATATGTTTTAGTCAGGGGTTATCAACTTTTGAATTTTTACTTTATTTTTCCATATATCTCAAAAACCATAAAAGCTAGAACGCTGAAAATTGATATGAATATAGACAAATACAAAATCTCCAATTTGTTTTATTAAAAATTCCAGAGTTCCTTTAAGTTTTTTTTTAAAGAAAAATATTTTTTTATGACTCATTTACGTGTTTAAAGGCTTATGTTTCCAAAGTTTTTAAAAGTATCGAAAAAAGCCGAAAAACCTTAACTAGATTATTTATTTTTTTATAAAAAATATTAACATTATTTTATTTAAATACATAAATAAATACCTAATTAATCTACAAACATACATCATGCTCTTTTCATATTTTGGGTAGGAAAAACAAAATGACCTACATACTATCCTATCCTGACATAATATACCTACATGTTTTATATAGAAAACAAAATATCTTAAAAAAAAATTTTAATTTGCGTTTAAGTGTTTATAGTTTGGTACGTATTCTTAAATTATGCATACTATCGTCATCGACAGTTGGATCTCACGTGTTACATGCAACTAGTTAATTCAATATATGCATTTGGACTTATATAAACAAACTCCTCAGTCTATTAAGTTTAGTTTTGAAGAATTCCATGGGGTAAATTGCTATGTTTATTAATGCTGTTACATTGAAATAATTTTACGAATCGGTTATAAAAACATTTTACCGATGTTCAATAAAAACAGATAAAACTGTTGTTATTTGACGTCATTATTTATAATACTTATCTAGACATATCTCTTTGATTGTTTTATTAAGATAGAGATGATATTGTGATAAAAAATCCTTATTAGAAGAGCTAATTGGCGTAACAGATAGGTATGTATGTATGTGCGTATCTACCTACGCAAAAATGTACGTGATAATATTAAACAAAAACGAGTTGTGTTCCTTATAATTGTATTAAAATCAATAAACATTATGCTGCCAAAACATGTCCGTAGGACACAAAAAAAAATGGTTGACAGAACTTGATCCAAGACTGTAAAAATCAGACGCTGCCTATATGGGTGAAGAGGATACAAATACCAGAGCCACATGAATAGAAGAAAACAGAAATATTTTTAAATACTAATTATTTTTTCAATGGTGCTACTATGGGTTGCAGAGGCACATGAAGTCTCGTCACCTCACCAGAAAAACGAAAGTCCTCCTCTATAAGACTCTAATTCGGCCAGTACTCTCATATGGATCAGAATGTTGGGCAATCGCTAAATCTGATGAAAGAGCCCTGGAAATTTTTGAGAGGAAGGTGCTGAGGAGGATCTACGGCCCGACTTGTGACAATGGAGAGTGGCGTATCAGGCACAACTACGAATTGTATGATCTGTACAAGGAGGCAACCATTGTGACAGAAATAAGAATAGGAAGACTCAGATGGGCAGGACACGTCCAAAGAATGAGCGAGGAGGACGTCCCAAGACGGATCATGAATGGTGCACCGGGGGGACGAAGAAAAGTTGGAAGGCCGAAGCTTCGATGGCTGGACGGTGTGGTGAAGGATGCGAACAACATCGGCGTCCATAACTGGTGCAATGTGTCGCAGGATCGACAGTCATGGAGGCGGGCTCTGCAGGAGGCTAAGACCCGACCTGGGTTGTGGAGCCACAGATGATGATGATGATGAATTATTTTTTCAATATAAATAGTGATTATTTATAGCACGACATTTTTTTATTATTTTGTTGAGTTTCTGTCGGTCATAAGTAAAATTCCTTCTCGATTTGGCATTTGAATCCATCCGTGGGACTTTAATCTAGAAATGGTATGAATTTCTCACGGCCTTTTGAGTCCGCTATGTTTTGTTCTGAAATGAAAGCTTATTAATTCAAATTTAATAATAATTGATTTGAAGCGCCCGTTACAGTTGCTACCAGTTCTCTCCGTGGCGTCTAAAAACGGTTTTTTACAGAAATATGAAAGAACAAAAATGATTGGGAGAAATTATTTTTACGGAAATAGTTGAACTGGAACGGTTTATTATTTGCAATAACCTACCTTTGATAGAATAGATGACTCTCACCGAAAGACTCACCGAATATTTCATTTTATAACTAGGTGCATGTATCATAAATATGAGTCCAAATTAATGAGTATTTTAAGATATTTTGTTTTCTATATAAAACATGTAGGTATTTATGTCAGGATAAGATAATATGGAGGTCAGTCTGTATTTCCTACCCAGAATATAAAAACAACATGATGGTTTGTATGCAGGTATGTTTGAAGATTAAGTAGGTATCAAACTATTAAGTGAGATATTATGTAGTGTATAGGTACTGCCTTACAAATTGTATGAAACAATGTCGTCACTAAATTCAATTTTTATAAAAATTGTTAAAAAAAGGTTGAGATGTACTACTATAATTATCATACTTTTTATAGAAAAATAAATTATCTAGTTGGGGGTGTTTTAATTTTTCTGGAAATTTTTAAATCTTTGAAAATATAGGCAGTTAAACACAAAAAAATTTTTTTTTTGTCCTAATAAAAATGTTTGAGAACTCTGGAATCAAAAAAATATCTTTGGGATTTTATATTTGTCTGTATTTATACCAATTTTCAACGTTCTAGCTTTTATTGTTTTTGAGATAGGTATATGGAATATAAAGTAAAAATTCAAAAGTTGATAACCCCTGACTGAAACAAACACTAAAATTCTGAGTATAAAAGTTTTGTAGGCCTATAATTTTCTATTTATTTTGAAATGATAAGCTATGTGCATTGAGCGGATCAAAAATTATCTTTAAAGTTGAAAAAACCGTGAACAATTCTCGCGTATCTTGCTTTGATACTTTGTCGATATGTTAAGAGAAATGAATTCTCTTGAACAAATCGACAGTTGGAATATCAATTTTCCATCGAAACATTGAACGGGAAGAATCAGCAATTCAATCGATAATGTTACAAATATGCTGTTTTTTATCATTATATTATGTATATTATAAAAAAATATATATCCATTTCACAACATTATATTTGACTTTATTATGAAACGATTTTAATTGTGTCCGATATGAAACTAAAAAAAATATATCAGTACCTACTAAAAATTCATGATAATATATTAATTCTACTTACTTTCCGAGTCCGAGTTCTACTTACTTAAGTCCGAGTACTTCACCACTAGGCCATCCCACTCCAGAATACAGCAACCGTGACAGCATTGTCATTAACCATCTTCAAGTCCTCTGCGGCACACCTCACGGCATATCTTGACAGAATTAATTTAATTATTTTTTTTAATTCTAATTTTATATAATAGATACATGATTTTTCTTTTCTTTACATTTATTAATTCTTCTTCGGGAAACGTTTAGTAAGTAGGTACATACTTTGTATGTGTTTGTTTTTAATTATTAAAATATGGCGTATGATGTGTGACGTATAATTGTTAAATAATAATTGGTGAATGTTGATAATTAATGAACATAGAATGATTAGGTATGTAAACCAGTCAATGATAGGTCATAAGGCCGTACATGCACTCAAATGTAATTAGTTGCATTTACGTTTCTTCATATATTCAGCAAATACTGACATTATAATAACCTAAAGACAGGGATAAATTATAGTATTGTCTATAAATTGACAGTACAAGAATCAAAATCTTTGAAAATTCTCTCGATAAAAGGTAATTCCGAAAGTAACTATCCTTGAAATTTCCGGGATTCCCTTATTATCCATTAAATTTGTTAAAATAATATATATATATACATACATACATACCATCACGCCATGTCCCTTACGGGGTAGGCAGAGAGAACCGAACGCCATATCTTTCTATCCTGGCACACATTCATCGCCTCGTCAACATTCATGCATCGTCTCATACATGTTCGTCTATTGTACATGCTTCTAACATTTCCGTCTTTCAGTTTCTTATTGTTGATAAGTATAGGAACATTGGAATGTGTTATGAGTAAATAAATAAATAAAATATGCAATTTTTTTTTAAATGAATATTACCTTGTTTAACAAGCACATATACATCTTCTTACGTTCACTAAATTAAGCATAAATGCTTGTGCTATAGGTGAACGAAATCGGTCGAGGCAGGTTTCGAACTCGCGACCACTGCATTACTAACCCAATGCGCTAACCGCTCTGCCGTCGACCCATCAAACCACCATGAATATATTGATTATTGTTTCAGACTCAATAAATAAATATATATTATCCTCCCACAAAACCAAAAACTAAATGTCAACGACACGTGATTCATACTAGTAAAAATGATTACACTATCATATCTCTAATAATACTAAATATGTTAGGTCAATATGTCTCTTGTATGTTGTATTGGTGTGTTGACATATTTTACAAATAAAGAATCAGTACTTTGATACAATAATTTGTATGTACAACATCGACACTTAATTATAAAGAAAACATCAGTTATTTACGATTATTTTCCCTAGCAATATTGTAATTACATACGATATATTTAGCAGTATTAATTACAGTTCAGATAGTAAATTGAGGTTAGGTCAGGGTCACTCGCTCTCTATCAAATGCCAAATTAAATATCAATTACCTACTTTTGCTCTACATAATAAATTGCTTATTATACAACAAAAAAATATTGTTAGACACAGTTTTAATATGGAATTTTTGAAAGATCTTGCTTTAAGGGCGTTTAAAACTAATGTTGACTTATAAATAACCCTTAAATAAGTAGTGATGAGCAAAAATCTTGCAATCTTGGTCTTGCGAGACCATGACCAAGACCGCGTATGTCGCTGCAAGACCTAATGCAAGAGTATTGTGGTCCTGCAAAATTTTATAAACATAATGAATTTATTAACAGGTACTATGTCAAATATTAATTTAACACGCACCCAATAAAGTTGCGACATTCTGGAGACTAACGATATTAATCGTCTAACAGAACCAGACTAAATACACAATTAAAAACCACCGGGAATCGAACCCGGAACATTCGGATCAGCAGTCAGATACCCAACCAACTGAATCACGAAGGCCTACGTTAGGCCTATTATCTAGGATTTATTAATAATGTTTAATACTTTAAATTGCTGTTTTTTGACACATTTCATGTTTATTACTGAATTTTAATAAATAAATAAAAAAAAATTCCTGCACGACTTGTAAAACCAAGACCAAGACGAAGACTCGATCGAGTATGCAAGACCGTGACCACATTTGTAAATGCAAATCCTCCCTGGTCTTGGTCTTGCGTTAGCTCATCACTACAAATAAGTTAGCTATAAATACCTTATAAAATTTGTAATTGACCTTTACATTTATTAAAATAAGCTGAAAATTTTTCAATACTTTTAGTTGGTTCATTGAAATCTAATTTTGAATTTTATAAAATCAAATTATTATAACTTTAGGTACTATTACCGATACTTTTGTTCAACAAAGAAAAAAAGAGTTGTACAAGAGAGCATTTAAAAACAAATAGGGATCATTGATAGCAGGGCCGGATAAATCATAGAACAAGCAGGAACAAGAAGTCAGGGCGGTTGTCTTAAAAAGGGCGCTAAAAATCCTAAAACGTTAATTATATAAATAAAAAAATTAGACCCGATGTAATTTTACACAATTAAATAGTTAAAATTCCAAAAAAATGTGGGGGCGGTGGGGCGGTTTCAAATATGTTGCTACGGGCGCAAAAACACGTTTATCCGGCCCTGATTGATAGCATTGATAGCGATAGAAGTGTATGATTAGTGATGAGATACTGGATCATTTATTTCTCGAATGCCCCATAAACGATAGGTATCCGTCCTCACAGAGATTGGGGTTCCAATTCCAACAAATGTGAGGACATTGTTGAGCTAAAGGCAGTTCCAGGCAGGTGAACATTTTGATCAAAAAATTCATCAAAATTAATGACATTAAAATCTAACTCTGTGCATAAAATTGAAATTGATTGAAGTACAATAAATATACAAAAATAATTTAGGTTTCTCTCTATTTAGACAATTAAATATGTTAACTTATATGGCTGAGAACACTCTTAACGGGTGAAGAGCCAAAAAAAATATATTGGTTAGTGCATACTCGTATTTACTTTCTTCTTCTTCTTCTTTCTCAGCCATCTCTCCACTGCTGGATGTAGGCCTCTTCTAAAAGCTTCCACTCGTCTTTTTTTTGGGCTTTTTGAACCCATCTGTTTCCACCGACAGGGACAATATCATCGGCCCACCTTTTCTGGGGCCGGCCTATTCCCCTTTTCATATCCCATGGTCTCCAATTTAGAATTCTGGGTGCCCATCTGTCCGTACCCTGTCTGGCAACATGGTCTGCCCATTGCCATTTAAGTTTTGCAACTCGATCCATGACATCAACGACTTTTGTCTGGCGTCTGATTTCTTCATTTCTAATTTTGTCTCTTAGACTTACGCCTATCATTTGCCTTTCCATAGATCTCTGAGTGCATTTTAGCTTATTATGGTCCTCGCAGTTAGCGTGATAGTTTCCAGACCATACGTAAGCACACGCAGGATACACGTTTCAAACACTTTTCTTTTCAGACATGTGGGAATATCTCTGTTTTTCAGGACATGTTTAAGTTTCCCAAAGGCTGCCCAACCTAGTCCGATCCTTCTGGGAATTTCTGCTGTCTGGTTATCCTTTCCTAATTTTATCTTATGTCCAAGGTATACGTATTCTTCAACAGCCTCAATTATTTTATTATCAATTGTGATAGTGCTGTTAGATTGACTCATGATTTTCGTTTTGTTTATATTGATTTCCAGGCCGACCATTAGGGAAGCATCCTGGAGTTCTTTTATCATAATATGAAGTTCTTCCAGATCATCACTTATAAGCACTATGTCATCTGCAAAGCGGAGGTGGTTTAAGGTTATTCCATTTATTTTTATTCCCTTGTCTTCCCAGTTCAAAGTTTTACATATGCCCTCCAAAACCAATGTAAACAGTTTAGGTGATATGATATCTCCTTGTCTGACACCTCTTTTTATATTGACTTATAATACTAAAACATTAATTATGAAATTGACAAAGAATATTATAATATTACATTATTAATATGATTCAATTTAGTGCTACAAATCGTCCAAAATTAAAGCTGTTTCATAGCTGGTCAGTTCGGTGTAGTTGAGTATTCTAAAATATTCTAAAATGGTGTCTTGAGTTTACCTTTTTTTATATTCGTTGAAAGGGTAACTTTTATATTATTATGAATGATTATGAACCAGCTAGTGCAAAAGAGCATACCCACCTACTAATCGTTATTTAATTATCCTGAGCACATACAACAATAAAAATATCAACACAACAGTAAGTACAATCAATTTTGTTTTGTTGAAAATAATTATAAGGTTCTGTATACAAACTCGGTTTAACGAAATTAATTAATAAGTGAAAAATTGAAATATAAGGCGATGAAATATAATGTTTGATTTTTATGCGAAAAATAACTCTTAAAGGAGATTAAACATTTTCTCTTAATTAAGAACTTCGAAAAACTGCGAAATTCCCCTTTGGTTAAGTATTTGAATTCTCAAGTGATTGATTGATTCGTTTTTGTTTTCGAAGCTATTATTCTCTATTAAGTTGCGGTTGTAGACCCACACTAACTTATAATGCCAAAATCTCTTCAAGCGTAAACCTAATACAATAATGTTTTACACTAATATGAAATTTTATCTATATGTCAAAAGAGTAAAAAAGAATATTAAGATTCTAGTCACATTTTTTTTATAACTATATGTTTTGAAAAGTGTGTAAATTTTTTTTATTTATAGATTGCACAGGCCAACAGTGATTTTGGTAGCTGATTTTATACGAATTCGATGCCCTGAATATATGCCCATTCGATGCCCGATATGGCATTATTTTTTGCCTAGGAGCTTTTTTTTTATGATAGTCATATAACATTTTCGGAGGTCCGAAGGCGTTCGGTGCAGCTGCCGGCACAGAGCAGCCTTCTTCTGGGCACCTCAAATCATTCAATATAACATTTAAGTGAGATATCAAATAAGAACTAAATACGATTCTTCAAACATTATTATTTTTACAAAATCATAGATAATATTGCAGTAGTATTTATCTAATTAAATATAGCATGAAATAGGAAAAATTCATAAAAAAACAATTACTTTTATAAGTGACTGAACATTTTGGAAGCTTCTTTTTCATGGTATTCTTCGGTGTAGGTACATACATTCTAACAGTCCTTTTTTTATGTTCCAGCAGTAATCTGCCATCATATGCCAGCAGTAATCCCAATTTCCTTGATAGTGATCCTCCATAATTTTTATATCTTGGTAAAATCTTTCACTGGTGTCTCCTATGTTTACAGAAAATCGGTCTAAGCGGTTGTGTAAATAGTGAACCTTAATGCTCATATTACTACCAAGGAATCTGAAACTGTTTAGTATCTCGTTTACTAGTTCAACATAGTTTTCAGCATTATTTTATTTTCAATCTACTACATAATGACGAAAATTTAAAACACAATATGCTTTTGATTAACTTTATAAAAACCCCTTCCTACACAGAATTTATATCTCACCAGCGAACTTTGATCTACCCTGCACGGTGAAAACTCATAAAATGTCAAAAACTTGCCACAACTCCAGTTGAAACATTAAGGCTGTGTTTCTGAACAAATTAATATATTAAAGTAAAAGTATAGTTAAAATACTTTGATCACATAAAATTGTTCAAAACTTTTGGTTGTTACAATGAAATCTAATACCGTTAAACGACGTATTTTAACTATACTATTACTGATTCTTTTGTTGAAACAACTCAGCCTAAATGTCACTTGACTAGACATCTGACATTGTCATGACTAGACATCTGACATTGCTATCCTACGAATTTATTTGGAAATAATTTGAAAGTAAACGATTAGCAAAAAATATCACCATTTTATCAAATGTAAATGAACAAACAAAAACTGCGAATCATAAGTGGAGCTATCTAAAAAAGTAGAGTTGATAGAGAAAAGCTTACTTTAAAAAAAAACTGAAAAATGATATTTGTATTCAGAGCTCTAAAATTAGCTAAAATCAATACGAAATCCTAGGCACCATATTTTTTTGTAGGCCTAAAATAAAATAACTCGTATTGAATCTGAAAGACTCTACGTAATCTTTTATACAAACTTCAACTGTTAATTTTCATTGCAGTATTTTATTGGTATCAGTAACATGTCAATTATTTCACCATAAAATTCCGCCACGCATACATACAAAAGTCCGTTAGTATGCACCTACCTACTACCTATATATTATCCATGGATATTGCTTAAATTGTTTATTAGCGTAAATGTTAATTTACTTGATGATATTTATCAAACATTGCATTCGGAATGTATGAAGGCATATGTATTAGTTAATAACCAGCATAAATTATTGTCATATCTAATTTATCTATGTAGACTAGTTGCATGTAACACATGAGATCCAACTACTGTCGATGGCGATAGTATGCATAATTGAAGAATACGTACCAAACTATAAACACTTAAACACAATTTTTTAACAGATTTTTAATTATCTCAATAGAGACGAAGTTGGAATATTTATTGTAGGAGAACCGGGAAATCAAGGCACCTACAGGGCTTACGACCTGTCATCGGCTGGTTTACGTGATCACTTTATGCGCTTGCGCAACGTTCACCAATTATGCCTTTTTTTTAATGAGATCCCTATCAATTCAATTTTGAAACTTCTATATATTGTAATACTGAAATTCTTTTCGCTTGAAAATAACGAATTTTTACTACAGCCATCTATGGGTGAGATTATGAACAACAATATTATTATTTTTTCGATTATTTCGATTACTTAAACACAAATTAATAAATATATTAAGATATTTTATTTTCTATATATAACATGTAGGTATGTATGTCAGGTTAGAATAGTAAAGAGGTCAGTCTGTTTTCCTACCCAGAATGTGAAAACGACATGATAATTTGTATGTATGTTTAGAGATGAAGTATCGAATTATTGAGTCTTCTTAGATATTGTGTATAGGCCACTGCCATACAAATTGTATGAAGCGATGTCGTCACTAAATTCGATTTTTATAAAAGCTGTTAAAAAAAGTTAGAGATGTACCTACTACTACAGTGTTAATATTTTTTATCCCAAATTAAATTATCTAGTTGGGGTGTTTCGGTGTTTTCCGATATTTAAAAACAAATGGGAAATATAGGCAGTTAAAGACATAAATTTTTCATAAAAAAATATTTTTTAATAAATTACGTTTGAAAAACTCTTAATAAATGAATTTGAGATTTTGTATTTGTCTATATTTTTACTATTTATTGGCGTTCTAGCTTATGTGTTTTTTAGATGTAATGGAAAAAATAGTTAAAATCAAAAGTTAATAACCCCTGACTGAAACAATAATTCAAAATTATGAGTTTCGTAGGCCAAAAATTGCTTATATGGCAGTTTTTTTTTCATAGCTAGTACCTATGTAGTTTAAACCTAGAATGAAAAACGCATAAAAATAAACTGAATATCCACAAAATTTTTAAAGAAATCTTTTCATAACTTTCACCTATTGTGGGGCTTTATTGAAAGCCGATGACTCATACTATAGAGATGTCATTAATTAACACGGTAAGAAATTTAACTGTACTCAAACCACTATGATATGGCCGTATGATACCATTCAGTAAATTGCAAACATCCTTCCATATCATTTCCTTTGACATGTACCTGGTGACATAATGGCATATTATATGTCCATTCCACAATCTATATTTATGCATCCTTTATATGCAACCATCAATCATGGGACGGTACAATATTTGTACTCAAGGCTTTGACATACGTGGATAATTTATTGTTACAAGTCCTGTGACTGCACATACTACATGTGTAAGTACACGTGTATACAACACGGACGTATTAAATAATAAATTAATTGAAACAAATAGAATAATAATATGTGAATCATAAAGAAGATCCGACAATCAGATTCAAGTCAACTGGGAGTAACACACACGATTCCGAAGTATACAGTGGAGATTATAGTGTTTTAATATTTAATAGATATTCAGCGCTAATCAAATCACGACTATTATAATGCGATAGGAAAATTATTACTTTATAAACTTAGTTTTATGCACAGAATATGCACGACATGGCGTTCTGAACAGTTGTAGATTGAAAAAACACATTTATCATTTTAATAACCAATAGCTTTGTGGTACAACAAAATAAATTAAATGTATATTTTACAACATTGTATAAAGTACAATGTAAGTGGAAAATACAAATGTATTAAAAAAGGAGTGGTTTGTGGCCAACACAATACTCCTCACCATCAAGTCATTCCACAAAGTATTCAAATTTTGTATGGATAATTTTCAGTTTTATCATGAAATGAGTTTGTTAAATTATTTTGATTTAAGTAAATATTTTATTACGAAAACTTGAAATTTTTTTAATGCAATTTTATGAAAGTTAAAGTGGTCTATTTAGCAAATTGAAAATAAAAATATCATATTTGAAGTTTCCTGAGCTTGTGGTCACTTTGAAATATTTGACAGTTCAAAAAGTTGAGAAGAACCGATCAGATTACCTACAAAATCTAATGGGGTCTAAGCGAGTATTAGATATACAAATTTGCAAAATTATAAAAAAATCGAATGAGTACTTTAGTCCATAATCGATAAAGTAGAATAAACACGCCCTGCTAAATTGTGATGAAACTTTCAGAATACAATCTCAGCATGATACTTACTAGTTGATAATCTGTAATAAAAAAATAACCTTAAAAATTGCAAATTCATAACTCCTATTATATCAGTATTCCAGTACACAATACTTCCTTTTTCACCACATCTTAGCCGTACAAGCAGCTCGTCTTTGGAATCACATCCCATCGTAACTTCGAGTTTCATTAACACTTCCCGCTTTTAAAAGAAATCTGAGGATTCATTTCCTTACACAAAACACCTAAATTTGTCTCCTTATCCTATCCTAGCTCTCCCCTCTCCTGCCACTCCGTTTTTTTATTGTTTTTGTTTTAGTATATATTTTATTCATATATATAAACGCGCTATTGTGCACATGTGCTCTAAATGATTAAAATAAATAAATAATTATATCCCCTTGGGGTAGTGAGGAGCAACAAGCTTGTAAAGAAAAAAGACTGATACGGCGAAAATAGCGAAGACTTTGTAAATACATTCAACTATTACAGTTCTACGGAATAGTTCCCAAAACTGTTATAATACCATTCCGATGTTTTTGAACAATACTACATAATATATATACTATATTAAGACCACATTTTTTTAACAAAAAGTTAAACCTGGGGGGCAAGTTTGGTTCGACCGGCGAAATCAAAACCCCAGTGATTACCCATAACATGGATATAATTATAGTATGGAGTTCTATGACATCTAAAGATATTGTAGAACTCAATATAATAACTATATCCATGATATGGGTAATCACGGTGGTCTTGATTTCGCCGATTGAACCAGACTTGCCCCCCAGAACTCAATTTTATACTTACCCCCGTGGCATAATGGTAAATCGTTCGAGTTGTGTGGGTCCCACCAGGGGAGAAACTTATTTATAATTATTACTTGTGGAATTATTACATCTCTGGATTGGAAACAGAGTTTCTTAAAAAAAATTGCCATTTAGAAATGACTTTCATCTTACTACATGTGCAAGGAAGTTTTCAATATTATTATTATTCAATTTTGTAAATATAATATTTTAACTGTTATTTTTTCCAGGAGTATCTCTTAAACATTAAGAAGAAATCAGTTTTTAAAATAATGGTCTCACTTATGGCGTGCTCCTCAGAAAAATCTTTGTTCATCACGCCATGGAATTCCTTCGCGTGAGGAACTCTCTAGATAAATTTATCGTCTTACCTACAATCTAATAGGATTTTTACATTACCAACTTGTGCACACAACAAAGTAGGTACCATCGTATTTTGTAACAGTTCACTACAAGTAGAACGTATTAATAATGTTCAACGATATTATTAGAGAATATCACATGACTGGAGAAGATATACAGAAACTTTAATAAAAAGGAATAAGAATATAGGATTTAAGATAAAGATTCAGAATAATAACGATAATTTTTACGCTAGTGCATTATTTTAGATTCCAACAAACTCAATTAATACTTAGGTATTATCCATATACGATAAGAATGCTTGCGTTTGTCGAATTTTAACGAATTTCGCCATGCTAGAATACAGTTTCATATTATTGGACGATCCAAAGCGTTTCATGGAGAAACATATTTTTCCAAGAAATGTAATCAAAAGTTCAATGAGTGCGTTGGACCATTCGGTTTTTGATCGTCATAATCAAGAATTTGAATAATATAATATTTACACTTATTGAATGTTCTATTTCGTACCATGTAACCGAGGTCTATGGGGCTTCATGACTGAATCTATGGGGCTATTGTGACGTGAATTTTGCTGTTCACGTAAGCGTTCTATAAATTGGCAGTTCCATACAGTCATCATATACCTACCTATTATGGAATGGTTGGTAGTGTAAAAATAATCATAAGGTACATGCCAATAAGAGATGAATTGTATAGGTACTTACAATATTTATTATTGTAACTAAAAAGAAACAACAGCCAACAATAACATCTCAGCAATGTTCAACAATGAGGTTTACCACCCATTCTGAATGAAGTGCACGCATGTGTTGTGCCCCCTTTTATAAGGTTGTGCACACCCGTACACCTGTCGCTGGTTACCCCACGTTGTGGGATATGCCGTAATGGTTTGTGGATATTTTTATGTTTGCTGAACCACCTAATAGCAGGCAAACCAACGCAACGTTCGGATTTGCTAGTTTGGTATATATTATATCGGTACGCACAATTATCGCACGCATTCAAATTGTTAATATTCGCTACAAATTTTTTTTTCAAAACTAGTAGGTTCTATATCAAAACAGGTTTTCCTGGTGAGACGGGAAACAAAAAAATTGATTGTCATTCATGTATCTTTATACATAATTCTTCTGTAGGTACGTGTGTGTCACTGAACTCTTCCTAAACAGATGTTGGTGAAATTTTTTGTTTGAGAACAATAAAAGAAAAATAAAATCATGATTTTTTAAACTATAAATTATAATAGGTGGCGCTAATGTCGAATTGGCAATGTTTATTTTTTTCCATCTGACAATACTAAGAAATCTGTTACTTTTTGACATTTAAAGTTCTTTTCACTCTGTTTCGGTACTATTCATATTAAAATTATGTACATGTGTATGTAATTTTAATTTCTGTTCGTTGTTTCGTTATTATTCATATTTCAATTCGTTCGTTTCCGTGTCCAGACCATATATATTATGTTGTATTGCAATCATATACGAAATAACAATCAATCTAACCTCAAAGTGTTCATTTTCTTGTTCTGACGGCTCATCGAACAAGAAAATGTAAGTTTGCTCAGCTGATAATATCATCCATATGATTCAAATATAAGTTTTATTTATTTTTTTGTTTTACAAATAGTCCACAGACGTCGAATTTCAAGTATATACATGTTCATTCAATTACAATAATCTAACCTGCTTAAACTTTTTATTTTCAGTGCTTATTTGTGTCAACAATGCCACGAGGAGCAAATGTTGGACGACAATCAACCTCATGTGTGCATAAAATGACAATCTATTATAAAAAAAATCCGCTAATTCACATGTACCATTCTGTAGATGCTCTTGAAGTGAAATGCGTCAGTGATCAAGTTTTTATATAAGTGGAAGAATGTTAAAAATTGTGTTTTTTAAACTTATTTTATGTAATTAATAATATCATTTATAATGAAATTCCACTAAGAATTAACAGTTGAGAAAGAAGAAATAATCATTTTTGCAATCGCAAAAAAGCAGGCTAGACAATATTCGGGCATGACAACGTCTGTCGGTTCCGCTAGTTTTTATATAATAAACGTGGGGTTGCCGGCATTAAAACCAAGTAACCAAACTAAGTAATAATCGGACTATAAAAATGCTATTTCGTATGAAATTCTCTATAAAATCTACCCTTATGTTAGTTTTTAATGGTATCTGAACGTGACGAGAGAATTCAAATTGAATTCCAAAATAAATGAGGACACTGTAAATCGAGAATATGGTTGAATCTAAGGCATTAATGGACCGTTTAATAATTAAAAATGGTCTGAGAGGGTATGCATTAAATATTTATACACACGTGGCCTAATCACTAAAAATTATGTACCAACGTACTTAATAAAATACCTACGTAATCAGAGATAAATTAGTTGAATTATTTTTTTATCATTATTAAAAGTTTAATACCTATACAAATATTATAGACACTCTTTCTCGCCCTCTCTCCCTCTCATTTCAATCCCTTTAAACCGATCAATTTTCTTAGTGATATTTCCCAATATCAAGCCAAGCCAATATCAAGCCTAATATCAATTTTCTTAGTGATATTTCCCAATATCAAGCCAAGCCAATATCAAGCCTAATATCAATTTTCTTAGTGATATTTCCCAATATCAAGCCAAGCCAATATCAAGCCTAATATCAATTTTCTTAGTGATATTTCCCAATATCGAGCCAAGCCAATATCAAGCCTAATATCAATTTTCTTAGTGATATTTCCCAATATCAAGCCAAGCCAATATCAAGCCTAATATCAATTTTCTTAGTGATATTTTCCAATATCAAGCCAAGCCAATATCAAGCCTAATATCAATTTTCTTAGTGATATTTCCCAATATCAAGCCAAGCCAATATCAAGCCTAATATCAATTTTCTTAGTGATATTTCCCAATATCAAGCCAAGCCAATATCAAGCCTAATATCAATTTTCTTAGTGATATTTCCCAATATCAAGCCAAGCCAATATCAAGCCTAATATCAATTTTCTTAGTGATATTTCCCAATATCAAGCCAAGCCAATATCAAGCCTAATATCAATTTTCTTAGTGATATTTCCCAATATCAAGCCTAATATCAATTTTCTTAGTGATATTTCCTAATTTCAAGCCCAATATCAATTTTCCTTGTGATATTCCCTAATATCAATTTTCTTAGTGATATTTCCCAATATCTAGCCCAATATCAATTTTCTTAGTGATATTTCCCAATATCAAGCCCAATATCAATGATCAAGTTAAAAATAAAAATAAACGACAGTTAATTTGGATGAAAAAATGATCATATTATATTCATACAGAATAATGATTTATATTAAGGCAGAGAGGTTAGATAGGTATTGGGTTAGCATGGTGGGTTAGTCACCAACAAACATTTTTGCTTGGTTAAGAGAATGTATGTGTAGGTACTTGTTTCAAGGACATATTCATTCTTTAAAAAAATTTAAAAGTAGATCAATAACGTATATCTGTTATATGTACCTTCATGTATGTTTTTTTTTCCTTTTTATTTCTCGTTGATTTTTTGCAGATAAGACTAGCAATTTACATTCATATCTCACATTTTTCCGTAAAAATTTTATCATTTTGCTTAATCGATCATTTTTTATTGTGATAAACATGAGTTTATTTCACTTTATCATTTGTAATTTCGATTTTATCTCATTTTATGTACCTTATTACGTTACAGTTAAAGAATAGCGTGATTAGATTTCGTCGTATCGTTTGATATCAATCAATTACTTATTGTTTTCTCATAACAAAATCGATTTAAAATTACATATACATACCAATATATTATATCAGTAATGCACTGCGTATGTTAAATATGACGGAGAAGCCACATTGTTTAATGATGATTCTGATTACAAATTAACATAACTAGTTTTCAATGATGCAATACATTAAGGAAAAATATTTAGGGTTGTTCGAAAAGTGATGTCTTTGTGAAAATAAAATACGAAAGCACACACAAATGATAGTGATCGATTTATAATTCGATAAATTTTATCTCTTAGCAATTTCGCGAATTTTTGGTTGGCGGTTTGCATCAATTAATGTCATTATTTAGTTTTTATCGGCTTCAATTGGCTTTACAGAACGTGGTGGATAATACTTTCTTATTCTTCTTGTAGTGGGTTTTGTGGAAACCCCTGCCCCTCCCGGCCCTCTCACAAACCCTTATGTGACGCCGAGCTCCAGCTATCTCTTCATCTCTTGTACCTTGCGGTCGATTGCCAAAATTAATTTATTTGGAGATAATTTTGGATAACCTGTTGTCTCCCACTGTCGCCACGTGGTCCCACCAGAATCGTCTTCGCCTCCTGTACCATCATACGTTGTCCCTTACATCACAGATCTTTCATAATATTCATTATATACAACATCAAAGTTTTCGGTTCAAAATTACGCAAACTGGTGTTCTGTCCTGTTGCATGGAATCTTTTTTTCACAAACCAATCTTGATATACCAGCTATCAATATATACAATTATAAGGTGTGAAATTGGTTGTGCAATATTACAATCGATTGCAATAATACACATGAAAACCCACCCAATTGTAATGATGATATCTGCTATAAATAGGTACAATTAATTCCTTTGATGCCGAGTGTCACGCAGTATTCTTGAATGAACTTTGAACGAAATTTTACATAATATCTGGCAGACCCGTTGGACGGCCTGTTCAGTGGGAGATTAACCTTTTAATGTTTCCTTGACAAGAGGAATCGACTGAAGTCTTCTTGGTTTGTCCCTGACTTTTGGACTTCCCAATTTCTCATAGAACACGGAAATTTTAAAAGTTATCTTCACCGATTTAGCAAAGCCTCTCTGCCTCATGGCAATTCTGTCAATACCTGGAACATATCATGTGGAATTGTTGCCATCCAATGGTGTCCTCTTATAACGCGGAGCTTCTCGATGCTGTTTCATTGTTTTACATTTCATTGCTCATTTGGTGATCTCTAAAATAATTTTAAAGCCTTTAATAAGTTCTGTAATAGTTATATTGCCTCACTATTGATTGATACCCATTAAGTTAATTTTTAACAGAGATCTTGGTCACACCTCTGAAGCTTTTCATTTAAAAGGATCTGAAGTCAATGACAGTCTACGTGTGAATTTTATATTCACATTCGTCGATTCTTCTTTTTGCGCTACGATGCCGAGATTGCCAATCTAAAGGCTCCATGAGCTACTTTTTGTGCTATGCATTTTTTTCTTGTCGCTCACTTAGCGTTCTGTGAAGGGGCCATTTGCAGTCCCCATATGTATAGCGAGTGGGTTGTAGCGAAATGAAATTCCTTTGTTGGGAAAAACTTGATGACTTTCCTAACAATCTACATAATATTTGCAATTGTGTATTAATTTTATTGAAGGTTTAGATTATATTAGCATAATACTATGTATTGTTTGTCTTGGATTTACCTAAAATATCGTTGGTCACTTGTTATTTGTACGCCTCGTCTGTCATTCTCGTATGCCGATATTGAATCGGACAGTATTTAATCGTCCCTTAATCTTAGCGAACCATGTGACTCTTGTTATCTTAAATGATATACACCAAGTGGCCGTTTCCTAATACACACAAGTTATATTATTTGTGGTGATCCCTTGTTGTGTCAGATAACCTGTCGAATGATTAACGACAATTGTACGGTACTAAGTTGAATAGACAAGAATAATAGATGGTTCAGTCAGTTTAGTGAGTTTAGTGAGTTTACCTACCGTGTGATTTGTCCAATTATTGATATCTATCATATGGAACGGTACATCAAAGATTATTGGACGTAAGTTGTTTTTTATTGTAAATTCGATTTTTTTTTTGGTCCTAATTGTACAACATTTTCCATATATATTAGATGTGTAAAACTATGTGATTCTTTAATATTGTATTCACATATTCAGGTTTAAATAAAAATTATGATAGTACCTACGCGATTTTTCCTGACGACCAGAAGATACGTAATAAATGATATGTGCTATTATTTTTTCAATGATTATATTGTACCCTTGATAGTTTAACATTTTTAACTATCCGTATATTTATCTTCTCATATTTTATGGACTAGTCAAATAGTTTTACCCTTAGTTGACCGTCGGTACTTATAAGTACCGAACAAAATTTATCCTACATAATTTATTTTCTCATATTTTATCCCACGCATTGATATGATTCAATTTTTTAAATTTTGTCTCATTACTTTGATAACAAGGGGACTCTAAAAAGGCTTTAATATAAAATTTGAACTTTTCAAAAAATACTTACGTTAATAATATTAGCATGGTACTGTCAGTGATTTTTTTTTAAATAATATAAGTATCATAAAAAATCAGTTTTTTATCTTATTGACAATCCAATAGGTACAAAATACAAAATTAAATGAAAATAAACAATAAGTTAACGTAACGTTTTGTAAAAATAATATAATGAAATGGCGTCCTGATCACTGTGCACATTATAGTCACGATATATGCTTAAGTATTATTTACATTTATTATCATTATGTCAGTTTTTCTTCCGAAAAAAATCTTATGGTCCGTAGAATATATTACGTACCATTACTGTATCGACGGGTGTACGTGTATTACTAATACTAATCATGTAAAGTATATGGTACTCATTTTGGTCAAAAAGGGTAATTTTATTTTTCGAATACCTAGGGCAGCTTAGGGTTAAAACATTAGTTTTGTAAAATCTGGTGTTTGAAATTATTTTTTTCCAATTATTGATCAACAATTCGCAAGCGCATAAAGCGACCACACACTACTTGAGCCTTAGGTATAGATGCGTGTTTTTTCAGTTACATATACCAGTGAAAATATATTATGTGTTTAAATATTTTGTTTTTTTAAATATAATACTTATATTTAAAGTAGATGGAAGAGCTGTAAGCGCGCTGGGTTTGTAATCCAGGGATCGCGAGTTCAAATTCTGCCTCGACAGATTTTTTTTTTATTTTTATTTTTTTATGCTTAGTTTAGGAAATATATTACACATTTATTCAAAATAATAATAAAAAAATAGTTATCTGAGAAAACTAGTTAAATTACTGAATACCTGCTGATAAAAATAAAAAGAAATATGTTCAATATAAAAATTCTAATAAAACTGTATATTGTACCATAAATTTTTCGCGATAAATATGTACTACCTAATAAATACCTTACATATTATACTGCCTAAATTGTAATCCATGGCTTTGAATCGTTGTACATAATTCACATTTTATTGAACCGAATTCATATAGATTTAAATACAATGTCACTAGTTTTATGACAGTAATTTTGTCATATTATTGTTATAAAAGTAACAAGTTGTCATTTCAATAATCCTACACCATCCTGTTAGTAATGGTAATGATTATGATAAATAAATAAGGCAAACGTGTTTTTATGTATTTATGATGATTCGAATAATTAACATTTAAATTATACTATTTTCTACCACGAATTAAAGTGTTAATATAATCTAATATGTTGATAATTACAAAGTTTTTTCGATAACACAGTGGAAGTTCATAATTATGAATTAAATTATTTATAAAAACAAATCAGAGGCAAGAGAGAAACAAGAGAAAAAATAATAGTTTGGTTCTGAGGTTAGGATGCCGGCTGGGTTCGGCGAAAGCGCTTTAGGCTCATCAGCCATCCAACTGTGTTTTATTTATTTCTATAGTAAAATTTTAAAAAAATTGTTTTCTAAAATATTATTATCAATTAAATACAACCATGTATGAAGTAAGATTGAAGAAGAAGTAAATGCAAAATAATTTGATAAATAAAAATCTACGTCAGCCCCCTGTGTGGAGCATGTGATCGTCGCCCAGTTTCTCCAGCATATCCTACATATATTAAAGCAGTAATTTAGTAAATATTAGGTACCTGTAGGTTAAAAATAAATTTAAAAAATCTAAGCAACTCTTTAATGCATTTTTAACAAATTATATAAATATGAAGTCGATTTTACTTTTTTTTTGGACACAAAGTTCTAATGTACGCCATACACTTTTAAACATCACGAAGAAGCTCATATTGTGTCTACGTGGTATTTGTTTCAAAACAGATTAAAAAATACACTTGAAAATGAGAAATTCTTACTCTCCAATATTAGTGGAGAGTCAGAAAAGTCAGGATCCAAATTAATTGAATAATCACAAAATTTTTAACCTCGGTTACAAATTATTGCCTAATAATGTTACGATTATTAATTATGATTGGGTACATTGATTTTGTTATGAATGTTAATATTAATTAAACTAAACAGTCCTTGGTAAAATTTCCAAACAGGTTTGTGCTAATTAAATCTTTATTTATAAAAATAGATGTTGTTATAAATGTATATTAGTATGTATATGTGGCCGATGCATTCCAATACCATAATATATCCGATAGCAATGAAACTTTGGGGATGGAAGGGACTGGAGGGACCATAAGGATGGGAGGGGCGGATGGGACGGAATAATTTAATATATAATAGTACATAATATTTTAATTTACATATAGAGAAATAAATAATCATGCACGAGAAAGACAACGTCTGCTGGGTTTTGCTAGTTACATTATAATTAAATAGAGTAAATAGGTAGAATAATGAAACAATATTACATCAAACAAACTATGTAAATATATATTCACAACATCGTATTTAATATTTGTTCTTATATTGTCTGAAGATATGTTTTAATTTTGACAAAGCTACCATTACATATGAAAGCAATTACTTTTGGCAGTATAAACATACTAAATTATGAAAGTTGTTTAGTATCGTTATGTTTTGTGTAGGTAATATGTGTTATATGGAAGCTATTATTTTGTGATTAATGGTTATATTAAAATTGAGAAATTCTCTGGAAAGTACATATGTACCTCATCCAACTGTCGATTTGTTCAAGAGAATTCATTTCTCTTACCATATCGACAAAGTATCAAGCCAAGACACGCCAGATTTGTATTCCAGGTCTATATTTTTCATGTTTTCATCAACTTTGAAGCCAAAAAACACTAACTTGGAGGCTTCGCAGCATTTATGTTATATATATATATATATATATATATATATATATATATATATATATATATATATATATATATATATATATATATATTTGGATTTACTCAGAATTCGGAGTAGAACATTAAGTGTGACTGTCTGTGTGTCTGTGTGAGTCCCCTCCCCTATTACTTTTGATCCGCTCAATGCAACGAGCCTAAAATTTCAGAATATATACAGATAGTTATAGACCTACAAAACTCAGAATTCAGAATTTTTGTTTCAGTCAGGGGTTATCAACTTTTGTTTTTTTTTCTTTGTTTTTCCATGTATCTCAAAAGCTATAAAAGCTAGAACGCTCAAAATTGGAATGAATATAGACAATTAAAAAACCTCAAATTCATTTTTTTCAAAAACTTCTTTCAAAGAGTTTATAGTATATTTTTTTTATTATGACAAACATTTTTATGATATGTGTTTAACTGCCTATATTTCCAAAGTTTTTAAAAATATCGATAAAAGCTTAAACACCCCAGCTAGATAATTTAATTTTCTATAAAAAGTATAAACATTGTAGTAGTACATCTCAAACTATTTTTTACCATTTTTATAAAAAATTAAATTTAGTGACGACATCGTTTCATACAATTTACACTAAAATACACTACCCAATATCTACGGGGACTCAATAGTTTCATACTTACTCTCCAAACATACATACATACCATCATGCTGTTTTCATATTCTGGGTAGTAAAAAAAGACTGACCTCCATACTATCTTATCCTGACATACATATCTACATGATTTATATAGAAAACAAGTTTATAAACCTAAAAAAATGTTTACTTCATTTAAAAAAAAATAATTGGTTAACCTACATACATCCATATCAACTACTTGAAAAAATAAACAGCAATACAAAAATAATTACAAAATTAATTATGTGTTGATAATTGGTTAAATTTTATCTGATCTGAAAAAGAAATAGGGTCATTTTATCGATATGTGTTGTTTTATATTTTTATTATGAACAATTGACAACTGACATGAAGTTAGCAGGAAGCGGCCAGCCAAGATGGTGGTTGTCTGTGTTGCCAATATTAAATATATACACCATATATCACATCCCCACCCTTAGCTGGTCACCCCCAACCCTTACAAATCTTTACTTATAACTAGTTTATCATAATACACGAGTATTTTAACCTTCCAGGGATTTTGACAGTTCTACCATACCTAGTTACATATGGTTCATCATTTGTAGAATGTCCAACCTGTACACTATTCTCCCTTCTACTTAAAACAAAATTATCACAATTTAAATCATCATTATTACTATTCTTAGTATCATCATAATTATTATAATTTGAATTACTGTTATAACTATTATTTACATTATTAGTATTATTATCAAGTACATATCTTTTCTTTAAATGAATAACATTTCTTCTAAAAACTTTCCCCTTGCTATTTTTAACTACATATGACCTTGGTGAATCATGCTTTTTCACAACTATTGCTTCTTCCCAAATTTTATTTTTTAAATTTTTTACCCATACTTTATCATTAATATTAAAAAATCTTTCTTTATTCCTTACTGGATTGTATTGAAGTTTTCTTTTTTGGTTATTACTTACATTAAATCTATGTAAATCATTATATGAAATTACTTTTGGTATTAATTCTTTATGGTTAACTGGTAACCCATTTCTTAATTTTCTACTCATTAGTAATTGACTTGGCGAAAATGGTATACTAGCCAGCTGCGTGGATCTGTAATCTAATAATGCTTTGTACATACATTTGTTTTCATGATGAACTTTCTTCAAAATTTGTTTAGCAATACCCACACCCTTTTCTGCTAGAGCATTTGCTTTTGGGTAATATGGACTAGATGTATTAATCATAAAACCCCACTCTGATGCAAATTCATTAAACTCTTTACTATTAAAAGGGCTGTTATCACATCTTACATACAACGGTATCCCATGTATTGAAAATGTACATTTTAACTTTTTAACAGTTTCTTTTACAGATTTATCCTTAATGGGAATAATATCTAAAAACTTAGAATAGTAATCTTCTAAAATTAAGTATAATTTATCATTGTACTCACAGATGTCAATGGCAATGAATTGAAATGGCAATTTTGGCAACTCTGTAGGTGTTAAATTATCTTTTATATTATTGTTTGAAAATCTTTTACAAGTTTTACAGGAATTTATATAAACCTCTATTTCATTTGTCATTTTTGGCCAATACATCATAGATCTAGCTCTATTTTTACTTTTGACAATTCCAAGATGTGCATCCCCATGAATTTTTTCTAACATATTATTCCTGAGTAATTTTGGAATAATAACCTTATCATTTAAAAACAACAAATCTTCTTTACAATGAATATTACATTTAACTTTATAATAATTTAACAAAATTTCATCATCTATAAGTTTCTTATCAGTTGGCCATCCTGATTCAGTATAATACATCAGTTTATTTAAAATATCATCACTTTTAGTGTATTTCTTTAATAAAAATAATTTGTTCTTACTTAAAGGCAAATATTCACTTAATTGCAAACTATGTACAATATCGGTCATATTAGTTTCAGTATAATCATTATAATTATTTTGACAATCTCTTGATAAAATATCTGCGACTAACATATCTTTACCTGGCAAATACCTTATATTTAATTCATACTTTAATAGTTTTAATTGTAAACGTTGTAACCTGTTTGTGTTCTTATAAATTTCTTTTTTGACTATACTTATTAACGGTTTATGATCTGTATAAATTGTTACATTTTTATGACCATAAATATATTGATGAAATTTTTTGACAGCAAATACTATTCCTAACATTTCTTTCTCTACTATTGAATAATTACATTCAGTTTTAGTTAAACTACGTGACGCATAGCATACAGGAAAATTATCTTGAATCAAACAACAGCCTAATCCATTATTGCTCGCATCACTTTGTATAATTATTTCTTTATTAAAATCAAAATAACGCAATGGTTTATAATTACAAATCAAATATTTAATTTTTTCAAATGCATCATCCTGCTCTTTTTCCCATTTCCATCCAATATCTTTTCTTAGAAGCATTTTTAACTGTTGTAAGTTACTTGCCAGATTAGGTATGAACCTATTTAAATAATTTACCATACCAATAACTCTCTGTAACTCTTTAATATTTTTTGGTTTTTTCAAATCAACTATTGCTTGAACTTTAAATGGATCTGGTTTAATTCCATTTTTTGAAAAAATACATCCCAAAAATTTTACTTGATCTTTTTTGTATTGTAATTTATCACTATTAAATTTTACCCAATTTTTTCTTGCCCTCTCCATGACTGTTATCAATATTTCATCATGTTCTTTTTCATCTTTTGCTGATATTATTAAGTCGTCAAAATATACTGAAACACCATGTATATCACCAAATATGCGTAGATTCTCTCTTTGAAATACTTCAGGACTGCTGGAAAGACCAAAAGGTAATCTGTTAAGCTTGTATCTACCGAAAGGTGTTATAAATGTACACAAATAAGAGGATTTATTAGTTAGTTCTATTTGATGAAAACCATCTGACATATCGATTACTGTAAATACGTTTTTTCCAGATAACTTGTTTATTATTTCATCATATGTGGGTATGCTATAATGTTCTCTTCTGATGTACTTATTCAAATGAATTGGATTAATGCATAATCTTAAATCTTTATTTTCTTTTTCAACAATTACCAAATTATTTACCCAATCAGTTGGTTCTGTCACTTTTGATACAACCCCTTTGTTTTCTAAATTATTTAATGTTAATTTCAATCTGTCATATATACTAAACGGAATTTTTTGTAATTGTTTTACTACCGGTATAGCATCCTCTTTCAATTTAATATCATATTTAAATGGTAGCTTACCTAGACCGGTAAAAACATCTTTATATTTATTTACAAAATTTTCTTTATTATCGCTGTAAGTTAAATCATATACCCTCTTTATTAAATTCATTTCCTGGCAAGTTTCTAATCCTAAGATTGGTGCCGATGATACTTCAGCAACCACAAATTCAATATTGTAAAATTTATTTTTATCTTTACATTTGATATTAATTATTCCCTTTGAATTCAATTGAAATCCCCCATAAGTTTCAACATACACTCTTTTTCTTAAAATCATACTTTTATCTATACATAATTTATTAAATATGTTTAAAGGTAACACATTTATATTTGCACCAGAATCAATCTTAAATTTAACCGGAATATTATTAATTAAAATTGTATGATGCCATTGAATAGAATTTACTACCTTGTTTCTATTAAAACATCCTACTGCAAAATGATTCATTTTTTCACATATATTACATTTTTTTCCATATGCTGGACATTTCTTAATTTCGTGTTCTCTCCCACATTTTTTACATAAATATTTCTTATACCTATTTTTAGAGTAGTACTTATCTTTAAAATTATTAGTTGCAAACACTTCTTCTGTCACGATGTCATTATTATTACCCGTAATAAATTGATTTTGTGTTTCGCTCAATTCGGCAATCATAGCCCTTTTTATGATGTCATTTAAACTCTCTTCCGTTGTTTTTAACAATTCTTGTCTTGTATTTGTGTTCTTCATGCCTGTTATTAGTTGATTTTTAATCATTATTTCACTATAACTTTCATCACATTTTACACATTGAAAGTTACATTTATTTGCTTGATGTTTTAATTCAATTACATAATCCTTTAAAGCTTGATTCGTTTTTTGTTCCAATTTATTAAATTTGTATATTTCAATTGTTGTATTTTTAATTGGTTCACAATATTCATCAAAGAATGTTATTACTTCTTCAAATGTTGCGGTTTCTTTATTGTCAAAATTTTCGTAGATTGATAATCCCTTGTCATCTATGTTGCTTAAGAAAATCGCCATTTTTTGTTCATCTTTGCATTTGACATTTTCTGGCAAATTAAGTCGTATATTTATCCTTCTTTTGAAGATTTGCCACCTATTTTTTAAGTTGTCCTCTTCGAAACTAAATAGATTTCTTGTATCCATTTTGTATATTAATATTATTTAGTAGTTCAATACTATTTTATTCGTTTATTTTACCCGGGGCACCATGTGTTGTTTTATATTTTTATTATGAACAATTGACAACTGACATGAAGTTAGCAGGAAGCGGCCAGCCATGATGGTGGTTGTCTGTGTTGCCAATATTAAATATATACACCATATATCACACGATATGAAGTTTTTTGCTAAAATTAATCGATTTGTTTCATTTTATCTTAATTGTTTGACTATCAGTGATAAAAAATGTATTGTCTTCTATCGCGATATTATTTCATTTTTAACAACGAGCTAACTGCATTATTCATCAGCCTTTATTCGTCCAGTAATGAACATAGGTCTCACAGCTCTCTATCCTGGGCAGACCGCATCCATCCACCTCCAAAAGCATTACCAAATTGTTATAATCTGTCTTGAAAGTAAATGTTTCAAATCTGACATAAATCTAAATCAGTCGAGGCAGGTTTCGAATTCGTGATCACTGGGTTGCCAATACAGCGTGCTAACCACCCTGCTACTGATCCATCTTTATTTATTTGTTTATTTATGTATGGTTACAAACAGTCACAATTACAAAATACATAAAATAAGACAATACCCACATAAGGACCAGAATATGTAACACTATAATACAAAATTAATAAAAACACGTGAATGATGGTGTAGCTGAATCAAAAGGATCTAGGAGAGGATTAAAATGGAAGATTAACATACAATATTACTAGATGACACCACGATGGGAGCTCGATTTCGCCATTTATTGATTTATTCGATTTATTGTAGAAAGTATCCATTTTTTATGTTATTATTTTTTTGCTTAAAATGGCGAAATTAAAAGAAGAATATTATAGTAGCGATATATTTAAGTAGGTTTGTTACAATGACACTTTACAGATGATAACAAAAATTACTGCTTTATTATGATTGATACGAGGATATCTTTGGAGCGGAATGAGGAAGAGTGGAATTTTGAACGATTCGTGATATAATATAATTTTTCCAATATGTCAAGCATTTTTCGACCACCGTGGCACAGTTGGCAAGCCGTTCGGTTTCTGTGCGGGCGTCCTGGATTCAATTCCCAGCAGAGGAGAAATTTATTTAAATTCATTTTTCTCGCAAATATTGCTTCTCTGGGCTGGAAACACTGGTTAGTTGGAAGACATTGCCATACGGCAGTAAACTCGCCGCGGTGCAAGGAAGTGTTTATAAATATATACAATTCATTTACAATTTATTTACAATTCATTTACTGATAATAAAATTTGGATTAATATCGTTTTGGTAAGAATCTACTATGTAATCAAAATGAACACCTGTATTAAAAATAAACGGCAACGATACAAAAAACTTCATTATTTGAATTCAAATATTTACATAAATTATTAGATACATACATTTGTAAATATTGGTGATATAAATTTATCATCTACCAACTGTACGAGAAATCGACAAATTTAACGACAAAAAGTAATCCCAACAATCTCTTATTCAAATATTGAACATTTCCTTGACATTTCGCTTCGTGGATATCTCTGGGGATATTTGATTCCTTTTCTATGTCAGTAATCCAAAAAGTCACCGAATTAAAGGGAAAAAATCCATTTTCATTAGTCACCATGTCCTTTATATTTGACAATCTTCTTAACATCTCAATAGAGACGAAGTTGGAATATTATAGAAGAACCAAGAACTCAAGGCACCTACAGGGCTTACGACCTGTCATCGGCTGGTATACGAGATCACTTTATGCGCTTGCGCAACGTTCACCAATTATGCCTTCTTATTGAGTTCCCTTATCAATGTAATTTTTGAAAAATCTATATATTTGAATAATGTGTAACAATTCACCCGAAAATAAGGAATTATACTAATGCCATCTATGAAGTAACGAAGAAACATTTTTGTAATGCCATCTATTAATTGGTTGGTTTATTTGTAAACAATGAAAGCAACATTCCTTATAAATGAGGTGACGGTGTCTCGCACAGATGTCACCCTTGAACCGCGCCAGAAATATTATTTCACTTTTGGCTTGTTTATCTACTTGTACCTGTGTACGTTAATCGAATATTTTTTAAATGCATACCTATACGTAAACATAGGATTTCTTTGATCAATGTTTCAAAAAAATCCAATGTTTGCGTATATGCATTTAAAAAAATATTCGATTTGAAATTATTTAAATGATAACTACCTCTTTCTTCTATGTACCACAACATCGCGGTATATTGGGACTATTAAGGGTTTGGTCGAGGTATAAAATAAAGATCAAGTTCCCAGATCTATGTACCTACGTTACATAGCATTTCTCGCTAGCATATGAATTGTTTATACAAATATTGTTAAAAATGTTCAACGGGTGGAAGGGCGAGTGCACTGGAATAGTAATGAAGTGAAACCGTTTTTATAAATATAGATGGTTTACCAAAAATAAAAAAATAATTCTCGTACACCAACCACTCTGCAAGGGAAAAATAATTGGCCCCATCGCTGAGCGATAAAATGAAATACAAATATATTATGCTTAGAGTAATTAGCTCATGGACTCCTATGGTCTAGATTCTAGATTATCAATTTATAACTCAATATACCTAATTTTGTTTAAAATATTTAATCGATTTAAGATAAGATAATTCTACATTATTGTTTATCCAAGTGTCGATTTGTTTGAAGAGAATTTATTTCTCTTAACATATCGACAGAGTTTCAAGCCAAGATACGCGAGATTTGTATGCCAGGTCTATGTTTTTCATGGTTTTTTTCAACTTTGAAGTCAAAAACGCCAACTTAGAGGCTTCGTAGCATATATTTTTGTTCTATATATGAATTTACTCAGAATTTGGAGTAGAACATTTATTGTGTCTGTGTCCCTCCCCCCTTTATAACTTTTGATGACCTGGGGGGGCAAGTCTAGTCTAACCGGCGAAATCAAAACCCTCGTGATTACCCATATAATTATCATATGGAGTTCTATGAAATCTAAAGATATTATATACCTCTATATAATAATTATATCCACGATATGGGTAATCGTTAGGGTTTTGATTCGGTTGGACCAGACTTGCCCCCCTGATTCTTCCAATCTAGTAATACGTCATCAGACTATATTTATATTGCAAATAATATAATTTATGACTACCTCAAATTACTAAGACTCGATTTATGTACATATCTTATTAATGTTATAATTGTATTTACATATAAATCAGAATATTATCACCGTTACGATGGCATAATGATGAATGAGTTACCTTCGGTTTATGTCGTTCGTACATTGACACTTCTTGACTAATGTGATTTCATTATTATGACTGACATTTTTTAATCCAGCGATTACTGTTATCGTAAGAAAATAAATAGTAACTTGGCACACGCCACAACAATATAAATAAGAATAGAAGTTCTCTTGTTTTAAATGTGATAAAAATATATTTATTAAATCGTGAAAACAAAATAAGATAGCTCACATTTTCTCCGGATCTTCATATACAGTACGTTCTTCGTCACCTTCGGGATAAGACTGTGTGAAATGAATTTCGGTTTAAAATTTTATGATATGAATGTTTGTGATAATTCAACCATGTGGACAGTTGTGATGATGAGGTGGGATGCTTTAAACAGTGAATTAGCTTAAACATTAAATTAATTAGTATTCCAAGTGAGGTTGAGATTGTATTTATAAATAATGTAATTAATATTGAGATGGTATAAAATAAATAAATAAATTACAGCGCATTATGAGGATCAGTTTTTAGTTCACCAGTATCTGCTGGTATTTAAGATAACGTCTAAAATCTAAAACCTGTTGTCGGTAATCGCTCTCGAGTGTTCAATTTACCTATATATTTACAAGAATTCTAGTTTGAACTAATAAGGCGAAGGTCAGTTTTATGTTCATCTAATCTAATCATCTTCATCGGCTATCTATCGACCTGTATTGGACATTGGCCTGTCTTATCGACTTCAAAGACTCTATCCTCTGCTACTGATTTTTATTTGACCATCTTGCTTGTGACCTACCCGGGTCCACCGATTGTCAGCTGTCCTCACTATATGGTCAACCCAATTTATTTCACTTCGTTTCTTGCTCCTATCTAATAATATTTACTTTTATAAATTATAATTATCTACAAATTTTCGTAAATATTCTTGGCGATTATAATTTTTTGGTAAGTTTAGCTTGAAAGATATTGTATCCCTCTCTCTCTCTGACTATTGTGTATCTTCAAGTTAAGCAAAACCCTTAACTCTATAAAAGTTTAACAAAGGATTATCTTGAAATGCCGATGAAAGTGAGGTACAATTATAACTCTGATTACTATGGAATAACTTTCTACGGATGTCATGTAGACAGCATACTTTTAGTTGCATAGAGTTATGAAGTTTAATTTACATTATTTATTTTATTTTATTTTACTTTATATTGTGTAACTAACAGGTACTATGTTTAAGATTAACTTAACGCGCACCCAATAACAAGTTACCACATTCTGGAGACTTTCAGACATCCAGAATGTAAACACAATTAAAAACTGTGTCTCTACCGGGAATCGAACCCGGGATCTTTGGATCAGATACCTAACCAACTGAGCCACGAAGGTTGACATATTGATATCATGTAAAGTGCATTGACACAGAGCCGATTAATTTTCTATGGACAACGGTTAATCTCTGCTCTAGATAGCGTATGTCAAAAGCACAGAGTAAAAGTCAAAAATTTCAAATTAGGTGTTACACAATTTCTGAAGTGGTTTTGTGATTTCTTTGACCAATTTGGAGAAAACGACATGTATTGATTTAAGATGTGGATTGTTTCAGGCCTTGGTCCATGGATTCTCCGAGGCCAGGTGAAGATGAGGCACCAAAAGATCCAGCTGCCCGACAACCGGTCCACCAAGAATATACAGAACAGGATTTTGAAGGTAACGTATTAACAAAAATATATTTTTAACTTGAGTTGAAGAATTTATAGGATTAAAATAATTGTATGAAACATAAAAAACAATTCTAAAATATTTCAATAATGATACCAAATAAAAACGAGTGGGTTGTGGCCGACACTAAACTCTATAAACTATAGTAAGTGTTCGTTTTTGTTATTTTTGAAAAGTTGACAATCTCTAAACGCATTTTATGAAGTACATTTCTATTAGATTCTTAAACAAATATTAAGATTCCCATAGAACAAAAGTTTTCACAATACACCATACACACAAAAACATGTCACGAAACTCATAGTACGTATTTTCTACATGATACCTGTTGCAAGCAAGATGAGCATCACTAGCAAGATGAGCACATATGAGACAGTGTATCAATGTTGATGAGGCGATGTAGTATGTGTCAAGATAGAAGAATGCGGTGTTCGGTTCTCACTGCCTACCCCTTAAGGAAGATAGAAATGGAGAGCAAAGAATACACTTTTCTATAGAGACACATACAATATCAATATGAAGTTGATTACTCAATGTTCCCTTACAGAAGCTATTTTACTTCTGTTATATATATTTTTTCTACTAATATGAAATTTATTTCACATTGATATTATGGCAAACCATAGATTTTTTCTTTGAATTTTGACGATCGTTGAATTAATTTTTCCTGAGTGTATTTTTGTTATATCAAAATTTCAAATAGTATAAAAATACCTCGATTTTCCAGACCGTGAGAGCTTATTGAAAATTTGGACAGATGAAATAATAGAGAAAATCAGCTATAGGTCTATGCACTTTACACATAATGATGTTAATATGAAGTCGATCGGACTTATAGTTTGGGCTGTAGAAAGGACACAAAAGGACAATCCATACGCCGTACGCCATACATACAAAACACATCACGACGAAACTCACAGTGTACACTCTCTACATGATACCCGTTGAGAAGTTGAAAAGTTGTGAAATCATGACTCTCCACTATTCCATAGTGTGGAGAGTAAAAATTCCAATGCATCATACTTTATTTTAGATCAATATTCTAACTTACTGCAAAAACGATATTTTACCAATCGTCATAGTTATCTTAGAGTGCTTTCATTTCTCTTGTCAAATAAACGTCAAATTAAAAATTCTATAATACCAAAGATGCCAAAAAGTAAATCATGTCATGAATCCAATAAATATTTTATCCTATAGGTACCTACCCACCAACCAAAATGAACTAACTTCAAATCCGTATTAAATATTAAGCGGAATATCGTAGTTATAACTTTGGAAGATTTTATCTAATAAATGTGCGTAATAAGACTAGCTTCGATAAAGTTTTTCATTTACAACGATACATTTTTCCGTCTTCAATTTTCAAAAAGCTTTTAGTTTCAAGAAGACAAGGTTATTGATTTTTTAATTCAATAATAAATTTATAAGAAAAAAAGCTATCACGTCGCACCACATTTAATTTCTACCTGCTCCACGTATCGAGACATAAAATAATTTACTTTTCTGAACTCTATTAAAGAGCATATTGGATAGATATAATTAAAAAATGTAGTATTTGAAAGTTAACATGACATGTATGATCAACTTTATTAAAAGTTTATACGTACTAAGGTCTAATATGATAAATGAGTTAATTATTTTTATGAACGGTACCTAGTTTTCTGAATAAGCCTAACCATGAGCCTATTTACTAACACCTGATAGTAAAGAGGCTCATGGTTAGTTGTAAAAGCTTCAATTTGTAAGTTGTACAATTATCAAAAAGCCCACAGGATAATTTCCGAGGTTAGATCAAAAAGTAGGTAAAAGTAGGTCCAAAAATCCGCAATAGCCCGAGGTAATTTTAGACAAAAGCAAATGACAACGAGTAACTTTGCCATAATGGAATCATAATATTTTTGTAGCTATCGTAAAATAACTTATTGACATAAAAATAAAAAGGATATTATATTTTTATTCAAGGAATTTATTCTGTTAAGTTTGCAAATAAATAAGTCGTAATAGTTTTTGTAATGCAGGGAGTACATATTATTATACAACAATAAGAAAACGTATATTTATAAGGAAATATATGTAGGATTCAAACTCGGGTCCATTAGATTGCTAGTGCACGAACATTTTATGCAATATTCTACAAACATACTGAAAATCACTTACTAATAATCGGCAACATATCTAGTCAATAAGTTTAAAATAAAAAAATACGATCGTAGTTAAACGTGAAGTTTGAACCTAAGCAAAATAAGGGGACCTCACTGCCTCATGATACCTTTATATACCGAACAGTTCATTAAGATTTCATTACCAACTACACTACAAGGGCTCCATCGAAGCTAAGGTGAAACTCGCCTGCAAAAAATTGAACGTACTATATAGAGCGCGTAGATATTTTACTAAGACCCAGATATGTATACTCTACAAAGCGCAAATACGTCCAATTATTGAATATGGTAGTCACCTCTGGAGTGGCGCTCCCCAATACCTACTGAATACCCTCGACGCTGTCCAAAGGCGTACTATACGTCTGATTGATGATCCATTACTGACTGATGGATTGCAATCACTAGAACACAGACGCAGAGTCGGTATTTTAAGTTTATTCTATAGATACTACCACGGGAATTGCTCAGAAGAACTTGCATCTTTGGTCCCTCCTCCACCCACTCGCAACAGAGTCACTCGCTTCACTCAATCGCAGCACCCATTCACAGTGGACCTTCAACATATACGAACAAGTCGCTTCTCGAACTCCTTTATTAATACAGCAGCCCGACTGTGGAACGATCTTCCGAATTCTGTGTTTCCACCTTCGTACAACCCGGGTCTTTTCAAAATCCGAATTTATAAACTCTTTTCTAGATTGCAAACCCCTCCCAACGCTACGTAGTTCGCTTCTTCGGAAGACTAAAATGGACCCAAATCCTAATACGCTAAATCTAGTCACTAAAAACATGATTTATTAAAACCGCCTAATAACACTAGTGTTCACCAAGGAACATCAAATGGATCATCAACTAACTACCTGCTCGGAGCTCAAATCCTTGAGTGCATCACTCAGTGAATTTGTATTTCACCAACTAAAAACCAACATTCTTAATTGAGCCCTAGGCTTAACTCTCCTTAAATTTCCGGTGTACAGGAATACGAACTCAAGTTAAATTATATAGAAATATTTAAAAATCAAGAACACATAATTTATCTTGTTTCCTTTATTAAAATAACAATCAAATATTATTCAGTATGTAGTTCACAATTATTACAAGTTTTTGAAATTGTTTGAAAAAAAGTATTACTTTGATCTCATCAGTATGTATATTTACATTAGTGTCGTGAATGGCCGCGAGCGCTGTATACCTGATACCATGTTTACAAACATATCGCATACCTGCTATTCTACCCCTGCTACCTGTGTTATTGTGCATATCGCCATTATTGTTTTTGTTGACATCGATTTTGCTGTTTTAAATGAAATTCAATTTTATTTAATAAATACAAAAAGCAATGTTTTGACATCATGAATACCTAAATTCTTTTGTTCATTTCGCCCTGGGTAAGCGCTTCTGTCTATTTCATTGGCTAATTCAACTATTATTTTCACAAACCCAGTCTTTCGTGATAGTAATATAATATCTGGATAATATAGAAATATAATATAAAATATAACAACAAGTGCTAAAATGTAAAAAAATTAGTTACAAAATACGTTGATGAATGACTTGATCCACAATAGACCGTCACTTAAGAGTTGAGTCGCCGGCGTCACTTAACGGTAGTAAGATTGTTTGGTGAAACGAAATTTTACGCTAAGCGCATCAAAAAATTGATTTTAGCGCTTAGGAACCTTGGTGAAAGTGGGGGTGAAGTTACGCGTTAGTAAGGGTAACTATCGCGTGCGTTAAAAAAGGTTTATACGTGATTTAAATTATTGGAAATCCAAAATTTGTTGATTTTTTGCAATTTAAGAACAAACCTTACTTGAAATGAAAAATCTTTATCGGTCATTCACTTTGATTTTATGCACTCTTTTAGCATATACAAGATTTATTTCTCTACTACCCGATTTCCCCAAGGCTCCTTAACTTAAAAAATCACATTTATGAACCACTTAGCGCAAAATTGCATTTCACCAAACAATCTTAGCCTCGCTTAGCGACGTCGGCGCATAAAATTTTAAGTGGCGGTCTCTAGTGGATTAACCGTCATAAGCGTCACTTAACGCGTTTGACAGATAGATATTTGGGTTACGATTTCGTCGCAGAGTTGTTTTATTTATCTTTTTTTTTTTTTTTTAATTTATCTTTTTTTTTGTAAAATTTAAGTTATATTTTGTTTATTATCATCTTGGAAGATGGCTGGATTCGTGAAATCGTTGAATAGACATGCTCCATCCGTTTGTTTTGAAGTAATTGCCGTGTTTTTTGAAACTAATTCAATTAATTTAGTTTTTTCACTGGGGGTAAAATTTGTAGAACGCTTCCTTGGTTTATCCATAATTATACTCTGCTAAATATTATAATCTGATAAATATGCGCATCCCGTGTCGAACAATCTCAACAATCAACAAGTGCGAAGCGAATAAACAGCCATGACAGCGAGTATATCCTAGGATGTACACCTATTTTTTAAACCAAACCTACAAAAGTTTGGTAAAAATAGATTGGTTAGGTTTGTCTGTAGTTATAATTGCGGCTGGCATGAGCCAGTTGCATTGTATATTAAAAAAAGTAACAAATATTAAAATAAAATAACTAAATTGGTTTGAATACTAAATAAACTGTCTGTACATGATGTGTCAAAAACAAAAACTGGTGTACAAATAAGGCTACCCTGACAGCGAGCGCCGCTAGCGCCATCTGTTGGCGCCAGCGGCAATTACCTGTACTCATGAGATCAAAGTAGTACTTTTTTATAATTAATTTATATATAGAGTAAAAGTCGTGAAATTCACACGTTAGAATATTTTAATGATATTTTTATTGTTTATTATGTATTTCTTATTTGCATATTTTTTAAAGTAACGTTATCTTGAGTCCATATTCATGTTCACCGGAAACATAACAAAAACTAATCCTGACCTTAGCTTAGTGTGGCTGTTATTTGTTGGTGAAATGCAAATTTATTAAGTAAGCCACTTAAGGATTTAAGTTTCGAATGGGTACTTAGCTGATGTTCGATTTTGAGGGACCTTGGAGAAAGCGGCCGTACGACACATAGTTATGGAGTAATTAAAAAAAAATGCTGTAAAAGAGGATATTTTTAATATTATTTCTAGGGGAATTCAGCCTGAATTTTAAAATTGTGTGACGAACATTCACTAGAGAAATGTTGAATACACTTATGGTATTTTTTCTAGAAACACACTGTTTAAAATATTTGAGGAATTTGATTTGAAATTGGGGTGTTTAGGTTTATATGCCCCCTTAAGGACTGGTAAGGACGGTAAATAGGTTATACAGACATAGGGAAGACAGATTATGTATAGATATTATGGTTAGAGGAAATACCTTACCGAGCAATCCACGTGCTTAACCCACATAAATTGAATTGATAGGGTTGAAAATATTTACATAATATTATTGAGAAAAGCAGACACAGATATACATAAAATTATATTGTTGTAACCGATGACATAAAAAACGTTAATGTAGACTATTAACACTAAGTTCAGCAACATACATTTTGGAATCAATACTGAATTGTCAGGGCCGGATAAATCATAGAACAACCCGGAACAAGAAATCAGGGCGCTTGTCTAAAAAGGGCGCTTAAAATCCTAAAATGTTAATTATATAAATCAAAAATTCCCCAGGTATGGCACTCGGTTCTCTCTGCCTTCCCCGAAAGGGACACGGCGTGATGGTGTGTATGATAAAATTCTGCGGTGTTAATATCTTGTCCGTCTATTACCGTGTTATTCGTAAACATATATAGTCGATTCACACACACACACACACACACACACACACACACACACACACACACACACACACACACACACACACACACACACACACACACACACACACACACACACACACACACACACACACACACACACACACACACACACACACACACACACAAAATAATCATTCTAATAATTTACTTGCTAAAGTGTTAAATTATCTACATAATGAAGCCAGCGCCCCCCTGTCTGAAATCGCCCGGGCGCTTCATAATGAATTTCATATGAGATGATAGCGGCGTGTTTGAAAACATTCCAGATGCTACACGCCACAGTAACTTTAATTATACATTATACTAAGAACTCTTATTGCTTGTTAATGAAACTACATAAGCCGTTTAAATAAGCGGAACCTGTCAGCAACTAATAGCAAGGTTTTCTAAAAAAGGGAAACGAAGTTCTTTAGAAATGTTATGATAATTTCAGTGAAGTTTTCCCTTTCGACTTTAGCGACATACTTACTTATTTTCTTGATATCGGTCGCCGACTTGTCACCTGACTCTTTCAATTATTCATATATTATTGTTTCTATCTCTCTCTTCTGTCTGATGTCAAATGTTAACACGTGTCCATATTTTTTACGAGTCTAGTATAGACCATAGATTTTAATATATACCTATAACTAGATGGAATACTAGTCGGCAAAGTGTATCGAAATCAATGGGAGATTTCGTGTGCTGTTTTGTGTAAAATTCATTGGCATACCTCGTTTTATTAATATTAATTTATGTAGGTATTTATTATACCAAGAACTTATTTAGTGTTTTGTGTTAATTAGAATCGCGATTTGTTTTTTTTATTTTAAGTTTGGTGTGATTTTAAATTTTTACTGGAATTTGATAGTTATATTGAGTTTTTTTTAATTAAAAATAGTTTTTATGATATTTTTAGTGTTAACATTAGTTATTAAGTTTAGTTTATTTACATAATACTTGAGATAGTTAAAAGGACTTTTAAATTATATTTTACTTTAAACGGTTTATGTGATGATCCAATACTTTAAAAATTGTAAGACCTAAGGTTTTAGTTTAAAATGCCTACTTCTCAGGATACGGTACATACATGAATAGGAATAGGTAGAATTATAATTTATTTTTGTTCTTTGGTTTATATTAATATATTGATTTTTACTGTATAATATTGCATAATATACTGCATAATATAATATTGAAATTCCAAACATTTGAGAAGGAGGGGGGGGGGGCGGTTTGAAATATATTGCTCTGGGCGCAAAAACATGTTTATCCGGCCCTGTGAATTGTATATAATTAGATTCGTAATACAGATTTATAAATAAATATTTTTCATTTAATATTAAGGTATCATGACTCGATTAAATTAAATTAAGAAATACATATAAACATTAAATATTCGTGATGAAATTTCATAGAAAATCGATAGTAAAATAATGTTTTGAAAAATCAGTTTGCTGTTAAACTTTTTGAACACTGACTTGTATATGTCACTTTCAAACCATCGTTATAGAGTAACATGAGATAATATTAAAATTAAATCAAGACACAGTTAGTAGTGTAAGTACCTAAATTTTAAATGTCAATAATTCCAAGACTCTCTATCCTTTGCTGTTTGAGACGTTAATTGAATAATTAAACCCATCATCTACCTTAGAGAGTTCACCTATTTTGATTCAAAGACATTTAATTATTTCCTATAATTCGGCAAACGGTCTAAGGATTACCATTTCCACTTCATCCCTCTCCCTGATCCTATCCTCGTATGAGACGTGATAGATGTTGGGGCAAATTTCATCAGTTTAGGAATATTCTTATTAAATTATATCACTGGAAATTTCATTACCCTTTTTGGTATGTTGAATCCATGAAACATTACCGCGATGTTTGAAATTTCTCCACAATCGTGAATATGACTATTGTCGAACGGGCTCATGCTAAAAAGATAAGCGGAAACCAACCATTGAAGAAGAAAACGAAATGAGAATTATGTGAGATATAATAAAAATTGGTTTTGTAAAGAATAAAAATGGTATGTGTTGCAATGCAACTCGGGCTTAGAGAATTTAGTGGACTGTATCCAACTATCGATTTGTTCAAGAGAATTTCATTCTCTTATAACATATCAACAAAGTATTAAGCCAAGACATCGAAGTGAGTGCTATTGTTTCACCTAGGTAGCGCAGCCCTGCGTCTAACTATATACGGTTCAATGTTCATGTTTAACTTACTACATATTATTTATTTGGTATGAATGTATGTAATAATATATTTTGAAACATTTTAGTAGGTATTTAGTAAGTGATATATCGTAGGCCACGTCACCTACCCGTGCGTATGCAGTCCTCCGCTCACCCAGTCCGACGAAAGATGTGTAGTCTGTATGCCCAAACATAACACTACACATAATAATAATATGGTGTTTCCTGTAACGATGATTCACGGCGATATTAAACACTCAGCGCGACATAGCGTAGTCCGAATGATTTGCGTTCGAGGTCGGCAGCAAACAAGTACTAGGTTGGTGTGTAGCAGAAACGTAAAAGAGGAATTACATAGAAGGGAGGGGGAAGGATGAAAAAAGGTGATTTGTATTATATAATAATACTAAACATCATGTTTGGTTAATTAAAAAATACGGCCATTTGTTGCTAACTCTCTATGTGCATCATTTGGCGGCTGTAAAATTTCCCAGTTTTGAATCAGTATTCTCAATTTTGACCAGATTCTTCAATTCAACTAATTATTTTAGAGCGAAATTTTAAGCAAAAAATAGATTGAAGTTACATACATATTTTATGTGTGAGACAACCTATTTACATTTTTTGATTAAGTCCTTTATTAAAAATCAATGAATAGCTTAAAATGTGAAATAATTCACAATCACCTTCGTAGGTATATATTTTGGCACATATGTATATGTAAAGGAAAAATAACGAGATGACCGTTAATATCACAGTTCCATAGAATTCATAGAAATATTAATTTCGACCATTATCAAATCTAGCTTTTGAGGTTCTACATAGATTTTGCTTTTGTGATAGATACGTGATCGAACATGTAGGTATATAGTTATGTTTATACCTACGTTAAAGCTAGCATCGACAAGAGAAAAGGTAATTCATGACTACTGGAATATGAGGGTATAAAATGTACCTGACGAATGTAATTCAATTCCATCATTTTATGGCAACATATAAAACTATTACTTTTATTTCTGATGGCTTTTTATATTTGTCTTTTTTCTATTTGTTCAATACGTGAAAGGTTTGCGGTCATGTTCGAAACAATAATTTTATTGGCAACCGCTCAAAAGAAGTGGATTTTTCCCATCACAAAAGTATATATTTTATTTATTTTATCCTTTTGCATTTTTTTATGTTTAGAACTTTTCAATTATGTGACATTAAAGTTTATAACTGTCCATTCAATAAATATAGGAGTGAGATGTTTGTAGATAATATATTTTTTACTGTTACGTGGGCGTGAAAGCTTGTGTAATTCAAGATTTATACATTATACATAATTTATGTAAAGTAAAATATTTTTTTAATTTTATTTTATATACAATAAAAGTTTGAATACACTACACTTGTTTATTAACCACCTTTCTCTATGCGTTCAACACTCCTTTTGAAGAATGGAGTACATTGCGTGATGATAAAGTATATGAATATATAAAACTAAAAAAATACATATAACTAGACTATTGTTCTGTAGATACAACTATAATCGTTTACTCATAACATTTGGACTGCAAAAATATATTCTCACAAATACCTTGCTACTCCTTGACCTCATTACTGAGGATGGCGTCTACACTTAATCATCCGCTGAATGGACCGCCTCCATGTAGGAAGAGCTTCAGTGGTTGAAGATCTTGTAGTGGATCTGACAAGATCACTCCATCGGGTTGGTGAGTGACCTCTGGATCTTTTACCCTCCATCCCTCCCATTACGACGAGCTTCTCGAGTTTATCTGGGGTCCTTCTGGCAATATGTCCAAAATACTGAAGGATGCGCTGTAGGCAGATTGCTGACAGTCGATCCTTTATCTGCAGTTCATTAAGAATGGACCCATTTCCTAGCAGAACATGGTATTAGCAGCATTATCCGCCAACATCAAATGTAGAAAACATCAGGTGATGGGTAGGTATTAATGTTGTAGGATAAGTGGACTGTATAAAAAACCATCTCAGTGATGCTTCCTATTTTGCTGTTTCACAATGATTCTTTTTCTGTGCACTGTTCGAAACATCCACACGCGGTGATCTTCAAACTTCAATCTAAACTTTTTGTTCACTTGTCACTTATTATTACCCAAAATTATTGCGACTTATCTTTCAAAGTGACAATTCCCCAACATATCGGTGAGGGGACAATGCTAAAGAAGAGATACGTAGAAATAAATCATCACATCGCAATCCCAAATATATAATTATAATTTATAGCATATTTTACAATATTGTATAATATTATTGACCATACACGCATCCTCTATCATTTTTATGTATTTGATGAAATCCATGATAGAATTCTAAATTATATTTCCATAGTATACCTATTTCTATCCAAATTGTTTACCCTTTTGAATAAATTTATGAGTTATGGTATTGACCGGTGTATTTTATACTACAGTAAAATTTTAAAGTTTTGACTGCAACGTGCTGCAACGAGACGTTTTTAAAATATATTAGTTTTGATGAAAACCTATTGATATAATTGAACAATAAAATTCGGTCAAAAGGCATTAATATTATTTTTACTTGAACAGTCTTTCAATCAGTAAATGAAAAGATGACCCCTGTAGTCGAAAAAAATATGAGATCCTTTCATTTATAAACTTAATAAGTGAGTTTCATATTAAACCAGACTCGATCATCAGAATTCTGAAATCTATTAATTCACACTAATCTTTTTGGAAATTACCTCAACAGAATATAGCTCAGGTATCGACTTAGAAATGATCGAAATTCATTCAACGGTTGTTGTAAACCAATATATTATTTTTTCCTTTGTCATTATTTGTTCTTGAATGTTAGCTCCATGCCAAATATTTATTGCTTAGGTATATATCTAACTAACCAATTACAACTAAAGTTTAAACTTTTAATCGGTCTTTACGATTACTAGTCTTGATGTTAAGATTGGAAATGCCCATTGAGTAATAAAGTCAACCAGATAGAAATTGGATATTTTAACGACTCTTAAATTGTAGTTATGTATTTATAAAAATCTCAACAAATATAAATGTCATATTTGTTATTTATTTCAATCAGTTTGAAATTATTTTTTAGAACTTAAAAAAACAGAAGATCTCTGCATGCTATTTAACTTTAATGATATTAAATCGATATTATTTTTTTATTTTACACATTTATAAAAAATAATTAAATCAGATTATATGATATTATGCTCTCTTTTAAGAAATAATAGGCATGCAATTACGAAATTGGCACAAAATTTCATGTAAAGTTCTATATAAAAGTGATTTTTTCTTGATCAATCGACTCATATCTTTTGATCGGAAAACCATTAAAAATTTATGGTCTCTGTACACACAAAATAATGAACATAAAATTAAAAGAGAAAAGAAATTTTCCTTTGAAATACCAACCTCGCTTTGTAAAGTAATTAAAACCGCATCCGGCCGTTAATGAAATTGCTAATTGAGTACATACATACATACCATCACGCCATGTCCCTTGAGGGGTAGGCAGAGAGAACCGAACGCCACATTTTCCTATCCTGGCACGCATCCCTCGCTTCGTCCACATTCATGCATCGTCTCATACATGCTCGTCTATTGCTCACACTTCTAACATTTCCGTCTTTCGAAATTTCGTTCACATGGTCGTGCCATCCCTTTCTTGGGCGTCCCCGACCTCTCAATCCATTCCTTTCCGCTCTGTATATTTTCTTCGTCAGGCGCTCCTCATTCATTCTCCCCATGTGACCAAACCATCTCAATGTGTTCACTTTCATTCTAGTAATGACATCTTTCTTCATCTTACATTCTTTCCTTATGTCTTCATTTCTTACCCGGTCATACATCGTTCTATTACAAATCCTTCTTAACGATCTCATTTCAACTGCATTTATTCTACTTTCATGCGTCTTCTGCCATGTCCAGGTTTCACTTGCATACGTCAAGGTTGGCACTACGACGGCGTTATGAATGGCAACTTTGGCATCCTTTGATATGTTGCGATCATTCATAATTGGTCTTAGTGCTCCATTCACTCTGTTTCCTGCCATAACTCTTCTTTCGATCTCTTTATCGAGTCGTCCATTCCGTTGAAATATGCTATGACGTTGGGTATGACAGTGTATCAGCTGAACTTATAAAATATGGCGGCGAACAGACGTTGGAGTGGTGTCTCTCTCTTTTCAACAAATGTTGGGAAGAAGGACACACTCCCTCAGACTGGAGAAATGCAGTCGTTGTATCTTTGTATAAAGGTAAAGGATCGAAGCTCGACTGCAAAAACTATAGAGCCATAAGTTTATTAAGCACAGTTGGTAAGATGTATGCAAGGATCCTGGATCAAAGAGTGCGAAAGATTACAGAAAGCAAGATATGGGATGTCCAAGGTGCGTTTGTGGGCGGCAGAGGATGTATAGACCAAATTTTTTCTCTGCGCACGGTCACAGAAAAGGTTCTGGAAAAAAAACAGAAAATTTTCTGTGCCTTCATAGACCTAGAAAAGGCGTATGATAAAGTTGTTAGAGAAAAATTATGGGATATACTAGCAGTGCATGGAGTGAAGAGCAAACTGATACGCGCAATCGCGTCATTATATGAGAACAGCGAAGCATGTGTTCGTGTCAACGACAAAGTGACAACGTGGTTCTCTATAAATAATGGCGTTAGACAAGGGTGCGTGCTATCTCCATGGCTCTTTAACTTGTACATTGATTTCTGCATAAGAGCCCTTAAGGATGAAAGCAAGGGTCTGAAATTGAGTACTGTAATGGTGCGAGATTTGATGTATGCAGACGATAAAGTTCTATTAGCAGAAAGTATGGAAGAGTTACAGTATCTTGTAAGTCTGGTATATGAAGGATGTATAGAGAATGGACTTAGGATAAATGCCAGCAAATCAAAGACAATGGTCTTTGAAAAGAGTGAAAGCAGAACAGCGTGTAAAATAAGAGTAGAGAACGAATGGCTCGAGCAAGTCGACGAATATGTGTACTTGGGAAGCATTGCTAATTGAGTATTTATCAAAAATCTAAAAATATTCTCACAAAATAGTTAACAAAAAATTTTGTGCAATGATAAAGTCATACATTGCGTATTTTACATATCAGATAAAAATTCATAATATCAGATTAAAATTCAGTCCCAGATGTGAAAAAATATTGAAAAATTATTATTAGTTACTATACATACGAGACCGAATTGCATTTTTTCGTCTCTTTAGTGAGGCGTTATATGCAAGTAATTGCATTACATATTTCATACTTACAAGTTTGGTTGCAATTTGCAATTTGGTTACAAAAAAGTTTGGTTGCAATACGTTGGGCTGCGTTCAGATAGGACACTCAACGAGTGTCAGATGTACCTGAAGTTGCAGATTATGTCGTTTTTCACATCAATCTCACTGTACGCTTTCGAGAGGCGTTTCAATCTGAATGCAGCTTGGAGCGTTTTAAATGTCAAATGCATAGAAGAGATTTTATCAAATCAAATGTCATTAATCATGCACGTGTCGTTACATTCTCGTCGAAAGACAACAATTGGACATTGGAGTAAATAATGCTTTCTGACATTTTATCGGAAACTTTTGAACGATATTTTTAATAAATTAACCTCTTTGTGAATGTATATTGTCATAAGATATAACGTCAATTGACATAACAGATACCACAGATAAATCATAATTTATCTTATCTCGGGTAAAATAGAAATCAACAGTTACATACCCGTCAAAGCGTTTTTCATCTGACGATTTTACAGAGCGTAGACTCGACCTTCAATCTGAACGCGACAGAGTGTCTTCATAGCGTCTCGTCTGTTTCCGGTCATTCTGAACGAATTAGAGCGTCGCTACGTGCATTATACTTTAGTGTTTTTTTTGTTTTCAGCGATCAATGCTATTATTTTTATTTATGAATAGTGTAATGTATTATATTAACTTGGCTGGCTTGCGTACAGTAAGTTTATAATATATGGACCTACAACACGTTATTGATAAATAAAAAAACGGAAAAAATAATAAGGACCAACAATAAGTCAATGAATACGAACCTTCACCTTTTTGTGTAAAAATGGTTATAATAAATTGGTTGTAACACGTTGTATGTTGTATAACGCAGAATAAACAGCGAAAATGAACGTTACAAAAGAAATAAACAGAGTGAAAAAAGATAATAAAATGAAAATAGAGAATGAGAATAAAAACCAGATGAAATATGAAGCTTTATCTTTTGTTTATTTTATTCCTCCCAAAAGTAAACTGAAATAATTTCAACGCCCTCTTAGTATTTTTTTTTAATAATAAAATGATGAAATAGTACAATTATGTTTTGTACTATGTCTTATAAAACGAAAGTAAAAGTACGTTTAAAAGTCAAGAAGTAAAAATAATATCAAGCTAAATATTATGTAATTCCAAGAATGATAATAATAGTATGTACTAACTAACATATAAGATAAGTAATTCACGTTTTTTACTATCGGCTAATCGTAATAGTGAAAAAACATGTTACACAAATCAAATAAAAAAAATAACATTGGTCATACGTAATGTTTTTGTATAACACTGTTTAGTAATGTGCGATTATGTTTCCTTCAGATAGCCGGTGTGCAGCATTGGAAAGAAAATAACATGGACAGGGTGCAATGGAGACGATTCCTTGAGGTGGCCAAGGGCCATGCTGGGCTTTGGAGCCACAAATGATGATGGCGACGTTCTTTAATGTAATTTATTGCCTGTCCCGGGTTCGATTTCCTGTGGAGATATCACTATGTCACACTTCATATGACGTCAAAATTTGGCTTCATGTTGTATGACGCGTAACAAATTAATATTTTGTTGAGTACCTGTAACCAGAATTACTAAAAATATATAGCTAAATATATTTGTATACAAAAACAAGGAAAACTTGATGACAAAAGAGAAAACCCAAATAAGGATAAAAACAAAAAAAAACAATCAATATTAATTAAGCAAATAAATAGATGCATACAAGCCAGGATGTTTGGGACAGAACAATGTATATGATTAGAATGGGAAAATTAGGAACAGAAAATCAATCATTGAGAAAGCCTCAACATACTCTTAAAAATGCCCGGTGTGCCAAACATGTCAAGACCCGCGAACTTTGCATCAAACTGTTTACATGCTCTATGAAAAAAAAAATCATTCATTAATTTGAGATTGATTTTTATTTTTTTGGTATGATATCAATATGTCATTAATTAATAAAACATTGGCTGATGAGCCTGTTTTTTCTATATCAAAACATAATTTTTCTTATCCTCCTGAATGCTTATAGAATTTGTGTAGCCTGCAAATAAATAAAAAAAATAACCTCTACATAGGTAGACAAGGTGTATCAAGAAGAATCATTAAATAAAGCAGACTTTCATAATAAATCCGATATCTCACAATTGTTGAGATGTTCGTACCAATGTCTAGAATACACATTGATTATTATATCCTATACAAGATTACGTATTCAGGAAGGCAGCGTTTTGGGTTTAAGGCTGTAATCTTAACTTTATACTTTTATAAATTATTAAGCACCAAGAAACATAAATAAATAATTATATAAGAACATGCTCAGAATCACCAAGAGCAATAAAATATATTGCTGTTCATACCATCACGGCATATTTCTGATAAAATGTTTTATTACATATTAAAATTAATCAAACAATAAGACTTAAAATATTATTATTAATCTTCGTGATCGTGTAGTGTTAAATTTGATTTGATTGAAAACAATCGATCTTGAATAAATTTATCTAATCGTCAGTAAAATTTAATTGATCGATCACTTTAATTATTGTCAAAGATACAAAATCAGTTTCTGATGAGTACTGGTATACTGTCGAAAAAACATGTAGGTACTTATGTATTTTGTAGACTGGTGTCTTACGTGGTTTATTTTTTCATAGGTTTTTTTTATCATTTTTCTTATTTTTCACAAGATAGATTATTTTTCTCAATTATGGGAATACCCTTTTGTAAACCAAAAAAATATGCAATGACATATTTCTCTTTAAATTTCTTCTTTATATTTTCGATTAAAGAAGAAATTTAAAGAAAAATAATAAATTAAAAATCAAGAAATCTTCTTTGATATATGTTTTATCTGGAAAAACAATAATTGAATGAAAATATTTTACAAATTTTATATTTAATCAGTTTTTTTTTTCATTTGGTCTCAAATATAGTCACTGTGCTTAATATATACAAATACTTCAATGGTAACTATTTTTATGCTGCTCTGAGTTATAATTTGTTACTAGTGGTTCAAAGACAAACATTTGACCGTAATTCGTTACATTTTTAAGTTATTCGATCTATGATAAAAAAACATGAAGGGGGTTTTCTTTGACGTGTTCTGTATTTGAATTTGTTTCTTGTATAAAGCAACTGCGTTTGGTATTATATGTTTGGCAATGGAAATATGAATGCATGGACTGACGTGAAATTTATATTTTTTTTTAAATTAACGTGTTTTAATATATATAATGTATAATTTTAGATTTCTGCAGACCTTCTCCATATAAACTTTAACAATGCCAAATCTGACACTCCTCCGTGCGCGCTTAAGGGGTCGATATATAATTCTTCTGTACGTTTGTATGTCACTGAACTCTTCCTAAACGGCTGAACCGATTTTGATCAAATTATTTGTGTGAGTCCCTGAATAGTTAATATTCACAAAATGGAATTTTAAACATTAATATAATAAAAGAAAAATAATAAACATGATTTTTTTATAACTATAAATTATAATAGGTGGCGCTAATGTCGAATGAGCAATGTTTAGTTTTTTTTCCATCTGACAACACTAATAAATCTGTCTGTTGTATACGAAATGGCAATCAATCTAACCTCAAAGTGTTTAGCGGCTCATCGAACAAGAAAATGTAAGTTTGCTCAGCTAATAATAACATCCATAATATGATTCAAATATATGATGCATATATTTTTTTGTTTCACAAATAGTTCGGGCAGGACAACGTCTGTCGGGTCCGCTAGTAAACTATATCGATGACGAAAACTAATGTAGGTAAATAAAAAATAACTAGGCTCAAAACTTATTGTTGACTTTTGGTTTAAATGGTGTTGAATCAAATATAAAAATGGTTAATAATAGTGTCTTTAGTGACTGAAGGACAGCATTTGACATTTTGAATTGGGAGATATTGTTGGAAATTTACCATTTGAAATATTGGAACATGATCAAACACTTAAAAAAACAATATATCGGAGAGCGATACGATAGTAAAACCTTTTTACGTAAATTTTAGAAATTGGTTTTCATTCGCTTCCTTACACATCATGTTCTAGAAATTTCGATGCTTTGAATTTCCATCCATAAAGGGATCCAAAAATAAATTGTCATCGAAATTGAATTTTTCAATGTCAATATTATCAGAAGAGATTTTTTTACGTATGGTTAAATGCCATTTTTGGGTGATATATTACTAGTTGCATATAACACATGAGATCCAACTGTCGATAGCGATAGTATGTATAGTTGAAGAATAAGTACCAAATTATAAACCCATAAATACAAATTATTTAATATTTTAAGATATTTGGTTTTCTATACAACACATGTACCTAGGTAGTCAAGACAGGCTCTGTAAATTGAGCGGATCAAAAGTTATAAGGGGGGACCGACACACACACACACACACACATACACACACACACACACACGCTCGCACGCACGCACGCACACACACACACACACACACACACACACACACACACACACACACACACACACACACAGACATACGAAATGTTCTACTCCGAATTCTGAGTAAATCCGTATATTGAACATATACGCTGCGAAGCCTCTAAGTTGGTGTTTTTTGACTTGAAAGTTGGAAAAGCCGTGAAAAAAGTAGACCGTACATACAATTCTCGCATATCCTGGCTTGAAACATTGTCGATATGTTAAGAGAACAAAGTTCTCCTGAGCAAATCGACAGTTGGATTATGTACTAATATACCTACCATTAGACTTCGATAAATTCATTGAACGGCGTTATAAAAAATATTATTTTTATTCCACTAAACCCGTTCCGAATAATACATTTTATTTTCAGTATTACTAATTATTACGTGTTCTCACATCTTCTCCCTGGCACAGTCCAAACTTCTTTTAATGATACTTCTACCGACCATCTAATGATTCGCATTTCCGCGATCTCAAGATGCCTTGCGTAGGAGTTGTACATTGTCCAGCATTCGGAGCCACACACAATTGCGGGTCTGATAATTGTTTGTTAAACTTTGCCATTTTTGGTCATTTTTGGGTCACACAGATTTGCAGACACTGATCTGAATTTCATCCATCCTACGCCCGTTCTATGATCAACTTCTGCTGCACATGCCCCGTCTTTGTGTATTGCAGAGCTCAGGTATTTGAATGAATCACAGATTTTCAGTGGTTCTACATCTATCTGCGATGAAGAAGTTGCAGCGGACGGGTTTCCGAATGAAAGATACAGATTTTCCGCCTTTTTTCCATTAATTTTTAAGCCGTTATCCTCCATCTTTCCAGGCTGTTCTGTTAGTCACTTACATCATCTGATATCAGTACCATATTATCTGCAAAAAGCATGGTCTTAAGGATGGACATGATCATGGTGTTGTCTTGTTTTATTAAGTAATTCATGAACACTAATGAACAGCAGTGGAATGAGTACAGAGCCTTGGTGTCCCCGTTGGTGTATGTTCTCACATATTTTACCAAATGTTCTATTAGTGGTCAGTAAAAACATTCTTGGTGTCACAATGAATTATAATATACAATACCAAATCAATACTGTATGTGTCATTTCAAGATCGAGACCAGCACCGGGTTCAAGATCAAGAGTCTTGCGGTCTTTCAAAATATTATTATCCTTTAATTTCAAATGATAGAATAGATATCATGTATGTAGGTAGTAAACAGCTGGCTATTTTTTTTATAAACCCATGATATTTTTTTTTAATTTTAAGGTTTTTGACTGAAAGTTGAATTTTATATTTCTTTTTGATATGACAAAGTAATGTTATTATTTTTATTAACACATTTGATTAAAAACTTGGTTGTTTCATTGAATATGCTCAATGTTGCAACAAAACCATAAACAAAACTGAGTTATAAATATTAGTTACATCAAGATTTCCCTGGTATTGTTATTAGTCGCTTATATCGATGAAAACTAACCAAAGGAAATTTCTTCGTACGTAAATATTTCATCATCGATCTCCAATCTGATAGAACATTTACTCATTTCTATTCACTCTATTAATATTGATATTTCCTTCACAGAATGAATATATATTAAAGGAATATTCTCTTTACTTTGTATATTATATTTACTTATCAAATCATCCCAATATTATAAAGTTCAATAATCTTCCGAGACAATAGCTGAGTTATTATTAATATATTATAGTAATTTTAAAAGGCGTTGGTTTCTATTATTTACTTACCTCACAGTAATCGTTGGAGCAATCTTTTGGTATCTAAAAAAAGTCAAACTGCATACATAGTATTCTATCAATTTGTTCAAAAGAATTATTGCACTGTCAATTTGTTCAAGAGAATTAATTTCTGTTTATAAATCGACAATAACCATAGTCCCGTATGTGAGAAAATTTTGTATGGAGTGGTGGACTTTTTGCATGGTTATTCCAAATTTGAAGTCAAAAAACACCAACTTAGAAATTTGTGTAAATATAAATAAATATAATATCTCAAACTATTTTGAATTAAAAAATTCCAGGGTTAATCAAGATATTTTTTATGAGAAATTTATGTTTAACTGCCTATAATTCCATTTTTTTAACATCAAAATACGCCGAAACAATTTAATTTTCTACAGAAAACACATGCAGTGCATTTCAAACTTTTCTTAACAATTTTTGTAAAATATTAGCGAGTGCACTCACGATGCAAAAAAAAAGTTGTCATTATGACGTCATCGTTTCTAACAATTTGTATAACATAGTACACAATATGTACTGAGACAAAAAACATTTTTTATTTGCACTTTACATTATGAACTTAATATTGACTCTGGAAAGGTGCAATTTCAGTTTCTCTGTTGTACAGGAGATAATATGATTTGTATTCTGGGGGGCAAGTCTGGTCCAACCGGCGAATATAATTATTATATGGAGTTCTATAATATCTTTAGATGTCATAGAACTCCATATTATGATATTTATATCCACGATTTGGGTAATCACGAGGGTTTTTATTTTGCCGATTGGACCAGACTTGCCCCATCTGAAAGTTTTTTAGTGTTAATATTTCCCTGTTTTGAAATAATTACGAGTATTGTCTCAGTCATTTTTTTTATTTTTAGTGACGATATTTAAACCTTAAGCTGAATGCTGGGTTATAAATATCGAATCTGATTTATTAAAAATGCTTGAGTTGCTTTCCATTATAATTAGTGAAGTACATAGGTACTTTGAGTAAAAAAAAAGTCGATTCTTACTTTATAATGATAATATATTATAGAATATCTACTTCTTAAACATAACGGGGTCTTAAGCCATTTTATAAAGAACTTCCCAACTCATTAACCTTCGTTTTATGTCTTTCAGTAGGTACCTAAGTACCGAGATAAAGGACAAAGGAACATTTTTTCTTCTGAAAATAGCTTTTTTTATAACTGTATATATCATTTTTATTTCTCCGAGTTAGCACGACATCCTCAATTAAATTAAATCAGCTTTCACCCGTTATACGGCGTGGACAGGTTTTAAAAATTTCACGACCATCATGACCTACGTAAAAGCATTTATTTTGACCTTATAAAGAATATTTTATGTCATTTAAATTGAAATAAGCATTTCTCTTTCGTATTTAACTGCTCTGAAAAATTTCGTAGGTATCATTTTTCTTAACATGTTCCAAATAAATATTACAAAATATTTACATGTTCTCTAATTAACAAATTTTAGGCATTTGTGGAAAAATAATATGACTACAACTAACGGGTACTATGTCAAATATTAATTTAACATGCACCCAATAACAAGTTGCCACGTTCTGGAGACTTACGATATTAATCGTCTCACAGATCCAGACTGAAAACAAAATTAAAAAATGTGTCTACACCAGGAATCGAACCCGGGACCTTTGGATTATCAGTCATATAAACTATCCAACTGAGCCATAAACGCCGACTATTTTGAGTAAAGTATTTAAATAAAAATTTATTAGTGATCGCACAGAGGTCTAAATTCGACCGTAGATAATTCCGTTTTTTTGGCACTAACGAAATATTTCGTGATTTTTTCCTTGACGAAAATATAACGTATCTGGGATTTCCGATGCTTTTCAACGTAAAGTAGACTTCATATCTTCATTTCTAATGAAAAATGACCTAATCCAATGTACTACAGTGTTTTGTTTACTACATATTCAAATGTTTTCTAACGAAAAAATCTGCATTAATAACTCAAAACTAAGAAAAAATGGATTTCTTTGGTCCATTAAGGTACAGATTTTGTCATTTTGTTAATAAGACAGTAAATTTAAAGATATTTTTTTGCCTGTCATAGATTTCTTATGCATACACTTTTTGCTGAACAAAATATACGTGGGTTTTCTTTTGATATCAAATTGACAATTTGAGTAAAAGTAATATTGGCACCCACGTATTTTTATTCATAGGTACTGATTTTTCTTTATATTAATAGTATTATTAAAAGTGAGTATCGAAATTGTTATTGAGTTACAAAAACGAAATACGCTATTTTTAATGAGATCGCATAACTCAGTCAACATGAGTGCCAAAATAATTTCTCGATTGAATAGAATTCAAAGTAAGTACAGAATATGTACCTACTTAATAAATATTTTAATTACAAAGACCTTTGCCGTTCATCACTTTTGATCAAATTTCCAATTATTTATGTTTAGGTATGTTTGGACGAAAAGTAACTTTATCGGTTGTCATAAATGTTTTTTCATGAACAACTATTAGCTCTATACCAAATTTTAACAGTTCATCTGTTTAATATCACTTTACCTAGTCAATTAAATCCAGAATTAATGTAAAATATCGCGCGAGTAGGCTTTCGTGGGTTTTTGATTCATTGCGGATTGTGTTGTGTTATGTGCGGTAGCCATAAAAATTCGGAAAAAGATGGCGTTCTCTAGCCATGGATTTTCGTTCCATTTTCAAATGAAAGAATACAAAATTCATTCGATTATTGATTTTTACACATTCTTAATGTATGCGATAAGCAATATCATAATGGAAATCGTATTAAAAATGTAATATTCTTTGTATAAGTAAACCTCAGTTTTGGTACTGTGAGAATTCCAAAGTGCCAAAACTGAGGCATACTTATATGTGTTACATACAGACTAGTGATTACATTGAGTGTAAACAGTTCCCAACATTAAAAAAATAATTTGTTCAATTGTTAACTCAGAATACGGAGTATAACATTAATTTATTGTGTCTGTGTGTGTCCGTACCCCCCTTATAACTTTTGATCCACTCAATGCACATCTCAAAAACTAAATAAAAATAAGCTAGAACGCAAAAAATTGTATTAATATAGACAAACACAAAATTTGTTTTTTTTAAGTTACAGAGTTTCTCAAACATCTTTATTAATATTTGATAAATTTATGTGTTTACTGCTTATATTTCCACTCTCTTAGACTCAATAGTTTGATACTTAACAACTTAAACTCCAAACATACATACATACCATCATGCTGTTTGCATATTCTGAGTAGGAAAAAGTACTGACCTCTCCATACTATCCTATTTTGACATCTATCTACATCTACATATTTTACATGTTTTGTATAGAAAACATAATATCTTTAAAATTTAAATATTTTGGATTTAGGGGATTATAGCAATTGGTGCGTATTCTTCATACACATGTGTTACGGGGAACTAGAATAATAATCTACTATCCACCATTTATTATACGTATTATTTATTTAAACATTTATTATCGTAATGTATTTTTTTATAAAAACTTCTTTTTTGTTGTAAATAATTTTGTAATGGATATTTGTAACTCGCTGAAAGTTTATATTGTACCTATAACAATAAAACGATGTCTACCTACCTTTTACATTTTGTATGGAAATATTTTACGATGTAACTCGTCGTACATTAATATAGCTTAGGATACCAACATTATATATTTTTTAAAAACTTTTTACGGCACAGAAAATATCTAGAAGGTACATATCATACGCATTCGTTTGTTTGAAATTTTACTGAAAATATTGTGTAAGTAGTTTAGTTGACTCTCCAAGATCGTGTTCGCAATGTTGCAATAAGAAAAACATGTGGAATAGAGGACATCGTTCGGAGGAGTAGATCCAAATGAAGACATTGGAGGGACCACGTAGCCAGAATGGACAAGAATGTGATAGCGTATATACCAGCAAATGAAATTCCTTCTGATCCCCGCCGTCTACTCGGAAGACCACCGAAGAGATGGAAGGATAGTTGGACTTCGTCATCTCAGGAGGCATATTTTTTGGCACCGTGTCCGGACAATTGGCCGTAGCCGATTGGCTGTGGACAATTGGCCGTACGCCCTTTTTACCGTACGGACAATTTATCGTGAGGACAATTGGCCGTGGGGACAGTTGGCCGTGAGGACAATTGGCCGTGGGGACAGTTGGCCGTGAGGACAATTGGCCGTGGGGACAGTTGGCCGTGAGGACAATTGGCCGTGAGGACAATTGACCATATGGACAATTCACCGTGCGGAAACTATTTTTAGCATCAGAAAATTTTTTCTTTATTTTTTCGTTTGAGTTAAATAAATTGCGTGAATAAAAAAAATGTTCGTTTATGGCGACGAACCGATTGCCTTATTTTTTTATTTCAAGATACTAGGAGAAATCCAATATGTCGACAGTGATTAAAACGAAATTTTACTATATAAGCGGTATTTATGTAGTTCTAATTTGCTATATTTTGAGATATAAGAAGACGTCTGTTTTTAGACTTCTTCTTGTTCTTTTTTTCATTTTTCGAGATGGATATCGATTTATACTAATAAGAAGGTGTAGATTTCGAAACAATTTAAACTTCTTTGTTTTCTTTTGAAATGATGAGAAACCAATATGGCGGCCGTTATTTAAGGATGAGTTTTCAAAGTGAATGATTATGTTGGGTTTCTCGAGTTTTAATTTGCTACATTTTGAGATTTAAGAAGACGTCTGTTCTTAAACTTCTTCTTGTTTTTTTTTTACTTTTTCGATTATCTCTTTTAAAAAATGAATATGTCCTTGTTAAACAAGTACATATAGGTACATCTTCCTACGTTCCCTAAAATAAGCAAATAAATGCTTGTGCTATAGGCGAACGAAATCGGTCGAGGCAGGATTCGAACTCGCGACCACTGGATTACTAGCCCAGCGCGCTAACCGTACTGCCATCGACCCATCTAAATATTCATTATATTCGAACGCACTTAAGGTACTTATTTAAAATTATTTTAAAACGTCAAATTAAATCTGAAAATGAAGCAATTCATTTTGAAAAACTACCTTTAAATCGTGGTCACCATATTGTTTTCTCATAATTTCAAAAGAAAACAAAGAAGTTTTAATTATTTCGAAATCTCCACCTTTTAATTAGTATGAATCGATATCCATCTTGAAAAATCAAAAAAGAACAAGAAGAAGTTTAAGAACAGACGTCTTCTTAAATCTCAAAATGCAGCAAATTAAAACTCGATAAACCCAACATAATCATTCACTTTGAAAACTCATCCTTAAATCACGGCCGCCATATTGGTTTCTCATCATTTCAAAAGAAAACAAAGAAGTTTAAATTGTTTCGAAATCAACACCTTCTTATTAGTATAAATCGATATCCATCTCGAAAAATGAAAAAAAGAACAAGAAGAAGTCTAAAAACAGACGTCTTCTTATATCTCAAAATGTAGCAAATTAGAACTACATAATTACCGCTTATTTTGTAAAATTTCGTTTTAATCACTGTCGAAATATTGGATTTCTCCTAGAATCTTGAAATAAAAAAATAAGGCAATCGGTTCGTCGCCATAAACGAACATTTTTTTTATTCACGCAATTTATTTAACTCAAACGAAAAAATAAAGAAAAAATTTTCTGATGCTAAAAATAGTTTCCGCACGGTGAATTGTCCATACGGTCAATTGTCCTCACGGCCAATTGTCCTCACGGCCAACTGTCCCCACGGCCAATTGTCCTCACGGCCAACTGTCCCCACGGCCAATTGTCCTCACGATAAATTGTCCGTACGGTAAAAAGGGCGTACGGCCAATTGTCCACGGCCAATCGGCTACGGCCAATTGTCCGGGAATCGAGTCTGGCGTTCGGTTCTCTCTGCCTACCCCAAATAGGAAAATGGCGTGATGGTATGGCATGGCATGGCATATTGAGTGATTAAAAGAAATCATTCGAAGAAAATTATGAATTCTGCTGATTGCATTTAAAAAACAAGATAAAGCTGTTAGTAAGCAAGTTCTTTTTTGTTATTTATTAAATTCAAAGCCAATTTTTAACTATATTATTAATTTTAAAATTATAAAACATCGAAATTCCGATCGCCGTGGCACAGTTATTATTCTGTGCGGGCGTTCTGAATTCGATATCTCCAGCAGAAGAGAAATTTGTTTAAATTCATTTTTCACGAAAATCTTACCTCTTAGGGCTGGAAACACTAGTTAGTTGGAAGAAATGTTCATATGGCAATGAACTCGCCACTTACGTAGAGTAGATATAATAAATTGTTTATTAATATTTTTATTAAAATTAGTATTTAACTACTCAAAACCAATTGTGGCTATTCTATTAAAGTGATGGTTCATTTTTCAAGATAGATTCTTAGTACATGCAAATTATTTCTTTGACTATTCTGGTTTCTCTGGACTGGAAATAGAGGTTCGAATAGATGTAATTACCATTTGGTAATATCACTTGGACAAGATACAAAAGAAATTCACTTAAGGAAAAGTCATTGCACGGAATGAAAACGATTTGAATCTCGGCCTAAATCGTTTAATATAATCTTAATTCCATTTGCAATATTACACCCATTAAATCAGAAACTAAAACACCTGTCCAAGATACAAACGACGCTGAGCGGTTTATTTTTGTGGAATTCTCGGAGAACATTTTATATTAAACTAACTTATTAAGGTTATATATACCCATTTCAAAAATTGAGAAAAACCATGTATACGATATCTGACTAACATTTTCGATGTTTTCAATACAAAACAAAATTATAGTTTTTTTTAATCATATTACAATATTATTTAATTATTTTTGTAATTTCAAACTTTCTTTACTTTGTGTCCTAATGTGTTGTATTTTTAAAATACTTGATTTTGAGTGATTTTGTTTTTACTTATCAGTTTATTAGGCGAAACAATCGATCTGTAAAAAGGAATAAATTTTCCTTCTTCTTCTTCGTACCATATCAGTTCCCCCCGATCACTGCTGAGACGGCATCTCTATCCGCCGTCGTCCTGAACAATTCGCAGACGTCTCTGATGCAGGTCCACTGGTTTTTTCAAGAAAGCTATTCCTGTGAAGCTGAGTTCCAGCTACCCTTCCACCTCTTCGGTGGTCTTCCGGGGAGGCGATGTCCTGGTGGGATTTCGTTTGCCGCTATGGATGGGATTCGGGATGCGTCCATCCTGTTGACATGGTCCCTCCAAAATCTTCTCCTAGCTCTACTCCATCGTATGATGTCCTCGGTCTCACAGGTCCGCCTAGGGTCGTCATTGCGAATTCTGTCCCTAAGCGTCTTCCCTGTGTTAGCCCTTAAAACCTTCATTTCCGATTTTCGTAGGAGGTTTTTGGTTCTGGTCGTGTCGGCTCTTGTCTCTACCGCATGTGTCATGATTAACACATGTGTTATTAATTCTGACCTTACATCCGTTCTTATATATTTGTTATACCAGATGATATTTTTGAGACATCCTGAACTAGTGGCTGCTTTATTGGTATCCTATTCCTCGGAGGTTTTAAATTTTAATGTTTCCTGTAACATTAAAATCTTTTGATCGTCGAAGTCTTTAAATGTTACAAAAATTTTGAATGGAAAATTAACAATATTGTTATTTTTTGTTACAGGTCACAGAGCACATACCGTGTTCGTTGGAGTTCACCTTCCAAGTGAACGACGCCATTCACATAGAAAACACAAACATCACAGTAGGACAGATGGTGATAAAGAAGAATCTGATGAACCTGATAGACCACGTAAGTATTGAAGCCATTTCTTTACTTATATAATTTATTTATTTATTAATATAATAAATAAATTATATATATTTATTAATATAAGTTTATTGGAATATATTAGATATATAGTTAATAGTTAATATATAAGAAATTATTTCAAAATGTTTTTCATAATTGTATTGTACAATAACTCTGGTTGGTTGGAAGAAATTGTCGTTTGGCAATAAGGCCGCCAGTGTGCAAAATAAATGTAAAAAAAGAGTTACAAATATAAATAAATAAATGCATAATTGACTGGGACAGATTGAGGTGAATTATTTCCTTTATAAGGCTTTTTCACGAGTGAAGGATTTTCAACGTGGTTTTAAACAATGTATATATTAGAATGAGTTATTTAATAACATAGCAAGGCGTTTAAAGTTCCATTAAATAAATATAATTACTTTTATTTGAATATAATTACTTTTAAATAAAAGAAAAGTATATTTAAATTAGTATTTATATTTTATATCTTGTATACTTCATATCTAATAGGATAAAATAAATAAACTCATTCACACGAATTTCCAATGTTATAATAATATTTTAATTATTACAATAATATAGAACTAATATTTTTTATTTATTTATATAATAAGCACGTAAGCAGAAGGTTATGAATTAAATACCGGGTAAACATAATTTATTATTAGCAAATTTATTTAATATAAATTGAGTCATATTATATTGATAGAAATTTTTTTATGTGAGAAAAATAATTTACTCACAATACTCTAAGGAAATATTACCTACCATTTTCCAATAAAGTCTATTGGATAATTTTATATTTACTACCAGCAGATCTATAGGTACTGCGATTGAAAATATACCTACATATATCTTTTGAATCCTTGTTTGAAAGTAACATACTAAGTAAATATTCTTCAAAGGTAGACTAATTGTGATTTCAATGTGAATAAAATAAGAAAATGAATAGGTATTCCCGTGTTGAACATAATATTTTCATACATCATTAAAACGTATTCAGATTATATAAGTAAAACATTGTTATGGTGTCGACAAGAATTCCGTATCATCAAATTTACACTTGATGTTCCTACGCTGAAAACGGGGTGAAATAAAACACTTTACTCAAGAAACGAATCTATAAATATTAGGGATATAAAAAGGAATATCAGACAATAGAAGTAAACAATTTATCGTGTTAAAATGTACATAGCATATTAAGTTTTCATATAGATCAATTTAACCAGGTAATTAAAGGAATATCAGACAGTAAAATCAAGCAGTTTATCTTGTTAAAATGTACACATTATCTACCCATATTAAATTTTCATATAGATCAATTTAACCAAGTAATTAAAGGAATATCAGACAGTAAAATAAAGCAGTTTATCTTGTTAAAATGTACACATTATCTACCCATATTAAGTTTTCATATTGATCAATTTAACCAAGTAATTAAAGGAATATCAGACAGTAAAATAAAGCAGTTTATCTTGTTAAAATGTACATATTATGTACACATATTAAGTTTTTAGATAGACCAATTTAACCAAGTAATTAAAGGAATATCAGACAGTAGAATTAAGCAGTTTATCTTATAAAAATGTACATATAATGTACCCATATTAAGTTTTCAGAAAAAAAACCTATGAGCGGTTCGAATCAATGATTTTCCGTTATGAATTTTTATTGATTTGGATCGTTTTTGCTGGTGTTATTTTTAAGGTCCAGTGATCGTGTCCCGTCGCCGGAGAGTTAGCATATCCGAAGATGGCGAAATTTGTAAGAAACTATAAACAACTAACTAATTGAGTTTTTATTTTTTTTTTACTTTTTACATCACTCTAGTAGCTTCGTTAAGTTTTTTTCGGTTGAATGTTTTATTATAAGTACCTACTTATTATTATTTCAACAAACAGAACCACGACAGAGTTTCGTTTGAAAAGTACAATTCAGTTTTAATTGCCTTGAATAGCCTCTAGGCTGTTGGGATTTTTTTTAAATAAAGATAAACGTTGCTATTTAACCATTCTTAACGAAATTCTATTGTGACACGCAACGGCTGAAGTTATCATTTTAAATAAATATATCTTTATTTTCCTTTAGACGCCGCAGTTAATGCTAACTAATATTTTATAGTCTTTCAAAATGATATAATATTATCTTGTTTAAAAATCTTTATATTGCTGAATGGAATGAAAAAACCTTTTTGCGCTTCTAAGATATTCTTCAAAACCTTTTTATAAAATGAGGTATCTTGGAAACTACATATTTACTATGCGCAAAAAACCTTTAACTTTGTATTTCATGACAATTATAAAATGTTTTGTAAAAGCTGTGTCAAGAAAGATTTCGTTTATTTATGATAATTACAATATTGCCAGCACTCGTGGCTTCATTTTTTAAGTGTACGAAGTTCTGGGTTCGAACTACAACGGTATAATTTTTTTTATTTTTCGGAATTTGTCTGACGATTTTGAGTCATCTCAAAAACAAAATTTTATTTTATGAAAATATATGCTTAATTAAATTTATGAATACAACGCATAAAAAAAACTTTGACAAAAAATCAGATTAGAATCTAAAATAATGAAAAATATCAAAAATTTAATCTACATAAATAATTACAATTCGTTTAAGACACAAGTTTATTTAAACGTTTTTTATTTCACATTTTTGGGGTGGAGTATTATTTTTTTCTGCATATTTTTTTTAATTTGTTATAGATTCTTTATTTTTAAGAGAAGGTTATTTTTATAATTCTTATCAAATTTTGGAATTTATATTTTCATTACTGCATGTTCCTGGGTGGTAGCTACAATGTTAATGTAATAGATTATAGAATGCACACAAGAGTAAAGAATACAATGCACGATTTTTTCATTTTTTTTTAATTGGTGTAAAGTAACAAAATCTATTCAAAAAATCTCTATTATACTATGTATGAAAATGAATACAACTACAGTCTCAAATTGAAATATTTGAATACCGAATAATATTTGTCCCTTTTATCCGTTCTTTTACATTAAAATATTCGTTATATTTACCATTTCAGAATATTTGCAAGCTCAGAACAATTAAAACTAAATTAAAATATATAAATAGAATTCCTGATAATTTATGCTTAAAATAATATGAAAACAAATGTATCTAATATTTAATCGTGGAAATAGGTTTCAATGAAAAAAACATAACCAAGCTATAAAAAAGTTTTTTTATAAGTCAGATTCGGCATAGTGATAAAAATATTATTTGATAATTGCCTAGATAACTCTATTGCCTAGATAACAGTATCTTTTTTCATTTTAATTTTACACAATATTTTCATTCTTTTTACATCCAAATTTAATTTGCAAATGTAGACGAGCATTATTGAAATAAAAAAATAGAATTTATAAATATAGATGGCTTGGTAGTAGAACATTAAGTCGGATGGACTAACATTTGTGTGAACACTGGTTAGAATCTTGCCTTGACTGACTTCGTTCAAAGATTCTTCGAGCATGATACGTAAAAAAATTGGATTGCTAAATTTACATTGCGTAATGTATGTAGTCAATAGACAATCATGAAAATTAGAAAAGCACACAATTAAGACATTATTTAATGGAAATCGCATGTTAGTTGATCATTCAACAATATCGTTAATGAGAATCCATGTGGTTGTATTCAAATATAAATTATTCTTGTGTTAAATTGCTTTGTTGATAATCTATTGTTATATTTACACCCTTGAAAAAGCTCTTCGTTGTTAGTACAGTAATTCAGGAAATTGCTACTGAAACATCTACAGATTAACTTTGTGTATACAACTGATTGTTTGTGTATGATTCTATGTCGTTGCTTTAAAATGTATTTAAAATTATTACATTAAATCAATGACAACTGAAGGTTTAGGAATATAATCTAAGATTAAAGTACATTATTTTTTATTTAATGAGGTTAAAATCAATTGAATAATAATATTAATTTATACAACAATTAATGACGATTTCACTCAAAACTTTAATCTTAACAATATTATAAGATTAAATGTAGAGTAAAATTAAGATTAGATTATGATCGAGTACTGATCCAACTGTCGATTTGTTCAAGAGAATTTATTTCTCTTACAATATGAACAAAGTATCAAGCCAGGATACGCGAGATTTGTATGCAGGGTGTATATTTTTCATGTTTTTTTCAACTTTGAAGCCAAAACAAGCCAATTTAGAAGCTTCGCAGCATATTTATTTATTTATTTAATATTGCTTCTCGGGCAACTAACAGGTACTATGTCAAATATTAATTTAACACGCACCCAATCATATGTGTTCTACATATGTATATATTGATTTACTCAGAATTCGGAGTAGAACATTTATTAGTGTGTCTGTGTGTGTACGTCCCCCCCTTATAAGTTTTAATCCGCTCAATTTACAGAGCCCAAAATTTCAGCATATATTATATAAATAGTTATACTTTTAACTCAGAATTTTGAATTTTTGTTTCAGTCAGGGGTTATCAACTATTGAAATTTTACTATAATTTTCCATATATGTATCTCAAAAAGCATATGAGCTAGAACGCTGAAAATTGTTATAAATATAACTCCTTTATTAATACAGCAGGCCGACTGTGGAACGATCTTCCGAATTCTGTGTTTCCACCTTCGTACAACCCGGGTCTTTTTAAAATCCGAATCAATAAACTCTTTTCTAGACTGCAAACCCCTCCCAACGCTACGTAGTGCGCTTCTTCAGAAGAGCAAAATGGACCCAAATCCTAATAGCTGGTGTCCCCTACGTAGACATGTTAAAAAAAATAAAGACATATATAAAATATCGAATTCGTTATTTTTTTTAATTTCCTGATTTCTAAAACATTTTTTATTGAGAAAAACAAGTTTTTAAAAATATCAAAAAAGCTGAAACACTCCAACTAGATAATTTAATTTGCTATAAAAAATATTAACATTGCAGTACATCTCAAACTTTTTAAAACATTTTTTATAAAAATTGAATTTCGTGACGACATCGTTTCATACAATTTGTAAGGCAGTAAACACTACACAATATCTACGAGGACTCAATAGTTTGATACTTAATCTCCAAACATACATACATAACCTCATCCTGTTTTCATGTTCTGGGTAGGAAAAAAAACCGACCTCCATACTATCCTATCCTGAAATACATACCTACATGTTTTATATAGAAAACAAAATATCTTAGAATATTTATTAATTTGTGTATAAGTGTTTGTAATGTGGTTCTTCAATTATACATATTTTCGCCATCGACAGTTGGATCTTATGTGTTACATGCAACTAGTTTATACAAGATAATAACTTATTAATAACGTGTCATGGGTAGCCCCCTGTCCTGTCTGTGATTGTGACTATCTCAATAATCTTTGGATGAATAGGTATTTTCGCAATTTGTGATTTGTTGATTTTGTGATTTTACAATAATTTTGATTTGTTGATTTTGTGATTTTACAATAATTTTGATATCTTTTTTCGCCTAAAGATAAATCTGACATGTTTGAATATTTCATGGATATCATCTATACAATTTATCTATTTGTATATATAGTACCTATTATGATTTATCTCATAGTATATATATTTTTATAGTACCTAATTACCTAGCTACCGTGTTTACGAAGATATCCATGAATTAAATTATAACGTCAATTAACTCTAAAAATTATAGATTAATAAAAAAAAACAATAGCAAGCTAAATATGGAAATAAAACATAATTAATTGGTATAAGTTTGTTTTAAAAACATGTTATAATGTTTTTTTTCTTCAATACATAGAAGAAATGTTTTTGTATGTACCTATTTTTTTTACAAATTCAATTATACCTATGTATAAAAGCATGTATTAGTTGGTATCTAATTATGAAGTGCGACTTAATTTTTTATTTAATATTAATGAAATGATTTTGTTATACTTTTTGATTAAATTTTGCACCACATTATTTAAAATATTATTTTCGAAATTTCTAGTCACTCCACCTGCCCAGCGGGTGCAATTCATACTCGGCGAAGAAATCGACGATGGAACTCACGAGTCACACCCTCTCTTCTCTGAGATGGAAGAGTTGGTGGGTGAAGGAGACGAGCTGGAGTGGAAAGAGACGGCGAGATGGATAAAGTTCGAAGAGGACGTGGAGGAAGGTGGAAACAGATGGTCCAAACCGCACGTGGCAACTCTCTCCCTCCACTCGCTCTTCGAACTGAGAAGTTTACTCTTGAACGGAACTGTCATGCTGGACATGGAAGCGGTTTCTTTGGAGCAAGTGGCAGATCTGGTCTTGGACAACATGATCAACGCCAACTCGCTGCCGTTCGACAAGAGAGACCAAGTGAGGGACGCGCTGCTAAGGAGACATAGGCATCAACACGAGAGGAAGAAAGAAAACAATATGTCAAGGCTTCCGATCATCAGATCATTAGCCGACATTGGAAAAAACCATTCGTCAACAAAAAGTAAGCCATCATTTATATTATTCTTCGTGCTAGCTGATTTTTTTGTTTGTTTTACAAACGATTCTTTACGACAATTTTGATAATATACCGATGAAACCAAATTAATTATTTTCGGTAGATATATGTATTGTGTTAAGAATATATTTTTCTTGGTTTATGTTAATACTGACAGTAATAAAAAATATTAACCCAGCATAGGCATCATTAAGCAAACTCAGGGGGGCAAGTCTGGTTCAATCGGCGAAATCAAAACCCTCACGATTACCCATATCATGGATATAATTATTATATGGAGTTCTATAATATCTTTAGATGTCATAGAACTCCATACGATAATTATATCCATGATATGGGTAGTCACTAGGGTTTTGATTTCGCCGGTCGAACCAGACTTGCCCCCCTGGATCGTTTTCTTTCAAATTGTGACTTCTCAAATGTCTATATTTTAATTTTTGGTTCACAAATTACTTTTTATTCTGAAATATAGATTATTTATTCCGAAGAATAAAAAAAATCATTTGGATTGTAGATTTCTATCAACATTGTGAAATGACCAATATTTTCTATCAAATAAAATATATTTCAATAGTTGATAATTTTTCTTTTGACTGTGCGTAATAATAGTTAATTATTGTCAGCTTTCAAAACTGAACAAACATTCTTTCTAATCGTCCTCAAAATCTCAAAGGAAAGACTTTAATAAATTAACCGCATTGTATTTTCACTATCGTCGGCCTTCGTGGCTCAGTTGGTTGGATATCTGACTGCTGATCCAAGGGTCCCGGGTTCGATTCCCGGTGGAGACACAGTTTTTAAAATTGTGTTTTCAGTCTGGATCTGTGAGACGATAAATATCGTAAGTCTCCAGAATGTGGCAACTTGTTATTGGGTGCGTGTTAAATAATTATTTGACATAGCACCTGTTAGTTGCCCGAGAAGCTACATAAATAAATAAATAAATCAATTAATTGCATTTATTTTTCAGTGAAACGCCTGACAATAAATTGTTGAAATATGTATAGCATTTTGAGTCATAGTACAATTATCGGTAAATAACTTGAGAAAACAGGCTGCGCTGAGCAAAAATTTTTTTTTACTTGGTTGGCATGTGTGCAAACCGCCCCCCATCCACGAAGGAAATTCTTAAGTCATTTGCCGGAAACTATACGTATGTTTGAAGTAAACTGGAAAACGTTATCTATATAAATACTTTAATCGTAAGTTATCTGTAAACTATTCAATGAAGTAGGTGCCTATTGTTCCAGTTTATTTCTATAAAAAATGTAAAACTGCTCCTTTTTTGAGAACACATATGTTTTACCTTTTCCTGAAATAAATACACTGCTAATTCAAAATAATATAAAGGTAAGTTGGTGAAAACAATGGTGGTTGGATAAAAAAATATTGCTTTACAGAAAACACTCCGATTAAAATGAGTCAATCGACGACGTAATTTCAGATTGCAACGGCTGTATTAGTGGTTTGTTTGCGTCAGGCTTACAGGATAACACGACGAAGAAACCAAAGAGCATCAGCAGCACTAAACCTTCGCCCCACACGGCCCTGCTGGGGCCCAAGAGGCGCAACGGATCCTACTTAGCAGTGCCAGGTATCCGCATTGCCCCCTCTACGGAGGATTTCTTGGTGTGGTTGACACGATCGTTGGAATCGGGAACTTTGGAGCTTTTGGTATCATCGGGCCGGTCTATTTGATGTATTCAGAGGTTGTGGGTAATCAGTCTAAAGCTCTGGGTATATATTATTCATACACTGTGAAAGTATTCTTGAAACAAACTTTAATCAAATTCTGAAAAAAGACTCTGCGTATTTAATTCTGAACTAAAACTAATTTTTTAAGGTTTTTTCGTTAACACAGTGGAAGTTCATAATTATAAAATATAAGATGCTGGCTGAATCCAGTGAAAGCGCTTAGGCTTTAAAAAATAAAAACTCATTGTGGATTAAAACTTTGTGATTTAATTATTAAAATAAAACCTTATATTTTTATTTTTAAAACTGAGTTTTTAACTAGTTACATGCAAACTAGAAGCAGTATAAAAACTGGTGTAGTTTTTCATGATGATGTGTGATGGTGTTTTAAAATAAAATACCTTATCTTAAATTCGATAGCAAGTTAGAAGAGACATTGTAAAATTTTCGGTAGGTATGGTTTTTCCAAATATGTTGAATTGTGGATTTGTGTTTTTCGTTCGTTCATAAATGGGGTTTCAAAAGGTCCAATGAACTAATTTTTCACAGACGGTTCAAAATCCTCTTCCTCACCATCTACCGGTGCCGCAGTGTACAACTCTAATCTAAACATCGAGCATACCATAACCCTGCATAAACAATGTTCAGTTTTCACAGCAGAGGCTGTCGCAATATTAGAAGCACTAACAATTATTAAATCTAAATCATGTCATAAATCTGTTATCTTTTCCGATTGTGTAAGTGTTTCGCAAAAAAATAAAAATCCGCCTTTCTCATTCCCCGTAGATGAAATATGCCTTAATATAAGATCACAGATATATCAACTTTGCCAGAGTAATAAAAAAGTTGTTCTAGCCTGGATTCCAAGTCATTGCGGAATCACAGGAAACGAAAAAGCTGACCATCTAGCTAAAAGAACATCCGAAAATTTAGAGAGGTATATTACCAATTCAAAATCCCATCTTCTGATATTCTAGTAAACTGCAAAATCAATCTGTTTAATGACTGGTCACAACAATGGGCTGAATCATCGACTTCAAAAGGAAAAAATTACGCATCAATTCAATCCAATATCGCAAAAATTCCGTGGTATAATAATTTTAGATTCGACAAACTAACAGTGTCAACAATTTGTCGGATGCGAATAGGACACTGTTGTCTTAAGTATCACCTGTACAAGTTGATTGAATATCGTGGACTCGATCCTCTGCGATTGTGGTGTGGTGATGGAGAGAAGGAAGATTTGAACCATGTCCTTTTTAGCTGCTCTAAATATAATACAAATGGTCTTTATTTCAAAATGAGCCCATATAGTCCGCTTCCAGTAAACGTGAATACTCTTTTATCGCATATGAACCCCATGACATTGAAAATTTTATCCAACTTCCTCAAAGTACATAATTTGAAGATCTAATATAGATCTACAATATAATTAAACTTGTTACATGCCGAAGAACACTACAAACGTTGGTGAACGGCAAGAAACAAAAAAAAAAAAAAGGTCCAATGCCCATGGAATGTACACATAATATTTGTATTGTCCGTAATTCCGATGCATTACCTCCTACTCTTATAAAACTGTATGAAGTATTCAATATTCAATAGATACATATGTATCTAATATTCAAAATAAGATAATGACTCAATCCATAGCTTTATTAATACCCACTATGTTCGAGGATTTTTATTTGAACTCTTGGTGAAATTCTTCGGGATATGTAGGTAAAACTCTTTATCAATAGCATTTTTCATCTTGATTTAATATAAACACGGATCCTGAAAATTTGGTTAAAACAAATTTCTTGTAAGACACTTGTAACTAACGAAGCAACATACAAAAAGGTGTAGACATTAATTGATATTTTATACGAAAAATTGACGTTTGTTCTAAAGTTTCGACAAAGTTCAGAGTTCACGTAGGTATTTATTATATTATTATACAAGTAATGATGAGCAAATGCAAGACCAAAATCGGGGAGGTCTTGGTCTTGAGTACCCAGTCATGGTCTTGCATATTCGATTGAATCTTGGACTTGCATATCCAGTCATGGTTAGAGAGTCATGCAACTTCTACAAAAACAACTTTTAATTTACTGTTAAAGTCAACAATTACAATGAAATGTGACCATTATATACTTACTTGGATATATATTATATACCTACAATGATAGTACGAAGTTAATCTCTTACTTTTTAATTAGAAATAAAAAGTTTAGAAAATTATGCCTGACCGCAAAACTCTTAGTCTTACAAAACCCGGTCTCGGTCTCGCAGCGACCTATATCCCCTTAGGCTAGTGAGAAGTAAATATATAAAAAACCTCCCATCTTGATTTAACTTTATAGGTAGAGTCTAAAGAAAATTAATTGAATTTACCTGTCTGTATTGAATAATATTATAATCCGGAGCTTATGACTGTATGGGTGAAGGAGTTTTGTCCAATCGCTTGTGTAAATTAGCCGCCATATTGGAAGCAGCTGTCATCCTGTCATCGTTTTTCACCCTGTGTTAGTTTTCAGCTTATTACGATTCACACATATTTACAATGGTCAATTAATTGCTTGGATTCACACACGTATTATTATTATATACAAATGTACCAAATACCTACTTCTTAAATTGTAATGATGTATAAGAGTTACAATGTTCCGTATTTTCTGATGGAATTTGACTCACTTTTCTAGGAAAAGCTTGTAAATAATATGGCCAACGTGCGAAAATCTACAAAGAAACAAATAAATCAAAAAATATTTAGAACACCCTTTTCAATGTTTCAAAATCGATCTAATAACGATATAAATAACGCCTGAATATTATGCAACATGTATAGCAATCTCAATTCGAGTTCAGAAATACAAAATTGTTCAATTTTATCAAAAAACCAAATGAATCAAGTGGAAACAGTTTTAACCTGTATTATTATCAAGAATACACAGATTCTGAAATTTTTGGTCGGGAAATATGTAAAAATAAAGTGGGTAATAATACTTCCCATAGAAGTCAAAATACTTACAAAACATTTTGAAGAAAATATGTGCACAGTAAATAATAAATTTATGGGTGAAGACCACAGACCAATAATCTACAGACATGACAAAAACAAAAATTCTTGGTACACACCGCCACCAAAATTTGGTGGCAATTGATATAACATATTTGAATATTTTCCAAACAGTTCAGAATGAAAATTGAAACAGTAGGTACTCAACATTAACAATAAAAAATTACGTGCTGTAAACAAAGAGATTTAAATATTGAAAAGCAAATACAATTTTTGGTAGGCACTTTTTTCACATAATTTCCAGTTGTAAAAATGCACATAAGAATCAGAGAAAACAGACCATTGTAGGTCACATACACTTTTACTTTTCAAAAATTTCAAGCTATTTTATTGTACTAGGTACACATAATCTCAAAACAAAGAAACAAAATTTTCCTGATCAGCATAAAAAATGTTGAATGATTACAAAAAAATGTATGTTTTTGATTATGTTGGAAAACTTTTTCTCTCCTGTGGGGATCCTATAATATTCTCAGTTACAGTAAAATATCTTAACATAGAAAATCACGTTTTTTCGTTTTAAGTTTATGTGACGTAAACCACTTTTTTGCAATAATGTACTAGTAAGAATAAGCATGGTTGATCTTTTGGAAAATGTTTCATCAATCTACTAGAAAATTTATACAAAGTTTTCTTAGACACATTGTCAATAATGCAAAGGCTTCTTTTATAAGAAGGTTGTGTATTTTTAATTTGTGATTTATCACATTAGCAACTTTATGCACATATCTTTAGTAATTATTTTTATGATAAAGATAAACTATAACAATAGTCCAGCCAATGAATTCCAAAAAAAGAGCGTAGAGCTCATGGAGAGGGAAGTAATATTTTACTTCATGAATGGGTTTGGGAGGTAAATATCTAAAATATCCCAAAAGTACTCTGTTAACTGTTTTGGTTTTTGTTTTGCTGATAACTTGAAAACAATAGGTTCTAGAGAAAAACATTTATAACTTATTTGAAAGTTGATATATTTTTAACTAGTGGAAAAAGTTTCTATATTCATCCATTCTCGACTTATGTGAGTGTGTGTGTGTGTGTGTCTGTGAGTGTCCCCCACAATAAATATTGGTCAGCTTGATGCACAGAGCACAAAATTTCTAGAAGTATAGAGAATTTTAGGCATATAAAACTTTCATACTCGGAATTTTGAATTTTTGTTCCAGTCAGGGGCTATCAACATTTCCACGTATCTCAAACGGTAAAAGTTAGAATTCTGAAAAATTGTATAAATATAGACAAATACAATATCTCAATTTTTTTATGAAAAAGTTCCAGGAAATATCAATCTTTTTTATTAGGAAAAATATAAATTTTATAACTAATTTCTGTACTTATGCTATATTTATCTCCTTAAGATCCCAAACACATTGCTGAAATCAAAAATTATACCCCTCTCCATATGCTCTATAATAATTTGTAATTAAAAATATAATATTTGGACTATAAAGATTGAATACCGTTTTCCATGCCTGTTCTTAAGTTAGTATTGAACCATGTATTGTACGCAATGCTAACTTAACACTTTATTTTTGGGTAGTAGTTTGTACAATATATCCGTTAAACTATCACAAAATATTTTTTTATGTTGTTTTTGTCAATATTATGTAATAATGAAAAAATATTGAGTCAAACCATTATAAGACTTACTTCAGATGTACATAAATATTTTAATCATAATGTTTTATGGAAATCTGGGTTACTTTATTACACAAAGTAAGTTACTAATCAGAATTGTCAACACCTTCCAACAGCTTTTTAACATCTTCGTCGCAAAAATAAATCTTCCATCAACCATATTGAATAAAGCTTAAATATGTGTCAAAGACTAACCTAAGGATATTTTGAAAAACATGTAACAATCAATAATGTTGGGTTTGCATGTCTGTAATATTAATATTGTATGTTTAATTAACAACTTTAGCAGCATAAATGGCACATTAATAGTATTTTCATATTTAAAAGTTGAAATGAACAGAGTATAATATTATGTATTAAGTATGTTATAATATTATCATTAGTAATGCAAATGTGGTTCTTATAATATTATTCAACATAACGCTTGTCTCTGCAAATCATTATATCTTTATTAATATTCATAAATTATGTATGTATATTACAATGCATTAATTTATTATTATCCCCACAGCTGATTTCACACCACACATGGTAGGATTCACTACGTGGTTCACCATGTGTCCATCGCAGAAAGGTTCGACCGATACAAACAGTCACAATACTATTTCCCCCTCAATCCTTCTTAAAAACACCCACTCTTAGATGACTAAACTATCATCAATATGTTCTTTCATTACCCGATTGGAAATTATTATTTATTAATCTATTATTGTTTATAATCCAATTTTTTTCGGTTGACTTGTTTGTTCTATGGATGTTTCTGTTTTTTATCAAATTTAATAATTTCTTGCTAAGTATTCAAGATTTGTCAACATTTTTGTTTCAGTATTTGCGTCTTCAAATTGGATTTCATTCCTCTCTTTACAACACATTATTTTTCTCACATTTACATTGCTAAAATTTTATTTCAATATCTATTTCTTTGTTCAAAATAACATTTGTGTTTCATTATATGTCACTATGTGAGCTTAAGTAAATAATTATATTCAACTTTTTATTCACTGAATAAAGATTCACACTCACTTATTTATCTGTGATAGTCTTGTAAATGTTCCCCGGTGTTTCCTTCATAGCACATTTCTTTTCCAAATGCACGAGGCTATCATTGTATATACGTTTTATATCTGTATGAGTTTTCTTGTGAATACACAATAATTTTCAACACCATCAAGTATACACACATAAATATAGAGTAATTATAATGAGTGTGAACAAAACTGATCACTATATTATAGAGACACAAATGCATGCTTGGTCTTCGCATATTCAAAATAGATCTACATTAGATGGATAATAGTTCCCTTTCATCTCCATGATTGCAGTGGATGAGCATAGCCACCCCAGTTCGGCGCCTGCCCTGGCTGGTGCAAAGTCGGGAGACTTTGGTCGCTACCTCTCCATCCCTGGAGCTGGTAATCATTCGTCATAACACATTATTTTCCCTTTATTTCGCGTTACTCACTCATACATTTATTTCATATTATATATAACTTATATCATTTTACATCCTTTCAACCTTGAGTGATGTTTTTCATGCATGTGCATCAATGCTAATCCATTATTATATGACTCATCTTTCCAATTCAATTTTGGTGCTAATGGATGTAATTCTTTTGTTATATTGTTTGTTTAGTTGTTGCCCATCTTAACTTTCAAAATAAAGAATTATTGTTTTAATTATAGTTTTACATACTTTTATTTTTAGATTTTTATAGTATCTATCTCATGACTTTTATTTAAAAGTAATGTTTAACATTTTTAGGAAATGATGAGATGGTTAAAAGTCCAAGTAGTATATCGATGCAAAGGATAAGCAGTTCTGGGGATTTACCAAATGGGGACACAAACCACAGAGGCAATACACACTTTATGAGGAAAATTCCACCCGGTGCTGAAGCATCGAATATCCTAGTGGGAGAAGTAGATTTCTTAGATAAAACTCTGTCTGCATTTATAAGACTTAATACAGCCACGATGATGGGAAACTTAACTGAAGTACCAGTGCCAACAAGATTTTTGTTTGTTTTGTTGGGTCCGTCATCAAGTAATTCTAGTTTTCATGAAATAGGAAGAGCAATGGCCACACTTATGTCTGATGAAGTATTTCATGAAGTAGCGTACAGGGCGAGAAAAAGGGATCACTTATTAGCTGGAATCGATGAATTTTTGGATGCAGTTACTGTACTGCCACCTGGAGAATGGGATCCTGCAATCCGTATAGAACCTCCAGCTGCCATACCCTCGCAAGATCCCCGAAAGAGACCACAGGAAAAATTCAAGGAAGAAAAGGATGAAGAAGAAGAGGAACAAAGACAGAGAGAAGAATCGGGTCTGTCGAGAACTGGAAGATTATTTGGTGGATTAATTAATGATATTAAGAGAAAAGTACCGTTTTACTTGTCAGATTTTAAAGATGCACTCGCTTTGCAATGTGTTGCATCTTGGATTTTCTTATATTTTGCATGTTTATCACCGATTATTACATTTGGAGGATTACTAGGAGAAGCCACAGGAAACAATATGGCAGCTATGGAATCTTTAGTTTCGGGATTTGTGTGTGGTATGGGATATGGATTTTTCTCGGGTCAACCTTTGACAATATTGGGTTCTACAGGGCCAGTGCTGGTTTTTGAAACTATCGTTTTTGAATTTTGCAAAAAGGCTGATTGGGATTACATGCCATTCCGATTGTGGATTGGAATATGGATTACAGTCATCCTTGTAATACTAGTGGCAATAGACGCAAGTGCTTTAGTATGTTACATAACTAGATTTACAGAAGAAAATTTTGCCACATTGATTGCTTTCATTTTCATTTACAAGGTGATTTATAACATTCTCTACACAATACAATCATAAAATAAAAATTAAATCTAACATAGAAATAAGTAAATCAGACTCATATAAATTTGACACAAATAATGTATGTTTTTTTTCTTTCGAAATAGGAACTCATTGTTTTAATCTTCATAAAATATTTATGATTTTTATTTGAATTTGAAAAAGTTTCTATATTTGAAAATAAATTAAAGCATACCTACAATTAATTTTTTCACAAAAATTGTTTATGTACAATTATATGATAACCCATTAATTGAATTACTTTTAATGATTTAAGGCTGTGGAAAATGTGATATCAATAGGAAAGCGATTTCCTATAAATACTCGACCAAATACTGTCCTTGACTTTACTTGCTTTTGCTCTCTTGGAAATGGTTCTGATGAAGGAAGTGAATACAACAAAACAGCTTTGGATAAGAAGGAATGTCTGGTAAGAAATACTTCAAAATATTAACATTAGGTACATGAAGTTAGTAAGAAAAAGATTAAATAAAAAAATAGTTATGTGTTAATGTTGATCTATTGATATAAGAGATTTATTTATTTTTATAGATGTATTTTGTTTACATGGATTGTTGATTCTCTGTAAACTACAGTAAAACACCAAAATCTAGTTTGATAAATATTCTATGAGAGGTATAACTTTTCAGGAAAACAATGGAACTCTTCTCGGAGGGGGTTGTGATACTCCAGTCTATGTACCTGATGTATTTTTAATGTCAATAGTTTTATTTTTGGGTACTTACATCATATCGGTGATATTAAAAGATTTCAAAAATTCATTGTTTTTCCCATCAAAGGTAAGTTTGGTTTGATATCATTATTTTTTTATTTCAAGATACTAGATTTAAAAAAAATCTGAATAGAACAGGAGTCGATCACCATATTTTATATATTTAAAACATTGAAAATCTTAATGTGTATAGATAATTTTTCACATTTTTGATGTATTTTTTACACTATCTTATATTTTTTTATTTTTATTAAATAGGTTCGCCAAATTGTAAGTGACTTTTCTGTCATTATCGCAATCATGTCAATGACCCTACTTGACTACCGTGTCGGAATTAATACACCCAAACTAGAAGTACCAGCAGAATTCAAACCGACTTTAAGTAACAGGGGTTGGGTCATCTCACCATTCAACCGTAATCCAGTTTGGTCAGCCATCGTCGCTATACTACCAGCACTCCTTGGTACTATTCTCATATTCATGGACCAACAGATCACAGCTGTTATTATAAACAGAAAAGAGAACAAGCTGAAGAAAGGTTGTGGTTATCATTTGGATCTATTTGTGTTATCAGTATTGATATTAATTTGCTCAGTGATGGGCCTGCCATGGTTTGTGGCAGCGACAGTACTGTCCATCAACCATGTGAATTCTTTGAAGCTCGAATCAGAGTGTGCAGCTCCCGGAGAGAAGCCACAGTTCTTGGGAGTGAGAGAACAAAGAGCGACTCATATTCTTATATTCCTGATGATCGGCTGTTCAGTTCTATTGACACCCATGTTGAAACATATACCGATGCCAGTTCTTTTTGGGGTCTTCTTGTACATGGGCGCTGCTTCTCTCAAGGGATTGCAATTCTTCGATAGGATCCTCATCATATTTATGCCTCAGAAATATCAACCGGACTATATGTTCCTGAGACAGGTAAAGTAATCATACTTAATAAAAATAAAAATTTAAAGATTTCATTTTATACAACTACATCACTTATACATCAGAGCCAAAGAACATTTATAATACCTAGATAGGATTTTTTTAATCTAATAGAACTGTTTTGTCCTGATACGGTTATTGAATTTGTACAATTTACTGTTTTTAGTATTTGCCCATACACTTTATTTGTCGGCTTTCATGGCACAGTTAGTTAGGTATGCTGATTGCTGATCCAATGGTCCCGGGTTCGATTCCCAGTGGGGACACAGTTTTTAATTGTGTTTTCAGTTTGGATCTCTGAGACAATTAATATCGTAAGTCTCCAGAATGTGACAACTTGTAATTGGAAGCGTGTTAAATTAATATTTGACATACAAAGAAATATACTATACTTGTGTCAACGTATAATGGCCATTTTCAGGTTTGGACATTTCATGAAGTTCAGTTATTATTGACAGCTAAACGATGGGGAACAAATACCATACTTCACTGTGTAAACCTACTTAATGAAGTACCAAATCTGTCCCCCTACGCTTAGCTGTCAATAGTTGCGAAACTTTATGAGAGTCCAACCTGTCAAAAATGCCATCATAGGTCAAAACATGTTGAATTTTTCAGGTACCAATCAAGAGGGTTCATATGTTTACCATAATCCAGTTTGCTTGTTTGGTCTGCCTTTGGGTGATCAAATCATTCAGTTTGACTTCCATTCTATTCCCACTGATGTTAGTAGTGATGATTGGCATCAGAAAGTCTCTGGACTTTATATTCACAAGACGAGAGTTGAAGATCCTGGACGATGTTATGCCAGAGATGACAAAGAGAAGTGAGGAGGATATGGATCATCTTGGTGATGCAGAGGTGGGATGTGGCAACAGATTATTAGGTTACTTCAAGTGGAAGTAGATCTTGTATACATTTTGATTTTATTCATATAGTCTTGGATGATTCATCATGTCATACACTTTTTAATTTTTTTGTGATATAATTTGCTACATTATTTACATCCATTGAATGATGACATAAAACATCTAGGTTTGTATATCAAAAACACTGCATTCCAAATTTATAATTTTATCAACATAATATTTATTTCATTTATATTTCGCACAAGAAAATTATGTGATATTTAAAATTTAATACAGATTGAAAGAGAAAATGAAATTCTTACTAACAATCATTAAATCAATTACAATTTTAAAATGTTATTGATTTAAAGATATTTACAAGACTTTAAATCAATAAATGTAATTTTTACATTTTTTTTGTTATTTTATTTTATTGATATTATTCTGTTATATCTAAATTAAACTTATCAATAAATTGACAACACTTAGTAGGTACTGTAAAAATCATCAAGATAATGTCAAAAAGTCTGTGATAAATTTAAATATTGCAGGGCGTTAAATAAAAATTGTATTCAACAATAATCTATATTATTAGTTTAATTTAACAGCTCCAAAAACAAAAAAAAAACATTTAAGATACTTTTCTGTGACTTTTAAACACTATCATACCTTCATGTTTTAAACACATTTTTATAAACCCAACCAAAGAACAACCAAAAATGTGGAAATAATTCATTTCCAAACTTTGTAGAGTTGCTATACTAAACAAGTACCTACCTAATTTATTTTGAAAACACATCATGAATTGTGAATAACAACAATATGGCAATACAAGCAACGAAAGTCGATGGACTTTTCAAAAGTATGGTAAGTACATAATATAATGGGAAAAGAAAGTTTATTTCAATCTCGTGAAGAATGATGTCATCATAATATACTTAATACGCAGACTCCTGTAGATTTTTGAGACAAATCATAATATTATAATAAGATTTTAATGATTCAGTGATTCCCATCCAGTGGTACATGCACCCCTAGAGATATATGATGTTATTTGGGGAACATGAAATAATTGTTATGGTGAAGAAAAATAACTTAGTTTCAATATTATTCCTGATCTCATTCATACCTGATATCTAAAGAATATTAAAAACAAAAATACAAGAACTTCCTATTACTTATTTGGAATATGGATTTATTTCAATGTTATGAACATTTATCTGTTTATCTACATTATTAAAATTTATTTCTCACGCAAATATTGCTTCTCTGGGTTGGAAACACTAGTTAGTTGGAAGAAATTGCAAGGAAGTGTTCATTATTAGTATTATTATGTAAATTGGTGTTTTTTTTAATGATTTGAATTTACAATACATACTACTTACTTACTTTACGTGTCCGGGTTAGATTCTGCCACTCCAGTAAGCCGCGACTTTCATCGCTTTGTCATTGGCCATAATCAGGTCCCTAGGTGTACAGCCTCCCCTCATCAGTGGACACATCAGTAGGTGGCTGTCATCCTGGGTTTCGCCACAATCACAACAAACATCATCATCTGCAGGCAGGTACCCCCACCTCTTGAGGTTCTTCTTGCATCGAGTGACACCAGCTCTCAGCCTATTGAGGGTAGTCCAAATAGAGTATGGGAGATGTTCGCCCAATCGTGCACCCTCTTGTAAGTCAGTCTGTGACGTCGCTCCAAAATCCAGCTTCCATAGCTCTTCTCTCCGTTGCTGTGAGGTCTCAACAGGGGAGGTAGTTTTGATAAAACTATTTCTAGACTTGAGACGCGACGTAACTGGCTGATGGTGATGCAGGGGGTGTCTTCGGTCGTGGAATTGTTTGTATCTCTCCGCATCTGCCGCAGTCCTTCGTCGTATGTAAGGTGGAGCGATTCCGATTATTGGGTATAGCTTTTCGATTGGTGTTGGCTTTAAACATCCAGAAATTATTCGTACCGTTTCGTTTATCGCTAAATCCACATGCTTGGAGTGAGCAGACTTCTGCCAAACCGGACACGCATACTCGGCAGCCGAAAGGCAGAGGCCCTGTGCCGAAGTTCTTAACACTGATGGTGCCGCACCCCATGCAGTTCCTGTGAGCTTTCGCAATATATTGTTTCTGGCACAAACCTTCTGCTTCGTGCTCATACAGTGTTCTTTATATGATAGAGTTCTATCTAAAGTAACTCCAAGGTATTTTGGTGTATTGCAATGCTCTATCCTCTGTCCCATCCACTCCACATTCAGTTCTCTGGTGGCTTCTCTATTTCTAAGATGGAAAGCAGTAAGTTGTGTTTTCCCTGGGTTTGGTCTGAGATTGTTTCCTTTATAGTATTTACCAAGTACTCTCAAAGACTCAGATAAGCTCTCCTCAACCATCTCGAAGGTGTCCTCTTGGGCTGCCACCGCTGTGTCATCGGCATATATGAATTGTTTTGTATCTAAGTTGCTGATGGGTTGGTCGTTTGTATATATATTATACAAAATGGGTGCCAGAACACTCCCCTGAGGGAGTCCATTTCGTTGAGTTCTCCATCTGCTATTTTTGCCCTGTAGAGTTACATAGAACCTTCTATTAGAGAGAAACATACCAACTGTCTGTACGAGTTTGTAGTCCTTGGTCTGGGTGTATATCTTCTTGAGAAGCTTATTGTGGATGACTGTATCATACGCTGCTGTGAGGTCCACAAGAGCAACGCCAGTCACCTTTCCCCTCTCAAACCCGTCTTCTATGTACTGAACGAGGTTCAGTATCTGGCCCACACAGGACCTGCCGGGTCTAAAGCCAGCCTGTTCATCTATTGTGTTTTGGTCTATGTAATCTGATATTCGATTAAGGATAAGGCGTTCGAATACCTTACTTAGCTGACATGTGAGAGATACTGGGCGGAAGCTTTTCGGGTCCGAGGGGTCTTTACCGGGCTTTAATAATGCCACCACTCGTGCTTTTCTCCATAGTTTGGGGATTTTCAGTTCCTTAACACATGTGTTCATCATTTTCAGCAGCCAGTCAACAACATTATCGCCAAAATATTTGATCTGTTCTGCTCTTATGTCGTCCAGTCCAGCTGCTTTGTTCGACTTCAGAGAGTTCAAAGCTATCTTTATTTCTGCCAAAGTAAACTCGTTCTTTAGGAAGCTGTTTTCATTTGGTTCATCTCTGTCAATCCTCTCTCTTGGAATTCTTTGTCGTGATTTCCCATTCATTAACAGTTGGTGTGCAACTTGGTTGGGGGTGACAGTGTAAGGACCAGATTCAGTTGATGTTGGGTCGTTGCTCAGATTCTTTATGGTCTTCCACGCTCTTCTGCTATTCTGTTTCATATCAAGGCCTTCCAATAATTTGCACCATTTTTCTGTCCTTGAATGTGATATAGCATTCATCAGTTTTTCACCCATTTCGATTGTGGCCTCGGAGAATGGGTCCTCCTCATACAACTTCCTGTATTCCTCGTGAAGTGTCTTAGATTCATCTGTTAGTCCAGGTATGTATTCCGTTCTACATCCTCGTGGAATATGTTTTCTTGAGATCTTATGGACAGTTTTAACAAATTCACCATATGCCTCTGGTCTGGGTGAAACACGATCAATTGCTCTGTCCATTTCTTCCTTGTACAAATCCCAGTCTGCCTTTCTAAAATTAAAACGTCTTTTAAAGGGGACCTTGTTGGGTTGTATCATTGGGACTATATGGCATGTGATAGGTCTATGTTGAGTTCTTGGAATGGGTTCCTCCACTGTCTTTTTGCTTTGAGGGATGAGTTGCTTGCTTATAAAGATATTGTCCGGGTTATAGCCTCGTTTCCATCTAGCGCTGTTAAAAGATGCGGGCAGTTTCGGGTGGTGTATAAGCTGTAACTGGTTGAGTTCAGCCCATTCCTCAAGGTTGGTCCCATCCTCGTTAGTCTCTTTATATCCCCATGTCGTGCTGTGGCAGTTGAAATCACCCATTACGATCTTGTTCTTGTTATTGTTAAAGTTGGAAGGGTTTGTGAAATTAAAACTCGTCAATGGTGGTTTATAAGTTGACATGACCACACAGTTACCAAGCTCCACTGACAGGATCTCTATATCATCTACCTCTGTCACTGCTACTGATTTAATCTCTATGTCAGGTTTCACAAACATGGCGCTTCCGTATTTTTCATGAGGTCGTTCGGCTATCAGTCTCATGCCATGTACCTTAGGTCTTGGTGCTCTCGGTCCTCTATGTGTTTCTTGCACCATCAGAATGTCACAATTTGCATTTTTTGTCAAATTTGATAAAATAATTTCCTTATCATCACTTAATCCCTCTATGTTTATAGAGGTCGTTCTAAATGGCCCTGATAAGGGCCTTTTGTTTGGACTTTTGGAGTGACTGCCCGGTTGTGAAAGGATCTGCCGACAATTGATGTCGTTTCCAGGGGGCGCCAGATTGCATTGTTTAACCATTTTGTATTTCATGCTCATATATTTATCGCATTATATCTTCTTCTATGTTAGAGTATTATTTTCTCGTCGATTTGCAATCGTTCGTGGAGGCTCCTTTCATGCCCACAATACATACTTATACATTAAACAATTTTGGGAACCACAAACCTATATAATTTACATCATCATAATAAATTAATGACAAGTATTACAAATTTTATATTCAGTACTTAGGTATTATCTAAATTTATTTATTTAAATAATAATAACAACTTATCAAATAAGATTCTTGAATAATCTAGTAATAGTAATAAGTTTATTTTTATCAACATCCATATAATTCAATTAATAATTTTAAGAATACAAATAAGTCATTTTATTTGACAGTTAAATCATTGAACAAGAGAGAAATTAATAACTGCTTAGGATTAATATAAAATAATATTTTTTTTAACTACATTCAGTATTTTATTTATTGCTTTTAGTTACATATGAATAGTAAACACTTTCAAAAGTTAGTCATAGTTATTTTCGCATAAGATAAAAATAAAAACCTGAATTGTTTTAAAATTGAAACATTTTCACTGTCAACTGATGATTATATTAACCCTATAAACATTATTCATAAATAGCTTAGTATATTCATGTTTAGTAAAAAAAATATGGACTATAGATTAATATTGTGTGTATTATTAATATATAAAATGCATATTATTTGTGATACGTATGTCCCACTTAGTATCAAAAATATTGTGTATGTAGCAAGTATGTAAAAACCTAATTGTTATATATTTTATAGGTGTTTGGTACGATTGATTTTGTATGAGACCTTTTATATTGTTAAAATTATAAAAATTAAGATGCATTCAATATGCGATGGCAAAATATTTCCAAATAGATTAAGTAAAAATATCAAGACTGGTAAAGAGACTGGAAAATTTTGTGGTGATGACTATTTTATAAACAGAAGATAACGAGTGAATATTTCAGAAAGAAAGCAAAAAAATATTTTATTTTAAACTACACAATGAAAAAATATAAACATACCAACATGTTTTTGACATTTGGCATTAGTAATGAATAATAATTTTAAAATCAACCAAAATATTATGTAAACATACAGTACAATCTCACTAATCCGGCACTAATGAAGGCATGAGAGATCAGGATTAGTGGAAAATTCAGATTACTGAAATGTAGGTAAAATGAGTAATAAAATCATAAATGCAAATATTACCACATAATTGTATACCAACAAAATTAATGTTTTTATAAATAATCTGTAGTGCCAAATTACTGGATGTGCCGGAATAGTGAAGTGCCAGATTAGCGAGATTATACTGTAGGTACATATATTTTTTAATACATTTTTTTATCATTTATCTAAGTTTCAAACCAATCTGATAATTTTTAAATGCTGAAGCCATTTCTGAATCAAAATCATAACAGTAGATTTTCTTCTCGTGAATGAAACATAAATATGTAAAAATAATAATAAAAATAATCTTCATGAAGGATATTTAAAATATAATTATATATTATTAATTCAATATACAAACAATTTCACGGTAAACTAAAACTCACTAGATTGGTTTCAATTTTTATTGAAATATTATACACAAATTACCTTATATTGAGTTACAACACAAACAAAATTATATTTACAGAATACATTAAGACTTTGATAAACGTTTCTTTCATATTCACACACTAAGCAGCAACAGCGCCTGAAAAATATTCTTGACAATTGTGCCACAATTTAAAATTATTCACCAAAATCAAAATATATTATATAATATATATTTTGATTTATATGCCGACCATCGTGGCACAGTTGGTAAGCCGTTCCGTTTCTGTGCAGGCGTCCTGGGTTCGATTCCCAGCAGAGGAGAAATTTATTAAAATTCATTTATTCAAGCAAATATTGCCTCTCTGGGTTGGAAACACCGGTTAGTTGGAAGAAATTGCCATATGGCAATAAACTCGCCACTTGCGCAGGGTGCAAGGAAGTGTTCATTGTTATTATATCATATGATTATTTTTAGTCTTGAGTCCCAAGAGGTTTGTATTTTCTGATTTTACTAGTAAAATTCTAACGTAATTTACTATGTAATCGGTTGGTTATGTTATAAAAGTCAGTTAATTTAAATGTTCCCTAATTTAAAAATATTATTTTGAAATTTTACTTGCACTTTACTTACAAAAGATTATTTTGACAGTACATGGTCCTCGTTCAATTTTCTATTAAATATTTGTCATTAATGCAAAAGCTGAGCATTGCCATACAATCAATCTCCCCTCCTACAAGGGAGACATTTAATCATTAGTAAGAAAATATTTCAACAAAATGATACTTTTTTATATTTGAGGAACCAACTATGCATGTAAATTGCCTGTACAATATTATAATACCTTTAATTATTTGTTTTAATATCACAATTTTTGACGTATCACAATGTACAATCCTTGGCCCTAAACATTAAAGTATTTTTTATGTAAAAAAAAGTGAAGTGTGTCTACGTAGATTTAACGCTGTTGTGCTACGCTGCACTCGGCTATGAATTATTAAATGTATAAAATGTGCTTAGAACTAAATTATGTAAGTGATGCCAATTAGGTATGTAACAACACTCAAATAATAGTTTAGTAGTCAATTAATGTTTAGCTAGATGTGTAATTCAATGTGCCCTTAATTAACCAAACCAATCCTCCAAAAATGCCTATTGAATTTTATATATTTTTTTACTTTTATTAGATTTGTATCGATAACCATTAAGTCAATTTGACAAAAATATATATTGATAATATTCCAATGTGCTACATACAAAATTTAGGTAAACTATGAATTGAGATATGCTAAAATGACATGTGTTCTTCTTCTTTCAATGCTGTAATATAAATAGATATTTTTACTGTTCATATTTATTCCAAAATTGAAATAACTCTCTTCCATATACTATTCATTCTGCTCAAATAAAAGTTTTTCATACAAAAAATACATAAGACTTCTCGCAAAATTTTCACTTCCTTTCCTTTCTAAAATCCTTACATTTTTTACTATCATTTTTAATTTATCAATTAATTATTTTTTGAAAAATATTTTTCTGTTATTTTGATTTTTGTGTACCTACATGTTAATTTATTTAATTTTTTTATATATTTTTTGAATCTATTAAGGATGCTTAGAACAAAGATAATGAATAAATAAATTATAAATTTGAAAAGATATAACAATGTCACAATGTTTGAAAAGTAATGATTTTAGAACATTCTAAATTCAGTATTTTTTTTTTCATGTGATTGTGTAAAATAATAAATTCTCTTTTTTGTAGATTTAAAAAATAATATCTATATACAATTGAAGATTTGTTTATACTTGCTGAAACTCCTCCATCAAAATTAGACAAATTTATGTAATAAAATATAAAATATTAATTTACCAATGTGACATTGTAGTCCGAAGATGTATATATTTCTTAGTTGTTTGTGCCAAATAAATAAATTTTTGGTTAATGTTTACTTATTTTGTTTTTATTTATCTCGCCATACCACATACAAACAAAAATAACTATATAAACAAACAATATAATTTTACTCTTTATAAAATGCATAAGCACATTGCTACTTTTCACAATTGAAGCTTGATTCTCTATAAACACCAACGGGTGTTCATGCTCGTGAACACCAATAAAGGGTGTTTTTAAGACATAAGATTGCGTTTCATTCAAGCCTGCCGTGTGGTAAAACACCCTTTACATGGTGTTTATAGAGAATCGTACTTCTGATTAATAATCAGTTGATCTTGAACAAAACTAAACAAACAATTATAAGGATCAATGAAGATTTATGAATATTTAAATTTCTGAAAACAAGCTATGTTCTACTCAAAGATAAAATATTTTATGGATTGATCCATTAAAAAAGAAAAATACAAATATTAACACACTTTTATGATACAAAAATATGAAATTAGATAAATTAATGAAATACAAGTGTGCTTAAAACATTGTGTTTAGACTAGATTTGATAACACAAGTGGAAATAGAAATGAATTTTTGAAAAGCTTTTATTTGAAGTAACTCTAAAAAACCAACACAGCAATTTGTAAACAGGATGAAGATTAAAAGGATTTAAATTGATTCAGTCAACATTAATCAACTGTTATTGTTTATAGACAAAGTTAAGTCAAATTCATTTATTCCTTTTATTAATACAATATTAAAACTAAAACAACTTTGTGTTATTTATGAAAATATTTAAATTTTACATAAATACTAAATTCTCTTTTTACAAAGTGGAAACATTCTACGCAATACCATGTAAAAACGAGTGGGTTGTGGCCAACGCTAAGCTCCTCACTAACAAGTCATTCTATAAAGTATTCAAATTTTGTATAGAAAATTTTCAGCATTTTCATGAAATGATTTTGTTAAATTATTTTTTATTTAAATATTTTATTATGAAAACATGATAACTCTTCAATGCCATTTTAGAAGAAGCACTATACATATATCGTTCAAAATCAAAATCTAATGGGGTCTAAGCGAGTATTAGATATACATATTTGCAAAATTTGAAAAGAATTGAATGAGTACTTTAGTCTATAATCGATAAAGTAAAATAAACACGCCATACATAGTACACAGCACCTAGCACGCAGCACATAGCACACACACACTATCAGAATACGATCTCAGAATGTGATGAAGCTATCAGAATACAATCTCAGCATTATACTACTTGAAAATCTGCAATAAAAATACCCTTAAAATTTGCGAAATCATAACTCCCCACTATATCCCCTTGGGTATATTTAGATAAAAAATAATGGTGGATAGGTTTCTTTGTATAAAAATCAATTCAGGACATCAGACAAATAAATTTCATTATTGTACCTAATTTAATTGAAAGAATAACATTGTATTATAAAAAACTGTAAAAAATATTATATAGCACACCTTTTGAGTAGTAAGTACATACAAAGGATGTGGGAAATAATATAACTGTTTTGTTTTGTTAAATAATGTAAAAAAAAATTGAAGCAGAGTAAAAAGGGAGTTTGGTGAATATGGATATTAATTACACATTTGTATTCTAAAAAAAATAACTTGATGTAATGTTTGAATTACATAAACTCAACATTTTAATGTATAGCATAAATAGATAGGTGTATTAACTAAAATTGTGTTTTACAAAGATAATCTATTTAAAAATATAAGAAGAATTTTGTAGTTTAATTGAAATATAATGTAAATAAATTATTATTTTGATGAGATCTCAACTGATTGTAAAATTTGTTTGAGTTATTTAAAACTTTTTTTAACAGGACCTGTGTGGAAACCCGCCACCGTATCCTGGCAACTTGCAAATTCCCCTGGCAAACGGAAACATCATGAATATACCAATAACATCCATAAATATTTCAGAGGAAGTTAACAAGACAGGCATTTGGAAACAAGTAAATAACACCAACTCTAAATTACAAGTCCCTACAAAGTTGGATGTTAAAAATAAATCTGAGAAAAAGAGCCCCAAATTAAATGGGTAAGGTTTTAAAATGTACTCATATATACTTGATCATTAATCAATGGTGTAAATAGTCTTGATTACATTGTAATCAAAAGAAAAGAATCTTTAAGCCGCATAATAAAAACTGAAATTTCTTACTAAGGTTATAAAACAAGAGGATAGATAAGAATATATAGAAAAAAGTTATTAGATAGCATTTTAAATTATATTTTCAAAATAATATAACGTCGGCTTAACATGTAAACTTGCTAACTCCACTTTTTGCCAAAAATAACCTAATGACGGCATTTATTTCCCTTAATGTCAATCTGTCATTTGCGTAAATATGACATCTCCAGAATATTAAAAAGTTGGTTAATATGTATCGCACGAAAATTTGACAACTCTACTTGCATTAAGAAAATTTGCTAACTCCGTCATTTTGTTCGCGTACGTGTGAGAGTTCGAACGTCCTATTGGTATAGTTAGTCAATAACGGTGTTAAATAATAAATACATTGAAAGTAAATTTTAGAAACATGATAAATTCATTAGAATCACAAGCCATGTATCAAACATCTTGCAGTGGCTTCATTAAATTTTGCATAAACTGATAAAATTAAACAATATTATATTTCCGCTTGACTAAACATAATGTAGATTTGAGTCAGTTTTTTATACAAACTCAGTAGTTGGCTTAAAATACTGTAGCAGTATTTATCACTAATAGGTATGTCAACTTTAATTTACAGACACATTCTACAGTAAGATAAAAAGGCCTGTTATTCAAAATTATTCCATAAACAAATTTTTTCTTCATATAAAATTTTCAAAAATAACAAAAAAAAACCTCCGTAGCACACTATAATTCTCACAAGCCCATAGTATTTGTTTTATTTTATAAAAATATATTCAATATATTTTATCAAAAATAATGTAGAATAATTATTATGAAGGATGAATTAAATTTTCAGATCAAAGTTAAAGAAGCTAACAAAGGAAGTACAATCAGAGATAGATAAACGACTGTCAACTATGCCAGAGGAGGATGAAGACGACTGTCCCATAACAATTAAGGTGGGAGAGTATACATCCGATTCCAGGTTTTAAGTGTGAGGATAACGAAATGAAACCAAACATCCAGAGAATGCTCCCATCCTGCACTTGAACAATTTATAGCACCCTTTAGTACCATTCTGCCTTATGCCACCGTGTGCACATTGGTGTTGCATTAAGTGCCAAAGTTATGTGAGTAGGTAAAAAAAATAGATGTAGACAATAAAAATATTGATCAAAATTGTGCTATTTTAATCCGCCTTAAAATATTGTGAACCAATTTTGCACTTAAATGCATGGATGTTTAATTTTTTCAACAAAATTAAACTGCAAATACAATCAAGATCTCAATGTAATAATATTAAAATATTGAAAATAATCGCAAAGCCTCTATCGTAGATTAATTGTTAATTGTTTTATGCATGATATTTTTATACAATTTCTTCCTAATCTTCTGCTCCTCAATCTGACATAAGATAAAATAATTTTGAAATTAAATAATTGTACAATACCTTGGCATGATTTTAACTTGATTCTGTATTTATGTTTGTTAATATTTTTGTGTAAAAATTAAAATATAATATTTAATATACATTTAGCATGAAAGTATTGATTTTTTGAGTGTATACCCATGTGTTTATATTGTATTGTGAAAAAAAAATGTAGAAAAAAACTTTATGTATTATGTTACTTGCTTATATATATGTGGTATTACAGAAACCAAATTAATTTATGATATATATAAATCAAAATAAAAACAATTACATATTAAAAAATAATACTTAGACTACATTGACTAAGCAAGATATATGGTAGTAATATTAGCTCTGTGTTATTTATCAAAATTGTATAGAAAGATGTATTAACGTCTTTTTTTAATAATATCGAATGAAGACATAGCCAAAAAAGGTAAATTAGTTATTGTTTATTTTATTATATTTTCAACAAAGAATCAATTAAAATATATTACATATTTCTAGTATTACTACATAAATGTATTAGTTACAAGTAGTTAAAGCTGTTTCTACCAACTCCAGGTATGTGTTAACGTTTACGATTGCTTGCAGAGTGACTCGAGTCGAGTGAAAGACTGTTGGAGTGACAACAAGAAAGATTCCAAAAAATGTACATCAGCTGAAACATCTGTATAGTATTATAAATATACTAATTGTTAAACTTATTGTTCTACACATTTATTAGTACAATTCAATTGTAGTACACATTTATTAGTACAATCCATATGTGTCATCATTTCAAACCTTTTCCTTCCATCTATTCAGTTAACTTGACATCTAGTTTAAGAAAAACATATTGTTACTCTTGCTTCTTCTAAAAAAATATGATTTTTATACAATAAAGCTAATAATATTATTGATTACCATATAGCCTTATATGAACACCACAATACAAATTATTTTATGTACTACATTTATGAAACCTGATTAACAGCCTGTTATTGATGTAGAGTTAATAAAATAATACACGTTGTTATAGATTTTGTATAAAAATAAAAAAAAACAAAGAATAACACATAGAGCATCTGTTGTAAATTATCAGTAGTTAAATTTTATATTAGATATGAACTTATATTGTGTTTCTTTCATAGCTTTGTGTAAAAAATTTCAGGATTTTTAAAAATATTTATTGCATACTTAATTATATTTTCAAATAAATTGATGGTATACAGCTGATTATAGAGATATTGATTGCGAATCACAAAATATTTATTAAATGCTGTATAAGCATAATTCAACAATACATAAGTACAAAAATTTGTTTAATTAAATCAACCTTATTTTCATCAACATTTTAATTTCGGAAATAAGGGAATATTTGAAGGAAATAAACTAATATTAATAAATAAATAAATTAGTATTTTTCCACAATACTTTTTATGATAACAACCAAACGTTTACACCAAGGTGACTTGGCATTCTCAAGGTCTAAAATAAACTTTTAGACCTTGAGAATGATAAGTCACCTTGGCGAAACGTTCGGTCGTTATTATAAAAAAATATTGTGGAAAACTACTAATTAATTTATTAATTTTAAAATGGATTTCCACTCTGTTAACACAAAAACTAGAATCACTAATTAATGTATTAGAAACCTGTTGTTATAAAATACCATAGAGTTGAATATTATGCCAAATTTAAAATGGATTTCCACTCTGTTAACACAAAAACTAGAATCACTAATTAATGTATTAGAAACCTGTTGTTATAAAATACCATAGAGTTGAATATTATGCCAAATTTAAAATGGATTTCCACTCTGTTAACACAAAAACTAGAATCACTAATTAATGTATTAGAAACCTGTTGTTATAAAATACCATAGAGTTGAATATTATGCCAAATTTAAAATGGATTTCCACTCTGTTAACACAAAAACTAGAATCACTAATTAATGTATTAGAAACCTGTTGTTATAAAATACCATAGAGTTGAATATTATGCCAAATTAAATGGGTGATACACTTTATATTATTATACCTAATTCATTTTAACAATCAATTTCTATTCAACTATATGTCCCAATAACAAAAATACATATCAGGAATTACATTAATTCCATAATCATTTACCTAAATTATTATTCAAACATAATAAATTAGGTGTCATAGAAAAAAAACCTATTTTAATAAACATTAATTTGCATTAATACATGATATTATAAAGATATGTATGATCAGTGAGAAAAAAACATTAGAGTAAAATAAAAACGTTGCATAAAAATGTCTTGAGCAAATATCGACCTTATTACTGAATACATCTATGTTTTCTTCACAATTCTAACTTCAACCAAAAGAAAATATATTTTATATAACCCACAACAAATCCTTTGTAATAAAGTAAATGTATTACTATAATTGATATAATAATAAATTATACATGATAATTATAAAATATATAAGGAAGAAAAGATAAATGTTGATTTAAAACTTAAGTAGATTATAAGATTTCATGAACATAGTCAATATATATTACATAGTACATATAAAATATTCATATAAACAAACCTTTTATCCCTACTGATTTTACCAAATTAAGGAAGAAATGTGATAGATCATGGACTGACATGTTTCAAGATTGTTATGTAATAAGGAATGTTTCATAATTGTAAGAACTCTGGTAAGAAAACGAAGGAAAAGATAATTTAGAAAAACGATCACACAGAAGATTTCTATAAAAAGCATACATTGTTAATTGTACTATTATTTTCATGACCAATACAGAAAATATACATGTGAAGGTATATTTTCTGTATAGAAAATAAACACGCAAAAATATATTAATTTATAATATACTCATCATCACATCAACTTATCTCATTTTTTCAAAAATTACACAGCATAATAATCTCACATAATAATTTCCTAAGCATCCTAGATAAATTTGAATAAAAAAATTATCAATTAATAATATAAAACTTTGTGGTACTTTTAAGTTTTCTAGTCATTTTTGAATTAGACATTACATAAAACCAAAAATAGTATAGTTATTATTGAATATATATTTTATGTATTGTTTGAGTTATTTTTAAAAACAAATAGTTCATTCACAGTTTCAATAAGCTCAATTGAAAATATGAAAAAAAAGTACTCAAGAGAACCTTACAAAAATATTAGTTTGTGGTAATTTTATATCATACTATACAATAAATTATAATCATAAGTATGTACACTAAATAATTGAATTAGATGTTCATTAATTTTGTTCACTAAATTAATTAAAATAGCGACTTTCACTACTCAGAGAAAATTAAAATATTTAATTTTGTTCACTAAATTAACTAAAATGGCGAGTTTCACTACAGAGAAAATTAAAATATTAAATTGTACAAGAAAACTCAGTCAAGAGGGTAAGTCTATTGTTGATTTAAAAATAATGTAATTGGATAATTGTCTGCAACATAATGGAAATGGACAGTGGGACTATTTGAACAATCTAAATCTAGATGACTATTTGAACCATCTACCATCCAAAACAAAAAAAAATAGGCTAAAACGAGAAACAGTATTTACATCCATTAGAACAAAATGAAAAACATATTTTTGCATTGTAAAATTACGCCATTAGTGATAAAATATTACTCATACTTAAATATAGTATAATTCCTAAAACCTGGTGTACCTACTCGATGGATTAGATAATAAGTTATTTGAAATACTCAAACATAAAATGTATTAATACCCTTTACCGTTTAAATTTCCTTGTCCAACATAAATTGGCAGTAATTGGCTGTCACTATCAATAAATCAGATAACATGGACAATATTTCTCAAACACTTGATAAAATGGAAAATACTATCTTATTTACATAGAATAATAATAGTATAGAATACTCTTTAGTCTGCAGTAAACACGAATGCTTTACGTTGACTAATTTGGTCAACATTTTGCTACGAGCATTCAGTAATCATTTGGCCGTCTGCGTGATACATTCTCCAAATAGGGAATTTTTTGACTGCTTGCAAAATTTTTTACGCAGTTATAACAAGTAGAACTATATGAACAATGTCTACCAGCAGAATCATACATATATCGGCCAATAAAACGGCTTCACTTTTTCAGCGAGATATTGTATGGGAATGAGTATTCTATAGTTTTATTATAATTCTATGGTTATTCTATTCATTGATTTGGAAATTTATATAACATAATTAAGAAAATAAACAAAAATTACATACAAAATTGTGACTGCCAAGATATATTGGTTATAAAATTTTATTGTGAATTGTGGAATTCATCATGTAAATAAAAAAATATATAAAAAATTGAAAGAGCTTTTTATTCATGATCACATAATTGTTACAATATTTTATTAAATATGCATATACACATTTGAATGACATAAAATATTAATTAAATAATATTGTATTTAGCAATAACCGAAGAAGATCCGACTAATGCCAACTCATAACTTTTTAATAAATATAGCACTCACATTTTAAACCTTGAGTTTTCAGCCAACTGGGCAGGACTTGGAGTGTTATAGTTCAATGCCACTGCACAAGAAGGTTTAGCTGTGACGGGCGAATCGGAAACATCAATACTCTCGTTCATCTTTACACTGGTCCCAACAGACGGTTGATTGTCAACAATCACTCGTCTCTCTGATATTGTTTTCAAAAGAGATTTTCCCTCTTCTTTAGTCTGCAAAATTACATAAGAAATTTTCAAATAAACTCCTGGCTATATGTTTTAAAATAAAGTGCAACATTGGATTATACCAACAAATATTTTAACTAATCTTATTTTTTACAATTCACTTTATGACTATCTTAACCGCCATGTGAACAAAAAGATAGCTTTCATTGATACGTTGGTACATTTAATAAAGTAGGTCACATTTTTTTATATTTATTTAACAAAATGACCGCTTAATGATATGGCCGCTTTCACCAAGGTTCCTTACATTTCCTGGCATTTGAGCACAATACCGACTTGTAGTTAGTTGTTTTGTCTCATATAATCTATGTTTTGTGATACAATATACTTATAAAACGAAAAAGTGTATTTATAGACCGTGACTATAGTACACCTTTATTTAGTTGACATCAAGTTATTACAGGTCGAAAGTTGTTTGACGCTTGAATAACACGTCATTGGACCAAATATTTCAGAAATGGCGGATACTTTTGCATATGATTCAACGCATATTTGGGATTGACAGACAATTTTAACAGTCAAGAGACTAAAAATACATGTATAAAACGTAAAGTCCTCTTAAAAAACTATCGCATTATAATTTTAAAAGAAAATATTGCATTAATAAATTAACAGGGCCAAAGATAATTGATATTGTCAAACCAGACAAAACTATTATGTGAATATTCTGAAAGATAATATATTACCGCTTCAATTAATGCTGTTTGTATAGTTTGTACATATGAAGCAATATCTTAGTTATATATATATTATCTCTTACCATCTATTTACAATCTAAATAAGGTATATTTTACTATTAGTGTTTGTATCAACACTCTTATCTTTAATTGTGCATAATTTTTCTTAAAAGCATTTCCGTAATAATATTGTTTCTCTGGGCTGGAGACACTGGATAGTTGGAAGAAATTGCCAAATTTTAAATAACGGTCTTTACTATTTTAGTTGTGATTATCTAGTTGCGCGTTTAATAAGCTTTTAACAAAATCTAATAAGTAAAACCGTAAGTATACACAATAACAGGAGGGACTCTATCGTATACACAAAGGAGGAGATCGTTAACAAAGCAAAGACAGACGGTGAAGGACTGAAAAATAATAGAAGCAAAATAATAGTTTGTTAAAACAAAATTTGTTTTTTAACAAACATAAGTTTTTAATTTGAAAAAAGTACAATGCATACACTTTAATATAACAAATAATTTAATAACAATATTTATCACCCATTTAACAAGTCTCTGTCTTAAAGAAAAAATATCAAGGTTTAGTACACATACAATTTAAGTGAACTTTTCAATATGATCCTCTAAAACAACCGTATACAATTTACAGGGCTATGAATGGTAGTAGTTTTTAAGACAACTTATGGAAAAAGAAATTGTGAGATTATTTTTCACAGAGTCCTTGATAGTTAATGAAAAATTCAGGTTTGCAAAATTTCATAAGAAAATCTTTTTTGGGTATTTACTCACAGCGGTGCAAAAAAATTATGATTAGACCTAATAGTTTAGCCAGTGATGTAAATTATTCGGAAATCTGAACATCGATAGGTATTTATTTCCCTACTACCTGCTTCGGATGATCCACTCCTCATATTACACTGTGTATATGCAATCATAACATATTTGATTTAAATACATAGTTCATTAAAAATATGTACCTCTTCATGATCCAAGCACTTGTAAGCATACTGTGCAGCATGATCAAGGTGGTTTTTGTTGAGAAAATAGTGAGCTAAATATCGATGGGCTTCCTGTAATCCTCTGTCTCCCTCTCCTTCGCCTTCTAAGCAGGCAGCAGTGTATGCAGCGGCTGCACAATCATGCTTCGTCAATTTGTCATATAATCTGGAAAATATTTTCATACAACTCAGTAATAAAAAAGTTAGTAATAAAAACAGACAAGACATTAAAAAAATAACTTACTTTGCCAATTTCAACAATGCGATTCCTTCAATATCTCCGACACTATGCGCTCTTGTATAACATTTAATAGCGTTGGTAATTTTATCTAGCTTCTCAAAAGCTTCTCCCAGTGCCACTAACATTCTAGAATCACCGGGACATTGTTGAGCAGCTCTAGCGTAATAGTAAATACAATAGCTATTCAATCCCAGTATCTCATATGTTTGTCCCAATCCATTCCAGGCACGGAAATCATTGCGATTGACTTCTACAATTAAAAATTATTAGGTATTAATCATTAGCATTATATAATATTAAAATTTGTCTTCAGAACATTTTTATAAGTAGGTATATGATGATAAGTGTGATTACATAAATTAAATAAAGGATATTTAAATTTGTAATGAAATAGAAAAAGGTTTATCAAGAAGAATTCACATCTATTTTTAAAGATCTATTCCAAAATCCAGCAGTAAATAAAAACTTATTAAAGAATTGACATTGATTGGTATTTTATTATTTATTCATGTACAATAATGTGTAATTTCTTCCAGCCAACCAAAGCAAGGTGAGGCCAAAGTGCAGCAGTAGATACATAATATTGTCCTATTCTGATTTGTCTAAATTTATCCGTCTGAATTTTAGTACATGAGAAATGTAAAAAAGTTGCTTGCATTTATACGGGACTCATTACGTCACACCGCGTGTATAAAATCCTTTTATCCACGGTCGCCCGTTGGTTACAGACGTTTTCGTACTCTGAAATAAATCAGAATTGGACATAATATATCCTAATTTTTTATCAAGTTGTTTTTCCCAATGGATTAGTTTTAAACAAATTTTTTTCAAGTTTTTTGTATCTACCGTTCCTTTTAGTTCCTCCAAATATACAATGACTATTGTTTTTAAAATCTAACAAGGACTCTCACTGTTGCCTCTACTACCTCATCTTGAATACTATGATGTTTGTAGAACTTAGAATATAGATAAATAATATTTTGAAAAAAAAAAACTCACCAATAGCCTGTCTATATGATTGAATAGCAGCATTTGTATTTTGTAATTCTACAAATTCATGACCCATCAATATCCAAGCTGATAAATAATTTGGATTAAGTTTTAATGCTCGTTGAAAATATATAACAGCTTTTTGATGTTCACTTCTTAAACTGTAATAATTACCTAAAAAATATAAATAGATTTGTATATATCACTAGTTTCTGAAGCATAGTTGTTAATCAATAGACATAAAAAAAATATTTGTAGACTAAACAGTTAGAACTTGTACTTACCTATAACACAACATGTTTCAACTCTATATTTATCTATCTCCACAGCTTTATGTGCTAAATAAGCTAATTTGTAGACTAAACAGTTAGAACTTGTACTTACCTATAACACAACATGTTTCAACTCTATATTTATCTATCTCCACAGCTTTATGTGCTAAATAAGCTAATTTGTAGACTAAACAGTTAGAACTTGTACTTACCTATAACACAACATGTTTCAACTCTATATTTATCTATCTCCACAGCTTTATGTGCTAAATAAGCTAATTTGTAGACTAAACAGTTAGAACTTGTACTTACCTATAACACAACATGTTTCAACTCTATATTTATCTATCTCCACAGCTTTATGTGCTAAATAAGCTAATTTGTAGACTAAACAGTTAGAACTTGTACTTACCTATAACACAACATGTTTCAACTCTATATTTATCTATCTCCACAGCTTTATGTGCTAAATAAGCTAATTTGTAGACTAAACAGTTAGAACTTGTACTTACCTATAACACAACATGTTTCAACTCTATATTTATCTATCTCCACAGCTTTATGTGCTAAATAAGCTAATTTGTAGACTAAACAGTTAGAACTTGTACTTACCTATAACACAACATGTTTCAACTCTATATTTATCTATCTCCACAGCTTTATGTGCTAAATAAGCTAATTTGTAGACTAAACAGTTAGAACTTGTACTTACCTATAACACAACATGTTTCAACTCTATATTTATCTATCTCCACAGCTTTATGTGCTAAATAAGCTAATTCAGTCTTCATTTCTTTGACATATAGTAAATGAGAGTAAAAATCTATATTATCCAGTCTATAAGGATCCACTTGTTGTATGTTCTTGAACGAGCTAATAGCGTTTTCCACATCTGAAAATATACTATAAATAATTAGTTAATAATAATTTTGTAAAAGATTCTTGAAAAAAAATTGTACAGTTATGGAAAAACATTTTGAAAAATCACATAAGCTAAACAATACTCAAATTTTAGTAATCGTTATTTCATAGATGGCGATAGTAAAAATGTGTTATTTTCAAATTAATTGTATTCCATTGTTGAAATATATAGAACATTCAAAAATTGTATTGATAAGGGAACTCAATAAGAAGGCATAATTGGTGAATGTTGCGCAAGCGCATAAAGTGATCATGTAAACCAGCCAATGACAAGTCGTAAGCACTGTAGGTGCCTTGAGTTACTGGTTCTTCTATAATATTCTAACTTTGTCTCTATTAAGATGTTGAAAAAATTGTTTCAAATTTTAGGTTTTTGGTTTAGTTGGTAGTTGCGCAAACCGTCCGCCTTCCACAAAAAGTTGTCAAGACATACCTAGGTTTAGTCAATGTTTCATTGTTTTGCATTTTTAATCCCAATCCCATTTCTGGCGAGTTATGACTCAATTGAGTTTATATTTCAATGAATATTTAACTAAAAACTTGTGTGTGTACAAAAAGAGGAACAAATATGACAGGAATATGATATATATATTTTTATTAAACATTAATAATCACTTGCCTCTAGTGTCATGGTATATGACAGCAATTTGTGCCTTCAAATAAGTAAAATTTTCAAACCCACTAGTTTTCAGTTGATCATATATTTCAATAGCATCATCTAAAAGTTTCTGTTCTAAATATGTGTGACCAAGGAAAAAGTGTAAGATCCAATGTCGTGGTAAATTCAACCCTTCTAATGTTTCCCGGTCTTTCAACAGAGATGACAGTTCCAACCAAGCAGCCCACAGCCATGGAACACAATTCACAGCTTCTTCTAGCATCTCTACTGCTTGGTTGTGAAGATTTAACTTCTTCAGAACTACACCATACAAATACAGGCCATATCCATCTAATTTCTTAGCAGCATAGTCAACCTTCATCACATTCATTAGTTCTCTTAATGATTTGCTTTTACTTGCGTCTGGAGTACAACCAACTTCCGTCATATTATCCAGACGTTTTTTCTCACTGGACATATAACGAGAGTATAAATACAAGAAACGCGTTTTCGCATCTGTACACTTTTCTGAGAAATATGCTGCTCTGTCATATTCTTGACAGTCAAATAGACTTTTAGCAAATAAATAGGCATCTTCGTCGTATTCTGCTTCTTTTTCGACGGCAGAAATGACACTTCGAATATCTCGTATGGATTTAAGAGAAAAAGATAGTTCCGAAAGCCACTTCACAGTTTGAATCAAACCGCGCTGGGAACATTCAACGATTCCCTGGCGTAACTCACGCTTTATGTCTTTTAAATCAAACGGCGCTTCAATTGTATCCATCATATTAGGAATATTTCAAAATATACGTTTACAAAGTTCGTTAAAGGATTGTATGACTAATAATATTACCACTCACACTTCAAACCAATACCAAACTCAACCAAACTATTAAACTACTAACAAATACAAATCTATGATACAAAAATCAGAAAGTCAAAATTAGCGTTATCCACAATCAGCAACTTCAAGGCGTTGAAAGAAGGAAAAAGTGGGAAAAAGTCTATGGTAACAACATGAACATACTACAAACGTGTCCCCAACTCTGATTGGTCGATATTTAATGCATATTTAAAAAGTGTTCATACTTCATGTGTCCTGTCGTAGCGCCATTTTGAAACACAGATTATAGTGAGGAGTGAGGAGCATAGAAAAGAGATATAATTATTGTGAGGAGTACAAAAGATGACCTATACTCAGGTTTATACTACAGTGAAAGATTTTTCCTACAAACCGTGTCAGATAAAACATTTTTATAAAAAAATCTGAATTCGTGTTTTTGGAAGTTATCAAATGTATTACAGGCATATTTAATTCTCTCTGACGGAATGAACTGGTTGATTAGAAACTAGAGTCTACAATCTGAATCTACCCGTTTGCATTCTGTTTCCGGTTGGCTCTCTGATTGGTTGAGATCTCGTAGTATTAAGTCAAATGAGCTGTGAAATTTTATATTAAATTCGAAAAATTAAAAGAATATTATATATTTAATTTATGATAATTTATAAATCAATTTGATACCGGCCCGCCTCGGCCCCATGTCCGCGAGAGAGATCCACCGTCCTATTCGAGTAGGTTGTGGCTAAATTTCTCCGCGGAACCTACCCCGACCGTCAGCGGAATTCTGGGGAAATTTATTTTAATTTTTTTTACATGGCAATTTTTTATATAAACGATTCGAACTTTTTTTCAAAAAAAGGGGATTCTGACAGCTACCGACAGCTGGTCAGCTGACTTTTTAATCCAAGACTGCCGGACACTCTCCGGCACAAAAAAAAAACAAACCAACTTGATAACTGAAGAACCCTTGGGATTCCGCCAGAGAATCCCAACAGGCCCTGACGCAACAGAGGTGCAACTGCCCCAAAAATTGAACACTTAAGGTACCTCCGCCACGCGGTAAATTTTTTTGTAAATCTTTTGGCAGCACTTTGTAACTGTAGAGGCCTCTTCAGACTGCAGCCGAAGGATAGAAGCAGCTTCTCAGGCCGTAGTGCGCCTCGTAACTTGCAATTTTTTTATTTTTTACACCTGACTTTATCTTATAACTGACTCGAGGCGCCAACGGCCTGGGAAGTGTCTGCCCTAGCGCAAGCCAGGGCCCCTCTTTTGTAACCGTGTGGAGGGGAGGATTACCATAGCCTGTCGCGCCCTTGACCCAGAATTTCTCGTCTGCAATCGCTTTTCTGTTCTCTTTTTTTTCTCTTGTTCTGGATCGAGGACCTATACCTGAGGACGTCACCCACCTGTAGCTTCCTGCTGGTCTACGACGGGGTGATCTGCTGAGCGTCTCCCTCAGCAGACGGTCGAAGAGGAAAGGACCGCGTTCTTGGGGTGAGTGCCTTCAATTCTCTCTCGATCCAAGACCGAAGCTGGTCACACTTTACATAACTAGGACGCCCTGCGTCCAGAGGACTGACGGCCCTCTCTGCTACCGCAGAGAGAGAGCTGGTGTCAAATTTATAAAGCAACTCGCTCACGCGAGTCGCTATTATTATTATACACAAACTTAAACCTTACCTAAGAATGCAGAAAAGAAACTCAGGGGCTAGACGCTACTGATTAGAAGATATTGCTTGATGGCAATAAGCCCACCAGTGTTCTATGTACAAAAATAGGAATAAATAAATATTCATTCCATCACTGCAAATTTCAAAATGTGGGATAACCAGCGATAGGTGTGCATGTTTGCATACCGTTATTTTTATTTAGGAAGCACGACATATTATGAGTTTTTACCCACATCAGTCTTGCCTCACCTAAAAAGATACTACATTCAGAACATTGTGTTATGTTATTTTGCCTTTTTGTATTTTCGATTACCCGGCTTATATAGGACACCCGAAAACGATGAAAATAGAAGAGAATGGAAGCACTATTCTAAGCCTTTGCTGCGTTGGTGATACTGACACCAGCTCTCTCTCTCTGCGGTTGCAGAGAGGGCTGTCAGTTCTATGGATACAAGGCGTCCTGGTAAAAGAATGTGACCAGCTTCGGTCTTGGATCGAGAGAGAACTTGAATGCACTCACCCCAAGGACGCGGTCCATCCCTCTTCGACCGTCTGCTAAGGGAGAAGCTCAGCAGATCACCCAGTCGCAGACCAGCGGGGAAGCTACAGGCGGGTGACGTCCTCAGGTATAGGTCCTCGATCCAGAACATAAAATAAACAAAAAGAAGAAGCAGAAGAGATAGCCAAATTTCTGGGTCAGGGGCGCGACAGGCTGTAGCCCTCCTTTCCACGCGGTTACAACAATCAGTGACTTCCCAAACCGTAGGTGCCTCGAGTCAACGGTAAAAATAAAAGTTAATTTGATAAAATACAATTAATGGGTTAAGAGGCACGCGGCGGCTTGAGGAGTCCCTACTATCCTTGGCTCCACTCTGGAGAGGCCTCTGCAGTTACAATTTTGAACCAAAATATTTACAAAAAATAATTACCGCGTGGTGGAGGTATCCTGCGGCAGTTTGAGGGCCGATTTCGCAGCAGTGTGCCTCTTTTGGTGGCAGGACCGATAGCGCACGATCTGTTGGGATTCTCTGGCGAAATCCCAAGGGTTCTTTCAGTTATCAAATCGTTATTTTATGTCGGAGAAGATTATCCGGTTATTAACTCGTTTTCCACGCTCTTCCTTGTTATATACGTAACAATTTTACTATAAATGTATGCGTGTTTTCTTAATATGTTCCCAAATATCGTTTAAAAATTTAGTATTTTTTTACTTCGGGTTTAGTATTATTTTGGTATATTTTCGCCACAAGTTTGGTATTTTCGGCAGTTTAGAAAACGGTCACACTATTCTCTTTTCTATGATTCCCATAGAAAAGAGAACTTATTAGATTCCTATCAATGTCATCAATTTTATGTATTGTCAGTGCTTTGAAAACATTTCGAAATAGTTTTAAAGTTTTTAATTATTTTGGTTATATTTCCAATGTTGTGATCTAAATATTTTGATAAATCCTTTTTTTTGTTTTTTTTTGTATGCTTTTCGTTAAGAATCTATTAAAATGTCTTGGATTAGAGATAATACTCTTTCATGGATACAACTATTTTGTGTTAAAGTTGTTAAAACCGGCAATGTGCCTAAACATATAGCCTTTATTATGGATGGTAACAGAAGATTCGCTAAAAAGACTAATGTTGGGAAAAGTGAAGGCCATTCTAAAGGTTTTGATAAATTGGCAGAAACGTTACAGGTTATTATTTTTATATTAGCCAACTCTCGTTATTTTAATTATTTTATTTTATATAGCTTCTTAACAGGTGCTATGTCAAATATTAATTAAACGCGAACCCAATAACATGTTGCCACATTCTGGAGACTTATGATACCTATTGGTAGAACCCCCGTCGGGGGCGGACGTGCCATCTGCAGTCCGAGTTTGTGCTTCAAATAACAGTTTCACAAAAATATTTGTATCTTTTCACTTTGAGCTGCAATATATTATGTAATATTAGTAGGTAGAGTTTATTAAGTGAAAGCAGGCGGCCGCTTATGACAATAGGACTCAAGATCTAAGCTAAGCGACACATGCAGGATGGGACGGTGAAACCCCAGTTTACGATACTCCAACGGCCGAGACCCTTATAGGGTCTTTTACGACAGGCAGTGCCTTTCTTTGGCAGACCGGCTATACCTATACCCAAGTGCAATAAAGTGTCAACAACCGAAATCTGTGAGAAATGTGCAACTCCTGTTATGTCGAAGACCATCTGGATTCACGAGTACAAGTGCACCGAGAATGTGGTACTATGAAGAATGTTCACCGAGAAATACTTATGACTTGTCACGCATAGTGGAAAACACCTGTAATAATAAACACAAAGTGTAGGTAATTATAAGAATCTGACCAATTTTATTTGAACTGCGCCTAGATTTAAGTGGTTTAAGTGATTAAGACTAATTTTGTATGAACTGTGCCTAGATTTAAGTGATTTAGTATAAGAATCTGACCAATTTTATTTTAACTGCGCCTAGATTTAAGTGGTTTAAGTGATTAAGACTAATGTTGTGCCGGAATTTAAGTGATTTTCATAAGTGTATAGTTGTTAAGATATAGTAGGTATAGTGCGATAAGTATTTTTTAGGTAATGTTTCTATATTTGTGTGTGTATTTGTGTGTGTATTTGTGTGTAGTTATAAATGTTTCCTAGTTATAAGTTTCCTAGTTATAAATGTGTGTATTTGTGTGTAGGTAATGTATGCAAAAGTGTGATGTATGTATAAGTATCAAAAGTGTTAGTATAAGTAAACCCCAGGACTTACCAAAGGTAGCAATGCGACCCGCCATCCATTATACCCAAGTCCACGGGGGAGGCGATAAGAGGAGAACCGAATGCAGAGTTGGTGTATGGAATGTGAGAGGATGAATGGAAAGAAAGATGAATGAACTGTGTGATGTGATGAGAAAGAAAGAATTAGATATACTTTGCTTGACCGAAACGAAAAGAAAAGGTAGTGGCATGAACGAAAGACACGATGGAAGAATGGAACTATGGTCGGGCATAAATGAAGATAATTTTGCATGCGAGGGAGTAGGGGCGGTTTTAGATGAGAGAATGGTAGAGTGTATGAAAGAGTATAAGCTAGTAAGCTCAAGACTCATGTGGATCAGATTTAAGATGGGAATTACAGGGGTGTTTCTGCTTATAGGATACGCACCTGTGAACTCTAGCTTGGAGAATGAGAAAGATGAGTTTTGGGCAAGTGTAAGAGAGGAAATGAACAAGAAAAAAGACAATGAAAAAATGATTCTGGCAGGCGATTTGAATGGCTGGGTAGGAATCCGGAGGAAAGAGTTCGAATCAACTCTCGGACCTTACGGTGACAGCAGAGTGAACGATAACGGTAAAAGATTGTTAGATGTATGTGTGGAAATGGACCTTTTTGTGTCAAACACAGTTTTTGACCACAAAAGGATCCATATGTATACATGGGAAAGAGAAAATGAAAGATCCATGATAGATTTTGTATGTGTGGACTCTGCTTTGAGAAAAGTGACAGTTGATACGAGGGTCTACAGAGGTGCCGAGCTAGAGACAGACCATTTTTTGGTTGTCACAAAAATACGCCTGTTCACTGGTTGGCGCTCTAAAACCAATCGTGGAAGCCTGCCACCGCGTATCAAAGTAGAGAAGCTGCAAGAGGAAAGTGTTAGACAAGAATTTGAAAGAAAGATCGAGTGTGCTTTAAGTCCCCACGCAGTGACAGAGATGGATATTAGGGACATATGGAGTATACTCAAAAACACTGTACTCAGTGTGGCTAAAAGTGTGTGTGGCGAAGCAAAAAGAGGTCGAATGAAAGGAGATGCCTGGTGGAATGAAAGAGTAAAGAAAGTAGTGGAAGAAAAACGGAAAGCGTGGAAGGAATGGCTGGCATATAAAGGATCTGGAAACGAGATGGAAGAAAGAGCTAAAAATATATATAATGAGTGCAAGAGGAAAACAAAAGTAACAGTAAAAGAAGAAAAGAATGCATTGAGAGTAAAGGAAAGCGTGAAAATTGTGAATGAATTTTCTGGGAACACAAAAATGTTCTGGAAAAGAGTAAATCGACGAAAACAAGGAGTAGTGCGAGGATCAAAATGTATACATGATAAAGATGGATGTATGGTTATAGACGAGGAAAAAGTCAAGGAAAGATGGAAGGAATATTTTGAAGAGTTATATGAAAGTACACAGTGCGAAAGTCTGACGAACAACAGAATACCGATAAATGAATGTGAGAATGACAGCGAGAAAATTTCAATAGAAGAGGTCAGAGAGGCAGTGAAGCATGCACGTACAGGAAAGGCTGCGGGATTTGATTGCATACCAACTGAATTCATCAAATATGGTGGCGAAAAGACGATGGAATGGTGTCATTGCCTCTTCAACAAATGTTGGGAGACAGGACATACTCCGTCAGACTGGAGAAACGCAGTGATTGTGCCCCTCTTTAAAAAAGGGTCAAAATTAGACTGCAAGAACTACCGAGCTATCAGTCTGCTGAGTTCAGTTGGAAAATTGTATCCTAGGATACTAGATCAAAAGTTGAGAAAGGCTACAGCAAACAAGGTATGGGATGCACAAGGAGCGTTTGTTGGAGGTAGAGGATGCACCGACCAAATTTTTTCCCTTCGAATGGCGACTGAAAAGGTTCTGGCAAAAAACCAGAAGCTTTTCTGCGCTTTCATAGACCTGGAAAAGGCCTATGACAAAGTAGACCGTGAAAAACTCTGGAACGTGCTATCAGTGTATGGAGCGGGTAGCAGGCTGATAGGGGCAATATCATCTCTGTATGAGGAAAGCCAAGCCTGTGTGAGAATTGAAAACTCTCTCACAGGATGGTTCTCCATTAATATGGGAGTGAAGCAAGGGTGCGTACTATCACCGTGGCTCTTTAATCTATACATTGACTACTGTGTGAGAGCACTAAAGAATGAGAACATTGGGCTGAAACTGGAAGGTGTGACTGTATGTGATCTAATGTATGCGGATGACAAAGTATTAATGGCTGAAAGCGTGGAAGACTTGGAATGTTTGGTTCAAATAGTATTCGATGGATGCATGCAAAATGGATTGAGAATGAATGCAACTAAATCTAAAGTGATGGTATTTGAGAAGAGCGAAAGACGAACAAAATGCGAGATACGAGTGGAGAATGTACAATTAGAACAAGTGGATGAATATTTATACTTAGGAAGCATGTTTCAGCGTGATGGAAGATTGGAAAAAGATATTGAAAGGAGAGTAACGGCAGGTAATAGAGTGAATGGTGCATTAAGACCGGTAATGGCTGACCCAATTATTTCGAGGCAAGCAAAGCTCGCGGTACACAATGATATCGTCGCACCGACTCTAATGTATGCTAGTGAGACATGGACATGGCAGAAGACGCATGAAAGTAGAATTAACGCGGTTGAAATGAGGTCACTAAGACGAATGTGTGGTAAAACGATGTATGATAGAATAAGAAATGAGGATATTAGACGAGAATGTATGATTGAAAGAAATATCGTAAGTAAGATGAAAATAAATGCCCTAAGGTGGTTCGGCCACATAGAAAGAATGAGTGATGACCGTCTGACAAAAAAAGTATACAAGGCTGATAAAAGAGGAATGAAAAGTAGAGGTCGGCCAAGAAAGAGTTGGCACGATCACATAAATGGGATTTTGAAAGATGGAGATGTTAGAAGTAAGAATAATAGAAGAGCGTGTATGAGACGATGTATGGACGTGAATGAAGCGAGGAATGTATGTCAAGAGAGAGGAGTCTGGCGTTCGGTTCTCTCTGCCTACCCCAAATAGGGAAATGGCGTGATGGTATGGTGTGGTGGTGTGGTATGATACCTATTTATTGTCTCCCAGATCTATACTGAAAACTAGTATTATAGCTTCATGTTGAAAACTCAATTAAAGACTGGTCTACACCGGGAATCGAACTCGGGACCTTTGGCTCAGGAGTCAGATGTTTATTGAACTTCATAAATCCATCCGGACATTTGGACTCATCAGTTACATTTTACAATTTCAATCAAAATCCTTGTTATCATTCAACATTTCGTCAACACTATAAAATGCTTTGCCAACGAGATACGTCTAAACTAAAATCCTAAAGATATAAAAGTAAAAATACAGAAGATCAACAATGCTACGACTTTCTTCATTTTTTAATATATCTAGACATTTTACAGTAAGATTCTACTTTTTTCATTTTTTTACATTTCTATTCTTCCCGTCACATATACAAGCTTCTGATGTGTCCAAAATTATTATTATTTAATTATAATCAAAGTGAATAGGAAAAAACATACAGAACTTATAAATAATGAATAAATGTTTTTATGAAAAATAACATTTTTCAGTGGTGTCTCGATTTGGGTATTCCAGAAGTAACTGTTTACGCATTTAGTATAGAAAATTTCAAAAGAAGTAAAGAGGAAGTTGACACTCTAATGGCTTTGGCAAAAGAGAAATTTCAGAGACTACTAGATGAAAAGTAAGAATTAACTTTCAATGACTATTTTAAATTGTTGGTTATTTAAAAAAATGGATTATTGTTTTTATTGGATAAAAATATAAGCAAATATGTTGTGCAAATTAAATGTGTTACTGTTTGTGTGTTGTAAAAAAATTTCCTTTTCCCTAACACTTTTATATATTTATTTTTACTTCTAATTGTGAGTATTAATAGTAATAATAATATCTTTGATATGTTTTTTTGTTTTTAAAATAAAAAACCAGGGGGGGGCAAGTCTGGTCAAGCGGTGAAATCAAAACCCTTATAATTACCCATATCATATGTATAATTGTCTATGGAGTTGTCTTAAGATATATAACTAATTATATCCATGATATGGGTAGTCAAAAGAGTTTTGATTTCACTGTTGGACCGGACTGGCCCCCCAGGATAAAAAAGTTCCTACTATTAATATTTTCGAAGTTAACTTTTGTGGCACATTTTAAACAATTTTATTCATTACAATTTACTTTGTTTCAAACCATTAATGAGTTATTTGTTTTAAACCATGAATGAGTTATTTGTTTAAAACCATGTACGAGTTTTTTGATAAACCATGAATGGGTTATTTATTAAAACCATGAATGGGGTATTTATTAAAACCATGAATGGGGTATTTGTTTTAAACCATGAATGAGTTATTTGTTTAAAACCATGTATGAGTTATTTGATAAACCATGAATGGGTTATTTATTAAAACCATGAATGGGGTATTTATTAAAATCATGAATGGGGTATTTATTAAAACCATGAATGGGGTATTTGTTTTAAACCATGAATCTGTAATTTATTTAACCATGAATAAGTTATATGTTTAAACCATGCGCAAATTATTTTTAAAACATTGACTGGGTTATTTTTCTTAAACCATTGGATCTCATGTATTACATGCAACTAGTTAATAAAAAACTTAAGACAGACAATATAAAGTTGAGCTGGATAACTACTGAAAATGTAGGCAAATACTTAAATTTCTGTTAAATTTTATTTCAGAAAAAACTTTAAAAGGTCCAGTGCCTCAATAGGTACATTTCATTTGAAACCTCCGAAATATTCATAATAAATTATTATATATAGGTACTAAAGATAGATAGGTACTAAAATGAGAATATTGGAAGAAATTGCAAAATGGCAATAATCACAGAACTTGCGCAGGTTGCAAGGAAGTGTTTATTATTAGAAAATTTGTATGAAAGCATTATAATGAGTTTTGCCACATAGTCACACACAGTAAGGCAGATGAGCCGTCAGGAAAAAGTAGTTTTTTATAATATTGTGTTTTTTCCTTCACCTTTGAGTTTTTGTGAAATTCGAACACTATACATAGATACTATTTTTATATATTTTGCAAAAATATGACTATCAATAAACAAATAAAGGAGTTATGAGAATTAACATTGCCAAAAAACTTTGACAGCCATTATCTCGAAAGCATGTCTCATGCAGATAATGACATTTTCCAGTAAGATGATTTGTTGATTAGATTGTGTTGTACTTTATCTATTATACACACATGTAAAAAAAATATCGTTTGTTGTTTGTGTCAGTAAAAATAAAATAAATAAATAAATACTGTATAGAGTGATACATTGTTAAATATTTATGTATCTAACATTTATGTAGGTACATCATTTGTTATTTTTATATGATTTCAGAGACTTGTTAATGGAAAGAGGTGTATGTGTTAAAGTTGTTGGAAGGCTATCTTTATTACCCAATGATGTACGAGCACTTATTGCTAAATCTATGTTATTAACCAAGGACAATACTAAAGCAAGACTAAATGTAGCTTTTGCTTATACAGGTAAGTGTCATACATATATTTATGCTGAATCCCTCCCGGAAGAAATGAGCACCACATATTTAAACATAGTCTTATTCATGTTCATTCTCTTACATATATATATATATATATATATATATATATATATATATATATATATATATATATATATATATATATATATATATATATATATATATATATATATATATATATATATATATATATATATATATATATATATATATATATATATATATATATATATATATATATATATATATGTTATTATTAAGTATTTTGGGGATAACCCGCGTCAAATTCTGATTCCCGAGAGAATCAGTCGTCTGCCGACGTTTCGTCTGAATCACATCAGACATTTTCTAAAGGCGCCTTGTTAATAAATTTTCGTCTCGAGGGATAGTGCACGCACGTCCGTTCGAGTCGAAAGCTTACTACCTTGGTATATATATATATATATATATATATATATATATATATATATATATATATATATATATATATATATATATATATATATATATATATATATATATATATATATCAGGGGGTGCATGCTCTGCTGGAGGGTAGGTACCAGTAAATCCCGAGTAACGCCACGTTGCATAACACCAGCAACACTACCAGCAAGTCCGACTCGCTAGCGGGTCAATCCATTTCAATTCATCCAGGCCATGACACCCATAGTCTCAGAATGTCATGATTTTTTTTTTATTCATACCATTTGTCATCCTTATTAACAATCTGAAATATTATGTTGATATCTTGAATACTTTTTGAGATATGATTTTTCAAAATTTGTAAAAAAAAAACATTTTTGTTGTTTCCGAGCTTTTAGGCGGAGACACAAGGTTTTACTAAAAAAATCATAACTTTGACAATTTTCATCATATCAGAATCATTTTTTCACTTATATTTTCTAAAATCTCTACAGAACAAGGAAAAAATACATTTTGCAACTTATATATTATACATTGCAGCATATTTTCCATCAAACTTGCATTTTATGTTTTTTTTTACGAAAAAACATAAAAATTTTAAATGCAATTTTCAAAAAAGGCCCTCCGTTTATCAAAGTTTTTTCATTTTTATAATAATCATAAAAGTTCAAACTATTACATTATGGAAGAAAATTGATGGCTATTTGCCTGACAGTTTTTCTAATTCCTCAAAACCCCAAATTTTACTTTACGAAAGACAAAAATTATGGTTCACATGTACATCAGTTTATAATATGCTATGAAACTTTATTTGAGTCCAAGTTATTAAAATATTAATAACACAACCTCTTTTATAGTTGAATTGAAATATTCAACACAAATAACCCCCTCCCCACCACCCCCCAGTCCGGACAAAATCTTGCAGTCAATAATAACGCCAATCTGGACTCATTACAAATTTGATGAAAAATAGTAAGTAATTCACATTATTTATACAATTTATTAAAATATTGATAACACAACTTAGTAGTCCAACTGTCATTTGGATTTTTGTTCCAGTCAGGGGTAATCAACATTTGTTTTTTTTATATATTCACATATCTCAAAAACCATATAATCTCGAACACTGAAGATTTGTATAAATATAGAAAAATATAATATTTCAAACTATTTTTAAGAAAAGTTTCCAGGGCTTCTCAATGTTTTTTTGTTTGCCTATATTTCCAAAAAGTATGAATTTATCGAAAAACGCTGAAAAACTGCAATTAAATTAAAAAAAATATATAATAATATAATAATAAAAATATACATTTCCTTGCCCCCTGCGAATGAGGCGAGTTTATTGCCATATGGAAATTTCTTCCAACTAACCAGCGTTTTCTACCCAGATAAGCAAGAAAAGTGTGAGAAATGAATTTAAATCAATTTCTCCTCTGCTGGGGATCGAACCCAGGATGTCCGCACATAAGCCAAATGGCATTATATACATTATAGCTGTACCAACATCTCAAATTTTAATTTAGTTAATTTAATGACTTCGGGCGATCGCAATCTGTTGATATTTATGTTACAGATTTTTAAAATTTTAGATGTACCGCTATTATGTATATAATGCCGTTTGGCTTCTGTGCGGGTTCTTCTTGGGTGCCACTTGCGCAGGGTGCAAGGAAGTGTATATTTTTATTGTATATATTTTTTATAAATTTAATTATTTAATTGCAGTGTTTCAGTGTTTTTCGAGGAGAAATTGATTTAAATTCACTTCTCATACTTTTCTTGCTTATCTGGGTAGAAAACGCTGGTTAGTTGGAAGAAATTGCCATATGGCAATAAACTCGCCACATTCGCAGGGTGCAAGGAAATGTATATTATTATTATTTTATTATTATATATTTTTTTAAATTTAATTGCAGTGTTTCAGCGTTTTTCGATAAATTCATACTTTTTGGAAATATAGGCAAACAAAAAAACATTGAGAAGCCCTGGAAACTTTTCTTAAAAAATAGTTTGAAATATTATATTTTTCTATATTTATACAAATCTTCAGTGTTCGAGATTATATGGTTTTTGAGATATGTGAATATATAAAAAAAACAAATGTTGATTACCCCTGACTGGAACAAAAATCCAAATGACAGTTGGACTACTAAGTTGTGTTATCAATATTTTAATAAATTGTATAAATAATGTGAATTACTTACTATTTTTCATCAAATTTGTAATGAGTCCAGATTGGCGTTATTATTGACTGCAAGATTTTGTCCGGACTGGGGGGTGGTGGGGAGGGGGTTATTTGTGTTGAATATTTCAATTCAACTATAAAAGAGGTTGTGTTATTAATATTTTAATAACTTGGACTCAAATAAAGTTTCATAGCATATTATAAACTGATGTACATGTGAACCATAATTTTTGTCTTTCGGAAAGTAAAATTTGGGGTTTTGAGGAATTAGAAAAACTGTCAGGCAAATAGCCATCAATTTTCTTCCATAATGTAATAGTTTGAACTTTTATGATTATTATAAAAATGAAAAAACTTTGATAAACGGAGGGCCTTTTTTGAAAATTGCATTTAAAATTTTTATGTTTTTTCGTAAAAAAAAACATAAAATGCAAGTTTGATGGAAAATATGCTGCAATGTATAATATATAAGTTGCAAAATGTATTTTTTCCTTGTTCTGTAGAGATTTTAGAAAATATAAGTGCAAAAATGATTCTGATATGATGAAAATTGTCAAAGTTATGATTTTTTTAGTAAAACCTTGTGTCTCCGCCTAAAAGCTCGGAAACAACAAAAATGTTTTTTTTTACAAATTTTGAAAAATCATATCTCAAAAAGTATTCAAGACATCAACATAATATTTCAGATTGTTAATAAGGATGACAAATGGTATGAATAAAAAAAAAATCATGACATTCTGAGACTATGGGTGTCATTTTTATTTTTTTCTGGATGAATTGAAATGGATTGACCCTAGTGTCCACGCCGCGAACCCTGGTAATGTGGCCTACTATAGTAATAGTGGGTCACAGCAGATAGCTGTTAGGGCGGTGGTGAGCCTCCGGCGCCATAAAACCGGAAACACCCAGCTAAGGGAAGGAAAACCCCGACAGAAAACCAGGACAGGGTTCCAGGCCTTAAGGTAGCAGCCCTACCAGGAGCCTAGGATACGACGGGTTAATCACCTATCTATCTCAAACAAAATGATTAAGAAACCAAAAGAAAAAAAAACCGGACTACCCTTGAACAGACTCGGCAAACGATACAAGGCTAACGATTTAAGAATATGTACATGGAATGTTCGATCGCTTTATAGAACTGGAGCTCTAAGGATACTCTGTGACCAACTGTTGGAGTATAGTGCTGATGTAACTGCAATCCAGGAGATGAGATGGCTTGGACAAGGAATAATGGAGAAGAGAGATTACAGTGTATATTACAGCTGCCACGAAAAACATCATATCTTCGGTACGGGGTTCATAGTTGCTAAAAGAGTCAAGCATCTAATAATAGATTTTAGACCCGTTAATGAAAGAATGTGTGTGATTCGTGTAAGGGGTAGGTTCTTCAACCTTAGTATTATCAACGTCCATGCACCTACGGAAGATGAGGAGGAAGATAAAAAGGACGCATGGTATGAAAAACTGGAACAAATATATGATTCATGTCCTAGTAGTGACATAAAGATGATAATTGGTGACATGAATGCCAAGGTGGGTAAAGATAACTCACGGCCTACAACAGGTGCTTACAGCCTACATGACACCTCAAACAATAACGGCATAAGATTGGTGGACTTTGCATCCTCCAGAAACATGACCATTGGCAGTACCCTTTTCCCTCATAAACGTATGCACAAAATCACATACATGGAAGTCGCCAGATGGAGTCACCCTGAATCAGATAGACCATATATTGATTGATGGAAGGCATGTCTCAAACTTGCTGGATGTCAGAACTTACAGGGGCGCCAATGTTGATTCGGATCACTATATGGTAGCAACGAAGGTAAGAGCGCGAATATTTTTTTTTTTTTTTTTTTTTTCTTATTTTATTAAGTTTACAATAACATATACAAAATATAAAACAAACAAACTATATAGAAAAGATTCACAGTAAGACAAAACATATTTACCCTTTACTAGAGTGCAAGCACTCGTGTGTAAAGGAGACAATTTAATACAGAATACACAAAATATTATACATACATAATTATTATCTATACAAAAAGAAGTTAATATAATTTACATATCAGTCAAATAATAAGTTTGATTTATTCTTTATTTTTTTTTTAAAATCATTATGTTCAATTGCCAGTCTCAAATCTGTTTCAAGTTGGTTGAACCACACCACCCCATTGTACGTGTAGTAGTGCTGTGCAAAACTTGTATGTGTTAATGGGGTACACAGTTGACCCACTATATTATGTCTATCACTCGCCACACGTACAAAGGCATGGTGCGACCTTCCAATGTCCTTATGTATTTGAAATAGCACATTTTTTTTATAGATATTTTTAAAAGATGGCACTTGAAAATCACGAAATAGTTGCAAAGTTGGGTAGTCAGATGGTTTTTTATTTATAATTTTTATTATCAACCTTTGCGTAATTTCTAGAGGCAAAATGGATGTTTTATACGCCCCCCCCATGCAACAATGCCATATTGCATTATTGAATGGGCGAAAGCGTAATACACATTTTTAAGTAATTTTAAATTGAGAATGTTTCTAAGGTTGATAAATATGTAAATAAGCTTTCTTAATCTGTTTATAGTATTATTTATTTGAGTTTTCCATTTAAGGTTACTGTCAATTATTACTCCTAAATATTTAATTTCATTTTTATTTGTTATACATAGACAATCGTTATTTTTACATGTCAATACTTTTGTAGAACAATTTTTTGAGTGGATTTTAATATTTAATGCAATGGGAGGTATTTTCTTGTTTATGGTAAAAGGTATATAGTAAGTTTTCTCAATATTCAGGCTCAATATATTATTGTCAAACCATTCTTTTAATAAATTTATATCAGTGTTAGCATTTTCTTCAAGCTCATTCCATGAATTTGCCTGAAAAATAATTGCCGTATCGTCTGCATATGAAACAAGTTTTCCTGATATTGTCAAATTAAATATATCATTTACATATAAGATGAACAAAAGAGGGCCCAAAATTGTGCCTTGAGGTATTCCAAAATCACTTCATATCTATAGCAAAAACGCATAAAACAGAGCGCAAACCTAAGTTCAATACTGAAGCACTCAAAGATCAACAAACTAGGATGAGGTTTGTGGAAGCAGCGGAGCAATCGTTTCAAGACCTAGATAATAGCTTGTCGATCGAAGAGCTTTGGGGTTGCTTCCAGGAGAAAATTAAGAGTGCTGCTTCAGATGTGCTGGGAATGGCCCGAACACAGAGAAGATCCCCTTGGTTTGACGAGGAGTGCGAAAGAGTGACAAAAGAGAAAAACAGAGCCTACCATCGAATGCAGCAAAGAAGCACTAGGGGCACAGAAGAAGAATACAAAGCCAAAAGAAGACAAGAAAAGCAGCTCCATAGATCCAAAAAGAGATTGTACGAAAGAACAAAACTACAAGAACTCGAAATATTGAACACCCAGAATGAATGCAGAAAGTTTTATAGTGCATTAAATCAGCAAAGGAAAGAATTCAAGCCAAGAACAACAGCATGCAGAAGCAAGGAAGGAGAAATTCTTAATGATAGAGACAATATACTGAAGCGATGGGCACAGCATTTTAATGAGCTGCTCAATGAGGGGGAACACACCACACCGGAGGAGCCAGAATTTATAACAACAGCAAATGCAGATGTCGGAGATGTGCCGGAACCCACTCTGGATGAAACTATCAGAGCAATAAAATGTCTTAAAAATAATAAGTCTCCAGGCTGCGATGATATACCATCTGAACTATTAAAATATGGTGGCAGCAGGGCAGCTTCAAGCCTTCATCAAATCATCCATAAAATATGGGAAGCCGAAATAATGCCAAGAGACTGGGATAATGGCCTGATCTGTCCCTTGCATAAGAAAGGGGATGCTCTGAACTGCTCAAACTTCCGAGGTATCACACTGTTGTGCACAGCATACAAAGTACTTGCTGGAATCCTATTCACGAGATTACTCCCATTTGTGGAGAAAATGGTGGGACAATATCAGAGTGGATTCCGACCGGGTAGGTCAACCATTGACCAAATATTCACACTGCGGCAGATACTCGAAAAAACGCTGGAGCATAATGTTGAAACACATCACCTGTTTGTGGACTTCAAGGCTGCATATGACAGTGTCAACAGAATTAAGCTCCACAAGGCAATGATGGAGTTGGCCATCCCCCCTTAAACTTGTGCGCCTTGTTGGAATGACCATGTCCAATACATACTGCAGTGTAAAAATACAGTGTAGCACCTCCGAACAGTTCACAACATATAGAGAGCTCCGACAAGGCGATGCATTGGCATGCTTGTTATTTAATATTGTCCTGGAAAGAGCTGTTAGAGACTCAGGCATAGAGACAGCAGGAACAATTTTCAGAAAGTCGAGTCAATTACTTGCATATGCAGACGATATCGATATTATATCTAGAACGTTGCCTTGCATGAAGGATAACTTCTTGAGACTTGAGTCTGCAGCCAATAACATGGGTCTAAAGATCAACGCTTCAAAGACAAAATACATGGCAACAAGAAAAGCATCACTAAATAGCATCACCGTAAGAAACTAATCAATATCAGTGGGAACCCATCAGCTAGAAGCCGTTGAATCATTCACATACCTGGGATCTCTTGTTACAGCGGACAACAACACCAGTGCGGAAATAAGGGCAAGACTTGCCGCGGCAAATAGATACTATTATGGCCTGCTAAAGCACTTAAGGTCACGACTCATCTCTCGTAAAACAAAAACCCTCATTTACAAAACTCTTCTTAGACCGGTCATGACATATGCATCAGAATGCTGGACATTGACCAAGAAGGACGAAAATGCATTGTTGGTGTTCGAAAGGAAAATACTTCGCAAAATATTTGGTCCTACCTGTGAAAGAGGATCTTGGAGGATCCGGTTTAACCACGAGCTAGAAATAATGTATGGCGAACCAAACGTTGTCCAATACATCAAAATTTAGTTAGTTAGATGCCTGACTACTGAGCCAGGATTGTCCTGGATTCTCGGTGGAGACACATTATTTAATTGTGTTTTCAGTGAGAAATCTATTAGATGATAAATTACATGGTAAGGCACACAATGAGAAAAATGTCGCATTTTACGCATGACCTTCTCAAACCCGTGGCTGCGATGTGAAAGCGGCACTTAGAGACACGTGAGTTGGATCAGGGGTAAGAGGATGAATACTTGGGAAGGTACTGAAAAGTTTGGGATGATACGGTGTCGTTAATTTTGAAAATAAAAACAATTCATTTTTGTATGAGCAAAATGCTCTTAGCGCTTCTTCTCATGGTTAAATGCAATACTTGGAACAAGGCATGCTGTGGGATTAGATAGTATGAGTGTCATTATTTACTTACTTGGGTAAGAAACCATTTGAATGAAAACTATGTAGGAAGATATTTTCTCACTACAGTTATTTATTACATTATTAAACTTATTTGAGTCATATGTATGTGTAATAAATATTTGTAAAAACATTCTTTGTAATTTTTTAAGGTCGTGATGAAATTGCCGGTGCTGCGTATGACATTGTACATGGCGTGAATAAAGGAATTCTGGACATTGACAATGTTACAGAATACTTAATGAATGAAACAATGCAACTATCTCCACCAGATTTATTAGTGAGGACTTCTGGTGAAGTTCGTCTATCAGACTTTATGCTCTGGCAGGTATGTTTGTTGACATAATATATATTTGTTTTTCAATTTATATCTTTCAATAAAACTTCTTAGTCTCTGTAAATATTTGTAATTGAAATCATCATCTACCATAGGTACTTATACAATAAAGCAGCCCTCGACTTTCAACAATTCTCAAAATTTATATTTTTATGATAGAATGAGATCTGTGTGGTTCCTTGCAGTTGTATTCAACAAGTTATGATTAAATCATTTTGCATTCAATTTTATCTGGACGACTAAATAAAGATAATGCACAAATGACTTTTTGCACCTCATTTCCATTGTAGTAAATATTTAAATATTATAGTAACTATTTTCACCACATTGTAGGTAACTATTGTCACATATTGTACCTACAGGTAATAAACATTTAAAATATTACTTTTTTTTTTTCATCGTTCTACTTTTGTACTTTTATGTTTCTACATAATGCCCCCAAGTCAAATTGAAAACGCTGTTCGTTTTCGCCAAGCGCTAATTTTTTTTGTATGGGATTTGACGTTTGTTGTTTGTTATTGTAGAAAAAATTTCTACAACAAACGTCAAATCCCATACAAAAAAAATTAGCGCTTGGCGAAAACGAACAGCGTTTTCAATTTGACTTGGGGGCAATATTTTTAGTTGCAAATAACATACAAAAATTAAGGGCTGTCAGTACAAAATTAAATGAAAAAAATGTTTATATACTTCCTTTTGGTTATTGTTCTCTTCAATATTTCAATTACTTTGACTGAAAATATTATTTCATTATTTATGCATCTTTATTTATTTTTCATTTCATACACTTTGGGCCTTAATTACTATTTGTAACATGAGTATAATCCGACATATGGCCAGTTTTGGTCATAAAAAATACAATATCCTAAAACATTGCTAGTACTATTTTCTAAATATTTTTTAAGAATTTTATCTTTCCAGATTTCTGATACATGCATATATTTTACTGACGTTTTATGGCCCGAATTTAAAATTTGGCATCTTTTGTCTGCTGTGATACATTTCCAAAGAAGTATGTGGGATCGAAACGATACATTAAATGAGGCAATTGTTGATGATAAATATTCGACATTCTTACAACATATGAGGGAAAGTAAATTAAAGGAATTGGAAACATATGCCCAAGGATAGTTGTGTTACTCCTAGTTTCATAAAAATATAAAGTTACATTATCATTAAGTGGGTTTCATATCATAATAAATATATATCCTTGACATTTGTACAAAGCATAATTTATATGTCTGTTTATGACAACTGTAGTAGTTTAATGAGATTTTATCAATTCATAGATTATCGCTCATTTTTCAAACAAACAAAAATGTCAAGTGTTGAAATGACAAAATTATCAAAACAAAATTTTACTAAATGTATGAGTACATTTTTGAAAATCTAGCGTTTATTTATACAAAACCCACTGACTTTTCGTTTTTTGTAAAATACTTATCTATAAGGTTATTTTTATGAAACCTGGTGTTAATATGTGTGTCAAAATAGCTAAATTGTTATAAATATACTATATTAATGTTGATATTATTAAAATTTATTGTTTAATATTTTTATTCATTTGTATATTTATTAATGTGGGTGGATGAATGACGTTGAAAGGTACCTGGAAACAATCAGTGTAGCTATGGAATGGTGGAAAGTTTTTGAGGAGGCTAGAATTCATGGTGGGCTGTATTGCCATTGGTGATGATGATGATATTAATTTATTAATCATGATGCAAACTCCACTGTAAATTTATCAATATAGGTACCTTTGTAAGTAAGTAATTGGAATATTGCTTTCATATTATCATTACGATAGGTATTCATCTCCAGCCAAAATTCTATGTTGATAATTAATATTAAAATTACTGCTTTATTAATAATTTTATGTAGTAAAATTATAAATATAATAAAAGCGATGAAAAATGAATGATTTTGTAAAGGGAAAGTCAAATGAATTGAGTTTTATCACATAATCAAGTATTTGCTGTTTTTTTAATCTAGTTAAATAATTAAAATGACAATTCCAATATTGCTGAGTTCACATATGAAGAGTTGAAAAATTTAGTAATTTGTTATATTATCTGCCTCCCTGGACGTGTCATTTAGCGCAAGAAAAGATAACTCAATATATGGAAGTGACAGTTAACTGTCACTTCCATACATTGAGTTTTTTTCTTTTCTTGAGCTTAATGACACATTGTCTAGGGAGGCTGCCCCCCCTAGACAATGTGTCATTTAGCTCAAGAAAAGATAACTCAATGTATGGAAGTAACAGTTGCCAGTCACGTGACAACTGTGACTTCCATATATTGGTTATCTTTTCTTGTGCTAAATAACACGTTGTCTAGTGGGGCTGATCTGGGCAACACAGTACAGAAAGATCTTCGCAACGGTGATCACAAAAATCGAGGGGGGCCTTACACGGCTCAAGGAGAAGTGTTATATGTTAAGTGAAAGTGGAAATCTATGATTATATAAACATGTTAATTTGATTTTAAGATAAGGTAGTCAATTATAAATATTATAATGAGATTTAGAATTATAAAATATACAATGCTTTTTTTGTGAATCATGAGATAAATAAATAACATTTTGATAATAATTCTCTGCATACATAGGCAGATAAGCAAAATAAAATCCTTTACTAATTCATCACTGCAAATTATCTTAAATGATTTTTTTTTCACTTCCTTTCATAAATGGCTGACCATTTCTGATAACATTCATTTAAGAGATTCTCAAAAATTTCATATATTTATATAAAAATTAAATATTCTTAAAATGTGTTTTCATATACATACCTAATGTAAAATATGTTTTCATATATATTTTTCATATATAGGTATATTTACATTAAATATTCTTAAAATGTGTTTTCTACATTACATATATATTTTTGTCACTGTTTAGGCGTGTAACTGCAACTCGTTAGAATTATAAATTGCATCGATTGATGAATCAAAATCATGCCATAAGAAGTCTTGCGTAATTGTTAGTTCTACTGAATAAATGTGCAGGTTGTGATGAATGCACATGTGTTGCTCAGTTCTCGCCTATGCTGTCAGGGAAATAGCTCGAAGATGTGAACTGTTTTTTTAATTATTATTAAAAAAGTGTGATATGCTTATTGAAAACAAAAAACTTTATTACTGGAAAAGTCAAAGGGCCGTATTTATTAATCATTCTCAATCCTTAAGCCTTCAATCAATCAATCAGTGGCGTTACAACTCATCGTGGGTCCTGGCCTCCAGAATCTCCCTCCACCTGTTCCTGACCATCGCTTCCTGCCACCGATTTCCGCAATGCCCATCGTCCATCTTCCGCAAGTCCCTCTCTGCTCCATCTAACCATCTTAGCTTTGGCTACCGACGCTTCTTCTGCCCATTGCTCTTGTAGCGAATATCCTTTTTAGTTGACAGGTTTCGTCCATTCTCGCTACGCGACCCAACCATCGGAGCCGGCATATTTTGATGTGCTGAGTGACATGTACATCTGAGTACAACTGGCACAGTTCGTGGTTATACCTGATACGCCAGGCTCTGTTTGCGCATACGGCGCCATAAATGCACCTCAATATTTTTCTTTCAAAGGTGTTTAACCTTGTTTCATCGGCCTTTGTTAGGGTCCATGTTTCAGCAGCATATCTTAAGACTGGTCGTATGAGAGTCTTCAATCCTTAAGCCTTAGCACACCAAAATGTACACATTTAGTCATGCTAAGCATTAAGCAAATTCTGAGAATGTTTTGTTTAATCAGTCCTATGACCTGAATTATTATGAGCTTCTCTGAAATATTTTTTTTATTTTCTAAACTGTTGTGATTTTAAATGTTGATGGAGATTTTTATTAGTATTCAAAATATTCAACACTTTGAGAAACACTAATTTATGTATAGACATGCACATCCTGTCATGAATGTTTGATGAAGCATTGTTTTACAATATCCCTGGACTGGAGTCATATCACTAACTACATACATAGTATATCTTTCACCAATCAATTTATTTTTATTTTCTCACATACTTTTATACTTCCATTTTACTTAATAAAATAAATTCTTGTGGTATAATTGTAATAAAACGTCAATTGAGTGTGTATATATATATATAATGTACTTTGTGGTTGGGTTTTTCTCATATTTCCTGTTTACTGATATCAGTAACATATAATTAGTTCACAAGGTGCAATCAATCTACAAGAGGTATTAATTTTACCAAAAAAATGCGCAGGGAGTGGTTTTATGTATTTATCTCAGTAAGTTTAATATTAATCTGTGAAGGTAATACACCCTCTGCATGTTTGTTGAAAGAAACATGTTCATCATGTATTAGGACTTTAGGATGTGTTTGGTGCGCTCTACCGGTAAGTATTCATTTATGATCCAAAGTTGTTTTTTTCATTTCATTCATAAAAGATTACTTGTTGCATGCTACTTTAGTAAATCAATCAATATATTCTTTTCTTTTTAAGGGGTTGATATTTTTGTTCAATATTTTTTAATGTTACATATAATTGACTCTTGATGCCCTATTGGTTTGGCCACATAGAATGGTGATCGTCGTAAACAGGCTAAATAACATCTCACATAGTTCAGTAATGAGGTTCACCATCCATTCTGAATATAGTGTCTTTAAGTGAGACGAGACTGGTGTGCCACGCACCAGTGACACGCACGTATCGTGCCACCTTTTATTTATTTATTCATTTTTCTGTACAAATATAAACAAATATATTGTACACTGGTGGGCTTATTGCCATTTGGAAATAAGGTTAGGCACACTTTTCGCTGGTTACTACACACTGGGATTTGTCATAATGGTATGTATGTATGTATTTTAGAGAATCACAACACATTGTAATGTTGGCCTTCAGACTATCCATTCTCTGGTATTTTTGAGAGGACACTTTGTTTTCAAAAATACTTTATATGGATAAGTCTATCTGATACAGGTCGAGTGAATATGTAGGCCATTCTTGAGCAGAAAAAAGCCGTAAAACCGGTGCTCTGGGTTTTGTGAGACGATGCCAAGTCCCATTGGAATGTCCACGACCTGGAACCAAACTGCTTGTGTGCCTACGGCATGGCTCAACACTTGCCGGTTTATCTTGATGCTCTGTTTGATGAAAACGAGAAAAGAGCAGCCACCGCAGCTCACACCATTATGGAAGGTGGCCCTTATTTAAGGCTACTCTTTGTTCCAAATTGTCGATGGACTTGCCCTCGACCAAACATAATCATTTTGTTTGCTCATGTACTGTTGGATCGTGAAAATCTTCTCATCCGAGAAGACAATGTTTTCAATCCACTCGTGTGCAAGGCTTTCAACGTCCGAGCTCTTTCGAGTTTCACTTTCTTCTGCTGTGTCACGAGATCTTGAACTTTTTGGATCTTGTAGAGTTTAAGCAATTTTTAGTATATGCTCCAGCTCGACTAACTTGGATTTTTTGCCAATTTGATTGAGCTTTACTTGGGATTTCACTTATTCAGCATCTGCATCTTGTAATGTATGAAGGATCGATACCTAAACATTTTACTCACATTCAGATGTTTGAGCTTGCGAATTATAGCCGGTTACGATTTTCTAGCCAAATAAACATATTCACATTGAAACGTTTTAACGCCATTGCCAATACTTTTTTTTTAACTTACAACAATACGATTTTCACAAATTATGTACAACACAATGAAGCATAATCTTACCCAGTGTTCTGTGATTTTCTCGTAGTATTAAGTCAAATGAGCTGTAAAATTTTATATTAAATGTGAAAATTTAAATAAAAATTATAAATTTAATATAAAATAATTTATAATTCAATTTATAAAGCAACTCGCTTACGCGAGTCGCTATTATTATTATCAACAAGCTTAAACCTAACCTAAGAATGCAGAAAAGAAAAGCTGGGACTTCGCTTTATATATATATATATATATATATATATATATATATATATATATATATATATATATATATATATATATATATATATATATATATATATATATATATATATATATATATATATATATATATATATATATATATATATATATATATATATATGTGTTATTCTTCAGGCTTTCGCGGAGAGGAGTAAATGATGCGTCGATTTCTCGGGTACTCCGCGTCGTAGTTTTATGGTTCCTCCTGGAACCGTGTCCCTGACGTTTCAACTGGACGTTGCCAGTCATCCTCAGAAGGGTAGTGGTGGCTTCTTCAGTAGTCTTCGGCTGCGTCGATAAGGCGTAGTTACTTTTGGTGACTTTTTGGTAACCTTACGTGTCGCTCGATTCGACCGTAGCGTGCGCGACTCAGTGCTCTCTTCCGTGTTTGTTATATTCTTCGTATTCGACCGTAGCGTGCGCGTCTCGGTGCTGTCTTCCGTGTTTGTCATATTCTTCGTACTCGACTGTAGCGTGCGCGTTTCGATTTTATTTCGTATAATGTCCGGTGTATGTGTCGACCGTAGTGTGTGTATCTGTGTGTCTGCCTCAGTAATGTTATTTGTGATACTGCATATATCGTCTTGTGTAATGTTGGGCGTATTGTTTGTCATTGGTCTGTCCGTCTTGTATATTATTGTTTTCCATGCCGATGGAAGTCTGCGTGAGTCGTCTCTTGTATTGATACAGTGAGGTCTTTTTCTATTTCAATTGCTTCTCTATAGATGCGTGGTAACTCATTGTTCAGTCGTACTAATGTTTTGGCATTGTCGAAGTCGATTTTATGTCCTTCAGTCATCGTATGTATTGCTAGAGTCGATTGTATTTTATTTCGTGCAACGTCTACTTTGTGTTCGGCTAATCTCGCCTCTATGCGGCGGTTAGTTCTGCCGATGTAAACGCCGTTGCACGCGCCACACGGTACTTCGTATATACCTTGATTTTCATGTGGTACGGTAGTTTTTACACTCCGCAAATCTTCTTTTATCTTCTTATGCGTACCGAAAATTGTATTAATTTGTTTTTTGCGTAAATTTCTCGCGATGGCGTCCGTTGTGCCTCGTATGTATGGTAGGAACGCCGTCGCTCGATATTTTTCTTCTTCTTTTTTACAATTTTCAGTCTTGTCTTGGAATGCTTTGCGGATGGTATATTTTGAGTATCCGTTTGCTGTCAATGTGTCTCGAAGGTGGCGAATTTCTTGGTTAATGTGGTCTTTGTCTGCTATTTTTCGTGCACGCGTGGCTAGTGTTTTTGGTACTGATGACGTATTCGACCGTAGCGTGCGCGTCTCTGTGCTGTCTTCCGTGTTTGTCATATTCTTCGTACTCGACCGTAGCGTGCGCGTCTCGATTTTATTTCGTATAATGTCCGGTGTATGTGTCGACCGTAGTGTGTGTATCTGTGTGTCTGCCTCAGTAATGTTATTTGTGATACTGCATATATCGTCTTGTGTAATATTATTATCAACAAGCTTAAACCTAACCTAAGAATGCAGAAAAGAAAAGCTGGGACTTCGCTTTATATATATATATATATATATATATATATATATATATATATATATATATATATATATATATATATATATATATATATATATATATATATATATATATATATATATATATATATATATATATATATATATATATATATATATATATATATATATATATATATATATATATATATATATATATATATATATATATATATATATATATATATATATATATATATATATATATATATATATATATATATATATATATATATATATATATATATATATATATATATATATATATATATATATATATATATATATATATATATATATATATAAAGCGATTAACAAAAAAAGAAGTATCTGACGTACCTACATCTGCTTTCAATATCTAAAAAAAAACAAATAATTTGAAACTTTCCTTAATTTAACTGCCTAGATGAATTCTTCAGCAAAAGAAGGAGAATCTTTAACACGCTGTGTACATGTAGACCATCAACCACAAGACTGGTGTCCCCATCAGCACATTGTTAATCTTAGGAGTAAACTAACTACATTGGAAAGTAAACCTCTTTCTCCTGGATCTCTAACAGAAGAAGCTGTGCAGGTATTTAATAAGCTTTTTTTCAATATTTTATAATACTCGGAGTATGGATAGGCAAGATAGGATTGATATGGATAGGCAAGTTATGTAGGTTTTAGAGAAATCAAAATCAATCAGCTTCCAATCTATCATTGGCTAGTTTGTGATTACTTTATACCCTTGTGCATTGGAGAAGATCGTGAGTCATGTGCTAAGGTTATTTTTTATTGTTATAGATTATCATGCTGATATTGTATTCTGAAAGTTTTATCACAATATATCTGTGTGTGTGTGTGTGTGTGTGTGTGTGTGTGTGTGTGTGTGTGTGTGTGTGTGTGTGTGTGTGTGTGTGTGTGTGTGTGTGTGTGTGTGTGTGTGTGTGTGTGTGTGTGTGTGTGTGTGTGTGTGTGTGTGTGTGTGTGTGTGTGTGTGTGTGTGTGTGTGTGTGTGTGTGTGTGTGTGTGTGTGTGTGTGTGTGTGTGTGTGTGTGTGTGTGTGTGTGTGTGTGTGTGTGTGTGTGTGTGTGTGTGTGTGTGTGTGTGTGTGTGTGTGTGTGTGTGTGTGTGTGTGTGTGTGTGTGTGTGTGTGTGTGTGTGTGTGTGTGTGTGTGTGTGTGTGTGTGTGTGTGTGTGTGTGTGTGTGTGTGTGTGTGTGTGTGTGTGTGTGTGTGTGTGTGTGTGTGTGTGTGTGTGTGTGTGTGTGTGTGTGTGTGTGTGTGTGTGTGTGTGTGTGTGTGTGTGTGTGTGTGTGTGTGTGTGTGTGTGTGTGTGTGTGTGTGTGTGTGTGTGTGTGTGTGTGTGTGTGTGTGTGTGTGTGTGTGTGTGTGTGTGTGTGTGTGTGTGTGTGTGTGTGTGTGTGTGTGTGTGTGTGTGTGTGTGTGTGTGTGTGTGTGTGTGTGTGTGTGTGTGTGTGTGTGTGTGTGTGTGTGTGTGTGTGTGTGTGTGTGTGTGTGTGTGTGTGTGTGTGTGTGTGTGTGTGTGTGTGTGTGTGTGTGTGTGTGTGTGTGTGTGTGTGTGTGTGTGTGTGTGTGTGTGTGTGTGTGTGTGTGTGTGTGTGTGTGTGTGTGTGTGTGTGTGTGTGTGTGTGTGTGTGTGTGTGTGTGTGTGTGTGTGTGTGTGTGTGTGTGTGTGTGTGTGTGTGTGTGTGTGTGTGTGTGTGTGTGTGTGTGTGTGTGTGTGTGTGTGTGTGTGTGTGTGTGTGTGTGTGTGTGTGTGTGTGTGTGTGTGTGTGTGTGTGTGTGTGTGTGTGTGTGTGTGTGTGTGTGTGTGTGTGTGTGTGTGTGTGTGTGTGTGTGTGTGTGTGTGTGTGTGTGTGTGTGTGTGTGTGTATGCTATGTACGGCGTGTTTATTCTACTTTATAGATTATGGACTAAAGTACTCATTCAATTCTTTTCAAATTTTGCAAATTTTTATAACTAATACTTGCTTAGACCCCATTAGATTTTGAAGGATATCTGATCAGTGCTTCTCAATTTTTTTAACTGTCAAATATTAAAATATATATTTTTATTTTGAAATTGCTAAACGGGCACATCTCTTTCATAAAATGACACTGAAGAATTATCAAGTTTTCATAATAAAATATTTAAACCAAAAATAATTTAACAAACTCATTTCATGAAAATGCTAAAAATTTTCCATACAAAATTGGAAACAAACCACAAATTGAATCACACTAGTCATAAAATATTTAGGATAAGTGATAATATTACGTCATTTGTTAATTGGTTTTTAAATTTTAGATTTTTCTTAAATTTTAGATTTTTCCCCAACGCATACATCTCTCATTGAGATTAGGAGAAGAGTTTATGTTACCAATTGAGTATCAACAGGCTGTTGGTTATCCTGTTGATTTATATTACTTGATGGACTTATCAGCGTCTATGGCTGATGATCGTAAAGAGCTATCAAATCTTGGAAAAAAACTAGCTTTTGCAATGAAAGCTATTACAAACAATTTTCGTATAGGATTTGGAAGTTTTGTAGATAAACCAGAGATGCCATATGTTAGCACTGTTCCAGATAAGTATGTTTGTTTATGCTACAAATAATTTTGAATATATCATAGTACAAAATATAATATGATAGATAGTATAACACCTTCTTAGAATAGGGGACTATTCAAAAAGAAAGGAATTTTCTGAAAACAAATGTATTATGGGAATTCAAACTTTACTTTTATAATTGTTGAGATTATACTGCCACGAGTAAGAAGCCTTACTTTAAAATCTTATATTTTATTGTTTATATAAAATAAAACACTTTCAGCTATCATATTAATTATGTAAGTCGATAACATATTTTTAAAACAATTTTATTTAGTACTTCCACAGCTTAACCCTTTAAAATATTTTTTAGGTTAAAAAAACCTTGCGATTTACCTGATGGAACAGCTTGCGCATCTCCATACAGTTTCAAAAACCAAATGCCTTTGACAACAAATACAGATATTTTCTCGAGAGAAGTGAACAATGCACCAGTATCGGGTAACATGGATTATCCCGAAGGAGGGTTTGATGCATTGATGCAGGCCATCGTATGTACTGATGAAATTGGGTGGCGTCAAAAGGCTCGCAGGCTTTTAGTATTTTCAACTGATGCTGGGTTTCATATGGCAGGAGATGGAAAACTAGCTGGATTGGTTGAACCAAATGATGAACTTTGTCATTTGGATAAAAATGGATCTTATACATATGCACTTCGCACAGATTATCCTTCAATATCTCAAATTGACAAAAAAGCCAGAGAAAACAATATTAATATTATTTTTGCTGTTACTAAAAATCAAGGTGATTTGTACAAAGTATTGAAAGATAATATTCATGCTGCATCATATGGAACTCTTTCTAAAGATTCTTCAAACGTTGTGGAATTAGTAAAAGCAGAATACGATGTAAGCATTTTACATTCTTAATTTATATATATTTTCTGCGCTTATATATGTGCGCGGATACGCGTGCATGTATTGCTCTCCAAGCCTATGTATCCGATTTTTTATATTTTTTATAATTCTCGTAATGGATAATGTCATTCTGAGCGGAATTGATAATTATAATATCATAGATCAAGTGATTTGTGAGACTGTAGAAGAATGCAACAGAGAAATAAATTTTAAAAAATACTTTTCAATACTGCAAGTGAATATTAGAAGTATCAATAAGAATTTTGATGAATTTGTAACATCTATTAATTATTTTCACATAATAATGAAGAGTTACCTTATAGTTTAGACGGCAGCCACAAACAATTTCGAATATTTACTATCTCAAATTATCACAGAAAATACTACAGTGAAGACATAAAAATAAACCGATCAAGCCATGGGTTTCCATTGGATTAGTGAATTCAATAAGGCATAAAGAAAAACTTTATCGAAATGTTAAGAGATCACCCAACAATTTGCATTGCATATCCGTACATAAAAAATACAAAAATAAATTTGCCGAGTTAATCAAACAAGCAAAAGAAATGTTTTATAAAACAAGAATGGATGAAAATATGAATAATACAAAAACAAAATGGAAAATTATTAATGAACTACTAGACAAAAATAAAAATAAACGTGATACAATAAACACAAAAAAATATGAAAATATTACTATAAAGGTAGAGAACGAAACAAAACGATGTTCAAATATTTTCAATCAGTAGATCTTGGATGTAGGGAAAAATCTTGCTACGAATATAGAATCACATCTCATGAGATCCAATGGTAGTGATGCTGATAACCCGAGTGAAAACAATATAACTTTCTCTGACTTTACCATAGTAACAAAAAATGAAATTGAAAATACCATAATGACATTAAGAGATGGGTCATCGCCAGGATATGATGGCATAAACACTGCTTTTCTTAAAAAATTCAAAAGCTGTGAACCTATTACATATATAATAAATCTAAGTTTAAAAGTAGGGAAATTTCCGTCAAATTATAAAAAGGCAATCATAACCCCCATTTTTAAGAATGGAGATCCTGAACTGACAACAAATTATAGACCAATATCTGTTATATCAAATATCGCTAAAGTAATTGAAAAAGTTGTAAAAAAACAAATAAACACATATCTCACAAATAACGACATTTTGGATAAAAATCAATTTGGTTTTAGAACTGGCTGCGGCACGCATGATGCTATAGCACATATTACAACGAGTATCATAACAGATATAGATAATAACAAAAAATGCATATGAACATTTGTCGACCTGCGCAAAGCATTCGATAGCGTATCACATAAAATATTATTAACTAAACTATCACAAATTGGTATAAGAGGAAAAACTTTAGAATGGTTCAAATCATACATATTAGACCGAGAACAAATAATTAACTACATGATACCCTTAGTGACCCGGGAACCCCAAATTAGAACTGTACTGGGACCTATGTTATGTATAATATATTTAAATTCCATTTTTAGAATAAACATAAACAGTAAATTAATTACGTATGCCGACGACACAGTTATTTTGACAACTGGCGATTCATGGGACGAAACTATAGAAAGGGCTAATCGGGATATCAATGTAATAAAAATATGGTTTGACAAAAATATATTATCACTAAACTCAGAAAAAACAGTATTTGTACCTTTTTCAGTGAATCCATCCCAAGTCCCATGAAATATAGAAATAAAAATTCATAGTGGCATGTGCCATGGCTTATCAAGTAATAACATGAATTGTATAATACTGGAGCGTAAAAAGACCGTGAAACATCTGGGAATCACTATGGATCACGATATGAAATGGAAAAGCCATCTCGAGATAACTGTGCCTCGGATACGAAAGCTAATATACATTTTTTTAAGACTGCGAAATATTATGTCAATACAGTCATTGAAGATGATATATTATGCATTTGTGCAATCGGTGCTAACTTATGGTATCGCTTGGGGAGGAGAGTTCGTAGCCAAAGATCAAATGTAGTTGTAAATATAATAGTGCCACGCTGTAATAAAACAATTGCACAACACCACTACATTTATCTCCGCACTAAATATTTCAATACTCTCCCAAGCGATATAATGTTAGTAAACAACTACAAGTTATTCAAAAATGGAATTAAATATAAAAGAGCTTGTGTACCAATGCATGTGCGCGTATGTGTGAATATAATTTTATTTTTTATTTTATTTTGTTATATGTCTCGGGCGGCTGACGGGTGCTGTGTCAGATGGTTATTTGACACGCACCCAATAACAAGCTGCCAATAACAAATTGTGTATAAAAATTTAATGTCCGTTGTTAGAATTAGTTTAGAATAGTTTTTTTTTTTCTTACTGTTAATTATAATATTTAAATGTTTCTCTTGCCCCATACACAAGTGTCCGCACTTCTAATGGGGCAATATTTTTGAATTATTATTGTTTTTAATTGTCAAATGTGTTTTTGTATTCTGTAATGATAAATAAATATTAAAAAAAAAAAAAATGTAAAAGAAAAACATTTCAACGGTTAAATAAATATACATATTCTTATTATATTTTAGAAACTTGTGGATTCAATTAGTCTGTCTGATGATTCAGAAGCATCTGTGGAAATTCAATATTTCTCAAAATGTCTTGGCACAGAAAACAAACAAAGAAACGAGTGTGGAGGTTTACGCGGAAGACCCAAAATTCAATTCAACGCATTGATCAAAGCTTTAAGCTGTCCGGAAAATAGAAGTGAATGGAATCAAGTAATACACATTAAGCCTGGAGTACTAAATGAAAGCTTAACAATAGATTTGCAAATCATTTGTCAGTGCCCGTGTGAACAACAAGGCCATATGGGTTTTGAAGCTAATTCAATAACTTGTAATGGTGGGGGGAATTTAGAATGCGGAGTTTGTTCATGTGATTCTGGGCAATATGGTCGATTTTGTGAATGTAACGGCAACGATGCCAATACAATTACTAGTGATATTAGTCGTTGTCGCCCAGAAAATAATACAGAAGAAGTCTGTTCTGGATTAGGATTTTGCAAATGTGGTAAATGTGATTGCATGAAGCGGGCTGATCCAAAAGAAATTATTTATGGCACATTCTGCGAATGTGATAATTTTTCTTGCAAAAGATACGGTGGTCAATTGTGTTCGGGCTCAGACAGAGGTAGATGTAATTGTGGACATTGCGATTGTTTTGCTGGGTGGAGTGGACCTGCTTGTGAATGCATAGAAACTAATGCTACGTGCATAGCTCCCGATTCTGAAGACGTTTGCTCCGGACATGGCAACTGTGTATGTGGCTCCTGTCAATGTAGTTTAACAAATGACAGGTTTTTATATTCTGGTCGATATTGTGAAGAATGTCCAAATTGCAAAGAAACTCGTTGTGACGAATTAGCTAGTTGTGTAGAATGTCAAGTACATAATACTGGATTATACTCTGAAGATGAATGTAAAATTAAATGTACAGCTTTTCAGACTGAAATACAAGATTTGGTTGATTTATCAAATATTTCTGATAGTAATTCTATCGAGAAGTTGTGTCAAATCCCCGATAATTCAGGATGTACTACAATATTCAAGTATAAATATGAGGATGATAATGTATCCTTAAAAGTAATTGCACAAAAAACAAAGGAATGCACAGTCCAAAAAAACATAATGGGTATGTATTCATTTATTTTTAAAATACTCTTTCTCTTTTTATTATGTTTTTGTCAATTCATTTTGCATACTGGGAAATCTTTTTGTTAAATTGGTGATAAATATGGTTTTAAATTATTTGTGTATTTAATTTTATGTAGGTATTATATGTATCATTGTACTCTTTTTTAATTTAGAACTAAAACACAAATATGTTGTTTTAGTCTTTACCTACGTTACATTTGTCTACTTGTTATTTTATTCAATTTCAGTAAATTTAGCTTGTTTATTGGAATTCAACTACTCTTTCACTAATACAATTAGCTGCCTATTGAACACTCCTATCCATAAATTTACAGTAAACCGGTGTTGGAAGCTGTGGCAACAAATTGTGTGAATGTAGGTTTTTATAAGTCCATGAGTGGTCCTTACTTATGCAATTTAAAAATTCCACTTGGATAATTAAAGTCCAATAAACGTGCCGAGTCTTTATTCCAGTTTAACAACAATCCAAATCAGTGAGAGAGTAATTCAAGTCCAATAAAGAAACCAAATTCATTAAGATTGGATAAAATACAGCCGAACTTCCTGGCACAGTTGGTAAACAGTTTGGTTTCTGTCTGAGCATCCTACGTTTGATCTCCAGCAGAGGAGAAATTTATTAAAATTAATTTATCATGCAAATATTGCTTCTCTGGGCTGGAAACACTTGTCAGTTGGAAGAAATGGCTATAAATTCGCCACTTGCTCAGGGTGCAAGGAAGTGTTGTTTTTATTAAAATAACAAGTAGACAGACGTAGGCAAAGATAGACGGTGAACAACTGAAAATAATGGTAATTTGGAACTTATTTTGTTGTTTTAGTTCTATAAAACAAATAATCTAAAAAAAATCTTTATTACCCATTCAACAAGTAAAATATTGAGTTTTAGTACTCTTACAATTTAAGTGAACTTTTCAACATCCTCTTACACAAGCCAAATGAAATTTACTGGGCTAGCTCTCTATTAATGGTTTTTAAGATAACTTGTGGAAAAAAAAAACTTGTGTGAAATTATTTTTCCTAAAGCCCTTAAAAGTTAGTGGAAAATTGAAGCTTGCAAAAATAAAAAAAAAGTAATTGGGTGCTGACTTATAGCGGTATTGTTACATTTTTTTACATGGCTAAGTAGGGGACACCAACTATTAGGATTAGGGTCCATTATACTCCTCGGAAAAAATGACTACGTAGCATTGGAGAGGGTTTGCAATCTGCTCAGGAAAATATTAATTTGGATTTTAAAAAGACCCGGGTTGTGAGAAGGTGGAAACACAGAATTCGTTCCACAGCTGGGCTGCTGTGTTAATAAAAGAGTTTGAGAAGCGATTGGTTTATGTATATTGAAGGTTTACTGTATATGGGTGTTGAGATTGAGTAAAACGAGTGATTATTGTGAATGGGTGGAAGAGGGACCAGGGATGCAAGTTCTTCTGAGCATCTCCCGTGGTAGTATCTATAGAATAAACTGAAAATACCGATATTGCGTCTGTGGTCTAGTGATTGCAATCCATCAGTCAATGATGGGTCGTCAATCAGACGTACAGCACTCCTTTGAACAGCATCAAGGGTATTTTTATTGACAAACTTTTTTTAACATCTCAATAGAGACGAAGTTGGGATATTGTAGAAGAACAAAAACAAGGCTTTTCCGTTACTTCATAGATGGCAATAGTATAGTTCCTTATTTTCAGGTGAATTGTTACACACTATTCAAATATATAGATCTTTCAAAAATTACATTGATAAGGGAACTCAATAAGAAGGCATAATTGGTGAACGTTGCGCAAGCGCATAAAGTGATCACGTAAACCAGCTGATGACAAGTCATAAGCCCTGTAGGTGCCTCGAGTTCCTGGTTCTGGTCATTCAAGCATATCAGCTTTTTGCTGCCTGCTTGTCATCTCGATAATAATAATAATAATAAATAACTTTTGAAAAGTCTAAATAACTCATGTTACACAGTGTATATTGAAAATTGTTATTCTCGATGCATCATCATCCAATCTGCTGGGCATTTCAGGAACATTGATATGAAAACATTATATATAATATCACATACAATGCAATTAACTGTCCTGAAATAACGGAAAATCTCTCCTTCAACACACATCCATCGCGTCTTACACAAAGCCCACTTTTATTTCACATACCACACCGTAATAATACATACGTATGAAAAACGCATCCCTCATACATATGATGAACACTTATAATCATGAACACCTGGATGTCGATATTTTTCTTTTGGGGCCTCAATCATTTTCCTCTGCAATTAGTTCAGGATTAATCCAGAACAATGATTAAATTTCACTTGATGATTGTAGTATCGAGATTGATTGGTTGGAATAACTTATGCGAGCTTACAGATATATATATATATATATATATATTTGCAGATATCTCTGACACTTATATACTACACACACACTCACACACATATACCCCAATCTCATACACACATGCAAACACTAATCTTATAAATATATATATTTTTCATAGTTTTAAGTATGTAAGCACACCAGTTAAAATTTATTATTAATACTATGGAAATTTTTAATTGGTTTTAGTTTTTTTTACATATTACATCTGTACAAGAAATGTTATTATACTCTAAATTTCCCAAAAACAAATAGAATAAAAATAAAAATAAAACATTATGGTGTACCTAAAATCTTATTAGCAATATCATGGAGTACCACTATTTCATGAAATTTTACAATTGACCATCAATAAATATTTTAAATAACTATAAAACATTTTTTCAGCCGTTGTTCTTGGAGTGGTCGGTAGTACTGTTATTGCTGGATTGATTTTACTCGTTATTTGGAAAATACTCACTTCAATTCATGACAAGAGGGAGTATATTAAGTTTGAAAAGGAAAGACAAATGGCCAAATGGGATAGAGGAGATAATCCCCTCTACAAACCGTCCACATCCACATTTAACAATCCAACATTTAGAAAAAATTAACAAAAACAATATGTTTGTTGATATTAATTATTTATTGATTGAATGTTTGTTGGTCAGAAGATTACCATAAAACTAGTTATATATTTTAAATTATTTGTACATACTTCATTTATTTTCCAAATTTTAATATGTATTAATTTAATTTCTCCCGGATACCTATAATCCAACTCATATGTACAAATACAAATATATACAAATTTAATACATTCTTACTCTTTTAAAATGCGCTGCCTAAAACAATTGTATTTTAAAAATTTTAATCACAGCAAACATACATGCACATGCTTTGAATGTTGTTGGCCTTTGTGGCTCAGTTGGTTCAATATCTAACGAAAGGTCCTGGGTATGATTCCTGATGGAGACACAGTTTTAATTGTGTTTTCAGTCTCTATCTGTGAGATGATAAATATAATTAAGTCTCCAGGATGTCGAAACTAAATTGGATATTTGACATATAGTACGTTATTGAGATGTTTTCCCTCTTAAAAAGTTTTATATAACTGTTTATGTGGAAACCCATTTATTTAAATAGTGTCTAAATATATATTTTGGAAATAATCAATATTATGTATTTTTTTTAAAATAAAAAAGGTTTTTGTTTAAAGTTTTTTTATTTATTAAGTATGTATAGTTCTGTACAACCAGATTTCTATACCTTTGAATATAATAATTTTTAAATTTTAATTATACATTAGTTTCTAATATAAATCAAAATTTACAGATAAACGAGACGAGCCCATTTCTCATTAATCAAACAACCTTCGACACTCAATCAAGTCTAATCTATTTTTGTTAACAATTTAAATTCAACAAGGAATCAATTTTAACTATTATAAGTAAAATAACATATTTATAGTGACAGAACAATTTAGATTTAAGTATGAAAAATAGTTAATTATGAAAAACTTTATAAATACCTAATCTGTATTAAAAATATTACATCTGAAAGCATTTAATATAAATATATTTTAAATTAACATTTTTTTCTGTTCAGTTGAAGTTACAGTTTGTCCTATTCTGATTCGTTTCAGAGTACGAAACCGTCTATAACCAACGGGTGGGCGTGGATAAAAGGATTTTATCCTCGTGGTGTGACGTAATGAGTCCCGTATGAATGCAGTCAACTTTTTAACATTTCTCATATACTAAAATTCAGACGGATAAATTTAGACGAATCAGAATAGGACATATTGAGTGAATAAAATTTGTTTTAATATGCAAAAAATAATATAATAGATTAATGAAAAAAATATTGGTATCAGTTCTGTTGAAAATAATTCAATACGATCATTTCGAGGTACATCATCAAACATTATTTATACTTTCTTATGAATCAAATTCATAATCTTTTTTACTTTACCAAAAGCCTAAATTTTAATATTGTATATCATGAGTTGGAAATATACAAGTGTGTATAGACCATATGTTTAGTTTCATTTTCACATACATAGGATCATCTAATCAATCCATAATTCTGTACTTTCTTTTGTTATATATCAGTATGTGAATGAAAAATAACATACTCAAAATCAATTGCAATTTCTTAAGGGCGTACTGAGATTCCCAGAAGCCAGTTATTAGAACAAAAGGATCTAAATACAAATGCATTACTTTGCACACGCCAAATTAAAAGAAAGAAATGGCACACAAGTAAATATGACTTAATAAAGTTATGTTGGGAAATTGATTTCCATGTATACTTTTACATAAAGATGTATAGTGTTAGAAATAATATATAGTACAACATGATCACCTTAGTGAAAATATTTGATGTTATTTGTTTAGAACTTTTTTTCTTTATAAAGCGCCGTTTAGTGATACAAGATCACTCCAAGAGCACAATACTACCCCCTATTCAGTAACTATTGTAACTAAAATAGGAATGTTCTAAAATTATAGATTTTAGATTTACGGTCTTATTTCAGCATTATAAAATATGAACTTGGACTAAATGGAATAGAAACATACCTATATTGGCCGGAACATTCTTAAAAAGTTACTGAATCAGACGTATTATGAATAATTATGAAATTTTCATACTTATTCAAAATACGTCTAATTCGGGAACTTTTTAAGAACATTCCGGCAAATATAGGTACATTCCTATTCCATTTAATCCAAGTTGATATTTTATAACGCTGAAATAAGTAAATCTAAAATCTAAAATTTTAGAACGTTCCTATTTTAGTTACAATAGTTACTGAATAGGGGGTAGTATTGTCACATATATGTATTTAAAAAATTTCTTACAGAAAGATACTCTTTACTTTTTTAAATGAAGTTTTTTTGTATTATAAGTAACTAAATATAATAACAATGAAGTATATAAATAGGGAAAAATATATAATTTAGTTATATAATCTTTGTCAGATTTCTAAAAGAGAAAGTAAAATGTTTTATATATTTATAAAATGCTTTAAATTTTATTCATGTTATTGAAATGTAAAAATAAAAAATGCATTTAAAGAAAATGTCGTCAAATAATTTTGTGACAAGGAAAGTTTAATGTTTCAAAATTGATAAAAATATCACAATAAATTGTAACTATAAATTAAATCAGAAAAAAAAATAGGTACATAGATCACAAGTACAGCATCCAAGATATAAAATAGTTATGTTATGTAATTGACATAAGAATTTGAATTACAGTAGTAACAAATTAAAATTCAATTTATACTTAACAATTTGGTAAATCACTTTCTTCGAGAGTTTGTTTTGTCGCAAACTTTTGGGACGTGGGCCCGATTCAGAAATTCAAAGTGAAGGGCGGGCTACAGAAGTAAAACACTATATTCCCTCATTACTATAGACCTGAATTATTTGTGTTATTTTTTTGGAAAAGAGCTGTTATTTTTGTAGAAAAGCGGTGTTATTATTCGCGTTTTTTTTTTGAAAAAGGAATGTTATTTTTGTAAAATAGTGAAAGCAGTGTTATTATTTGTGTTTTTTTTTTTGAAAAAGGAATGTTATTTTTATAAAATAGCGAAATCGGTGTTATTATTCGTGTTATTTTTTGGAAAAGGGATGATATTTTATATGAAAAGAGTTGTTATTTTTCAGTTAAAGGGTGATATAAGAAAAGTATGATATTTTCTACAAAATATAAATTCAGAGAAATCACACATGAATTAGATTTTGTACTTAAATGATTACAAAAACATTATTTAAACAAGATTTTCTATTCAAATCACATTTATGTAAAAACAACATTATTAATTTCATCAAATTTTAATTAGTTTCAAAATTAAGAATCGCCATCGTAACCAAGATATTTTTTATAAGGTTTGTTCTTCTGTCTGCCAAAACAGTATTATAGGAGGATAGAAACCTATACATTATGAATTGACATTAGCGTACGGCATTATGATATAGTTTATTTTGTCAACAAATTCTTACAGTCATGTTGTCTTCTTTTAATTTAACTATATTTATTGCATTGACTGTGTAGATTTCACCGGTATAAATTTGAGTTAAAATATATATTTTTTTTAATTCTGCCTTTTTGGTGGATAATTGCTGTGTATTTTTTATGAAAATTAAAAGATCCAAATTAAGGTGTTCATGTTACTTGCAAAATTAGCGAATAAAATCCGGTTTATTGCATTCGCAAATAATTCAGGTCTCTATTCATTACTTATTACTAGAGACCTGAATTATTCACAAATGCCATAAAACAGATTTTATTCGCGAATAATGTGAATTTTATACTTCTTCGCAAATAATGCAAATTTTGCACTTTTTTCTCAAATTATGCGAAAATAACACCTAAATTTGGTTCTTTTAGGACATTTCGGAAAAAATACATAGCTATTAACCACCGAATAAGCAGAATTGAAAAATAATTATTGTAACACAAATGCGACTCAAAATGGGTGGTGGCAGAGTGGTTAGCGCGCTGGGTTATTAACCCAGTGGCCGCGAGTTTGAATCCTGCCATGACCGATTTCGTTCATAGTACAAGCATTTACATATGCTTAGTTTAGGGAATGTATGTACCTACATGTTTTAAGGACATATTCATTATTTTAAAAAAAATCTGCAGGTGAGATCAGTCAATGCATTAAATATAGGTAAGTTAAATTAAAAAAAGACATGACTATAAGAATTTGTTGACAAAATATGCTATGTCATATGGATGCCTTAGGCTATTGTCCATTCATGTACTATATTTGTTTCTATTCCCATATAATACAGTTTTGGAAAACAGAAGAACAAACCTTAAAAAAACAACTTGGCTATGATGACGATTCTTAATATTGAATCTAATTAAAATTTGATGAACTTAATAATGTTGTTTTTTTACATAAATGTGAGAAAATGTTTAAATAATGTTTTTTTTTAATTATTTAAGCACATTATCATTTATAGTGAAAAACGAACATGCAAATCTAAATCATGTGTTGATTTCTCTGAATTTATATTTTGTAGAAAACATAATTTTCTTGAAATGTCACCCTTTTACTGAAAAATAACAACACTTTTCATAAAAAAATAACACCGATATCATAAAAATAACACTACTTTTCGCTTTTTTACAAAAATATCACCCCTTCTCCAAAAAAATAATGCGAATAATAACACCTCTTTTCCAAAAAATAAAGCTAATAATGACACTGCTTAAATTGCATTACATTGGCGAATACTTTTATTTTATACATAATATGCATTATGCGTCCTTTATAAGCTCAGATATTTATATAAACATACGGTCAAGTTTGTTTGTATCAATATTTTCTAAGAGGTGATTTAATAAAGTAATTTTCTTTATTTTGATTTAAAATGTATTTTTTTTTGTGTAATATACATAAGACCAATATTATTTCATGTTTTAGTAAAACTAAATTAGTTCTGGTGATATAAAATTAAACACAAATATGAATATGTTGTTGAATAAGGAACTAAATAATTCTACATATTACGTAGCGCAAAACATTGAAAAAAAAAGTTAAATATATAATTAAAAATAAACTAAAACAAAGTAGTTTTGCCAAAATGAATGACTGATATATAACAAATAATAGAGATAGATAGTACAATTAAATTTTGAATTGTTTTTTTACTAAATAAATTTATGAACAACATTTTTAGATATTATAAATAACATAACTACATAGTTTCTTTAATATTATATGTAATACATTGAAAAAATAAACTCAAAAAAATTATAACATGCGACTGAAAACACATAAACCTAACTAACAAGCCAATAATTATTATTGTGACCTCAAACAAAATTTACAGTGCAAAATGACTGGACAAAGAATATTTATTTATTCATAAGAACAAATTAATGACAAAGTATAATAACAACATATAAAATGTATAAACCAAAATGGTGAACATAGCACACAGCATTGAACAAACCATTTGTTAAAATTAAATACAGTCAACATTGCTATTTTAAAGTACAATGAAAGTTTTAACATAATATTAAAACGACGTGCAAAAACATAACTTTTTCAAACTACAACTAACATTGTTTACTTGTTCATTAAAATAATATTCTAACAAAAAAATAAAAGAAGAACCTTTAAAATATACAGTCAAACTATAAACAAATTATATCAAAACTATTATTTGATATTATTGAAACATGTGATATAAATACATGAGTGCACACCATTGATATAAATAAGACTGTTCCAATCGACTTTGATATATTATATCATCCCGATAATATGTATTATCTGTTTTTGGAGAGAATCAGCAGCTTTGAGCCATTTTTAGATTCCCTTTGTGCAGGTATAGTTTTCGCCAAATATCTTGAACCTGGCTTCTGGGTGCGTAGAGTGCAAATTGGTGTTTATTTCCTTCGTTGGTATACGTGCAAATCGTCCCCCTTCTCGGCGAAACGGTTCAAGATATTTGGCGACAACTATACCACCCACCACAGTCAACGGTCGACTAATAATCAGAGATGTCAGTTAGTCATTTGACATCGGCAGACAAGTTATTAACTGTTTCATACCAACATGGACAATATTACCCCAAGATTGTCACTTTCGCCACTGAAGAAAAATAAACGTGGACAGGTAAAATATTCATATTTATTTTTGTCATTGGTTGCTTTCAGATAATATTGTTATGACATTGAAAATATATAAAATTATTTTCTTTATTTCCATAAATTGCATTATTGTATTTCAATAATACATAATATTTGGCTATATACATGATGTCACTTCTGTGATAATTATGAATACAATTAAAATAAATGTAAAGAAAAATGTTGATATAAAAACACTTCACAACACAGAAAATTGACTTGTTTTTTTTACCCCATTCATTTACGTCGGTTGTTGAAAATTTCATAGCAATGCATACTTTTCCAGAAACAGATAATAGAATATTTATCAGGTACTGTTCAAAGAATTATCAAAGTATTCAAATTTATACATAATTTAAGATAATCAAAGCTTGCATTGTGTTGGGCTTTTTTAAAAAAATATAAAAAATTGTTGAAATAAAAAGTGTAGGAGTTTTTTTATCCCTTTCCACATATATATGAATAAGGCAACTAATGTATATTCACAGAAGAAAAACTGCATTCCCAAGTTGATTAATATTTTATTGTAGATGGAAATTATGCCACATGAAGATGAACCATTACATTTATTATATGACTGAAGAATTAGTTTATTTTAAAAAAAATAGTATATAAACACCATGATAAAGCAAATAACATTTAAAGGAATTCATTTGAGTAAATTGTATAACTAGACAATGTTATGTACTATTAAATGGTGATATAGACAAATAACAAGTTAGTAAAATGTTGGTCATACTAAAAATTAACAATATTATTCTTATGATTTTTTTCAAGCACAAGAAAAATAAATTCATAAGATCAAAGGCAACAAAAATCCTTTTCTTATTGAGTATTATCAGAACACATATGGCAGCACATTGATTGTAAAAAAACAATATGTAGGTACCGTACATTTACCAAAAACCTTCTATTGAAAAATAAAAAAACAATTTTATAAAATACATGAGAATAGTCAAAGTGGTATATAGTAAAACCTTGAATATTTTCTCTTGTAAGTATAAATTTGAGGTTGTCATTCAATATTTTTTTATTTCTATTATTTATTATAATACCTACAAAGTTGAGATGTATTATACAATATGCATAAATCTAGCCCCCACCTATACGCAGAGCTTAGTGAGTAATTGAGCTATCCATTCCTCCCATGAAGGTATAATACTAGTTACTCCATTCATTGATCTTTTCCATTTCCGATCCCCCATTTTGATATCAATCATCATTTGTTTTGTTGAATATACCTATTTATTTATATCTTAATTTTGAACTAATAACTAATGTCATTTATGTATTGTTTTTTTATGAGTAAAAAATTTTTTGCTTTGAAATGATTATAAAAAACCAGTAACATGATTCTAAAATTGTATTATGTAATATTGTTTTAGACTTGATTGTGTAAATGAAATAAAAACATTTCTTGCTAAAAAAAGAGGTACAGGTTGCAGGTATACCAGTTTAAATATTGTATTCATCCGAATGATATGGAGATATGAAGGTAAAGGTACTTTGTAGTGGCCATATCATTCTCCTAAAGATGACATAATGGAAAAATAGGCATGGTTCTTGGTAATGAAAAAAAAATTTTTAGCGGAGTATTTAGTGCACTGAGCACTGGAAATTTATTATCTATATTGTGGAGACCGTGCAGACTTAGATATTTTGTAAACAATAAAATAAGTTGGATTAATTCTTGTGCATAATTACATGTCATAGGTTCATCTCAATTCAACCAATGCTTTATAAAGAATATTGTTGGTGGTTAATTTCTCTAGAATCGTTGATAATACAAAGAAATAGCTATTTATATCTTTTCAGTGTACATAAACATGGTATGAAAAGGTATTCCATGAAAATAAACAAAACATAAGTTAGCCATTGAGAAAAACAAATTAACATTTGAATATAAATGAAATTATTCTGAAAGTTATTTGAATAAATTTCAACAAAAAAGAAGTAAAAACATGTAATAAAAATAATTGGCAAGCAAAGACAAAATAAAAATGACACCCTTATTATTCCAATCCAAATCTTCACTTACAATGCCAACAAGATACATAAATATAATAACATTTTAAATATTTATGTAAGTAATATTTGTAGTTATTAGTGTATTTACATACAATTAAAAAAATACTATTTTAATCTGATAGTTTTGCAAAAAATATTATAATATTATGTATAACATTCTTAATTATTATATCTCATATAATATTATTAATTAATAAATTTCTAGGAATTGTAAATTACATATATACAAGTTGGGTCCACTACCAATTAGTGACCACTTTCTAACCCCACACAAATAATACATACATATTGGCAAACGTTACTTTGAAAAATATTTATTATCCTACTCAGACATTTTATCATTGACGACTACTAAGGGAATGGCTTTATTCATAAGATGTTAAATTCATCTTTACGAGGGAAAAATATTATTTTTTTAGTATACTACAAATATTAAGGATGGTGGAAAAAAATATATCTATCTAGTATATGAGCATATCATATTTTCAAATATGAGAGATCTTGCAATCTATAATAACAAAGTCCATTGTTTTTTTCAACAACTCAAGTTTATATCAAAGTGAAGTTATCAACATACAAAGCAACCATAGTAACTAGGCCCTATATGCAATACTGATCAAATCCTACCACTAAAAGAATTTATACACAATAGTTTATTAATGCAATTCATTCTCTTCGTGCTAAGCAACATCAACTCATATGCCAAAGATTAGGAAAGTTATTTAGAATATTATGTTATTAGAAATTAAATCAATTTCTCAATATTCATAAAAGATACTTTTTTGTGGAAATTTGTGAAGATGAAAATGGACTAATATTATTGTTAAAGCCAGTGCTTAATGATATGGCACAAAGCTTTATGATGTGAAAATACTTTTCTATATACAAGAAATTCTACTGAAAAATCTACAATTTTTAACATTATCATGTATGCAATTTTAATTTTATTTTCTGAAAAATTCAGATAATCCAATAAAACAACGATATTATTTTTCCAACATTGAAAATTCCAAACAATTCTAGTATTGTCAATTTATAAGTGATAACCTTTACTCTTCGTATTTTAAAGGAATTTTGTATTCACTAAATAATATTTATTATTATTATATAATATCAATAAATATAGTGCAAGAAAATATGTATATTTTATAATACATTAATACATTTTTTTACATTATTATAACATTACAAAAACCATGTAAATTCTTTTTACGGGGTTAAATATTGTATTTTTCAAAGACATTGCAATCAAATTTGTGGTCCTGATGGCTGGATGTCCTTGTCTTGAGATAAGGATCCCATATTCAATTCCCCATGATTCATTCGCTGTGATGTTAAGTTGGTTTATGAAATATTCAACTTCGTGTGTCTCCATAATAGTGCTATAATTTTCGCCAAACATCTTGAACGAGCTTCCGGTTGCGCAGAGCGCAAATTTGTGTATTTTTTCTTCGTTGATTTATGTGCAAATCGCCCCCTTCTCGGCTAAAAGTTCAAGATATTTGGCTACAACTCTACTTCATATCACGGTGCCTGTTAATTGTGTCCGCAAGAGGCCATATTCATTCCCCATAAGCAGAATGGATTTGGAAAATAGTAACAACAATGAGAATTAATTGCATGAACAGAAAAAAACAATGTGTTTCAATTTTTATACAAAAATGTACAAGCTTTTTTTTAATACAATTTTCAATCTGTTTTCTACAAGTAAATTTTTACTATATCATGTAATGTTTTTAGGCACATTGAATACAAAGCAGCATTTTTGATGCAGATAATAAGCAGAATCTGCCAATAAATTAATATAATAAAATATAGTTATATTCTTTGATCATCGAAGTGCCCAATTTACTAGGGATGTTACACTAAATATATTTACTTCTTCGTTCAATACATTAGAAATAAATGTAGGTATATAAATATTTGAAGACTACCCACACTGACAATTTCATATTTGGGCACAAAATTTTATCAACAAACAATGAAAATAATTTATATGTACACCATAATATGTCGGGTATTGAATTTTTCTAAAGTATCAAATACATCTTAAATTGACCCCATAAGCAAGGCAATCCTGGGTACGAAGCTCCTTTTATTATTTGAAAAAATATATATCAACTCAAAACAATTATAGCAGACCTCACTAATCTGACAATAAAAAGACTACACACCAAAGGCACACAGCATACAGAAAAAGTAAAGTAACAATTTAAGTAAAAGATAAATTGAAAATTCAATAACTCTTTAATATAAATTTGGTAGATTGCATGACTTTATCATTAGAAATATGCAGTATTGTTATATATATTTTTCTGGTTATGTGCCTCTTGGTGTGGCATCTTGATTAAAATAATAAATAAATTCACAAATTTTTGTTTAGTTTAAAGTTTTTCATTTCACAATTATCATTTTTTTATTTAGTAGCTATGTACCATATGAGAGACATTCTTACTGTAGGTATATTGAAAATATTTATAATTGGCATATTATGTACCTAAACAATTGTAAATTCATATCAATAACCCATGTTTTATTTATTAAAGATTCATAGAAAAAGTTATGTTACTTAATTGCATTATACAATACATAGATTTATCGGCAAACATAGTGGAAAATGGTGGGATGCACAAAATACAAACTTTTGCAAAGTTGATGGTAGATATGTGAACGTTTCCTCACTCTGCCGAAATTTGACAAGATATTTGCCGATAGCTATACTTGTAATATTTTAATTTTGTTGACTACAATTACCAATAATTAGTAACTCATGACATTGTGTATTTTTATATTTATGTATCACAGTAGGATATCATTTTCAAACAGCTGCTTTTTCATCAATTAGAATATCAAAAATTAATTAGATATTTTTAATGACAATGTTCCAAAGATTTAAAGAAAAACATAATTTAACAAACTTACATTATTATTAACATAACAATCTGTATTTTTATGTTAACAAATAATATATTAAAAAAAAAACAAAAAAAAAATTCAATTAAAGACGATAAATTATAAACACTATGTGAAAGCCAATATTTTCACCAATTACGTAATTAGCCTAGGAAAGGTCCCTGAAAGAAAAAAAACCAAATTGTAAATAAGATTTAAAGTAGGTACTAAATAATAATAATAAACACTTTCTTGCACTGTGCGCAAGAAAGGAAATGAATTTATTTCAACTAACCAGTGTTTCCAAGTAATATTTGCATGAGAAATGAATTGAAATAAATTTCTCCTTTGCTGGGGATCGAACCCAAGATGCCCGCACAGAAGTCAAATGGCTTACCAACCATAATGTGGAATTTGTTGAAGACAAATAAGCAATACTAAAATAAACTAGTGTTACAGATGAGTTGAATTTACAGTGTGCTATAATATCGTTAGATTTGATGGTCTGTGTACAGTACCTATACTAATTTAAATGTTTTAAATGAAGTAATTGATAGGTAACCTTAGCCAATGGTGTGGTGTGGAATGTGGCGATGCAAGACGCTGTAGTAAATGATGTACAAAAGCTTGTGTGATCTGTGGTGCTCCTCTCTCTGCCACTTCAAACGCCTTCCTCAGGTCACTGACGGCTGTTTCTGCAGCTCCACCACTGCCTGAAGCATTTCTGTGTTTTCTTTGAAGCTGAAATAATTGTTTGAAACATGAAAAATAATCATTCAAATGGTCTGAATCAAAAGTGAATAAAAACAAAGTTGTTGAAAAATTATGGAAATAATAATGCTTAGAGGTTTCTAACGATATTGATTATGTTTTTTTTTATTTACATTGCCAATTTCAATTCTATTGGTATTGTAAAATTTTAAATTGCATTAAACAACAGGTGAACATTTACAAACAAATGAAAAACTATTTATGTAACAAAAACTAAAATGGTTTTACCTCAATAAGTAATGGAGTAATAAGTTGTGTGAGATATGGACTGGGTTGACGATCTACACCATTACCGCCATTACCAGACAACCCCCGATGGTCCAGAGGTGACATCTAAATATCAAATAAGTCATGTTAATTTCCCAGATTGTATTTTTTTAATTTACTTATTATTTCCTAAAAGAAGTCTCAACAATAAAATATTCAACTAGAAGCCTAAAATATTCAACTAGAAGCCTAAAATATTCAACTAGCACACAATATAACAAAACTAGGTAAAATAAAACAATTTTTATAAATAACACTGTTTTCATCAATTTTAATAATTAAAAAGCATAATAATCTCCATGGATACATGATTACCCATATCATGGATATAAATTAAATTATATCCATTTTAATGAGAACATAAGGAGAGAATGCAATATGAAGAAGAGTATTATAAGTAAAATGAAAGTAAATTCCTTGAGGTGGTTTGGACATATTGAAAGAATGAATGATGTACGACTGACAAAAAAATATACATGGGTGTAAGAGATGGAGTGAATAGCAGGGGCCGCCCCAGAAAGAGATGGCATGACCATGTGAATGATATTTTGAAAGAAGGAAATATAAGAAGTTTGAAAAATCGACGAGCATGTATGAGACGATGCATGGATGTAAAGGAAGTTAGGAATGTGTGCAAAATAGAGGAGTATGGCACTCGGTTTTCTCTGCTTACCCCGTAAGGGATATGGCGTGATGGTATGTATGTATTTTATAATATGTTTATAATAAATATACATTTTATAGTATAATAGTGATGTTTTTTAATCTTATTAAATTTCCTATATTTTATTCAATCTTTAGAATAGCAAAAAATACATAAAATGAATAAATATGACATTTCATTAAAATTTTCGTGTTTTCAGAATTGAACCCAATGTCATTTTGTAAATAAATATTATTCAGTAAATTAAGTAAGTAAATATTTATATATTGGTAGAGTGTGTTTCTTATATCAGGACGCAAACATTTCGGCACACTTAAAGTTGATCAAATTGAGATGGGCTTGACACGTAAAGCAAATTCCTGATTCATCTGTCCCTAAAAGACGAGAAGGGATGCTACGCAACTTCTTCAGGTGGCTTGTAAGAAGACGTCAGCAGAGGACAGGAGAAGTTGGAGGTGATTGCAGGAGGCCAAAACTCGATATGGGCTGTAGCGCCATCAGAGTGAGTGTAATTCATTTAAAAGTGCACTTTGTGGTTAAGTTGGTATGATTGGACTTGATTATTATAAACAGAATAGTCCCTATAATTAGGGTTTTTTTCTTCTTTTGTAATAGGTATTTGTAAAAGTTATTCTGATAAATCTGTACAAATCGTTTAAAGGGATAATTTTGTTTTCTTCTTCATTTTTTTCATCTTGATGTAGACTTGAGTCTGTTATCACACGGTGGTCCTCCTGAGATACTGAGCTCCAGCTGTCTCTCCATCGTTTTCTTCTTCCTGGTTGACATTGGTACTTGGTGTAAAGCTACGTGTGGGATTCTCGTATGGCTCATCCTCTGCACATGCTAATACCAGTCTCCCCCATCTGACCACATCTTGGACTTCACATACTTAACTATTATACACACATGGACAATTTTGTTTTGGTAAAAATATCATATTATACTCAGATTATTTTCTAGTTAAAATTTACTACTAGTAATTTTATGTTTTATATTTGAGATTAGAAGAATTTAATTTGGAGATATGGCAACACTAATAAGTTTATTTGATTGACTGACAGTCGTACCAACATTACCACGTAGTGCACTTTTAAGTGAAATGCAGAATATTAAGGTTAATTGCTTGAATACAAATCATTCACAGCACATTACAAAAAAATACACAAATATATTAATTATCATATAGTCATAAATATACAAGTATATCATCAAATATTTATCATTACACAGTCACATTACTGAAGAAAACACAATTTTTCAAATAAGAAATATGAAGATATAATGATTCACCTCCTTGCTAATTCTTTTATCCCTGTGTTGATCACTTTTTCTATCTTCTCTATCCCTGTCTCTGTCTCTTTCACCGTCTCTATCACGATGCTCTTTATTTCGATCATTATTGTTGGATATTGCAGAAGGCGGGGATGACTAAAAGAAAAAATATATACATAAATAAATTACACCATCGCACTGAGTACTTAAATAGACAGAAAAAAAGGTGCCATGTATATCAATATTTTGGGAAGTATTAATTGTTTTTTGAACATATAAATATTTTAATATTGTTGAGTGTTGTCATATATATATATGGTTGGATAATTTATATAGCGCCGTTTTCGTGAAAACTCACCTCAAGGGCGCTTTGTAGCTATTAATTTTTCATGTTAGTAAAAGCTTAAAATCTAGGTTATTGATCTTAAATTAAATTAAAAATAAACATAAAAACGATGTATACAATACTTAGTATATTCTATTTAATTGAATCTAATGCCATGAAACGTTGAGAAGTGTCACGGAGCAGTTAATTACAGTGTTATTAAGTTGGTTTCATTACATTATATTCAAATTCAAATTTAGGAGGTGTTATTGTGTGAAATATTAAACAGGTGTGTCTTAAGTTGTTTTTAAACGTGTTTATATTGTCTATTTGTCTGAGTCGGTATGGAAGTTTATTCCATGAGGATGGACCAGCAACAGCGAATGCACGATCACCAAAGTTTGTCATATAGGTACTAAAAGTTGGCTTATCAGCATGTAATTTCTTCTTTGGTTTCAATCTCGGAAATTAGTTGATAGCAAAGCGATGCATGACTTGAGACTCTAAATTAAACTTGTAATGATATTGCGCTTGTGTTGTATCTCTGGTGAAGGTTCATTAACCAAGAAATGTATTTTTTTCTTACTATTTAATATGATCATTTACAACAATTGGTACTTCGCGTTTCCCAGGAATGTAGACAAAATATTCTAACATTCACATTGGTATTGATGTTTTTGAAAATAAGCAAATGAAGAAAACACATGACATTCAAGCCGTATAGTTAAACTCAGGTTGTAGTTAGTGCTGTTAGTCAAATATTATAAATAAGGTTATTAATAATAAAAAAAAACCTCATGCATCTTACCTAGATTTAAAAATAATTGCAATTCATGTATATATTAAATAGGTACATAAACAATTTAAACATGTTCAGTAAAAATAGATAATGTAAGGTAGGTACTAACTGAGATCTTATCATGTACATTGTTGGATGGCACATGGTGTTGATACTTGTGATTATTATGCTGTACAGGTTCATCCGGTCTCTGGTGCCAGGGTCGACCCAGGGAGCCGTTCTGTTTCCTCTGTCCTGGGGGAGCAGCGGAGGGCGGAGCGGGGGGAAGGTGCGCTTGGTGAGGGGGTACAGGGGGACCGAGGGGCGGGGGCGGCGGAACAGCTCTCTGCCATTCCCTCTCTAGTTCCCGCTCCCTCTCTCTCTCCCTCTCGCGCTCTCGTTCCCTCTCTCGCTCTCGTTCTCTCTCCCGGTCTCTCTCGCGTTCCCGTTCTCGTTCCCGCTCCCTCTCCTCCTCTACTCCCGCCATAGGAAGGGACGTTTTCCCGTCATGAAGACCCTTCACCGTCATGATCCATGACTCTTTGTCGGGATCGCTGTCTTGCTGGTTGGAGTCCTCTCTGTAAGAAAGAAATAACCATAATGTAATCAGTAACAAATGGTTCAAAGTATTCCTCTAGTTTTCAGAAACAAGACAAAAAAAACTGAATTTGAACTTCAGCCATACCAATCAAGCTAAAGATAAAAAATTGGCTTTTGCGTTCCCACGTGATTATTCTAAATGTTTGGAAATAACTATGCATTAAATTAAGCTACCATAGCTTGTTTCACTTAATTTTAATAAAAAAAAATTGAGAAAGTTTCTCAGTTTCATTTAAAAAAACATGAACATTGTTTTTAAATAAATTCCCTACAGTAAGAATTTTTAAAAATAAAAATAATAATTAGAGTTGTAGCCAAATATATTGAACTTTTAGCCGAGAAGGAGGGCGATTTGCACGCAAACCAATGAAGAAAAAAGACACAAATTTGCGCAACTGTAAGCTCGTTCAAGATGTTTGGCGCAAATAATAACTTGATGACACACTCAACCGGAAATATGACAATATACTTACGAATCTGAATTTTCCGACTCCGTTTCGCTCTCCTCGCTTCTCTGTGACTTCCATTTCTTGTATCTATCTATTAGGTCCATTAAATACGAGTTTTTCTTGGCTTTCCTGATGAAGGGAAACTTTAGCAGTTCCTTGGCCGTCGGTCTCTGCAATACAAAATAGCAATAATCAGAGTAAATCACACACAAGATAAACCAAGCCAGAGACACAAAAGTTTTAATGAACGGAATAGAATACTAAGGCAATAAATGAAAAAAGGTAAAAACTATTTCGATAGACGATAGATAGAAAAATATTCAAACAAAATAATATTCATAGTTTAAAATGACGAGAAACAGAAAACGTACAATGCACACAACACGAACGGTAAATCTAAACACCAAAATATTATTAACCAAATACATCGAAACATATCATTATGCACAAAAGTATTTTTTTGTGTGGACACCTATTCAAAGTCCGTGCTGACATTTCGTTTTCCTCATATGTATACCTACTATACATACATATGCGTTTTTTTTGCATACATATGCGACTATTAACAGAATCGAAACCGTCGCATCGTTGCGCAAATTATTTATTCGAAAATGACATACACGCGCGACTTAACAATTTATTCCCATTCAAAAAACAAGCCAGGATTGGGAAAAATGTAATACAAAAAGTTGATGACGTCGCCGAAATTGGAAACAGGAAAAAGGGTTCGAGAAAAGCCAAAACGATGCAAAAGATCACTTTGTAAAATAATATAACAATCGATTACCTATATTTGATTTTATTTTGTTTTGCCTCTCGGCCAATTAACGCACTCTATAAAAAAGTGTCAAAATTTTAAGAATTATGCTGTTAAACGTATCACAAATTCAGTTCAAATCTGTATCTCCACCAGTGCCCTTATTCCCATTCACGTGTAATATTTTCCGATAAGTTCCGATAATCTTTACGTATCACAGAATGTTAAGTGAAAGTTACGTATCGCGAGCTGTCATTCATAACTATAATCTGTGAAACGAACGAATGTGTGTACGCGTCTCTTTTTGTCTTTACACTTAACACCACCTCGATATGCCGCAATTAAACTTTGCGAATAAATTCACCGACGCTCAAATCAGAATCCCGCGTTACGAACGGAGGTTTTCTCGACATGCGCGGAAGTTTACGCGGGCTAGTGTCAGCGGAAAATAGAATAAAGATTTGATATAAGAAACGCACGATGTAGCGTATAAACTTGTGTATATTCTTCTACTTCGATGGCGCCACAGCCCAAATCGAACATTGGCCTCCGTTACCCTCGCCTCCATCCGACCCTGTCCTCTGCTGCCACTTTCCAGCTCCTCTCCTGGAGAAGCTGAGCCGCATCCTTTCTGACCTCATCCTTCTGGACCTAGGTTGCGGCTCTAAGGGCCTAGGCAGTAAAGGGGGGGGGGGGGCGGCCGACGCTGTTGTGCCCCCTTCAATTCTGTACTTAGAGAAGAGCAGGACGAACGCCTTTAGTCTTGCTCGGCAGTGACTCGTCAACTGTGGCGAATGTTGTGTGAGATTCGGGCACACCGCCAGCGCAGACGTCGGGTCAGACCATCTGTGTTGACATTGAGACGTCATATCTGACAGATGATTGCGTCGGATGCCCCCGGTGTTAGCCCGCGGAACCTTCGGACGCCAACACGAGTACCGAGGGGTGCGGGGACAAGCCCTTCCGTCTCGATCGGTTTGCTCAGGGGCTTGCCCCTGCTACCGATATCGAACGGTCGCCCCGCTGTTTGAGGTTGGACTCTCGGGGGCAGTGGTTGAACCCGATGGATAGTGGATATTGTGTTGTCCGATGTTGCGGCTGCGTCGGGGATGAACAGGACCAATGGGTCCTATAGCGTCCTTCGGCGTGGAAGTGGATCGCGAACTCCATCCGGACCTCATCCTTCTACCGCAGCCATGGTCTTCTTACCCTTCTTCTTTCACCCGGGTGTCCAGACATGATTCGTTTCGGCACCCGTGAGGTTGGCATTCGTTGTACATGTCCAGCCCATCTCAGCCTAAGTAATTTCATGTGCGTTGAGATATTTGGGGCTTGGTATATGTTGTACCTTGGCATCGTTATTTCTAATGAGCCATTCATCGCCATCCTTCACGGGGCCGCATATTCTACGTAGTACCTTTCTTTCAAAGGTGTCAAACATTTCAGACATCTTCGCTGTTATGGTCAATGTCTCACATCCATATAAACTTGTGTATATTACCGCGATAAAATAACGGGAATAGGCCCGCAGATATCAGATAAGAGCCTTTTGGCTCAGGATTCTGACTAACCTAACCACTAACTCCACTTTAATTTCTTACGAAAACCTAAATAGTATAGTTTTCAACATCAAATCTGTTAAGTGTTTGATATTTTGATATTATAATAGAATTTGTAGTCTTAAATGAAATAATTGTTTGGTAGCATAATATAATGATTCAAGTTAACCACGAAAGAGGTAATCATATGTACCTAATATAAAATATTGAAAATGTAAAAAAGTCATCAAAATAATAAAAAAAAAAATTCATTAAATTATTAAAATAAGAAAACTGTTATAAATATAAAGGAACCGAATGGACGTCACTAAAAGGTAGTATGAAGTATCTGTTTATTACAAAAGGTAGGCAATAAAACAATTTTTCAAAATAATTACGTTAATTTATCTATAATATAAAATATGTAGGTACATTTGACATAAGGGATTATCATTCTCTGTATTTAAAGCGAAATAAAAAATATCAAATTGAGATACGCAATAAAAAATTGTTCCAGAACAAAAAAAAATGTTCTTCTATCAAAATTTGATTTACAAATAGTAAAGTTATTTTATTGATATTCGTTGTTTCATAAATTATTCAAAATATTATAGAGGTAAAGTTGAACCTTGATAAAATAGGAATTCATGACAAATCAATGTTTTGGTACACAATACGGGGAAATACACTCCCTTCCTCTGACAAGGGTTGTGGATCAACTATTGCTGTTCTAGTATACTTATTATAGATAAATAGGTAGGTATACCATACCTTCATTTTGCACTCGTCCGTTAAGGGGGAGACTGTGGCCAACGTACCTATTTTTCAATTTGATATACTATCATTATTTCTAATCAAATCGTTTTGAAAAAAATAATTTAGATAGTTTGGGTATTAATAAAGAAAAATATACATAAACTTTTTGATAATGTTTTGTATACATTCTTGTAGAAAAATAATGACATATCCCGATTTTCAACGTTTATCAATAAACTATAAGGCGTAGACCAATATATTTTTTTTTAAATTAAAGAAGACAAATATATCTGGAAAAATATGTTGTGACGATCAATGCTTCAGGTTTATTAGGTTTATTATTCAGGTTAATTATTGATTCTCTTTATTATCTGTATTCACAGCAGTTGAGAGTGATAATTCTAATTTGTTAAATATGAGACAATGATAAAATCAAATAAAATTATAATAGAAAAATGAAGATACACTATTTTTAACTGTCTTACAATAAACATACATATGACATGATGCAATCGATTAAATGTGACTAATTAATCACGATCAGTATAATATCATTTTGGTCTTAAATTTTCTGCCGAAAATGAATCTACTAAGTACCTACCTCTTTTCCGTACCTGATGTTTATCAATTTCACGGGTCATTAGTCCAACGCCTGTTTGAACAATTAAGAGGGAACAGAGTAGATATGATTTATCTGACAAGCCTATCGTAGGTGGTCCCGGTCCCTATCTCTCCTACTGGGGACTGGACTGGGTACACGACGAATGTATTGTTTTAGGTATCTACATATGTAGGTACTAATACAGGAAGAAGATAATATTATATTTTAGATGTAGAGTAAGGTTACCTTCATATTTACCGGGAATATAATATTTAGTGGAAAAATTTTCAAAGGCATCTACAAAAAAATAATAGACAAACTTGGTAAGCTACATAATATTATCATATTTAAACAGAAAAATATTTATAATAATAGTATAAGAAGAGATGGATATTTATTTTACAAACAAAATTGAAGGAATTCTGTCATATTTATTATTAAATTAAATTAAATGAATAGGAAACCCAAAATGGCACATAATTGCATTACTTCGTATAAAGAGAAGTGTAATAGAAAATTCACTACGAGAGAACATCGGAATCCTCGACTTGTATAATCAACAATAAAAGAGCCCCTTATGTCTGCAGTTAATCGCCAACGAAGATAAACTGAAAATGGAAATAAAGTCCGAGAATGCAAATTATATTGGAAACTGGAGTGTAGTGATCGTCAACTGCATTAAATCGTTAATCTAAAATATGTTTCTATCATGAATACATACATCAACATGAATTATAAATACAACAATGACAGATAAATATGTAATAATATATTAATACAAGACAGAAAACTCTAAAATCATTCGAAGAGCCTGATTTGAAATAGAAAACGGTTGAAGTGAAGTAATAAAATAAGCTGTTTCAAAATAAATCTAAAATATAAAAAATATTCTAGTCATATAACTAAAATCGATATAAAAACGTTTAATGTTTGATTTCGCTCGTGTCCATCCGGCTACTGATCATGTACAAAACCATTTTACCTACATTTAGTTTTTGATGAATCGGTAGTGGAGAGATTAGCTTTTCAAAATAACAATTCAATAATCAAGGTTTCAAAATCAACCTCGACCTATTTCATTCATAAAACGCAAATATTTAGGGAATGTGAGCGTGAGACGTAGAATTCATAAAGAGATCTTCGAAAAGTGAAATGGTTGACCCGACATGACAAGCGACAGAAGCAGGGTGTGGAACGGCCCACGCCAACACAGAGAAAAATAAAACTTTGACTTGACTATTTTCACAGTTGCAGTGGTGGTTCTGCAATGCAGATCTATCGAGCAGAATCTATTCAGAATGTTTTTCATCCGTTGGACTAGGTATGAATGTACCAGTAATTCAATTCGCTTCGATGCCAGTTACTGTCATGGCCTTTTTTATATAACGGCACCGACACGATAGACGGGAAGACTGGGGGGACCATGGAAACATAATACCGCAATAAATATTAATAAATCGGTTACGTATCACGTCTGTAGCGACGTGATATATAGTCGATTCATTTTAAAGTAGTTCGCCGAAAAAAATATCGAAGCATAAACGCACATCTCGCAATCGTTTGTCACCCATTATGAATGTAGTGCCTTTTAAGGTGAGACGAAACTGGTGTGTAGGGTATATATGTAAGTTTTACGAGGAGTTTTCCATGTGCCATTTTATACATCATTAATATTACACGAATCAATGAAAGCTATTTTTTACTTTAACCTCAAAATTATAATTCAAATAGCTCTTTGAATCATAAAACACAAAACGCAAAACTACCGCATACTTGAAATTATACGACAGGATCGAACGTAGTGTTGTAGCCAAACATCTTGAACTTTTAGCCGAGAAGGGGGGCGATTTGCACGTAAACCAATGAAGCATAAAGACGCAAATTTGCGCTCTGCTCGTTCAAAATGTTTGGCGAAAATTATACGAGCTATCATTACCAAAACATTTTCGATTTGTAAAAAAAATCTTCTTTTCAATAAAACATTTTTTGGTTTGGAAAATAAAGAGAACGGATGTAGTTATGGTAATGAAAAAAATATTACGTGCTTACATTTTCTGGGTCCTTGTTGAGACACGCCTCGACGAACTCTTTGAACTGCTTGGAGTAGCTGCCGGTGAGCTGCGGCGGGTTGTTCTTGGGTATGAGGAAGAGCACCCTCATCGGATGCAGTTCGGAATTGGGAGGTTCTCCCTTGGCTAGTTCTATGGCCGTGATACCCAGGGACCAGATGTCCGCCTTGGAGTCGTAGCAGGACTGCTTTATGACCTCGGGAGCCATCCAGAACGGAGTTCCCACAAAGGTGTTACGTTTGCTAGTCGTGTTGGTAAGTTGGCCGGCGACGCCTAAATAAAAACAAAACAATTATTATTACCATCGCTATATCACGTTCTTCCCGGGTTGGCAGACAGAGCTGAACGACACATTTTTTTTGTATCTGTCTGTATTTATTGCCGCATTTACAGTCAGAGTAGTTTGAAGAGAGTTGTTAAGACCGAACGGAGTGGAGTGGACCGAACGGAGTGGGGTGGACCGAACGGACTACCAACCAATTCCCAAGATTGAAACCAAAGAAGATCGTCTCATACCATACACTGAAAAAAAAAAAATTGTGACCACCGAACTGACTACCTGCGTTTTTAGCAAAACCTTTGTTATCAGTAATAAAAGTTAATCCATTAAGTCTGTACTGTTTGGTTAAGCGCACAAAATATTTAGTAGCACAAAACGAATTGTTTTGTAGTCACTATAGTTCGGTTAATTTTAACATTTTTTTTTTCAGTGTATTCGCCTGTTATTCAAGCTTCTTGCACTGTTGCTCTTCCAGGTTATTTGCACGAAATATTTAATGATTTCTTTAATATATATTTATTGTAAATTTATCACTTTAAAACGCCGTTATTTAATTACTTTTAAACGGAAGTAACTATTTTCACTTCAATTTATAAATCCACATAACCATTTAAAGATAGACGACACCTACATACATATTTTAGCGTGGTTGTAAAATATTTGCAACTTAATATTCATCAAATGTATAGGTACGCCATAATGGACCAGAGCAATATTTCTCATTATGATCATTTGAATAGCAGAGACGTATATTCCTTATAAACGGATAACTCGCAAGTCATTTTTCAAAAAAAGAGACCATATTTTTATACCATGTTTTGGAAGAACCTATGTGAAAATGATATATTTTTGCATAATCTTAATAACATTCTAATGATATTTTCTATTCAAATTTGCAAATATAATTTGGCACTTTATGAAAAATACGTTACCAAAATTATCAAACTTAGGTACCTACATAAAATCTTTGACTCATGGTCTATATAATTACTTCATGATATGTTTACCTTTCCGAGGTATTCAACTAATCAAAATCATAAACTCGACAGCCCTGGGTGGCTCCTGACTGAATCCAGCAGTCTCTTCCGTTCTTGCCTTTCTTACCCATTTTCAATACGAGAAGCAATTAGCCGAAATAAGCAGTTTCCATCACGTAACACTGATAACATGAATAATTTGAAATTCAATTGAATAAAATGAATTCTCACCAAAATCTGCTAACTTAACGTCTCCGTGTTCGCTGAGAAGAACGTTGGCCGCCTTGATGTCTCTGTGTAGTTTCCTCTCCGAGTGTAGATAGTCCAGTCCTCGCAAGACCTCCCTAAGGATGACAGCTATGTGCATCTCCTCGAAACTACCCGCCTTCATCAGGTCTAGCGCCGACCCGCCGCCCAAATATTCCATAATAATCCATAGTTTGGTGCCCTGCAATAACAACAAACATTGTGTTCACTTACATAATTATGTAATAGTGACAATAAAAACAGTGACAAATATTTTGCACCAGTTTGTATCTGTTGAGATGAGCAACAGTAAAATCATAAAACGCTATTTACATAATATAGTGCATTTGCGTTTTCGGATATATATTTTGTATTAAATCGCATTGAAAACTAAGTACCCATTTCTAACGTAACAACATAAATTGTTTCAAAGATGAAGGAGGGATAAAATACTTCATTTCACAAAATTATTTTAAGAATTTAATGTAAATTTTAAATGACACAATTTTGAACGATTTCATGACATCAGTAGGTACCTACTGAAACTTTTACTTAAATCTTTGTTGAAATAATAGGCGTTGGTGATAGAATCTTATTATTATGGTAATTTTCACTTATTTCATCACTGTTGAAAACAAAACAATGTAAACTCCGTAATAATTTTTAAAAACACCCCCCTAAATTTCAGTCAAACTACGATTTTACAGGGAGAATTCTCTTATTGGAAGCACCGATAACATACAGCAAACAACCTTAATACTTCAGTAAGTGCACCAATAAATCTTCGGTTTCAATCTTGGGGATTGGTTGGCAACAAAGCGATGTATCTCTTCCTCCACTCCGTTCGGTCTTCAGCGACTCTCTTCAACTCCATGTAGGAGGTACACTTCATGTCCTCGCACACCTTTTCTGGATACTACCGGCGGGGATGCTTTCTGCCAGTTGTTCCCTCATCTGTTCCTTCATGATATGTTGAGGTTCTCGTGTCGCAACACATGGCCTATCCAGTTTGTACGCCTTCTTGTGTGAACATATGCCTGGTTTCTTCAATTTTGCTGAGAACCTCATCATTTGTTATTACAAATGATGAGGTTTTATCAAATATATTATTATTATATGACTTAACAAATTGATACAGCGATAAATTTCACACTGATTGGCGATCGAGATAAAACGAAAAAATATTTCGTTGAAATAAACAAAAAACGTAAATGGAATGATCATTATTAATAAACATACATATTCAACGTCCCACATATTTGTCAAATAAAACCAACATCAAAGACACTCGCAACCTGCAAATGACTATGTCAAATAGCTCAATTAACTATCTATTTCATAATAACGCCAAAAAAAAACTATGCTGTTAAATTAAACGAACAAATAGAATCAACGAGACAATCAGCGATACTAAAACATGGTGATCCAATTACAGTTTGTTAGAGATCAAAGAATATACAAAGAAAATCTGGGTTTTAAGAAATACATTTTACGATTTGGGATATATATTTTTTACTCCTCACTAACCCAAGGGGATTAAGTGGGGAGTTATGATTTCGCAATTTTCAAGGGTATTTTTTTATTGCAGATTATCAACTAGTATAATGCTGAGATTGTATTCTGAAAGTTAATGTATCTGTTTGTGTGTGTGTGCTATGTGCTGTGTGCTATGTACGGCGTGTTTACTTTACTTTATCGATTAAAGACAAAAGTACTCATTCGATTCTTTTCTAATTTTGCAAATATGTATATATAATACTCGCTTAGACCCCATTAGGATATTTGAATAGTGCTTCTCATTTTTTTAACTGTCAAATATTTCAAAGTGACCTCAAGCTCAGGAAACTTAAAAATTGAAATTTTTATTTTCAAATTGGTAAAAAGGCACACCACTTACATAAAATGGCGTTCAAGAGTTATCAAGTTTTCATAATAAAATATTTTATTATCAAATAATTAAAGAAACTCATTTCATTGAAAATGCTGAATATTTTCCATACAAAATTTGAATACTTTATAGGATGAGTTGTTAGTGATGAGTTTAGCATTGGCCACAACAACACACAAATGTAACACAAATGTAAAATGAAAATGTCACCAACAATGTCGAGTTCACACGATAATTGGTTTTCTCGTACCAATAAAAGCCATAAGCTTTCATCTAAAACTAGAATTATTAAAATCATTCGGCTCTGAATAGTTTCTAGTAGTCTGGAATAGTCTGACCCATAATTTGATGTTTAAAAGCAGACTAAGTATATTGTAAAAAAATAAGAGTTACAGAGATAACAATACTTGCTTACTTATTTAATTTGTGATAAGTATTTGGGTAAATCATTATTAAGAATATTTGAAAATATATAACTATTCCGAAACGAAATTGAACATTCAATAATAAGTACCTCAAATAAATTCAAAGCTCTTAAAACAATTTATTCTGTAAACTTACCTTGTAAACATACAAATTGTGTGAATACAAAATATTATGGTTTGATTTAAAATAAGCATTTCTATTGCTATTTTATAATTGAATTTGATCCGAAACGAAAAGCGGAATGTATTTCCAAAGTTTCGACGCCAAAAACACACCATTAGTATAATTTCCTCATTAATGGAGTCGATCGAATCGATATCTGATATTATTATCTAAAAGGCTTTATCGTTAATTGAAAACAGTAAGGCGGTGTGGTGTGGTGTTAACATCACGGAGATTCTCGACCTTACAACACGAACACAATCTAAACTATGCAATTATCTCTGACTACATATTTAGAGGGGGCTAAAACAGTTTAGGAAGTTTGATTGTATGGATAGAAAAACCAAGATAATATCGTTTTATTATATGAAATGTGAATATCTTGACAAACAATTTATTAAGACTCAGATTGAACAAAACAGAACACAATAGTAATAGGAACCTAAAACAGAAAATATAAGTTACAAAAAGTACACATTTGTAGGTGAAGTGTACTTGCACATTGCACACCCACCTGAGCGAATATTTTGTTAGTTTGTACAAAATTATCCATTTAAGAACCTAAAAGTGTTCCTGCATTACATTGGGGGCAAATTTTGGATGTGAAATACTTGTATGACATTCAAGTAAGTAGATAAACAAAATATTTAAAATTTAAATGTATTCCATGTAAGACTGATACAACCTAATATATACCGGTCTCTCTCTTTACCATCCTTCTCAAACCAAGTAAAAATGAGTAGGTACAAGTATCTATATGCAAGTGGCTGGTGACAATCAAACCAGCAAAAAAGAAAAATTCTAGTACATAAAGACTATTTCTATTCTGTCACATGGAATATTTAAAATTTAGATAGTAGACATTTAAAAAGTTATGTATTTTTTTTCCACTACCCCAGGATTTATTTAGAATTCGCTGAGGGGTGGCTTTACCAACTTCGGAAACTCACGAGTTAGACGATTACCTACATATTTTTTTAGTGTTGATCATACATCATAAAAATTACTTCGAGACAACATAGAAATATCAAAAAATATTCAAATTTTACCTGGAAATAACCTAATACCTACCTACAACAAAAGGTGTGTATTAAGGAGAAGAAACTCAAATATTAGTTAAAAGAAAACTTTTCGCGATAAAATCCTTCAAAGCGCCTTATTACTTGTAGCGTGATAATTGCGATGTTTAATGCTAGTCACGAATTCAATATAGCTTCGCGAGAATTATTTCAGGAGCCGATAATTATTTTAAATTTTCATATTTTCTTTACCGATTCCTCGATATAGATGTTATTTTCAAAATGGAATATAATAATCAGTTATTAGAGTATTGAAAATGATAAAATATATTATATAGAATCATGAAATGAGAAGTGATTTAAATAAAGATATTAATTGTATTTATTTGATAAATAAACAAGATCCAATGGCTTTTGTTTTGTATATTATGATCACTTCAGCTAAAGTATCAAATATGAACTAGAAAATAAGCATAACACAGTAGAACTTAAAGCATAAAACACAACCTATTAAATTATATAATCAAAAGCCGAAAACCAGAAACATTTCAAAAGATTTCTTTAGGAAATATTTTATTAAATCTTTAACCAAATCCCTATTCTTAAGAATTCTCAGTAAACAAAGGTAGGTACATTTTCATTAACGTTGTCTGTATTTTATCGATTAAAGCATTTTAGAAAAAATAGATTATTTACATTCGAGGAATAAAACAAATCGTAATAATGAAGGAAGACATTGATTGTATTTTGTGTGAAGAAAAAGAAACGGTATATTTTTTAAGTGAAGCACCGAATTAGAATAGTGCTTCCACTATTTCCTATTTTGACTGCTTTCGAGTACTAATCGAAAACACCAGAGAAAAAATAAAATCCCACATAGTTCATCACCAATTCTGAATGTTGCCATTTTAGGTGTGGCGAGATTGGAGTGTGGGGACACATACATGTGACTCGTTTCGATTTATAAGATAATGCACACTCGCACACCTGTCGCTGTTTAACCCACATTTTGGGATTAGCCGTGATAATGTGTATGTAAAATACCTACACGTTATGATAATTTTGTATGTAAACGCAATAAGTATATAAAGTATCTGAGAAGGATTCTACATTTGAAACAGGTAGAGTTTGTATTAGTTACATATGTATGTAAATACAAAATACATACAACAAATGTTTATGTGATGATATACCCGAAATCCAAATAACAATCAAAACACAGAAGTAAGCAAACAAACGAAACCGGATAAAACACACTCTGATAACTAAATTTCGACATAATCGAGAGGGATGATATACGAATTCCAGGAAGTCACAAAAACCATCAAACGAAAGGGGAATAATGTATAGACGAGAAGCTCTCAAAAACCATTCAACATAGGAGGGGAGAAGAGAGCTTTTGGGATCTTCCTAGGATTTCCCTGATAATTGAAAACATATTTTAGCCTTGCTTCGCACAATGAGATCCACGAAAATTCCCCCAAATATTTATCGAATGAATTTGTGGAGACACCACTCTTGACAAATCAATGTGTATATTCCATACGCGCAATATTATAGAATTAATCTTAAAATACCCGTAATATTCTGCATGTCAGTGTATCACACTCATAAATGATAGCTAACAATATGAAGTACTTAACAACGAAGTGAACCGCAGGTCCCTAATTGATATTATATAATATTTAAGTTGGTAAACAATTTGGAGATTCCCCAGACTTGTTGAAAAAAAAATTGCTTTCACTGTCCAACACTTATTATATTCCTAAGTTTAATAACAACTACACTCAGAATGATTTTGTATACCGTGCTTGCATTGTGTACAATGCTTTCTTTAATACACTCTATTATTATATATCGACATCTCTGGGTTTAGGACAGTTGTCTCCTTTTTTTCTAGTACCTACTTTGATTTAATAAGCTGTCTTATTTTAGTGTTTTTTTATGTACTAGTAAATTAATTATGTTTTATTTGTAAATTATTGTAATCAATGATAATTATCCTATTGAATAATGCACGGAGTTTTCACTGGTCCACTAATAAAGCAATGCAACATTGTATGTTTTATAAATTGTGTAGACTGTACAGCTCTCTATCAATCAATGAATAATAATTTGAGCTGTATGGAAGTAAAAAAAAAAATCTTAGTCGTCAACTACTGGTTTATAAGAATGTCATACATCTAAGATATTCAATTAAGTATATTATTTTAAGAACGCTGACAAAATAGTATAAGATACTTATCACGATACAAATAATGCAGGTGTTGAAAGAGCAGTAAAAATTTCACATTGTTTAATAATTGGCGGTAATAATTCATAATATTATCTTCAGATGGTTAACGGTTCACATGTTTTAAAGGTAATATTAAATTCGTTAAACAATGGTGGATCCACCCAAAATGGTGAAAATCATTCCGTTAGCTATCTGCCTACAACATAAAAAGTTAGTTATTGCAAAATATACTAAGTTTAAAACTAAAAAAAAAACAATTTCAATAAGTTTTGAAAATTGTTTTTTCTTCTGTTTCACTAAAAACAAAAAAAAAACAGAAATTGATTCATTCATTCATACGTGGGGTAAATAGCGGCGGTGTGCAACACCTTGTAAAATCTAGCACGACACATGCGTATATACCCACACATGTCTCGTCTAACTAAAATAAACTAGATTCAGAATGGGTAGTGAATTACTGAACTATTTAGCCTCATGTATTTTTTGATTACCAGGCTTTTATGGGACACCCGAAAAAATGATAGTAAAAAAGAATGGAATGACTAGCCGGGACCTCACAGCATTGATAGTAAAGTGAATAATAATTTTTGAATTTAAAAGAATTTTATTTTATCTCGAATATGAGGTGCAGTATAACCTGTTCCCAACCCAACCACCGAATACAGGGCAACGACGAAACGAAATAGGCTTTGGAAAAATTCAAAGCTTTGTGTTGAGCCCGTCCTTACAATCAAGGAACGGCTGACGGGATTTTGAGGTGGAAAATCCGCTTTGATCAAAGGTACGGTAATGAGAGAACCAGATTTTAGAAAAAGAGAAATATAAAATAGTGAAACAGAGCGCATATCGCAAAGTCGACTTTTGACCCATATAACGAATGAATACGGCAGACGAGACGGTAATAATTTCCTTCGCTAAAACTATATTCTAGGTACTTATAATTGTACCAGAAATTTTAAATACAAGTAAAATTTTTAGAGGGATGAAATATTCAACATGTTAGAAATTATGTCATATACATCAAATATCTGACTCGGAATCGTAAAAAAATATTGGATGCAGGAGAGGCAAAGCTTCGTTCGGACGATGCAGATGACAGAAATATTAGGAGGATGAGGACTGAGAATGTCAGAAAAGACCAACGTAAGGGAAAAGAATAAAAATACAAACTATGATGGTGGAAGAAAACAATATTATAACGCTTATTTCAATAACTATTGGAAGTTGAAATATTGTAAACAGTCAATTTTAATAATGGTGGATTCCGTTGGCTTAATTCTTCGGTTCTAATTTTTAAAATATCAAATATCGGAGATTAGATTGAACGGCAATCATCGCTTTAAACTACTAAGGAAGGGATCTGAACATGGATTGAATAATAAAACCAGTATTGCGTTACCTACATATTTGGTAGGTACGTTGGTAAATATGTACATCATAATATATGTACCTACTGTGAATGCAAAGATATTGTGGGAAAAGCATAATATTAGCTGCAACCGCAGTGCATCAGCCAACTTTTTATTACCATTCAATCGGTACATGTAATTTGAAATATAATAAAACTAGTTGCATGTAACACATGAGATCCAACTGTCGATGGCTATAGTACGTACCAAATTATAAACACTTAAACACAAATTTATAAACATTTTAAAATATTTTGTTTTCTAAATAAAACATATAGGTATGGAGGTCAGTCTTTTTTTCCTAACCTGAATATGAAAACAGGATGATGGTATGTATGTATGTATGTTTGGAGATAAAGTATCAAACTACTGAGTTCCCGTAGATATTGTGTAGTGTATACTGATTGCCTTACAAATTCTATGAAACGATGTCGTCACCAAATTATTTTTTTATAAAAATTGTTAAAAAAATATATACGATGTTTAATCATCCTTTTCGAAAAGACGAATCTTATGTATTCTTTATCACACTGCTTACATATATGTCGATAAAAATAAATAACTACTGCCCAACTAGGTATAGGTACCAGTTCTAGGTATAGGTACCAGCAGTGTATTCACATTTTAAGAAGTAACCAAACTGTATAAATTGAACTATTTCATACAGATTAGAAAGATTGAGTCATCATAATATACCATGTAGTGTATGAAGGTATCTTGTAATATTTATGTATTAATTGTACAAATCTATCTTATAAGCTACCGCATTCGCTGCTGGAATTCAATTTCTTTAGCAGCATTCAATAAAACGTCGTAATACTTTAATAGAAAACCATTTTATGTAAACGATTAATTTGAATAGTCAATTAAAGGAACTATTGAAATTTTCGTATGATTTCGTAAGGACGGAATGGTATTCATCGCACTCAAATTATATATATGTAACATTAAAGATACGCCTTTAAAAGGATTTCAAAAATAAATTAGATTCATAAGATCAGCTCGTACGGACTATTATGCTGAAATGGCAATACGATTTCCTAAACGTAATTCCGCCATTATATGAAATTTTACGAAAGACTCAATAGACGTTACCATAATGCGATCATTACTATAATACTTGCCATTACACCGACCAGTTCACCGACTCAGGAGTTGGGAGAGAGATACGGTATTGACACATCATGGCTACACAGGAATAATTATTTACAGACAGAAGTGTGGGCTGATTCGGACACAGAACTATTAAGATAACGATTTAACTAATGATGGTCAATGGGATAATTATTTATTTCATACAACGGACTCTTAAAAGAAAATCGAGGTCACATAAAAAACACAAACATGATTTTAAATTTACATTGTGCACAATCCTTGAATGTGGACAGCGTAAAACACTTAGTATCATCCTGTGATTTCAACACTTGTGTTTGTTCAAATATTTGGTTCTATGCTGGTAAGAGGACAAAATAAGATTTGGAATCACTAAAAAATAAAATTATATCGTACCCATACAATATAGAACATGCACTATTCTATGTTAAACAGCTGGTAAGAGGACAAAATAAGATTTGGAATCACTAAAAAATAAAATTATATCGTACCCATACAATATAGAACATGCACTATTGTGAGGGATGTGAATAAAAAATAATGATTTAGAGGTAAAAAAAATAACGGCGATCACGAAAATATTAATGAAATATTACAGTTGCAATAAAAAAATGATTTTTCATCAAAATTATAAACGATCTGTCATTGGTTGATCACTTTATGACGTATTGTCTATAGCGTGAAGTGTTTCACTGAGTGTTTTCACATATAATAATTCTTTCCATTTCTATTATCAATAAAAGCAACGCGGAATTTATGAAAGGACCATCAGACAATGTCCAGTGAATGAACAAATGTTGATGCTTTTTTTACGGATAATCTTGACTTTTGCACTTCGCGGTGTCTTCATAGACAGGTTAATGTTTTATAATATAATTGAAAATATTTGGTATCGGGATATTAATTGAATAATGTTATGAAATTAATTAAGTTCATATATAAGTAAAGTGCATTAAATAACTACACATCATTTATATTTTATATTTAGAAACTAGGATGTTTCAAACATAAGATTAGTTGAAAAAATAAGCATTCATAGTTATAAATTCGACAGAATTTTGTCGTTGAAAAATCTCTCCGCTAACCACGAATCATTTTCTATATTTTTTTTTGGTGAAAACATAGAATTATAATTTATAATGTAGGGTTAAGTTTGGAAATTTTATGACTTTGTGAATATTACAGTCGTATTAATACACCTCGAATCAGAATAATATTCAAAATACACATTTTCAGCATCCTAAATATGTTTTCATTAAACGCAATAATTCAACAAGTCGTGAACAAAATGTATGACACGCATTTGAAAAATACATCCACTATGATGTGTGAGGTCACTCATTTCACGACCCAAATTAACCATTTTAGCATGTAATTCAAAATACGTTTATCAAATTGCTATAAAAAGCTTTATAGTGCAAATAAAAAATGTTACCATATTTTCTATTATTTTTGTACCTTTTTTTAGTAAAAAAAAAAAAGCGAAGGATCCCTAAATTGAGGTCTAATATTGTATCATTAGAAAACACTACAACTGGCAGTAATACTTTGGTAATACGTAAAATGAGCAAAAAACAAAGAAGCAGAGTTTCGTTGATTCATTTAATTCCAGTAAAATATTTATTTATTTAATTAAATGGTAACAATGCAAGTTAAAAAAAGAAAGAAAAGAAACTAAAAAGTCAACAAAACATAATAGATAGTAACTTCCTCCTCTCTCGGTATCGATAATATGCGATTAAAAGGTAAAGGGATTCAAGGAAGAGGACTATGTAAGAGATCTGAGGACGAATTTGTAAATATTACTGTTGGTTAACTCTAAATCAATGTTCATAACTGCATTTAACGAAAATTAATTGTATATCGATAATTGGATCACAGGAATTATAAAAAATAATAAATAGTAAGTGTAATCTTATAATTTCATGACTAAAATATATTTATTTTAATTTACCAATAAAAATGTGAACACGGCAATAATAAATACAAAATGTGAGAATTAGGGAATATTGTAATACAATTTTTATACCACGTTTATTATTATGATGATATACAATCCTAAAACTGGTCTGTGGGTGTTATTATTATAGTTTAATACTGTTTCGGTAAATAAAATATGATTGATGTTTGACGCTATCTACTCAAGCCCCTAAATTACCGTTACACGTGTCAAAATGCCAAAGGAATGTGAGCTATATTTTTTATGGTTTCAAATCAATCGATCACAGTTGATATTTAGCATAAAGTAGGTACCTACCCATAATAACAATATAGCAACGACCATAAATGATCATAACATTTGTGTAAGCGAAACAATAAAATAGCTATTAAAAAGATAGATGAACGAACAATTATTGTAAAAAAAATCATAAAGATGGCAAAATATTGAGATAATGTGTAGGCAGATACATACAATGGGCGAAAAGGATTGATAGGTCAAAGATATTTCAAATAATATTGTGAAGATATCAAATGAAAGATTCTATACACAGGTATAAAGTGAATAAGTAACAAACAAAATTTAACTTTTACTGAAGAAAACACTATTTTAATCATATTAGTTTATTTATTGACGAAGTTGAAATATTTATTTATATAACCGGAAAATCAGGGACCTACATCGATTACATCCTGTCATCGGCGATTAACGATGATATGGGGGGCAAGTCCCGTCAAACATAGGAATCAAAACCATCATGGTAACCCATATCATGAATATAACATTCTTGTTATATCTATAATAAAAAGTAAAGACTTTTTGATTCTACATTAATTTTACTGTGCGCGATAGGCCTATTTCGCATTGTTAGGGCATTAACTAGCTTAGCTAGTCAATGCCCTAACACGTCTTTATTTTTTATTATAGATACTAGCTTTTATGTCCCGCCGTTGGCCAAGAATGTAAAATTGTGAAAGAAAAAGCAATCGTTTTTATAATATTGTCACCCAATTATTTTGCAATATCAGACTATGAAAAGTGGTTTGAAATTTGATTGAGTTTAAGTATTGTAAAATGTTCAAGTGATGGCCACAACCCATTCTTTTTTATATATTGCTATAAAGTGTGAATGAAGTACCTATAATATTTATACAATTTCTGCTCGCATGGACTATGCGTAATGGTTTTAAATATGACTGTTTATCAACGTTGTAAAGAGATTGGTTTGGCCACAACCCCCATTTTTAAATATTATCATCGAAAACAAATTGTAATGTGTACCTATTGAAAATTTAGTAATTTTGGATGTTGGGATGTGGTTAAAATTTGATTAAACAAACGTAGGTACTGAAAAGATCTAGTATTGGTCACATCCCATTCGTTTTTATATTTTTTCATCAAGTGTGCATTATATTTTTGCTCAATTTGACTGAAAGTCTTCATTAACGAAGAAGAAGAAGACTTGAACTATAGTAAATAGTTTTTAATTTGAATATAAATGTTGTGAAGAGTTCAGTAATGGCCACAACCCCCATTCTTTAAATATTAGGTGTTGAAAATTATTCAAAATAGGATGATATAAATGGTTTAGATTTAATTAAACAAAAGTATTGAAAAGATTCTAGTGCAGGTTATATCGTCACATCCCATATCCCATTCATTTCATATGTATTTTCATCAAGTGTGCATATCGTTAGTAATATTTCTGCACAATAGACTATTAGACTTAAAACAAAAGACTAAATAAAAAAGAGAAAAATAAGTATAAGAAATAGTTTGTATAAAAAACTATTCCAATGGTCTACATAAAATAAGTAAAAATACATATACCTAATAGAAGAATTAGACTATTGGAAATAGATTGTATAAAAGCTCACCCAAAGGTCTACAAAAAAGAAGAAGAAGAATATTTAGACTATTGGAAATAGTTTGTATAAATACTGACCAAAAGGTCTACATAAAAGAAAATGAATAAGACTATTGGAAATAGTTTGTATTAAAACTCTCCCAAAAGTCTACGTACTTAAATGAAGAAGAATAATAATTAGACTAAAGGAAATAATTTTTATAAAAAAATGACCCAAATGTATACATAAAAGAAGAAGAAGATGAATTAGACAATAGGAAATAGTTTGTAAAAAAACTGCCCTAAAGGTCTACATAAAATTAAGAAGAAAAAGAATTAGACTCCAGGACCCGCCGCTTCAGGCCCTTCAGTACCTCCCGTCCCTTTAATCCCTCATTACGTCCCTTCCCATCAGGCCCTTCAGTACCTTCCGTCCCTTCAGGCAGTTTTATACCTCCCGTCCCTTCAGGACCTTTAGTGCCTCCCTTCCCTTCATTACATCCCGTCCCATCAGTCGGTTAAGAAAAGTTTAAATCCAGAAACCATCCTGGAAGAACCGCGAAGAGATGAAAGAACCTTCTTTTCCCAGGATGCTCTACTTAATAGGTAAAATGACTAAATACACGAAGAAGAAGAAAAAAGTTTAAACCCAGATACCTGCGAAGAGATGGAAGGACAGTTGGACCTTCTTCTCCCAGGATTCTCCAACTTCATAGGTAAAATGACCAAAAATACACGATGAAGAAGAAGAAGAAGAAATAAGTTTAAATCCAGATACCTGCGAAGAGATGGAAGGAAAATTGGACATTCTTCTCCCAGGTTAGTCCACCTTCAAAGGTAAAATGACCAAATAGACGATGAAGAAGAAGAAGAAAAAAGTTTAAATCCAGAAACCTGCGAAGAGATGGAAGGAAAATTGGACCTTCATCTCCCAGGATAGTTCATCTTCATAGGTAAGATGATCATGTACACGTTGAAGAAAAAGAAGAAAAAAGTTTATATGCAGAACCCGTCCTGGAAGACCTGTGAAGAGATGGAGGGACAGTCGGACCTTCTTTTCCCAGGATACTCCCCCTTCATAGGTAAAACGACCAAATACACGAAGAAGAAGAAGAATAAGAAAAAAGTTTAAATCCAAAAACCATCCTGGGCATACGCTCGACAATTCACCAAAGTTTCATTATAATCGGACAAACGGTTGGTAAATAAATAAATAAAATAATTTTCCTATAGGAAATCAGTATAGGTATATTATTGTTGATTTGTAAGTAAATAGTATTAGGTAGGTACCTACCTACAACAACCTTCTAAATAAATTCGATTCCTAACAAATTTTATTTGAATATCACATTCTTTCTGTAGCCATGGAAACGATTCGAACACGTAAGTAATATCGAATGGTTCGGATACATTTTTTGAATATGTAGGTACCTACATTGGTTTGTTCGATGCCATAAAAATGAAAATTGTCAGAAAAATGAATTATTATTTACAAATTATGCAATTTTATTATGCCTATATCTTTACTAATAAATAACACATTTTTACAATATATGTCTTAAAACTTGCCGTAATGTCTTGTGATTCATTTTATTATTTCATAATTACATTTATTTCAAAGGTTTATTATTTTCAAGAACATATTCATTCGGTGGGAAAATGAAATATTGTATGAAAAGATATTAAAATGGCGGCGTTTATGTACAAAAGGCTTACTTTAAAAATAAGTTAAACATTATAATTATACCAAATATTCACCATGTTTTTCACTTAAACGCTAAGTTATACTTCAAAATATATTTTTTTTTGTGTAAATACCTACTTCTAACTTTTAAACTAACAGATATTTGCGTGCAAAATGTACACTTTTTTGACAGATACGACTTGGAAAATTTTGTATGAAAAAAATAATTATTGAAATATTTTTAAAATTCAGCATTTTTATCGCATTATTTTTAGCGTGACACTGCATCAGGTATACAGGTACACGTTCGCACATAAATTAGATTTTTAGATGCTCTTGGTTTTTCAGAAGGCGTGAGACAAACACACACACACACATACACACACACACACACACACACACACACACACACAAACACTAACATTTTGATTGCTTTATTACTTTAGATAACTTATAATGGAATTCTACCAAATAAAAACTTCGTCGATAATTATAATATTCTTATTGAGTTCTATAATTATATCCATGATATGGGTAATCATGGGGGATTTAATTCCACCGTTTAACGGGACTTGCCCCCCAGTACATATGTAAATGACAAAGATGCGTGGTGTTCCCGGTCCCAGTTCTATATAATATGTATGTTTTGTATTGCTATTATTCTGCATCATCTGACGTTCAACATGTTGGCAATTCTGAATTTATGTTTAATATTTTTTATTTGATTTTATTTGATTGAACGTGATCACTTTAAGCTCTTGCGCAACGTATATCGATCATATAATATTCGTTTTATAAGTTTACATATCATACGTGTTATTTGCACATTTCGTAATGATTCATTTATGTAAGTAATTACACTAATTCAAATGAACTTGATAATATTTTGTGAAAGGTTAGGTCAGGGTTGTTCTTGTTTAGTTAGAAGTAATTATTATAACAATTATCATTGATTAGACAAACTTGCGTGTAGCCGTTTTATTAAATAATACACAAGTTAATCAAATTAACGTGACTCATTAAACAAGTAGTAGTAAATGTGCATCTGTAACTTTTCTTTCCCTTTGTGGCATGTTCGTATCATTTCAATTTCAATTAAGAACAATATTAAATTAAACTATGCAAAATTGTAATTATCAAGTGAGATGAACTTGTGGTTTATGTTATTCATATCAAAATATATACTTACATATTCCTTCTCTGTGGGTCAAAACGATTTTCAAACCTTTTCAAATATGTAAATTCGATTTGAGGCCTATGAAAATTCCCATTAACGAGAAAAGCCGGAAGCGTATCGCTCTACTTTCGAACTGGATGCAATTTTCAGGGTTTTTTCGTTATCTATTTGTTTTTTCGAAAATATATGAAACAAATAAAATAGCAATAGGAAAGAAACTACTTGCACGACATAAGTAAGAAACGAGTAGGTATATAATCGTGTATACAGCAAGTATCGCCTCAATACTATGACTATCACGGATTAAAGGCGGCAACATCGACTTGAATGTCGTGATGTCGATGGTGGAATGTAATGTGGTTAATAATATGCAGACATCCTACCAGTAACAATAATAATAATTGAACATTGCCAACAGACTAATAGCAAGTACAGATGAAAGGAGTGTCTTTACATTGTTGCATAGAATCAAGTATCACACCGGTTTTGCCGAACGCTCAGGAGTTGGAGCTAACTTAAACTGTTAACACAGCAGTTAGGACCTCATATACATACATACAATGTGAATAAAAAATCATCAGCAATAGATTATTGCTAAATATAAAATAACCCATGATGGTAACAGAAACATCAGGGAGAAAATTGCCGATCGCCGTGGCACAGTTGGTAAGCCGTTTGGCTACTGTGCGGGCGTCCTGGTTCGATCTCCAGCAGAGAACAAATTTATTTAAATTCATTTATAACGCAAATATTGCTTCTCTGGGCTGGAAACACTTGTCAGTTGGAAGAAATGGCTATAAATTCGCCACTTGCTCAGGGTGCAAGGAAGTGTTGTTTTTATTAAAATAACAAGTAGACAGACGTAACAATAATTCACGATGAAAAATAAATAAAATAAGCATAATTACTATTTAACCTAACCCTTTTTCCATACTTAACCCTTTTTCAATTAGTTTAAATAAATTGAAAATCGTCAGGTTAATCAGATAAGTTAAAAAAGCCAATAAAACTAGTGTTGATAATTATAATGAGTAGGTAGGTAGGAATAATTGAGTTTAAAGTAAAGGAGGGTTAAAGAAAGTGATAAAAGCCTTGTATTTCATCCCCTAGGAAGCAAAAGTTAATTGGGGTCCGCAATTAGGAGAACAGACCTTCTCGAGACTCGTAAAAAATACAACTTGTCACAGAGATAGTCTTTGGGTTTGCACCCCTTGGGGCATATCGCAAGGGAACAAATGCCATTTGCAAAATTGGTATCCTGTGTGGGATTTACGCATAAACTACTTTGAAAACCAAAGGGAATTTATAAGGTAAAAAATAAAGATGAAAATACAGCAAAAATCAGAAATATGATGGTACATAATTTGATTTAAAGATTACAAGATATTAATTTTTGTTTTCTAAACACGCACCCAAAAACAATTTAACGTCTCAAAGACTGAAAACACAATGTCACCGACAATCGAACCCGGGACCTTTCACTCAGGAGGTCAGAGCCACGAAGGAAGACACCTTAGCTTTCGTGAATTCAACATTATAATGCAATTTTAAACAGGCTAAATATATAATCTTTTTACCTAATCATACATCCATTTGAAATAAGTATATTACAATAAAACCATAAAATTTATGTAGTAGGTATTCTAATGAAATTCACATTAGAATATAGCAAAAAAGATGCTGTTTTAGAGTACATATATTCTGATGTAAATTATAGATAACATATTCAAACAAGGAAAGTAATTTCGTAACAGTGTAAATATTGGCTTACATTTAAATACCTATATATATAAAATAAAATACTTTACGTTGAATCCACCACACGGATGATACCAACATAGCTATGTTAAATAGGGTCCTCGAAAAAATGAAGGCAATTAAATCAGATTTTGTTAAATATAATATATCACTTTTGCTAAGGCAGCGGTAAACTTTGGAATTAAACAGACCATAATTTTCACACTGGAATATGGTAATTGAGACGCACATTAAAGCTGAATAACTAATGAATTCTATACGAGGTCATGGAGCCATAAATCTAAGGTTTCTAAGGCATGATTGTTTGTGGAAGAAAGGGTTGCCGATTGTGAATAATAAACACCAATATTTTATTTTTCAAAATTAACAATTAATTAAAAAAATTAAAAAATATAATTTACAACTAGTATAATGACGAACACATAAGATAACTATATCCATGATATGGATAATCATGGGTGTTTTGATTTCACAGTTTGACCGGACTTGCCCATGGCAATACAAATCTCGCGGATCATGGCTTGAAACCATGTCAATATATTAAGTGAAATAAATTCTTTTGAACAAATCGACACTTGGAAAATCAATCATAGACTAGACTACGTTCGTTACTTATACGTATATAAGATTATTAGTTTTGAATATAATTCAATACAATAAAATTTAGATAAAATACATTGATCGTTAAATAGATAAAATTACAAATCACAGTGAAAAAAATCGATCGTACTGTAAACGGAAAAAAATATACATTCATTGTATATTTAACACGTACTACATATATACTGCTACATATTTTTCTGCGGTAAAGATAGTTAAATTATATATTTTTATATCAAACCCCAAAAATTTTGTGAAACGTAAAAATCATTCAAGATATAATGGGTATTTTAAATCAAACAAATGATTTGGTCTACATATATATTTTTTCCTGAATCCAGGACGACCGTTTCAGCTTATTAGGCCCTTATCAACTGGTAAACATAGAAACTCTGCTTTTTCTTATATACTAAAATTCGGTACATTTTTGCAATTATGAATTGTTCAAAACAGTTGTATTATAGTTTATGTTGGGAATTACGTCGATGCAGGTGTTTTTAAGTAATGTAAAAACCTACAGTACAGCTGTTTAAAAATAATATAAAGTCTTTACCGAAAGGGTGAAGATCGGACGTTTTTATTGTGAGTTAGTTTTGGTCTGTATACCAGTGGTCCACTTTTCGAAAAACCCGCAATAAAATAGGTGAGGCAAAATTATAGGTATTAGGTATACAACCAGATTCACAAATTTAAATTGAGATCATTCTATACAAATTAATAAATTAAAGCTAAGCCAAATCATTTGTTTGATTTAAAATACCCATTATTATGGAATTCTACATATTCAACACCGTCAGTATTGACAGAATTAAAAAATCATTCAAGATATCTTATTTTCCTTTGATGTAAAATAATCCGAAGAGAACAGGCACTAACGCATTTATTTTTATAAAAAAAATAATACATTCAAACATCATGTACATATAGCAAGCATTTATGCTTACTTTAGGGAATGTATGAGGATGTATATGCACTTATTACAAGGACATATTCATTATTTAAAAAAAAGTTGATTCATTGGATGAGAATTCCACAAATTTTTATTTATTCATGTATATATTTTATTTTCATATCATTTATCATTTATTCAAACGCACTACGATCGATACACTTTTTATTTCAAAAAGCTTTTACGATAAGTTTGACGATATATTGTACCCCGAAATCTGGCTGTAAAAATCAATATATTGGATAAATTAAATAGATAACAACGAAAAACTTCATTATCACATATTTACAAACACATATAAAACTGATTGATTCAACGACACGTTAATCGGTACCTACAAAATTAATCTCTATTGATAAAAGGTATATATACATTTCAGCAAGAAAACCAGAAAAACACATTTAAAAACTCATGGCAGGTAATAGTGAATGACACATCAATGTCAATAATAATAATTAATATGAATATATTAATACAAGCGAAACTTGCAATATATTATCTAATCGTCGCTCCGACATTAATGTATGTGAGTGAAACTCCAAAATAAATGCCGCTGAAATTTGTTCTCAAAGACGAATGTGAAACAAAAATAAATAACTGAATTGGAAATATGTTAAAAGAACAAGAGTGATTTCGTTAGCTTATTGAGAATTAAGTCGCCGAGGTGGATTGGGCACATTGAAAGAATGAAGTCTAAAAGACAAACATCGATTGTGAGGCTAAATTTGCGCGCATAAATGCCGATAGGGGCATCAAAATAAGATCATAAAAATAAGGAATGTAAAGCCGAAATAACGAAAGAATCTGTAAAAAAAGTATGTAGACATAAATGAGTGACGCTGGGCTTCCTCTGCCTGCATCGAGATACAGCGTGGTGGTATGTATAAGAGCTGATATTTCCATGGTTTTCTGAGTTGCGTTGAGAAGCAGAGATACAATATAAAAAAATAGGAAAAAGGAATGAAAATGTTAAGATAATTGAGGGATTGAGATTGTAGATTGAGGGATAATAGTGAATGAGGGCTGTCGCGTGGGTTCCCTATGAGTTTCGTGATATTTTTTTGTCCTAATTTCACCGCATGCCCCAAGAGAGAGGGCGATATCGTCTTTGCCCGAACTAGGTCATGTGTGGATTCGAATAATATTTGTTCAGGATCCTAGTCGATACCTTCCTGACTGACAAGACACCACACGACATACAACATAATATGTACTCGTCCAGTTTCGTCGCGTGTCATCAATATAAAATATATTATTAACAACACCTCAGTTTCCATGGAATAGTCAACATCGATTCTCGTAGAATTATTTTATGGTCGAATACAAACATCGCATGATCGAAGACATTAGATAAATTAATAAGAATGATTGAACACAAATTTCTTCGATCACTGAATATTTTGATACATGCAATAAAACAGATAATAAATTACAATCGTCAAACGATAATAAAAAAATACATTATGTTGAGTTATGAAGGACAAACATTCGAATTGAAACGCACTATTACAACCTTATAGGTATTCACTTTCACAATAACATACATATTATTGTTTTGATATAATTTTTACTTATTGTGGTGGAAAAATGGAGACATGATAAATTTATTGTAGCACTTGCAATTAATGGATTTATACCAGTTAAGGTCGGTGACTGACTCATCAACATTGGCGGTTTTCAGCCATTCAGTCCGATCCATCGCCAGTGTATTCCAGTTTGTTTATTTTTCGCTATCAAAATAAGATACTTGCTGGAAATGTGTAACAAAGATGTTTCGATTATATAAAAAGAACAAAACATAATGGGTGTTGTAATGTAAGTCGTTCGAATATGCAGAAGGGTTCATGAACTACACTACCAATCCAATGATTCAAGTATAAATCCTGCCCTGAATGATTCCAACCAACTACTGTACAAGTATGTTTTCTAAGACACGGTAGTGTATGTGTTAGAATATTTGTATACGAAAGAATTATGAATGAATGAACATACATCGTCTCGGATGAATTGATTATGTAAAGTGAAATATTGACGCCTAACAGTTCAATCTGGATCACGCAAAAGTTTTGAAGAGTACTTTTGCGTCTACTATGACAAAACAATTGATAATGAAACAGAATTTTTCCTCTAATGGAGTGTTATATTATTCATGTATATAGTCGTTATTAAGACTGTATGTTTACAAAATAAAATAAAATAGAAAAAATACCTATATCACAACTCGATCGATTTAGTCTATACTCAGATTAACAGTATTTCGCAGTCTCCTATCCTACTCCATAGGGAAAGTTTTAGAACAATAGTTCTTTTCATCCCCAAAGCGGGTGCTCGTCGGACAAAACAAGAACTATTATCAAGCATATTTTTTTTTAGTTTAAGGCAATTCACCCTGTAAAGAGTGCTATGTGATCAAGCATATTTCATACCACTAAGAGTCCAACCACAAACGTGAAGGCCCGTCAATCATAGCGAGGGCTTCCCACCCAACAGTGCCACGGTAACACGTGACTCGACAGGGAACCTTCACCACGCCTGTAGTACTTTAAGTTCTTCGATTTCCACGCCAAGCGCAGCGTCGGCTACACATGTCTAGTCAGCATGGCGGACTACCGCCGAGCGGGACGTACCCACCAGTCATGTCGGGGACCTCCTCCATCCCTTAGTACCCGATTTACAGGAACCACACCACGTGGACAAAACATTCACTTCTTCGATTCCCACGCCCAGTGAATGATGCAGACTGGATCCTCGTCGCGTGTGACGAGTCACACACGTCTATACTCACAGTTTTTTGTGATATAGTATAATGCTAACGTAAATTTTGAGTTAAACTGGAAACTGGAAGAGTTCCGAACATGACAAAAGGCCTAAGCGGTATCAGACAAATTGAACCCTGGAGAATTTTTTGCGCGAAACGGCGAACGTTGAAGGTGAAATGCATAGTAAAAATAAGCACACTAGATGGGTGTTAAAATTGAAATGAAATACCTGAGGATATCTAAGGAGGTAGATGTATGGGATGGGAGAGGTATTTGGAGGGAGGGAGGAGACTCCCCGTGGAGGCGATGACAAGTGGGATATTTTCAATTTGTTATTCAGCGAGATGTCGAGCAAATAAACACGTCACAGATAAAATATTCGACGTCGGAGGGAATCCGATGATTAATGACAGAATAAACCTCAACTCTGGCTGTTTTAATAACGAAATTTAATAAAGTTGCGAGTCACGATGTCAACTTGACGAACCGTGACCGGCAGGCAGGTAAATATAAACACACAAACATCAAACACAAATAAAAAAATATATATTAAACGTAATAAATTATTACGGAACGCGATTAATCAGCAAATTTATAAAATTAACGATTCGAAATAAAATTGTATCAATGTTTGACGATTGACAACAGCAAGTAAATGAAATTTACGCGATTAAAGACTGAGTGACATGTTTGGTCACACAACCACAATGATAAAATTGATATTTAATCGGGAACTGAATTTATGTGTAGTCACAGTTTACAAATCTCAGAACATATTGTTTTAATTTCTACCATATCAAAATAGCAGCTGCAACTATACACAAGGACTGAAAGACAATTTTTTAATACATAATTATTTGATATCTAGTTAGAACCTGTACCATTAACAATAAACAGTGAAACTAAAAATGGTATCATTTTATCTGTGTAAAGTGAAAAATTCAAAATAAGTTGCAGACAGTAAATGAAAATAGACATAGTATATATTGGAACATAAATATAAAACGAAGTTATACGTCGACTTGCATGCCACGAAACTATCGTGATAGTTCGAATTGTACATAGTACATGTGCACTGCATTACATTATATATTATGTAGTTATTTATGTACATATATATGCACACAGTTCCAGAGAACGTTAAACCTTTTATTAGACTGATTGTTCAGAAGCATAAAAGAGCACCTAAGCCCAGTAGCGCGGAAAGAGAATTAAAAGCGTTTCGTGGTACTCTTTCTGCAAATAGTATAATGGCCCATAAAAGTTAATAATATAGGTTAACGATTGAATACAAAGACACTGAAAGGAATGAACTTCCGTGTACTTCGGTTTCAAAGTAACGAAAATTAAACACCAAGTGAAATATCTATCATAAATAGTTTCATAGAAACCCAGAAATAAACCTTAATAAATAGACGATTGATTAAGGTCCTTTTTAATTATATTTATAGCTACCACCCATCCCTAAAAGAAGATGGTAAATTATAAATACTGTAAACCCGGTTCGTATTTTTCTACGATTATCTACGATTTATATCATCCGTGATGTGCTGTGCGCTGAAGCTGCTACCAAGAGAAGCAGAGGCTGGCGGACAACAGATATTATGTGGAAGGATTGACTTAATATTATATAAGGATATTCGATTGGGCAGGCCCCAAGTCATGTTAATAAAATAAAACAATGGGTAAAGTTTCAAAATAAGATTTTGTTGATTGGATAAAATTGATTGCCCTTAATTTTTGATGGGGTAGAAAAAGGAAGAAGAGTCTTGGGGCAGACCAATCTTGATCATTTGTTATTTTTTTAATGCACATTTATTTCGTACTATTTATTTATTTATATGTGTATTTACTTTTTATCACACCATATTTATAATGACAACGATAAGTAGATTACTGCTGCCCAACTAGGAAATCCTGTTCTAGGGCTAGCAGTTTACAATTTTTAGTGACAATTATATGTAATTATGAACCAGGTGATTGATCACACCATTTAAATATGCTTCATTAAAAATGGATAACTGCTGGACAACTAGGTATACATGTTCTAGGGCTAGTTAGCTATTGGTATATAATCTATATTGTTTAAAAGATTTTTCTTCTTTCGAATGTTAAATGTTAAATGTCAATTTTGTGTGTAAAATATATGATTTGTGTAGCATTGCATCCCTGCTCACAGACCGGAATAAAATCTTATTATTGTTATTTAGATTGAGACTCAGAAGAAGATAGGTACATATACCAATATAAATATTATGAATATTAACTATCATAGTTTTGTGAATTATTCTGCCTCCATAAGACAAAAAATAGAAATTGAACCTAAAACAAATGTTTATCGATAGGTAAACTATAAATACTTACTCAAAAGTATTGGCAGATCCTTGTGTAAATGATTTAAAAGAGTAAAAATAAAATGCAACAAACTCAACGATTGTTCGTTGGAATAATTCTATCAAAATAGATTAATAGAATCTAAAAATCATCAAAAATATATAATCAAAGACATAAATGTAGATGGTATAGTTGTTGGTAAATGTTTGGCTTTTCAGGAAACAATCGAACATACATATAATATCGGGCTATTCTTCACTCGCGGAATCAGAACATACATTTAGACATAACCAAGTAGCAAATAGCTATTAAAGGTGAATTAATTGACGCAATAAACATTAAACCATATTATGAATATGAACCAATTACTATTTTAGAAAATAATATTTCGATTTATTACGATAAAACAATATTACTTGATAAAATTAAAAAAGAAACATACATTTGCGACGAGGCTATTCCAAATTCTAGTAATATTATAAAATTACTTAGGCAGGATTGTTTCAACAAAAATAACGGTAATAGTATACTTAAAATACTTTGATTTCATGAAAAATGCGGCGATTGACGGCATTAGATTTCAATGAAACACCAAAAGTTTTAAAAAATTTATGAAATCAAAGTATTTTAACTATACTTTTACTTTAATCTTTGTTCGAGAAACACAGCCTTAATGGTATAAATTAAAAAAATACACCGCTTTAGATAACGAGATTAAAAGACTGGCATTTTCATAAAATACCTAATATTACCGATCACTATGTCAGCCACTGGAATTATTCCAAAATCCGTAGCCGTAATTTAGAAATATTAGATTTATCGAAAAAGATAATAATAAAATGCATAAAATGGGTAATAATGAATTCATGTAGAATCATTAAGGATTTTTTAAACGTTAATAATCGGGAATCAGTAGGGTTGTTAGGTACAGGTAGTATTGAGACCTCCTGAGAGCCTAATCCTTTGATGTGTTAAGTATCTGGATGGGTGAATAATTCCCAATTGAAAGCTTGATCAGTACGTTTGTTGCATTTTATTTTAATTTATTAAATAATTTATTTACAATTTACTAATTCTTTTGAGGAAGTGTACAATGGTAATAATAATAATTGAGTGTAATTATTTGTAGTACCTACTTAATTATTAACAAGTAGTAAAGACAAAATAACCAAGTATTTATATTATTAAAGTTATTATTACATGATTTAATAGCCGCGCTTTAAATCATTTAACTTTAATAATATATAATTTTATGATACTGTAATTTTTAAAATTTAAAAACTTAAGATTTGAAGTGATCATGTATTTATTGCTTTCAAAGCACTAAATATAAAATGGGTAAATTATTTAATGCTAATGGCAGCATTGCGACGAAACAAGATCAAAAAAGGCAACGAGGGAATAAAAAAATATGTGAATGATGATAATGAGTGAGTCGGTTCAAGTGCGTACTTCATTCGAACGAACGGTCTATCCAGTTATAAGAGCATATTATCGTCTGTATTAAACATTCATGGTCCATTTGCTTAAATGACAAGCCGTGTGAATTGTAATAAAATATTCACACCTCGCGCACATCACTTCACATACCTACATACCTACCCACATTACATTTCGACCTTCGAACGATCGTAACGAATAATATACAAATTCAGACCAAAAGCAAATTACGAGTAAAGGCTAGCGTCTATATAGGCGCAGCGGACGAATCAGACGGATTTGTTTGTGGCAGTGCGTCCACAGAGTCGCACCAATCGGATTGCCGACACAACTGTCATTTGGATTTGTTGACAATAATTTCATAGAAAATGCAAATATATATTTTTTTTCGGCTTGGTAATCGCATGCTCGGCTCATACATGATTTTATTCAATAAGAATGAATGTTAAAAATATATAGCCCTTTCTAGGATACACATAATATCATAATTATTTATGTTTTCGGGCAACTAACAGGTACTATGTCAAATAATTATTTAACATGCATCCAATAACAAGTTGCCAAATTCTGGAGACTTCCGATTTTAATCATTTTTTTTTTTAATTTTTTTTTTATTTATTTATTCAGCAACAAACATGTACAACTACTTAAAACAATAACATTATGGTAATATGAAATTTTAAGTTTGATATATTTTTTAAATGTGGGGGCGCTAAGTAAGATAATGTAGTGCTAGCTACTCACATCGATCTTGTGAAATTGGCCTGTTGTTTTAGGGCACGAAATGGAACAGGGCGAAAAAATATAGGCATAAACTTCACGATTCCAGGAACCTGAAAAATAATTACGCTAGAACTTTTTGTCATAGAGGTTATCAAAACGTTTTAAGATTATTTGATTTGTTGCATAGATTGCGAATTATTTTAAAAATAAAAAGTAAAGTAATTTTACTATAAAAATATAAAAAGGATACAGAAGATATTATGACAGCAAAAAGTAGATATAAAAAAGAAGGAAACCTTGTGTTAAGATAAATCATGTCATGACAACAAATCGTGTCATGGCGGTAGCGGAATATATTAATAAAAATATTTATTTGGCTACATTCAGCAGTTACTCTAACTTTTGATTGCAAACACGTGGAGTTGCAAAAAATATAAATAAAAACTAACGATTGCCTTTATTATTACAACTGTTGTTGGTTAGGTCAATTAAAGATACTTTTAACATCACGAAATGTAAGAAGGTTACCGGGGACCGCCATAATTGGTTATACAACTTTATACATTATGCAAACAAACGAGACATTAGAGGCAATCAGAAAAGAAAATAAAAAAAGACAAAAAAATACAAAAAAATACACGCGATAATTTTGTTATTGAAATGATTTGTTAGAACGGAGTTGGCAAAAAAACAAATGAAACAAGAGTGACCGGCAAACATCTTAAATAATGGACTGCGCAGAACACAGAATGATGGGGTATTTCATTGGTTGCTATTTTTTGATGGGGTATTTAAAATGTAATTGAAGTTTATTAAAATATTCTGCAATTATAAAACGCGCAACTTAATAGTATAAAAAAATCTCGTGTCACTATATTTGTACACGCTTATCTCCGAAACCGTTCAATCGATTTCGATGAAATTTTGTCAACGTGTATGGTTGGTTCCAACTTGAAAGATAGGATAGTTTTGGACCCGATAGGTGGCCTGTTATTGAGACTTAAAATAAATATTATTATTTTTTTCAACGTATTTTATTATTATTTCTTTTCAGATTTCTCACCCAAAAATATATACATCCACAAATTTTAACTTCCCTACACCCCCAAGATTTTCTATAGGAAAAAAGGGGTCGCAATTCATTTTTAAGTCGTGCAAGTGTGAACAAATCTTTGACATCTATATTACACGTATAGAGAAAATACTATATTCAAACATCGTTTCATTTTCAGGGTGATGTATTCCACTGATATACGAACACGAATAATTAAATATAAAAAACATACTGAAAAAAAAAAAAAAATTGTCTACATATAAGACAGTCTGTGGCAGGACAACGTCTGCCCTGGCTCACTAGCAGTTCTATAAAATATATTAAAAGAATCATCAATTATTGTTACATTGTTGCAATTTGGATACGCTTTTTTTATAGTTTTATTGTATAAATCTCAAAGTTTTAGGTAAGTAATACAAAAAAGATAAAGTAACTATAAGGATTATGTAACATATATGAGGAAGACTAAAATAATAGAAATTGGCATATGGAAAAATTAAATCAAAAGGTATTTATTACGTAAGCAAGTAGAAAATGTTTGCAGAAACAATTGCATAAACTTTTGTGAGCAATTAATGCTGTTGTATCACGGATATATATTACGTACAAACCGATAAAAGCGTGCAAAAACGTTCCTCTCAAGTCATTACCGCGGCGAAGGAAGTTTTATCAGGTGTGATGTTATAAAGACTTGGATATCCGGGTGTAGATGAAAAGAAATAATCGCAATTCCACGAGTGTTGTTGGTTCGAAAGGTCATAAACACACGTAAAATCCAAAGGCCGGAAACGAGACCGGAACTAAGAGGAAGAGTAGAAAATGAGACGATGAACCCTCGGGGTTGGGTGTCCCGATAATGGGAGTGTTGTGGCGGTGGTGGCGGGCACCAGTGGTTGGATACCGAATGAAAGCGGAAACCGGTAGATCCAGTTCCGCGGTCAAACCAAGGTTCTTCAAGGTCATAGCCGGTACGGAGAATATATGGAAATTGTACAAGCTCGCAAGGTGAATACAAAGTAAGGAGATCAAAGTATGGAGGTATCTAATTTTTGGAACCATTTTCTGATACATTTTAAATAAAATTATTACGCATAGCCTTTAGTGAATAAAATTTAGTGATAGGATTTAAAAAATATTCACTGGTTTACACCGATTTTTGTACAGTTTGCACGTTATATGCATTGCAACTGATTGTAATCAAATACATAATTTAAGTAAAATAATCAAGATTTATCTATAGATACTATTGGGGTGTTATTGGGGTAGGCAGAGAGCGCCATATACTTCTGCCTTTGCATAAAATCATAGCCTCACTCACATTCATACATCTTTGCATACATACTCGTCTGTTATATAACACCTCTAACTTTTCCTTCTTTCAGAATATTGTTCACATGGGTGTGCCAAAATTTTCTTGGCCGGCCCCTTACTCTCGTTCCTCCTATTGTATTTCATATAATATTTATGTATTTTATAGGACAAAAATAAAATTTTATAATCAATTCCATATATAATACGTACTTTCGAATAAATTTAAATAAAAAAAATAAATAATAAATATTTAAATATTTAAAGATTTAAATATTTTTCATATGTAGCTTTAAGTATGTTAGCACAGCAGTCAAAATTTATTGTTAATAATGTGGAAATTTGTTATTGGTTTTAGTATTATACTAATGCATCTATATAATAAATGTTATTATACTGTAAAATTCCCGAAAATGAAATAAAATAAATAAAAAATAAAATAAAATAAAAACGTGCATAAAAATCTAAATTCGGGAAAAATATATTATTAATCTATAATCCTTCAAAGACGCATATTGATTTTAAACCTTGAGCTGCCACAGATAAAAAAAAATAACTAAGCATTTTTTGAGAAGTTTTAAAAATTATTTACTTGATCACATTCTACGTATATGCAACGTCCACTATATTATCCATTACGTTGAGTTTCCCTATCAATTCCATTTATGGATGTTGTACCTATAAGAGTTTTCGACATCAGTTAACCTTTCGCCGGAAAATAACTGCGAAACACGCTATCTTTTGAGAAATTGTGTACCTACACAATACATTTACTTGTACATTAAAATATGTGTTAGACATAAGTAGGTATACTTTTTTATTTCTAGTTTTAATGTATTTTTCGTGTAACCAAATGTATTGTTTTTGGAGAAAAATATAATATTTACGGGCAGTATTTCTACTCTGCACTCTAAACAACAATTGGCAAAAGTACTACGCAGCTGAAAATTTGGAATTCGCAACCAAAAAAGGGTTTAGTTTTTTTACCCAACACCACAACATTATCCCGAGAGTAGGGGAGAAGAATGATGGAGGAGCGTGAGTCATCTGTTAATATTCACGTTGTTGTTAAGTTTACCTGTATTATTTATGGCGTTGTTTGGTGCAAACCCATTTGAACAAGGGACTACAATGTATGTGGATATACCGAGGCACGTGAATGTTCGACAGAACATGACGAATTATTGCGGTGCGGGCTGCATTGCATGGTATACGAACAGAACCGCTCCATTCTACAAGGCAACATACTTATATTATTTAAATAATATCGACAAAAAATACTATTACATCTACTTACGAATTATCATAGGTTATGAATCACACATTTTTAATCAAAGAAAATGTATCCTAAACCTAAATATATTTCACTTTTAATAAGTGTGTGAATTATAATGTATTGAAATACAGGTAACACGGCATTCACCTGTGTATGATATTTTTTACCAGTGTCAAGTCAACTTAATTCAGAAATCATGTTTTAAAATTCTTGTGAATATTTGCTGAATTTTACAGGGGAAGACCAAAAAATACACGGATGGCGCAAAGGAGTTCCCAATTGGTGAGACAAGAATCGACATCGGAGGCGGCCCAGAACCGAAGAGTGTACAGCCTGAGGACGAGGAGAGCTCACCCCAACAGTCTTCATATACGCTAAGTTGGAAAGAGGCCAGGAAGAAGAAGATTTGCTGAATTTTACAGGAAAAAAATGTTTTTAAGTGTAAAATCATAGCTAATGCACCAAAAATTAGAATTATATAAAAGAAGAGAACTTATATTCTCCGTGGCATTTATCTGTTAAAAGGATGTTTCTTTTTAGTGTAGAGTCAAAGGGCACCTACTGAAAAATTGTGAAATCTATAAGTGAAAAGTTAAATACATACTCATTCGTTTAAATATCATAGCTCGAAAAATAAGTTAAAGCATTATAAATTGCTATTATCTAGACGTGTACTTATAAGAGTAGATAATAGCAATTTATCACGATAACACTTTACTATGAATAAATTAAAATATTGACATAGTGTAATCTATTAAATAATAATAATGTTATTGATGGAGCCGTCTCTGTTCTCGTCATGGTCCGGTTGGGCTTCGTATTACGTGCAACACGAATATTTGACATTTCACCAATGATGGATTGGACAAGTAAAGGTTTCATCACAATACGAGCATACATACTGAACAATAATATCATCGTCGTCTACACCAGAGAAAGCCTTTATGACGGTTTTGTGTATGGTCTCCTGACATATTTGTAATACCATTGTAATCTACATTTGTGCGGAAAATTGCGTACTATGTAAGTTTAGTGAAAATAAAAAAATAATTGAACCTGACAAGCAATGTTGCCTTCCCAAAAGAATTAAAACGTTTTAATTGTCTGTTCAGATGTGAAGTATTTTCTAACCGTATAAATAAGATCAGTTCAATATATTTCTTAGGTGGTATATAAAATAACGTTTGTAAACGCCTCTACCTTTGAATATAACGTTTTTACGGTTAATTAAAACATTAAATATAATATACCTTCATGCCGTGTACCTAATGGGACATACAGAGATAACCCAACGTTATTTTTGGGAGTCATCTCGCGTATATTAAATTTATGTATCTTGCCACAATATGTTTTTTTTTGTTGTTGGTCTGCCTTTTCAAATATTCTCATCTTTCAATATTTCATACACATGGTCGTGTCATTTTCTACTCCGTCATTCAATCCTTCGCATTACAAAACGTAGGTACATTACTTTCGAAGATCCGAAACTCGTATTAATTATTTATATTGTAGATAGCTGCTACCTCGAGAGTTTGAAAAAATGTAAGTTTTTAAATCATATTTTCCGACATTTTATAGTAAGAGTATAGTAGAAAAAATACGAGATTACTACAAGTGACATATTTTTCCTATTATATGATTCTTTCTTTTCCAGTAATATGGAAACAATTCTAACCAGAGATGGTGTACATAAAATAAATTTGTTAACAGTATTACAAAGAGAAAAATATTTTCGAGAGACAGTTTAACAATAATGACAATATTGTAGGTGCTTCACATAAAGACCTACAATATTGTCAAATAACACTTATGATAATCGTGAATTATTTTTATTGGAACGACTTTTAGATAAATACTGATATATTACCTATAATGGTAGGTAGGTTAACAAAAAAATATGGGTTATATATTATCGATTATGGAAAATTCATCTTAAAACGACTCCTACGTGCGGTCGATTTTGCTATAAAGTAGCAGATTAATATATTCTCAATATATAATACAAGACAAGTTGTTAATTCAAACGAACGAAATAAAAAACAACTCTCTCGTGGCTCTCGTGGCCCATGTAATTAGATATCTGACTCTTGAGGTTTCGGGTTCGATTCCCGGTGGTGGTTTCACAGTTTTTGTACAAAATATATATTTCAATAGGTACACTGGCGGGTTTATTGTCATTTGCAAATTTCTTACAACAAATTAGGTAAAGTAAAAATAATAAAAAAAACATTAAAGATAAAAGACAATAATAATGAAAGTTGACAGTAATAAAATGATTCGGAACAGGTTATAAGGTGTGTTTTGAATAAATATGTGAGATTTTACATGATGATATTCAAAGTTGAGTCGAATAAGGTACAACTTTTTGTAAAAAAATAGAATCTATCAGTTTCTCTCAAAGAAATATATAATTAAAAAAAAAAACACACACACACACATCTCCGACGGTGTCTCGTCGATACGTCAACAAATATTTTCTTGTCCTTGGTCAAATAGGGAAATAGCGTGACAAAGAGTTGATGTCAATTGCCATTGACAAAGATATTTCGAATGGGATAAAAATGACTGATGCCCTCGGGGCCAAGGTAACAAAAAATAATCCCGTCACCGAACTACAAACAAATCGCAGAAGCAGAAGAAAAGTTACGTTTCACGAGCAGGACCGCCACTATAGTCATCGGCGCCTGGAGAAGGATTTTAAAAAACATCCCCCTTTCTTTGAAAATAGAGAACGACACAAAAATATAATCATTTTTGAAAGGCAAATTTGAAAAGCAAATTTGAAAAATAACATTAAGTTCACTGTATTTTCGTTAACACAATTGAAATTCATTTTCCAACTGTGGATTTGTTCAAGAGAACTTTGTTCTCTTAACATATCGACAATGTTTCAAGCCAGGATACGCGAGATTTGTATGTAGGGTCTATATTTTTCACGGTTTTTCCAACTTTGAAGTCAAAAAACACCAACTTAGAGGCCTCGCAGCATATATGTTATACATACGGATTTACTCAGAATTCGGAGTAGAACATTTCGTGTGTCTGTGTGTCCCCCCCCCCCCTTATAACTTTTGATCCGCTCAATTTACAGAGCCCAAAATTCAGAATATATAAACAGTAATAGGCCTACAAAACTTTTAAATTCAAAATTTTAAATTTTTGTTTCAGTCAGGGGTTATCAACTTTTGAATTTTTACTTTATTTTTCTATTTATCTCAAAAACCATAAAAGCTTGAACGCTGAAAATTGGTATGAACATAGGGAAATACAAAATCTCAGATTCATTTATTCATAAAAATTCCAGAGTTTCTCAAACATTTTTTATTTAGAAATATATTTTTTTATGATAAATTTATGTGTTTAACTGCCTATATTGCTAAAGTTATAAAGTGATTGAATTCAAACTTAACAATCTAAAAACGTATTTTTTAATCGAATTCAGTGTTTTTTTTTTTCATTTTTTTAATTTTCTTACAGATGAATATTTTATTTATTTATTACTCCTCGGGTAACTAACCGGTACTATGTCAAATAATAATTAAACGCTCTCCCGATAAGAAGTTGCTACATTCTGTAGACTTACGATATTAATCGTCTTACAGATACATACTGAAAACACATTAAAAACTGTGTCTCCACCGGGAATCGAACCCGGGACCTTTGGATTAGCAGTCAGATACCTAACCAACTGAGCCACGAAGGCCGAATTTCCTAAAATTTGGCGCTCACGATTTCCTTTCCTGGCGCAAATGTATCATTTGAATCTTTGATGGGCCCAGCCCTGGTTCACAAGTAGGCGAAAGTTTCTTACGGCGATATCGCGTGACCTGAAGTATCACCGAAACAACAAAATAGGTCGACATGCGAATTAGTTAATATCGCGAAAATCTCTAAAATCGACGAAAATTTCAAACTGAAAATCAAATCAGATGTAGGTTTATTAGATGGGCCTACTTTTACTTCGATGTTGTCTCTGGAAGAATGTTCGCCATGTAAAACATAATCCGCCATTTTAATATCGTTATTATTAGACATTGTTGAACATAATCAACGATTATAATATTATTAGTTAGTTACACTGACAAACATTAGAATGGGAAGATCGCGTGATACAATAGTATTTCGCGATATGCAAATTTATTCAAATCATTATGAATAATGTTCTATGATATACTACATAAGTAAATTCGCATCGATAAAGTGAAAAATGTAATTCATAAAGGTTCAAAACAATGACAAGAGCTTAAACGAAACTAACTATGCAAACAAAGAAACTTTTAAAACGTACAATATTGTTTTAGATCATCATATCATTAATTTATTGTCAAAAGTTTATTTCACTACACAATAGATTTTAATACGAAAAGCCTTAAGTGCGACTTTGAAAATGATTTTATATTTTAAAATTGATCAAGAATATCTCAACTAACAATAATGTCGATCAAATACGGCAAAAATGAAATGAATCCGGAAAACGATTGCGTTAAAACCGTTTTCTTTAACAGCTACGTTGGTATATTATGTAATATTGTAGAATCACAATTTATTCATATCCAAAATACCGAGAAAAATATATGGAACGGTATAATAATATTGTCAAATAAAGTTTTTTTTTTGCGAAACAGCGGAAAACCAAAAATAATAGGATAAATTTCCCGAGGAACCGTGCAGAGGAAATTTTACAGTAAGTGATTTCACTTTCCGGAAGATTTTATTACGACAAAGTTTATTATGGCATAAAAATGTCTATCCCATATCGGAATATTCGGAAAATTTTGAGACAAGTCATCCTTAAAGAAGTTCGAAAAATAAAAACGTGATACATGATTCCGCTGGATGTTCTAGAAAAACTTATGTTAATTTACAATCAAGAGACTTACATTAATTATAATCGAAAATTATTATAAACCAACACAATGTTCTAATTTAGATATTATAAAATTGATTATTAAATTCGAATGTTATAAGTTTTATAATACCAAGATTTTGAATTGTTATTGTTGTAATTTTTTTAAGTGTCAGTAAGGTGTCAGTATAGTGATTGAAAAAACAACACATCAATAGCTGAAGACGAAATTTAAATATTCAAATATGTAATGAGTATACGTAATGAAACAATCATCTAATTTTGGCAATATAATGCGAAATGAGAAGTAGGTACCTACAAAAAAGATTTCGTCAGTGATACAACAAAAGCATTATCAAGCTTTCAAGTAGTAGTAAATAAAGAGAGTAAATACCTACTGCAATTTGACTACAAATCTCCAAAAGGCAAATGGACGACATATAAAAACAATAAATATTTATTGATTTATGTATATTTCAATTAACTGAATGAATTTTCAAAGACCCAAGTTTGGATGTCTGGACTGTGTGGAGAGGTACCTGAGCATCCTAGATATAAAAAAAAAATGGAGGGGAAAATGTCGAAATGGCGACCTCCTCTGGTAGAGGCCAAGACCTATAGAGGGTAATACTGCCAGTGATCATCATCAAATGAATTTTCTAGAAACTGAGGAGAGAACTATCAAATAGAGTCGGAATTAAGAAATTTTCTAACGACATACAAACGTAAGCTTCTCTTAAAACAGTGAGTGTTACTTTAACTTTTATTTTATGGAAATACCGTCGCTAAGTACTTAAAGCTAATGCGGTTTAACAATAAAACGGCAAACACAAGCAAAAAACCACAAGGACATAAAGTATCTAAAAGAAAATTGATTGCCGGCAAAATGGAAAACAATTTGTATTCAAATCGGGAATAAAGCCGACATTATAATGAAAATAATTAATTATAGGTTGTAACCGTTGTAAATTTTGATTGAATTAAATTTATCATATTAATATACATAACAAAAATGTCGATGGGATATTTCAATTATACTTAAACCAAAACCCACCCGGGGGGTCACGAAGTAATGACAAAACGACATGACAAGTAAAATTTGCAAAAGTCGACCGCAAATTTAAAAGCAAATAAAATACTTTCCCGACCTTTCAAAAGAAATCTCATTTAAAAAATTTACTTCCAGTAAAAAATGATACACTATTCGATAGTGGAAAAACATTAGGTTTTCTCAAATAAATATTCTAGCCTATATCTAGATAGCCTCTTTTTTATTTACAGTTATTATTGTAGAAAATAAATTCGAAATTTTCGCTACTCCCACCACCACCCGCTCCGCATATGGGGACTGTCAACGGCCCCTTCGCAGAACGCTAGAATGAATGACAAAAAAAAACAATGCATGGCACGAAGAGTAGCTCATGGAGCCCTCTAGATTAGCAATCTCGGCACCATGGTGCAAAAAGAACAATCAACAAGTGCGAATTGAGATTCACACTTGCGGACTGTCGGCGACTTCAGATCCATATATATAGGGCATCAGAGAAGTGACCAAGATCTCTGGAAACAGAAAAGTCAGTGAGAATCTTCGGATAATAAGGCACCGTATCTATGGCAAAATCGTTTGAAGGCTTTGTAATTGTTCTTCGAGATCACTAAGTCCGCATGTCCAATGGGACCTTGAAGAGGCCCACGGACAGCAACGAGGAGCTCCGATCTGTAAGAGGACACAATTGGGTGGGAACACTCCCAAAGGATGTGATCCGAAGTTTGGTCCGGACATTGACAAAACTGACATGAGGAAGAGGGAGCAATGTTGAAGCGATGGAGATAGCTTTTAAAGTTACCGTGTCCTGTGAGAAATTGAGAAGTCCAAAAGTCTGGAACAACCCAAGGAGATTTCAGTCGCGACCTCACGTCAGGAAAAAATAAAAAGGTAACTCTACCAACTAGACAGGTCGTCCAGCGGTTTTGCCAAATGTTTAGTAGAGTGTCGCTCACGTTTCTCTTAATTGAGCTTTGAGACATTCGACTTTCAGGGGGGTGAAAAGAAGTGTCACCGACGACAGAAGGACGGCCTCGCAATAAATTGAAAATAGCACCTCTACGTTGAATTTCAAGATCAAGGGGGGTTAAGCCTGTCAAAATTGGCAGGGCTTCGGTGGGGCTTGTTCTGTAAGCTTTAGATAGTGCAATGAGAGCGAATCTTTGGCCTGAAAGCAAGGTTCTTCGAATATGCTGAAACTCGCAGGCGTTAGACCAACAGCCTGCCGCATAGCAAGCGATGCCAAGATAAACGGCTTTGTAGAAAAGGCGGGCGATAGGAAATTGCAGACCCCAGCTTGCTTTGGCGAGGTGTCTATTTTAATGAAAGCAAACTTAGCCTTATCTACACATGATTTGGCATGATTTTTGAAACTCGGTCCCCTTTCTAGAATAACTCCGAGACAGGTGACTTGGTCTCGAAAGACAATATTAGTTCCTAAGAGAGCTCTATTGTTATCTCGTTTTGATGAAACACATTTAAACACAGCACCCCAAGGATCCGAAACAGATACCTCAGAGACCATTTTATGCCAGCATGCGGTTTTAGCGCGAATTATCTCTTTTTTGTAACGATTGTGGGCCTGTCTGTAACTACAGTAAAGGCTTGAAATAGTAAAACTTGTGTAGTTTCGACTACGACCTGTTCGTAGGGCTCGACGAGAGCGTGATGCACATTGCTTTAGAGCGTCAAGACCGGAATGCCACCACGTATTTGGCATTAGCTTTCGAGGTATTGATCTGCCAATAGTTTTTTCAGCACATGTGACAATGCTATCAGTAAGGGCGGATGCCATTTCATGTGTTGTCAATAGAGTGTGATTGAAGTGATCAAGGAAGCGAGAAAACTCAAAGTCAAAATCAATCAAACGATTAGACTTGGTGCGAAAACGTCCAGGAATTAGAGAAGGGATGTGCTGTTCAACTAAGGATGAACGTACAGAAAAAGTGATGAGTTCATGGTCGCTGCAAGAAGCGTCCACATGGACACACCATTGGCTGATTTTGTCTGCAATTCGGGAAGAGGCAATAGTAACATCGATGTGACCAGAACCGACGGTACTAGAAAAAGTAGGTGGGCTAGTGGGATCGTTAATGACTGAAAGAGCATGCGCTGCTATGAAATCCTCGCACAATTCACCGCGTTTAGATTTTCTGGAGCCCAGAGATACTGAAGTGCACCATTAAGGGGATTCAGCATTTAAGTCACCGCCAATCAGAATGGAAGCTCCACCTAGATGATTCATTATACTGTCCAACAAGCACACATGTGGTTCAATCGGGTCACTAAATTTGAAGTAGGTTGATACCAAATACATGGATTCACCAAAAAGAGAAACTTCAAGCACGACTGTAGTGCTCGAGGAAAGATGATCTAGTAAGATATAGGATATTGCAGAATTAAAAATAATTATTGATGCTAGAGGGGGCAAATCAATGGAACAGCAAGTGGCAGAAATTACACGGAAGTCTGAATCCGTCCCATACATAGAGCCGTCGCCAATGTAAGGTTCCTGAACCAGACAGATATCAAGATTCAGTTGATGGGCAAGTTGCATAAATTCGAAATGTGCGTCTTCGTTTTATAAGAATCAAAATAAATAAGGAAACATTTTTTAAGCATATGGTTCAATCAACTTAAGGGGGTCTGCTGCCAACGTACCTATTTTTTCAATTTGAATTTGCGTCATTACTACAAAACGAATTATTTTGAAAAAAAATAACCTAGTTAGTTTGGATATTAATAAATAAAAATATACCTTAATTTCTTAATAATGTTCTGTATATATTCTTGTAGGAAAATAACAAGCATACCCCAATTTTTGACATTTATCTTAAATTTCTAAAAAACTATGAGGTATAGAGCATTATATTTTTTTATAAATTAAAGAAGATCAAAATATCTGGAAAAATACGATGTAAAGTTGCATTAATGCATCAGGTTAAGTTAATAAACCAAAAAAACTTATATTTCGCAATGGCGCTGAATGGAAAATAAATGTTTTTTAGGTTTCTTTTCTAAACCTGAAGCATTAATGCAACGTCACATCGTATTTTTCTAGATATTTTTGTCTTCTTTAATTTAAAAAAAAATATGTTGAACTACGCCTTATATTTTATTAAAAATATAAGATAAACGTTGAAGATCGGGGTATGCCATTATTTTTCTACAAGAATTTATACAGAACATTATCAAAAAGTAAAGATACATTTTTCTTTATGAATACCCAAACTATCTAAATTATTTTTTTCAAAACGATTTGATAAGAAATAATGATGGTATATCAAATTGAAAAATAGATACGTTGGCAGCAGTCCCCCCCTTAAGACAAATTCAACACTGGTAACTGACTTGAATAATAAAAAAAACTTTTCAAAAATGTATTTATTATAATTCGTTGCTCAGTTAGTTGGGTATATGACTGCTGATGCAAAGGTCCCGGGTTCGATTCCCGGTGGGGACACATTTTTTAATTGTGTTTTCAGTCTGGATCTGGCTCCAGAATGTGTAAACTTGTTGTTGGGTGCGTGTTATATTAATATTTGGAATAGTACCTACCTGTTAGTTTCCCGATAAGCAATATTAAATGAGTAAATTTAGTAAAATAAATAATCAATTTCAATTAATTTCTCTGTGGGTATATATTTTTTAAATATGCAAAATATCCACAACGTTATAAGTGTAAATATTTCTGTTAAAAGCAATTCAATACGGTAAAGTCGTTAAATTATAAATGAATTTTAATCAGTAGCATAGGTCAAACGCGATACGATGAACATTTAAAGGATTCAATATTAAGTATAAGAGGTAAAGTTAAAAGAAATATGAATGTATAAATTTGACTTATTTATGTGCAAAAACAATAACACTGTTCTTCCCCCACCACCACCCGTTCTGCTTATGGGGACTAATAACGGCCCCTTGCAAAACTCTGAAAGAACACATAAAGAACATACGAAGAGTCCGGAGAACTCTAAAACCTTGCAGACACTGCACTTAATGTGCCAAAGAGAGCTAATCATGTTGAAACAACTGGCTCACTGCTCAGTGATAGTGAAGATAATAGTGCACCGAATTTAAGACAGAAAGTCTTGAAAGCCCTAAAGTTGCTCTTCGTGGCTACAAGGTCCGCATGTCCAATGGGTCCAAAGAAATTCCCTCGGACATCGTCGTAGAGTTCTCGTCGGAATGTTGACACGGAGAAGTTAGTGCATTCCCATAGGATATGCTCAGAAGTCTGTTCAGGGTTATCACAAAGCTGACATGAGGACGAATCGGATAAGTGAAAACGAAAGAGATAACTTTTGAAACTGCCGTGTCCAGTAAGGAATTGCGTGGTCCAATAATCGGGAACAATCCACGAGGAAAAAATTCGAGTCCTCACATCAGGAAGAAATAAAAATGTCAGTCTGCCCACGGAAGAAGAAGACCAGCGACGTTGCCAAGCATCTAAAAGAGAACTCCGGGCCAAGTTCTCAATCTCTCCACGAACTGTGGGTAAATTTACAGGTGGGAGAGAAACACCACCCAAAATTGAGCTTCGACCTCTATACAGGTTGTGAATTGAAGCTCGTCGCTGTGTTTCCAGATCAAGGGGAGCCATACCTGTGAGAATAGAAAGTGTGTCGGTAGCGCAGGTTCTGTAAGCCTTTGCTAAAGCTATTAGAGCGAAGCGCTGTCCAGAAAGCAGCAGACGTCTAATGTATTGGGTTTCACAACGATGAGCCCAACAAGGAGCGGCATAACACATAATACTCAGAAAGGTAGCGTTGTAAAACAGTCTTGCTACTGGAAATTTAAGGCCCCAACTAGCTCGAGCAAGACGTGAAATCTTTTGGAAGGCTATTTTTGCACTATCGGATACAGCACGAACATGGTATTGGAAAGTTAGGCCTCTATCTAGTGTAACACCCAAAACTTTGACCCTATCCTTAAATATTACACGCGTATTGATAAATTTGATGGAGGGAGGACTTTTCATTATGCCTTTTAACACTAACCCATACGTCTTCTTAGGTGCGAAATTGAGTCTATGACTTATACCCCAATCTGCAACAGAAGAAAGTAACTGAGTAGCTGCGCGCTCAATAAGTGCTCGGGTGTTACCTTGAATAAGAATTGTAGCATCATCGGCATATGCCAAAATACTGCAGCCCGTAGGCGTTGAAAGTGATAGAAGTTCGTCGAACAAGATGTTCCATAACAGTGGACCCAGAACAGAACCCTGAGGGCACCCGATGCTAATTGGTCGCCAGTGCAAATCTTGTCCCCCGGGCATGGCCACATGTCTATTAGTAAAATAGCTCTTCACTAATTTATATATGTTGCTAGGAACCTTACGGTCTCGAAGTTTTTTTAAAATTAGAGGCCACCAGGCATTGTCGAATGCTCCCGCAATATCAAGAGATATAGAGATAACATATTTACTATCAGAGCTTCTAACAATATCAGATATAGCCAAGATAGCATCAACCATTGATTTCCCAGCGCGAAAACCGAACTGACGATCGGACAGTGGGTGGGTACTGGAAAGATGATCTTCTAAGCGTCGACATATAAGCTTTTCTAAGACCTTACCCAAAATAGGTAGTAAAGTAATCGGTCTATATGATTTTGGGTCAGAAGGATCCAGGTCACTACGCTTGGGAATAACAGTCATTAAACCTGTTTTCCAACAATCCGGAAAGTAGCCTTCTCGCAAGCAATTGTTGTACAATAAGATAATCTCGTGGCGAGCTATGTGCCAGCACCTTTGTACGAGAGCTGCGTCAATGCGGTCAATGCCAGGAGATTTGTTTTGGTGAAGATTCTTGATTATAAAATCGAGCTCATCGAAATTGGCGAAGGTCGATATGGGAGTTTGCGGGATATCGGATTGGTTATTGCGTATTAACACTATAACAATAACACTAATGAATCAATATTTTTTTACAGAAAGAAAGAAAATCTTTATAAACGTAAAACTGATTACACATTCATTTCATAGTATTCGATTCAATTGCTTTCGAATCGCTAATAACTTTCAAATCTATATAGTAGCTACGTAGTAAATGTTGCCTCTGTATTTGCAAACTAATTTAAATCTACTGTGTAAATAAGTTATTTGCATAAAATGTTTCACAAGGTCCGAAACAAATTATTTATTACTGTGAAGTTTGATTAATAACGATATTTGCCAGAAACAAAACACAATAGGACCCACAGTCAAGCTGACATGACAATTAATAAATTCATACTCGTATTTACGATCAATCATATAGCGTTCATTTGGGAAATAAACACAGCAATATAGGAAAAAGGTATAAAGACTAGTTACATACAACACATGAGATCCAACTGTAGATGGCGATAGTATGCATAATTGAAGAATACTTATTTATTTATTTATAAACGGCATAAAAAGCCTTTTACATACATAGATAAAAACACATATTGATGATAATAATAGATAGAATAAAAAAAGCAATTAGGTATACACTTGGCAAAAAAAAAACTTAAACCTAAACAGTAAGACAAAAATAAAAAAAAAATGTAAGCAAACATAAAAAAAGATATACATAAGGATCCAATAAAAAAACAAAACAATAAATTCAAAAATAAAAAACATTAAATTAAAAAATCAATAGATGTAAATATGGACTCAAAATCAACCAAAACATTAAATAAAAAAGAAAAAATACCAAAATAAAAACACTTAAATCAAGATATTTTGATTTCTATATAAAACATGTATGTAGGTATGTATGTCAGGATAGGATAGCATGGAGGTCAGTCTGTTATTCCTACCCAGAATATGAAAACAGCACGATATATGTATGTTTGTAGATTAAGTAGGTACCAAACTAAATTATCGTATGTTTTAAGATATTATGTTTTATACTTTTACAAAACAAACTCTTAAGTCCCCGTTGATAATGTGTTCATATTCTTCCATACAAAATGTATGAAACGATGTCGTCACTAAATTCAATTCTTTCAAAATTTATTATAAAAGTTTGAGATGTACTACCATAATGTGTACATATTTTATAGAAAATTAAATTATCAAGTTGGGGTGTTTCGTCGTTTTTCGATAGTTTAGGAATTTTTGGAAATACAGGCAGTTAAACACATAGATAATTTTGTCATAAAAAATGAGATATTGTATCGTCTATACTTTATACAAATTTCTAGCCTTGCAGCATTTATGGTTTTTTAAGATGCGGAAATATAAAATCGAAATTCAAATGTTTATAACTAATGACCGGAACAAAAATTGAATATTCCAGAATAAAGGAATTCCAGAATTCCACAAGAACCCAAAAATTTTAGGCCTTAAAAATTTTATACACAGAATTTTCAATATTTTTTAAATTTTACGATTCTTATAATTCCTTGACATATTTCGATATCCGATGGAAAAACCATTACATTTAGTTATTTTGTTTTATACTTAAATTTAACTGGAATAAAGGAACTTAATTTAATCGAGATTAGTTTGATAATACCCTCGTTTTATCGCAAAACGATCGTGTTAATACCAAAATTTATATCTCGGATGGCTGTCTGACCGGGGCTATTAAGAGACACTGTGAAATAATATCCAATAAAAGGCAGGTTCCCGGGGGGCGATTAAATTTCGAAAACATTTAATTGTCAAACTTTGTTAATAATATCCTTACAGCTCGCCTTGGGTGGACATAAAATTCAAAATATTACACATCTGTCCGAAGTAACTGAGATAATTCAAACCACAGGATATAATGTTATCGATGCATCGTTATTCCTCACCATCAAACGTATGAAGATAATAAGGCACGACCAGACGTGAGTAAATTACTGAAGGAACGATCAAAGTACTAAATAATGGGTTGATAGAATAATCTATATGGATATTATTTGGAGTATATTTTATGTAGCTTCTCGGGCAACTAACAGGTGCTATGTCAAATAATTATTTAACACGCACCCAATAACAAGTTGCCACATTCTGGAGACTTACGATATTAATCGTCTCACAGATCCAGACTGAAAACACAATTTTAAAAACTGTGTCTCCACCGGGAACGAACCCGGGACCCTTGGATCAGCAGTCAGATACCTAACCAAGTATAAAATATTATAGTATATGGAGTATAATATATTATATACAAAGAATATGCATAACGTGCAATGTTTTTATTTAATTCAATTTATATGAGGAAGAAATTTCATCGTGTGTTTCTAGTATGTAAAACAACTAAATTTGCATTTTTTAACTTATGAATTACAATTGAAAGTCGACATGGATTAAAATCATATGAATCGAAATCAGAATTTTTGGGGACAAATTTGACACGAAAGCGAAATTTACTAATCACACCGTACATTAATAACATATTTAACTCATTATCGGAGTTCATTAATAAAGAATAAAAATATTGTACTAAAAAAAACAACATTAAGTTTTTACGATATTTTAGTTGGTTGGAATAATTAACTTTGCGGTTTACATGCACATAAATAAAATTACATTTTTAATTTTATTTTACAGACATAAAAAGGTACAATTAAAAATTGAAAATACAAAACGAAAGAATTCAATATAATTACCCCATTGTGGACTCTTGTGTATGGGACATAATATTGACATTAAAATATTTCTCTATATGTTACGATAATTTAAACAAATTCAGAATATGTATAGTATCAACAACCATATCTTGGTGGTGATGAAAGTATACAAAAATTATGTATGAACAATTCACAAGTTATCGGTACACTCGATGAATAATGAGGCAGTGATAACGACATTTCCTGACATTGTCTTTAAATATAAGCCACCATATTGATTTCATTAGAAATTAAAGACATTTGCATGTTCGATCAATACGAAACGACTTGTTCTTATTGTGATGAAGAAAAGCATACTTGAAGCTTGTATGTTGTTTGAAATATTCATCTTCGGGAAATACTTTATTAATTTGCTTTAGAGCTAAATTATACCTAGGTTTCGCCGAATTTAACTGATTCAGCTATTATAAATGTCTTTATAGATCCATTATAAATGTAGAGTTTCATAAGAAAACAAAATTTCAAACTCTTTTATAGTTCCAAAAACAATATACATTGCAACAAAGAGTAATGAGAAGTTTTCAAATTGTAATATATTTGAGCAATAAAACTTTTTTTTTCATAGAGTTGTGTATGAAACAATGCAAAAAATAAAAGCATAATAATTATAAGCCTAAGTTCATCCATAAAAACGGACCGGACACGCGCACATGAGAAGAATTCGAGTACCAAATAAAGTTCTAGCAGGATACCCTTGGCAAACCCAGGCTAAGATGGGAGGATGATGTCAGGAAAGACAACTGATTCAGGTGTCAGATTGGAAGATGACGGGATAGATATAATATAAGGCTGCAGCGCTAATAAAGAAGAAGTTCATTTATTAAAACAATACAAATACAAAGAGCAGGTAAAATGTGATAATTTCACGAGATAATTTCGAGAGATGTACACACTAATATACCTAATTAGTATAATAACTAAACTGCGGTAAAATAAAAGTTTATAATAACATTTTGAGTATCCAATACTTAAAAGGTTGTATTATAAATAACAAGTTCAAATTGGATAGGTATACACAATATTATTCGAGGACGAATATATATTTCAAACTTTGTTAGTCAACTTCCAATTTAATTAACGACCAACCGAAGTTGGACCAAATTAATCCAAACTTTGAAACCGAATAGGTACGCCTCAAATAATAAAAGGTCATAACGAGAGGGTAATAATAATAATAATAATAACATCATAGGCTTACTGGAAGGTCATAACAGCTGGAGAGAGGAATAAAATCATAACGAAACATCCATTATACATGGAAACGAAAAAGGAATTATTGAGGAGTGCGAGATTTATAAATAAAATATATGAAGCTGTATTTCTAGATAAATTCACAGAAAATTACTACCCTTAAGAAACTTGAAAAATAAGGTCGATTTGTTATTATTTAAAAAAAAATATTAGAACAGAAATGATAAGATAAAATTCGTAATAGTAAATAAAGGGTTGCATCAAATATAAATATTTCACGTAGTTATCAATATATTTTGCATAACAAACGATAAATCAATCTTTACAATATCTGTTAAAACTACTGCCCTTGAATTAATTTTGTAAAACAATTTATTGCATTTGATTTCAAAATCACAAATAAACGATTATGGAACAATATCAGTGTTTGTTATTCTAAATGGTAAGATTTACACTTAAAATAAATGCCAGGTGTGTCCAAAATGGTATACATATATACTATATATATAACACAACATATATACTAGGTATGTGCTTTTTTTATTTGATGGTACTGGAATTTAAAATTGCAAAGCTAAAAATAAATGTTAATTTCTTTCGTATAATGTATATTTGTTGAGAATAATTGACCCAAATATAGATATATTTTTTTTAAATTCGTTATCATAGTAGATTAATATCGGATAAAATATGAATTTGTGATGTATGATTTTTGCCCGGAAGTTATAAGAACAGTTGAGCATCGGCATTCGAATTATGAAGGGTGAGTGTTTCCTGTAACAAGTCGCATTTGTGAACAGGTTTACAGTTCACAGGAACATGAGACAAAGGATAGGGCAACAGACAGGTCGTCAACCCTCAACCCCATTACATAACACAACAACATATACTATCTACTATGTACATACACAAACACCCTTAACACCTCCTAAATAACTCACAGACTAAATAACTCTTCACATTTTAGAAACACTCGCTCATTCTTTCAGTTATACCTACCATTGTTACATTTCGAATAAAACTGCATCACAGTTCATGAGTCTCACTTTAAAAATTTCAAAGTAAATAAGATCCACATACCCGAATCAACCACCAAGAATGCCAAAAATATGATTTTAATCATTGGTGTCACAAAAACATAGCCACATCACAAACCAACATGTGCTACTCCCCAGTACACAATGCAGTTGTTTTAATACAAATGTTATTCAGTTGTTTTATTCAAAAATAAATGAGAATTGAGAACAAACCCATGCAATACAATCTAATAAGATCAAGGTTCTATGTTCATTCATTCATTCATACCATCACGGCATATCCCACAATGTGGGGTAACCAGCGAAAGGTGTGCGGGTGTGCATTGCCTTATAAAAGGGAGAACAACACATCTATGTATACCCACACACCAGTCTCGTTTCACCAAAAAAGGCACTACATTCAGAATGGGTGGTGAACCTCATTGCTGAACTATGTGAGATGTTATTGTTGCCTGTTGTATTTTCGATTACCCGGCTCTTACGGGACACTCGAAAAAAATGATTTAAAAGAATGGAAGCACTATATCTAAGCCGGTGCCTCACAATTAGAATACCTATATATAAATTTTTGTGAAAAAATATTAATAATTTAAATTTTTATTATTATGTATAATATTAATGATTAAAAATTAAAGTAATTTAGATTTAGTAAAATAAATAATATTAATAAAATTTGTGCCAGCAATTGCGATTATACAAATAATAAAATAAATAATTTCAAAGTTTTTTCGTTAACACAGTGTAAGTTCATAGTTATAAATAAATTATAATCTAATATCCCCAACACGGGTAGGTACTCGCCTACCTAACGGGGGACACTATAATGTTGTAGCGACTGCGCCAATTGCACCAATTGCGCCAATTGCGCCGCGCAGTGCTTCGCTGCGCTGAGTACTTCGGCAGGCGCCATCTTGCCCTGCGCCGTATGCACAGCCGTCTCCTATTTAAGGGGAAGCACAGCGCGCCCAATTCATTCCCGTCCATAGAATAAAGATATATATATACTGTAATAGAAAGGAAACTCACATACTCACTATGAAGACAAAGTTTTAACACCATCTGTAGATTGAGGTAGAAAGTTTTTTCTAAATCAATGTAATATGCACCTACCAAAATATTGATAATTTTATGATATTTTTTATTTTGTGAGGGCATTGGAAAGAAAGATATAGGTATTGTTGAAATTATTTATTTTTAATAAATTTTTTTTTTTCATACAAATTATGTCTGGATATAAAACAAAAAATATTAAATATATTGTGACTAGTTTAATTTCATTACCAATAAGAACTTTTACATACATAGTATTTTTATGATTAGTATTTATTTATTTATTGTTGTTAATACACAAAACATTTTGTCCTTATTTAGGTTAATTATGTAACGCCCTACTAGGCTAAACCTGTTCTGGGGGTGTCACTTTTATAAAATCGGTTAGAAAAATTATTGATACATAGAGGATTCACAATATATAAGGTGCACAGAGGTTAAAAGTTACTTTCAAATAGTTAAAATAAGATAACAATAGATTATAAAGTAAAGTTTGAGATTAATTATTATAAGAAATAAAAAAAAAAATAATAAAAATGTAAAATAAATGAAATACAAGTCAGCTTAAATATAAGAAATGAAACAAAGAAAAAATTAAATACAGGAAATAAAAGTTCAAGTCAGATGGGGTGGATAACCTCCTCAGCATAGAGCCTGCCCGAAGAAATTAGCCATTTTTTTGTAAGCGCTCGATAAATATTACTAAAAAAATAAGCCCTCGTTCAATGATAAATGAAATCATTATCAACTATACATACAAAAATTAAAAAGCAACATTATAACAATACAAAAATGCATACAGTAGGTATATTATTAATAAAACTATACAGTATCCATTTCAACATTGAACGAGGGTGATTTCTCTCCACTCTCCCGCACAAAAAGTGCTCTCATCAAAATAAATATATAAGTATGACTACATAGATTTTATACAAGGGGCCTCGATAAATATTACTAAAAAAAAAAACCCTCGTTCAATGGTAAATGAAATCATTATCAACTATACATACAAAAATTAAAAATCAACACTATAACAACACAAAAATGCATACAGTAGGTATATTATTAATAAAACTATAAAGTATCCATTTCAACATTGAACGAGGGTGATTTCTCTCCACTCTCCCGCACAAAAAGTGCTCTCTTCAAAATAAATAAATAAGTAAGACTACATAGATTTTATACAAGGGGCCTCGATAAATATTACTAAAAAAATAAGCCCTCGTTCAATGATAAATGAAATCATTATCAACTATACATACAAAAATTAAAAAGCAACATTATAACAATACAAAAATGCATACAGTAGGTATATTATTAATAAAACTATACAGTATCCATTTCAACATTGAACGAGGGTGATTTCTCTCCACTCTCCCGCACAAAACGTGCTCTCTTCAAAATAAATAAATAAGTAAGACTACATAGATTTTATACAAGGGGCCTCGATAAATATTACTAAAAAAATAAGCCCCCGTTCAATGGTAAATGTAATCATTATCAACTATACATACAAAAATTAAAAAGCAACATTATAATAATACAAAAATGCATACAGGAGGTATATTATTAAAAGAAAACTATTATGTAATGTATATATGGTAATTCTTCTGCAATCCAAAGTCAAATCCAGACAAGATGAACCACGAGCACCACCTGAAACAATAGAAAATGATAAATTAATATAAGTAAACAAGTTATTTTTTTTAGACGTTTTTGGTAACAAATTGCAGCTTTTACTTTCACTGGATCCACTACACAAGCCTCTAGTTTCTTCTTCCCAGTTAAAATCAAATTGATTTGTTTACACCATGTGTATACATACAATCGAATAATCAAGTCAACATTGAAATCAAATACCCCATCCCTATGTATTAAGCAATTTAAAAAAGAAGAATTTAATTTTGAATAAACTATTGTCTTTAGGTGTCTAGATACATTAAATTTATAGCATATACCTGGCAAATGCTCTTTACAAATTTTAATGATAAATAAGAAACAATTATACACTTTTAAAGATGGAAAAATTAAACTATTTGCTTTACATTCTCTAGATAGAATTAATTGGTCTTCCTTTGAAGCTCTTTCTGATTGTAAATCCAATTTACAATCAGAACACTTGCCAAAAATTTTTAAGTTTTTTTGGAAACATACCCAGAAATGTATCGATACAGATTTGGATGATTCATATTAAATTGATTACAAAACCTTTGAAGACTAGAAGGATATGTGTAACAGTTCACAATAAAAGATTCTTCAAGTACTACTTTGGTTGTTACAAAAGTCCTTAGAGAATCAAGGATATCCACATTGTCATCTTCGCAATTTGCCCCAACTGAATGAGTAGATAGAAAATTGGACACCAGAAGTGACTTGAAGGAGTCGATAAAATTACTTACAGTTGGGTTAACATTTTGCACACCATGACTCCTTATCATTCCAAAGAAATTTTCAATTGGGTCCTGATTGAAATTTCTCGGCAGTGAAATTTCTTGGGAATAATTCACCCATCCAGATACTTAACATAACATATATATGTTTATTATTAATATATATTTTTATAATATTATTATGTTTTAATTTTTGTATGCGCCATGTTAAATCAATATTGTCCTGAATCTATTATCGAAATAATTGTTAACATACCTATTGGGTTTGTAGAGCATGAAGGCTCTACAAATTCACATGTAGCGGAAGATGTTTCTGCAAATTTACCACCAGATTCAGAAGTGACTGAACAATCTGAAAAATAAAAATATTGTGTCTTTAATCACATATACTACGCTGGGGAGCGAGGAACAAACCTGGCTATGAATCTTTATGCCAAATTAATAGCTTTATCAATGAATCAGATTAAATTTTGCCAGAAGCGATTCTTGCAAATACATATAACACCAAAATTCAAATACTGTCCAGTGACCTAATATTGTTTTCTATTTACACAAATATATTAAGTGATAGAAGGTATAACCTTACTTACTTGATTGTTAACGTTTTTAAAAACAAAAATGATAATTCCTAGTATGTAATATATTTTTTTTAATAAAATAACGTTATTTTGTTGTATTTAATTAAATTTGATTTTTTGCATATTTCAAGCATTTATAATGCATATTATCTCAATAATTTCTTGTTGGATATAATCCGGCCTCTAATCATAAGATTAAAAAAAATAGAAATAAGTAAGAGAATTATAAAAATGATACAAGTACTTACTTGAAATGTTAAAAAATGTTCCCGTATTTTTTTGGGGGTAAAAGAAAACATTTTCCCTGGTCGGCTCTTTATTGAATCCTGCAAATTGAAAAAACTAACATTATATTTATTATAACATTTTATTACTAACATTGTCGGCCTTTGTGGCCCAGTTGGTCTCCTGAGATATCTGACACCTGAGCCAAAGGTCCCGGGTTCGATTCCCGGTGGAGACACAGTTTTATAAATGTGTGCACAGTCTGGCTCTGTGAGCCGATAAATAATAATAATTACACGTGGAAAATAATAACACAATTAAATAATGCCACAATCTGAATAACATAATAATAATTAAGAAAATGTAGGTACCTGGTAATCCTATTGCTGGAACTGAACAATATAAAAGCCGACCACCTGCAGGCAGTGCATTCTCTTGAGAGAAATGTGCGTTGCAAACAACAAATCTATTGTAAATTTGCCTCTCATCTAGTCCAATGAATTTGGTGTTTTGGATTCTATTTTTCCATTCCTCAAACACGTGCTTATGTTTTATTGGAAAGCGATGCAGTGGTTTTTCATGTAGTTTGCAATCTGGCACACAACAAATACTAGGCATGATCTGTAAAGTATTTATTTAGTTATTGATCTAAATTACAAAAATTAACGCAATTTGTTCACGAAACTTCAAACATGAGCCAGCCAAGACCAATATTTGTACTGTACTTAATAGAAAACAAAATTTACTTACGGAAATGCTGTTAATTATAAACTTCATTAGAAAAAATAACACAAACAAGTCACAGTAATGTTATTAAACATAAAATTTGCTCGAAATGGTAAGAAAACACAGCACAAACGTCACGAATCAAAACAAACAAAGCAACCGAAAATTCCGCTTGACTATGATTTATTATTGCCAGATGAAGAAAATTATTCAAATAATTTATTCACAAGCTTTTATTATATTTTTTGATAACAACAAAGAAATACAGGAAAAAATTATTAATCGAATTATTAGATTTTTTTGCAATAAAATGGACTTTGTTTTATTTTTGTTTGGCGTAAATATCATCTTATTTGTGAAAATACGTTCCACAATATTCCAGTGAGATTTTTAACCTCTAGCAAACTTGGCCTTACGCACAAGTAGAAATCTGTAACGGCATCTTGGAGAGAATGCTGGTTTGAGTCTGGAGTAAGATATAATATAAAAGTGTATTTAAATTCACTACAAGTATTATTTAAGTATTTATATATTTTTTCATAAGCTTATTGATAAAGATATAGTGTATTTAGATGGTAGATTCATGTTTTTTGAAAAAAAAAAATCGACGCTACCGCTCCTTTTATCTGATATCGAACCCACAAAATGTCCAAATTTTTACTATGAAGTGAAAACACCGTGTTCCCGTCATTCAGACCTCGAAGCTAGGCATCACGCTGCCCGACCGCTCATCGCTGTTCAAATCGTCCGCGTTTCGAATTTACATTTATATTCATTAAATAATAACTCGACATTTCTGTACCAAGTAATATTAGTAAACATCAATTGTAATCATCAACTTGATAAATAAAAGAGTAAGTTAAATTTCCTGTTATATCTTTCAATCTGTCTACCATTCCTACCTGAGTAATATTTGGTAATAATATTTAATCTATTGTATACGGTATCACAGTTGCTTGGTCGATCAATCTGTGGCTCAGCTGTCGGGACTATCCGAACAGACCGCCACCAGGTTCGAACCAAGCGGTTGAGATATCATTTGGGTTGTATGTAGCTAAAGGCGGACAAACAGGTAATACCTACACGTCCAACTGACCGACCTTACCACCTCTATTACAGGCGTGTATACCAGCTCACGCTGGTATGCAATCTCCTACCCCAAAACTGGTGACCCGAACGTGTCTGAACATACCTTCTAAACAGTCCCAAAACTGGTGACTCCCGAGCGTGTCTCTGAACACCCACCAGTCCAAAACTGGTGACTCCCGATCGTGTCTCAGAACATACACATACCTTCAGAAACTGGTAAAATTCCGAAATCGTTTAAAAAAACTCAGGTAATTTTATTTTGTGCTCATAATTTCAATTGTTATACTGTGAAAAAAAATCTGGGGAGCCTATCACAACCTACTGTGCCATTCTTAACGTAAAATCAGTAGTTTTATTAAACAGAACAATAATACGTGTTCATTAATATACTGCGTAACATTTTACTGCACGACAGAAACAAAGGATTTAACAGGAATTAATACTTGAACAGCGAGGTCTGGATGAACGGAATCACTCGAGCAGGTAACACATATATTACAAGCTAATATATTAAATACATTTGTCTTATAATTTGTCAAAAATTAATTACAAGTGTACCCGCTCAAAAAACGCTCAAAAACGCTCATACGCAAATTCCACCAAAATTAACAAACTTACAATTGTTTAATATATAACTAATATGTACTTTATATTTTTTTTCCATGACTAACGAGACCAAAAATAATCCAGACGGAACAAATTTAAAAAGAAGCTATCTAAAAAAAAACCAAAAGTACCAGAAAATAAATAAATAAATACAAAGGACGAAGGTATAAAAATCTAAAGCAAAAAGCTAGAGAATCAAAAACGCCGAAAAGAGGTATAAAAATCATAATATTACTAAAGTCATCTTAAAAGCATAAAGTCATTATTAATATTTTATCTTGTTCATAATTGATAAAACGCAAAAAAATAAAAAATAAAAATAAATTTCATAGAAATTCATAAAATATTTATTTTTGCTAAATATCGTAATACGTAAAAATTAAAAAATTATCAATAAAAAATACATATTACATTCCCAAATAAAACCATTATCATAAAAACTAAAAATTAGAAACATATAGCTAAATAATTATTATATTCGTAAAACGCATATTTTTATGTAAAAATTCAGTAAACCAAATATATATTTAAGTATGTTACAACGCGCCGATCGGTAATAAAAAACAAAGGTAAACGAACTTCAAACAAAAGGCTCGCTGAATGAACTCGTATAACCCCTATATAACAGCGATAACGGTCAGGTCAATACCCCATTTACAAAAGTGAAAGTTACCGTGCATAATAATATTTAAACATCTTCGCCAATATAATAGTATACGTCGAAAAAATAAAATACATTAAATATTTAAATAAATTAGATACATCGTTTCTAAACATAATTATAGGAATAAAACAATTGTATACAATTACAATTAAATAAAATAAAATACGTACGCAAACGAACATTATAATATATTTTTAAAATATTTCTTCGAAATAATTTTTTGATAATAAACTAAACTAATGCTTCTAAAACTATAATATTAAACTATTACTATCAAATCATTATCAAACAAGCATACGTTACGGAAATTTAAAACCATTAATCATATTATAATATATAGAGCAAATTTAAACAATAACTAACTACAAATAAACATTGTTTTTAAATACAATCGAAAATAAATAAAAAGCAAAAGCCGTAACAAGTTGAACAGCTACAAATAGCTAATGTTGAACAGCTACAATTAGCTAAATACAAAATATTTTTTATATACAAAATATTTTACTTTATTTTTTATAAAAAACTACAACTATATAACCATGATCGAACAATAAAAATAATACGATACGATAGCGAATACGTTCCAGAATATAGAAACATTGAAACTATAATATACGGTAGTAAAAATACCGAACCATAATCAAACATTAAAACCTTATTATATATTAACTATATAATACAGCAACAAACTGGTACTATAAACTAAACTATATTATATTAACTATGTAATACTACAAAAAGTATTATAAAACATTAAAATTATAAAAACATTGAAACATGGCATACATAATAATAATAAATATTATAAACATAGTCGTATTTTAAATTTAAAAAAAAAAACATTGTACAACACAATACGAAACAAACAAATAACATTTATATGGCATCATAATACAATACTTCAGCAACGAGTATAAACATACTTATAAATCAAATCAAATGGAACTTATAATACTTATAAATACTTATAATCAAATGGAACTTGCAAATTATAACAAACATTATTTTATACCTATCAATCATCGCAAGTACAAACATTTACATTGTATAATTCTATTGTATAATTTCATTGTATAATTTTAAAATTTAAAACTGAGCATCAACAGCCTCATCACTACCTAGAGGAACTACCTAGAAGAAATTATTTATGATGAATCACATCATCATCATCATCTGGACGACTTCATACAGAAACTAGCTGCCCCAGCATTCTACCGCATCACTACCGGGAAGAAATTAATTATGGATGAACCACTGCATCTTCACATCATACCAGCATTCAACCGGAGCATCGCTGAGGATCATCATTGGTACAGCCAATACTCACTGCTCAACACCGCTGAAGAACCAGCAACGTTTGCCTTTTGAGAACATCTCCGTGCCAGCATCACACATACACTTACTACAAGAGCACGCAAAGTCTTCCCCAAGTCATCGCCATCATTGCTCTGACGAGGAACGATTTTGTTGGACATACAACGTCTCTTCCTTCATGGCCTGCACGCAAAGAGCTAATGTCAACCTCCTTGCGACGCATGAAGAAACGAAGCTGCTCAACATTTACGTGTCACCGCCCTGAGGAGTTCACATCACATTCTCCGGTTTCACGAAATGTACCCAGGTTACACTGAAGTCCCATGCACTTCAAAGCCGTCAACATGGCGCACCGCAAATACCTCCAGGTTACACTGAAGTCCCATGCACTTCAAAGCCGTCAACATGGCGCACCGCAAATACCTACAGGTTACACTGAAGTCCCATGCACTTCAAAGCCGTCAACATGGCGCACCGCAAAACACTACAGGCTACACTGGATACTCTACATCCAAAGCTGTCTCCTGACGACACGCCGAAAACCACAAGACACCCTCGTGCTTCGCCCTTGCCGGCACACGAGGCAGCTGTCGAATATTTATATACAAGCATACACACGCTGAGCACACTGCAAACCATTTCGCCTAGCTGGATAAATACCTACTTCAGGAAGATATTCCCGACAAAGTCGAAGCATCCACGCATACAACTGCATCAATTTTCTACATACATAACACATCTACTTCATCCTGAACAAAAAATAGAACTTCTACACTTCATAACAGAAAACTGGGGACCATTCACAATTAATGGTACACTACGAAGTCGCAATCAACAACACCCAACAAGCTATACCACTGAGGAACACATAAGGATGTCCAGCCAGCACACGCAGGACGACACTCCTCCATTCACCTCAATAGCAGAGCAACCACACGCCATCACAAGAGCAGCAAATCATACCAGCAGCAGATATTTTTAAAAGATAAGTAACTTCATACTCTGTACAAAAACAAATTTATACTTATAATATGATTAACTTTATATATGTATAGATTAAGCTGTATTTAAATAATTACATTACTGTGTATTAGAAAAGACTACTTTGCATATAGAAATTGATAACATAAGATGTACATAGCGGTTCAAAAGAAAACCCTATACAAATAACAAATCAAATGCTTTAAAAAAATTTTTTTTATCTTTCACAGAACGCAATGTAAGGACTCTGAACTTCGAGGAGGGGTCGTGTTTCGTCTAAGCGACTGCCAGCGGGGTCTGTAGCGACTGCGCCAATTGCACCAATTGCGCCAATTGCGCCGCGCGGTGCTTCGCTGCGCTGAGTACTTCGGCAGGCGCCATCTTGCCCTGCGCCGTATGCACAGCCGTCTCCTATTTAAGGGGAAGCACAGCGCGCCCAATTCATTCCCGTCATTCAGACCTCGAAGCTAGGCATCACGCTGCCCGACCGCTCATCGCTGTTCAAATCGTCCGCGTTTCGAATTTACATTTATATTCATTAAATAATAACTCGACATTTCTGTACCAAGTAATATTAGTAAACATCAATTGTAATCATCAACTTGATAAATAAAAGAGTAAGTTAAATTTCCTGTTATATCTTTCAATCTGTCTACCATTCCTACCTGAGTAATATTTGGTAATAATATTTAATCTATTGTATACGGTATCACAGTTGCTTGGTCGATCAATCTGTGGCTCAGCTGTCGGGACTATCCGAACAGACCGCCACCAGGTTCGAACCAAGCGGTTGAGATATCATTTGGGTTGTATGTAGCTAAAGGCGGACAAACAGGTAATACCTACACGTCCAACTGACCGACCTTACCACCTCTATTACAGGCTTGCATATCAGCTCACGCTGGTATGCAATCGCTTCTAACCAAGTGACCACTCTGGCACTTTGGTAAGCTCTACATACCACAAAATACTAAAATAAACCCCAAAATGTTAATGTGTTATGTAACTTAATTAATAATTTCAAAGTTTTTTCGTTAACACAGTGTAAGTTCATAGTTATAAATAAAATATTTATAAAAATAAAAACACACAGTTTTAATCCACAAAGAGTCATTTGTGGATTAAAACTGTGTGTCTCTTATTTATTTTTATAAATATTTTATTTATAATAAAATAAATATTATATTTAATTAATTAATAATTTATTATTAAAAATAATTTTATAACGGTAAAATTTCTATGTCAAATGTTAATTTAACACTCACCCAATAATAAGTTACCATATTCTAGAAACTTATGAGACGTATCGACTGAAAACACATTTGAAGACTGTGTCTCCGCCAGAATTCGAACCCGGGATTATTAAAAAAGAAAAACAGAAAAAAATGTAATCACATTTAAAATTATTATTCATACAATTAAGCACAAAAATAAATATCTTAATTAAGTTTTATTTAAGTACATCTCTTTCTTATTTTAGTTTAGACAAAGAGTAGGTATTGGTGAAACTTATGAAATAAAAAAAATAATTCAGTAGTTCTGTGTAAAATACTGAATAGGATGGGTGTATAAATGACTAGGTATATAAGAATGAAGCATATAGATTTGAGCAGATGAATAATGATTCTCTCTTCTGTGAATCCTACAAACAAAAAAATAATAATAGCCAGTAAACAAAAAAAAAACGAATTCATAGTGTGATATTTTCCAATAAATTCATACTCATAAAAAATGTGATTCGCGTGTTTACACTTATCAAACATTGTTATCGTTTATCTACAAGAATTTTTTAAATATTTCATATTCTACCTATTATTTGTTTAAGTAGGTATCTACTATATACTTAATTGTTAATATCTTATCTTGTTAGCAAATGATTCACAAGGTAAATGTTATCACATATCAGATGATGTCATGAGTACCTACCAACCAAACAATGTATAAATATTTGGATAAATATTTAAATACTAAATGATATATAAAAAATTACATGAATGCGTACATAATATAAATAAAGACGTATACTGTAATTGTTTAAAATAATGAAAAGGCCTTTACAATGCGAAACGATTCGCAATCGTCCTATTAAGAAAATTAGTAAAATTGTCATTTGATATTTAGGTTCATATAGAATTTTAGAATTCTACAACATATGCGCCAATCGCTATCTATAATCATTTAAACTATTTGCATGTAAAACATATGATCCAACTGTCGATATACATACCAACTATAAACCCTTAAAATCAAATTATTAAATATATTAAGATATTTAGTTTTCCATACAAAACATGTACCTATGTAAAGACAGGATAGTGTGGAGGTCAGTCTTTTTTTCCTACCTCGAATATGTAAACAGCTATGGAGATTAAGTATCAAACTATTATAAGGCCCAGTAGATAAAAGTAGATATAAATTGTATGAAACAATGTCGTCGATATTTACAAAAATTGACAAAACAAATATGAGAAGTAGGTACTACTATAATAAATTTACCTTTTATAGAAAATTAAATTATTTAGTTGGGGTGTTTCGGCATTTTTCGATATTTAAAGAAAATGGAAATATAGGCAATTAAATATATCATATTTTTTTTTCTAAGATAGTGTTTTTTGACTTCAATGTTGAAAAAACATGCAAAAACTCTACTACTGCATACAGTTCTCTCGTCGATTCATTGAAAGAAATAAATTCTCTTAATCGAATCGACAATTGAAAAATTATATGTATACTATTTATTTTATTTATTTATACATATTCTTGTACATAATATAAACAAATATAATTGTACACTGGCGGGCTTATTGCCATTGGGCAATTTAGCGGAAAGAATAACTTTACAAACTTTACTATACAATATGCATGCATAAAATCAGTGTACGTACACAGTTTTCTGTGTCGAATTTTTCCTTAAGCAGTACATTTTATATGGCCCGAAGTAAAATCGATGCATTCTTCTTCGGTGAAACCATTTACATATAAAAAGTAATATATCACCAGAGAGGAAGGTAGTTAGGTATATATTCCCTGTGAAGGATGATGTGTCAGACGGGTTCGCGTTACGGTCAAGAATAATAAATGACTTATATACAGGAGAAAATACATACAATACACTCTCAGTAATCGAGATTTGCGTAAGCGGGCTATATACAACACAAACCGACTTTGAACATGCTTGAAATAAAATATATATTGTTTCAAATAAAACAATGATTTTCTTGAAATAATCCGACTCCGAAAAAATCAATGCAACAAATAAAACAACAGAACTGAAAAATCTACCTACAATCTAAAAAGCACTACAATGTATTAAATAATTGCCGAATTTAGCTATAAAGCATGTTAATTTTAAATCTAATACAACACATAGGTCGCAAAATATTTATTTACATCAAATCACTTTTTGAAGTTAGCGCCAAACACAAACATTTTATGCAACGCACTCAACGGATAAACTCCTCTTTTTTGAAGTCGTTTAAATATAAGCTTCCATGTTTTCGAGCTTTATATTATACACTGAGAAAACTTGTTTACACTTTTTCATACATTGCGCAAGTGGCGAGTCTATTACCAAATGCCAATGTCTTCCAACTAACAAGAGTTTCCAATCCAGAGAAGCAAGATTTGCGCGAAAAATGAATTTTAATGAATTTCTCCCTGCTGGGAATCGAACCCAGGACGTCTTGAAGTAAGTGCTATCAAAAAATAAAACAATGCTTTATACATAACGTGTTTTTTTTTATAGAAGTGTGTTAATATGATTAGGATGATTTTTAAGTCAATATATAGAGATTGAATGGAATTTTATAATGTTTATAGTAATATCAAATTTGACTTACCGTATAATTTTCTTATACCAAATAACACAAGCAAGCGTGGAGATTTGAGCTTACCTGAAAAAAGAGAAAAAATATTTCTTTGTAAAAATAATAAAATTGAAATTGAGTATCCCCTATATCGATAAAATATAAAAAAGTTTTATGGATGATCTGTACCTAAAGATTGACAAAAGTCATGAACTTTTAATGATTTTTGATAAATCTTTATATGAATCAGTGACAGAACGGGAATTGCACTGGCTAAATAATCCAATGACAGCGAGTTCAAATCCCACCCTAGTTGCCTCTAACGATTTCGTTCGCTTGTGAAAAGTATATCACAAAGGACTTATTCATTCTATAAAAAAATATTCGTCCTGCGTCCTTTTTTTCTCATTATATGATCAGTAGGTACTATAATTAATCATTACTGTATTTGTTTTCTTTTAGAGGATGATAAACTATTGTAGGTACCGAATTAACTCGAGCGTTATCGTTGCTTCGGTTGGTTGGAGGAGATTGCCTTATGGAAATTAAACAACCCTATATATCTATAAAACTAAATATCTTTCATAGAAGCTGTGCATACAATTTCCATCAGAGTAAAAGAAAATCTTGTGTAACACAACGTCTTAGTAGCGGAATATTTGTATCCCGCGATATTATTTCTGGCTACCGGATAAACAAGAATGTCCTGTTAATGTAATATAATGCATCACGTTTATTCATCAATACAACAGGAGACCGCGGGAGACGGAAATATAATCTGTAACAACAGGATATGTATTTCATATTCAATATTGCAATCCTGTAAATCTAACAGCCAAACCAACATGGCAAACTATTCTTGTTCCACCTACATAAATGATATAAATAAATCTAATACAATGATCCTTTAAAACGATTGACAGAATAAAATATTAGTTGCACTATAGTAATTCAATGAGAATGAACGAAGGGTCCCATTTAAAACATATTTCATTAGAGTTCTCTTGAAGATTCTTGCATAAGAGTCTGAGATACACGTCAAATATTTGAGCTTCTCTGGGTAAGAAAAAAAGAGATTCCGAAACACGGCAATTCCTGACGCCTGAAATACAGAAGACATCTTACGATTTCATGGGAAGAGGAAGGAATCGGACCAATGGAAAAAATAAACAGTGAAATTTGTAATTCACACGTGACAAAAAACAACATCCCAAAGGAAACTGCAAGCTCGATGACCAGCAAAGAGGTTGCAAGATATCTGGAGTTTGCTGTCTCAGGAGACCTTTATGTCACAAACAGATCACAAGATCTAATTACAAGAGAAGAAAAGGAAGTAATAAGACAGAGAAAAAGAAATAAAACACAGGTAATTTTCTCTTATAGAAAACAAGAACATAAATCAAAGATAGATTGGAATAATTGACTTTGTGATTCGGTATCCTGTGATATCGTCGGAAATTGAAATTTCTTAAATAAAATGAAACTTAATAAAAATAATAATCAACACCATTCAAATACCAAATACCTTTGACATTCAAAGGATAAATTACGAAGAAAATTTATTGCCAAGTTTTGTATCACTCGTCAATTTCTGTATTTTATCGGAATACTCCAAATTCAACTTTATGAATAGATTCATATTAAGAGGGAACGTACCAAATTGACTGTGCAAATTTAACAACCTATTCTTCTTTGTGACATGCTTAACTTTAACAAAATATACTTAATACCCTGTTAATACTAACTTCTTTTGAACGTATGATTTCATGTTTTCAAATAGGGCAATTATGTTAGAAAAATGTACATAAACTACGACAAAGCAAACGTAAAATTTAATTAAGTTTTCAACCAAATTTTTTTGATTGAATTATGTTTTCATTCATACATGTATAACGTGTGGCTTGTGGGCAACGCTATACTCCTCACTACCAAGTCACTCCACAAAGTATTAAAACGAAAGAAATGTGCCTTTTTAGCTATTTAAAAATAGCAAAAAATATCAAATTTTAACTTTTTTTAACTTTTCTACGGACAATTTGGTAGAACTCCATTTCAAATAATAAATAAATTTGGAATGGTAAAATAAAACCAAAGTTTTCAGTTCTACTAATTTAAAATTAGTAGAACTGAAAACTTTGGTTTTATTTTACCATTCCAAATTTATTTATTATATCAAATTTTAAGTTTTTGAGCTTGGGGTCACTGAAATATTTGACAGTTAATAAAATGAGAAGCACTGATCAGATATCCTTCAAAATCTAATGGGTCTAAGCGAGTAATAGACATACAAATTTACAAAATTTGAAAAGAATCGAATGAGTACTATAGTCCATAATCGATAAAATAGAATAAACAAGCCGTACATAGCACATAGTACACAGAACACACTTTTATTCTTTTATTCTCAAAATTTGAAAAGAATCGAATGAGTACTATAGTCCATAATCGATAAAATAGAATAAACAAGCCGTACATAGCACATAGTACACAGAACACACTTTTATTCTTTTACACATAAATTATTCGATACTTCGTTTTCCTGCTGAGGCAAATATTTTTTTAGTAAAAACATTCATCGGTAGGAATATGTTTACCTCTTTGAAGTAAATTTGTATGGTAAAAAAAAAATAAAAACTTATGGGGAAACAAACATACAACTTTGAGACCCTTTTATTCAGAGTTTCTCAAAGCTTTTTTACTACTACACGATAAGGGAGTAGATATGCTTGTAAATAATACGTGGATAGACGGTGAATTAAGGGTTTAAGCCGCTCTAAGACAGACAGCAGTGCGGCGGCCCTCAGCAGTGTCTGTGGGTATAACTAATTATGGTAAAAAATGATAACGTTTCTAGAGTGATAGATAGCGTATTAAGGCGGAGATTAGCATATCGATTTATCTTTTTTTCCAAGCGGTTAAATTTATTTTAAGGAATAAGGCAGTGAAGGAACTTACTGTCTAATATACTTACATAACACTCTCGCAAATAAATACTAATCGGTACTTTGTTGGCCTGGATACCCATACGAAAAAATACTGATTTTGAAAGATTTTTCTGTGTTAAATTTTTAAATAATAAAAAAAATATATCAAAAAGAAACACTTCAGAGAAAACAATATGCCCTATTCTGAGTCGTCTAAATTTATCCGTCTGAATTTTAGTATTTGAGAAATGTCAAAAAGTTGATTGTATTTATACGGGACTCATAACGTCACAACGCGCGGATAAAATCCTTTTATTCGTGGTCACCCGTAGATTTAAACATTGTCGCACTCTGAAACGAATCAGAATAGGACATATTGAGTATATATAATACCAAAGAAGAAGACAACAATATTAACCATTGAAAATAAAAGATTTCTATCTGCTCGAAGCTCTTTGGAAAGTTTCAATAGGCAGCACAATAATCCATATTATTGCTTGTTTCTCGCTAGTTTTAGGGTATAAAAAATATAATTTCCGTCATAGCATACGAAAAACTCGATCTTGTATAGTCGCTGAAAGTATGCAAGTGTTGGAAAATAACATATGTTATAAGGAAAAATACAACGAAGTAAACAGAAAATGTGGTTATTTATTTAATGAATTTCAATTAAATTAACGGTGAATAGTTTATAAGAAATAATCAAATCCGACTATTCTTACAATAATTCACTTTAAGGTTTTTCGAAAAGTATTTGTTTTATCTGAGACAAATGCATTAATTATTTGAAGAGTGAAAATAATAATGTAGGTTGACGAGAAACAGTTGAATTAGGTTGTTAGATATCAATGATCACTACAATAAAAATAGAATATATCGTTACATTAATAATAGACACTTCCTTGCACCCTGCGCAAGTGGCGAGTTAATTGCCATATGGCAATTTCTTCCGACTTTACATAGTATTAAAATTCAGGAAATATTTTTTATCCTTAAAAACTTTATTATTTTGTTTTTGTTTCAGTTGGTTTGACATCTGACTTCAGAGCTACAAATTGGATTTTGAGGTATATTTTTATTCCAAATTCATTCCGTCGAGAAAGCGTCAAAGAAAACTAAAAATTATAGAAAAATCGTAAAGCGTATCAAAGTAGGTACTTCGATGATGAGTTTATTTGAGTGATACTATGTAAATATACGGTCCATAACAATAAAGTGATGACCATGTCGAGGTGGCTGCGGTATGAGGTGGTAGCGGGGCAAAGAAAATGATTGATTCCCTTAATTTAGTCGAAAACTGAAATATATACTGCGGTGAAACACGACCAGAGTCAGAACCGCGCTAGATACACGGACTAAATCGCGAACTCTGTTATATTATAACATTAATTGAGCAATAGAATATCAATAAACGATTTTTCCCTCACGTTTTCCACTAAAATGGCTAACAGATAAAAGCTATCGGAACCTATATACTCTTATCCGAAGGTCTGTTGCTAATCAAAACATGAGCAGAGTTAATTCAAAAATTGAAATCAGTAAACAAATATCACGTAAAAATCCTTGAGACATATGATATCCATTCTAAGTTAGAAAAAACTGAGCCAACATTTTTGTATACAATATTATTCAAAATGACACTATTTTCTAAGTCAATTTTATAATATAAAATAGTGGTAATAGATAATATATAAAATTTACTGAATGCTATATACAACAACGATGCTTATCAAAAAATAATTTCAGCAGTAGTGACGTGAGGAGTTTAGAGTGACAAAGATATTACTAAATTAAATTAATAAATTACTTTAATTACAGAAGAACACGAGATTCGATCTCAACTAAGGGATGAATATATAATAGGCCCAATTCAGATTCGACTAAAAATTTTATACGGAATTTTAGTATATGAGAAATGTCAAAAAGTTGACCAAATTTATACGGGATTAAATTGGTATTCAGATTCTCTAATTTTATCTCATGACGTCACACCGCGCGGATAAAATCCTTTTATCCACGGTTTCCCGTTGATTTGGACGTTTTCGTATTCCGATTCGCATCTTAGACGTTCGATCTTTTAAAATATGACTTAAATTTATGCGGGTCGTTTGACATCCGTCTACAATTTTGTACGCTGGATAAGGGCTCCATTATTTGTTTGTTTTTACTTTATTCAATTATTATTAATAATTATTTGGTGAAATCGTTTAAAGTGGAGTATTTTTTTACTCACGTCTAAAGAAAAATAAACGCGATAACTTTTTAATTGTACAAATTTATGACAAACAATAATCATCACGTATTTATAGGTACAGGTTACTTGACTTTCGTTGATATTTTTAGAGACCACACAAATAATGGAATTTTATTATCTTTGCCTAGATAATGGATAAAGAAGGTAAAGTTGTAAATTTTATTGGTTTTTGTAGCTTTTAACTAATGATGTGACACGAATTTTATTAAAAGTAATTGTTAGAGATTCCACTTGTCAAAAAACGTACTTACAAATTATATATCTATCATAATAATGAAAATCTACCAAGAATGGTCATTCTTCATCAATTTTAATATGAAGTATTCTTACAAGTAGCTAAATTTATATTCAATGTTCTACTAAAGTTTGGGGCTTCAGTCAAAATCTCACATACAAGTTGTCTGTCATTTGAGGTTAGGTTATTATATAAACCATTATGTTCATTTTAAAACTTAGGTAACTCTGGATTAAATAATTATTACCATGGGTAATAACTAATAACGCCCCAGATGAACCGACAGGATACTAAAAACAGGAATTCTTAGTTAAAATAATAATTTGTATACTATAAATAAATAAATTTTGTTTATTGCAGATGAAGACATTATTGAAATAGATATTGGCAATAGCGACAGGCTTACTTATGATGATACTTACATTTTTTTCCACGTTGCAAGGACTAGAAGTAATTTAATAAGACATATCACTTTAAAAAAAATCATATATATATTTACTTATATTAAATTTGTCACATTTTCTATGTAGGTATGTATAAAATAAATAATCGTAATATAAATACATGTGTATTCAATTTGTTGTATCTAATTTGTAGAACCTTTTAAGCAGTAGACAGAATGACAAGGAAAAATAAAACAAGTACCTATGTAAATTGTTATAAAAATAATATATATTTTTTTTCATTAATTCTGTATATTATAAAAAAGAATTACAATAATATTTTCCGCCAAACTGCATAATAGTTTTTTGGCAAGGCAGATTCTCTTTTTCACATAACTAATGTATCTATTTAAAACATTTTATTTTACAGATCCATAGGTAGGTATAATATAATCTGAATAGGTAGCTATTTACATTCAAATAATAATTATATGCAAAAAGGTTATTATACTATATCAAAACACCAAAAAAATAGAATAATTAGTGAAAAAAATAATTCAGTCCCTTGATAGAGAAACATCATTAAACTCTGGATTGTTAGAGATCGCCAAATCTGAATTTCTCTGGTATTCTGGATCCACAATATTTCAACTCTAGTGTCACTAGAATTCCCTGTAAAACAAATAATAACATTGTATTACATGAATTATTAAATGGTCTTAATCATTTTAATAAAAGAAGCCGTCAGTCTAACATAATAAACACGAGTTTGAGTAATGACTGTCATGAGTAGAAAATGAAAAATAATTTGAATTCAAATGAAAGATACAGTTTGGAATGTTACTTGTTATTACCCTGATGTATGTAATAACAAGTGATGCGTCATAAATACGGCTCTCTATTCTTCCAGTTATCACTAGATATGCTCGACATATTTAACCTATAAAATTTACATTGACATATCCTAACTTACCTTCATAAATTTACTATCTTTCCATTTCTCATTACATTATTCGTTGATACGAAGTCAATCATCAACTCCATCTGCTTCTTTGTACTCTTAATTTTGGATTTATCCTTAGGTATCAATAGCAAATAGCGCCGTACAAATTAGAAATGTTTCGGTTTTGGACAAAGAGTAGGTATATAATACCTACGGATAGTTTTGGAGGTAAACGTTGTTTTAACCATAGAATACACTAACTAGTTTTGACAATAAAATCTCTTTTCTATGGTTTTGAAGTTTTTAGGCTGTTGAATATTGCTAGAGAAATAAATTTTCGAATGTCTTGAATATATTATTTTTTATGTCGCGGCAACACCGAAAATGTTTTTATTCACGGTGACTAAAATTTTTCGGGCGAATTCATTTTAGTCGGCCATTGTTTAAGACGAAATCAGAATACGGGTTTACGACGCTTGCGACTAAAATTTTATTCGGGACGTATAAAAACTAATTTTAGTCGGCAAATCTGAATCGGACCTAATATCTATTTACTATAATTTAAGAATGTTTACTATGAAATAATATTTATATAGGTACTATTTTTGATGTATGTCAATTATTTTTATTAAATAATTAAAAAAAATGACAAATTGAAAAAATCGTCCGAATATGATACTGACTAAATTCTGAAGTAAAGTGGATACTTTTAATATTCTAAATATGTTTGAAAATCTTTGGTTGAAATAAAACAGAAAGCATACAATGTACCTAAATATACAATAGAATAAGCGAAATAATCGGGATGAACAAAAAAACCAACAAGAGAAAATTCTGTTACGATAACAATAGTCTGTCCGAAATATAAGATACAATGTATATATACAATTGAATATCGCAATAACACTAAAATTGGAATAGCAATAATAAGTAAATTAAACGCGAACAACAACAAATTAACAAATAGTCAAAATAAATTAATAATTGCAAAATATATTTATATTTATATGAGAAGAAGATCAATTTAAATTTAAGTAGGCCGAAATTAGTTTTTATGTGAAAAATGGGTTAAATTCAAATAAGATGAAAATTGCAAGTCATAGAACACTAAATCCAATCCAGTTGCGGAATCTATTCCTCTATGTACTCTGGAATCTATGTACTTCTAAATAGTTGGTTTACAAAAACTTATCTATTCTTCTTCTTCTTTCCGCGTCACTCCGCGTTGTGGCCCGGAGTGGCGTATCTATTATTGAATCTTAATCCACATAAAATTTAGTCTTTGGTGATTCCTTAATCCCTTCTTCCTTCATATCCGGAGGGAAAGTTATGCCATCGATTGCCTATTTTTTTATTTGGTCATTGATTGAAATTTCAAAGTAATCGCTTTGGCACAAATCGACAACATTGCCTTTCAATTTATTGCACAAATTTTGATAACTTATTCATATATTTGTACTTTGAATGTACAAGGATAGATTTAATCGATTTTCCAGCCATCACTTTACATAAGACCCAGATTTTTGTATGTTATAAAGTATATCAAATTTTGGTACAAGATAATCAATGTATATCAAAATAAAAATGACAGGAAAATAATTACCATTCAATAAAACAATCGTAGTATTAATCTTGAATTATTATTAGATAGGTAGGTAATTACGGTATAAAATATTATTTCGCAATAGTGGTTAAGATTTTATAAATGTAAATCCAACAATACATTATTATGTTTGATAACTTATTATTTATGTCAATTATTAACGTTAACTTGAATTAAAATAAAATATTCCAACTGTCGATTTGTTCAAGAGAATTTTATTCTCTTAACATATCGACAAAGTATCCAGCCAAGATACGCGAGATTTGTATGCAGGGTCTATATTTTTCACGGTTTTTCTAACTTTGAAGTCAAGTCAAAAAAACACCAACTTAGAGGCTTCGCAGCATATATGTATGTTCTATATATATGAATTTACTCAGAGTTCAGAGTAGAACATTTTGTGTGTCTATGTCCCCCCCCCCCCTTTATAACTATTGATCGGCTCAATTTACAGAGCCCAAAATTTCAGAATATATATATAGATTACCTATAGGCCTACAAAACTTTTATACTCAGAATTTAGAATTTTTGTTTCAGTCAGGGGTTATCAACTTTTGAATTTTTACTTTATTTTTTCCATATATCTCAAAAACCATATAAGCTGAAAAAACCATAAGAACCCTGAAAATTGGTATAAATAAAGACAAATACAACTCTCAAATTTGTTTATTCAAAAAAATTCTCAAACATTGATTATAAAAAAAAAATTGATTGATAAATTTATGTGCTTAACTGTCTATATTTCCAAAGTTTTTATAAACATCGAAAAAAGCCGAAACACTCCAACTAGATAATTTAATTTGCTATAAAAAATATTAACATTGTAGTAGTACATCTCAAACTTTTTTTAACAATTTTTATAAAAATTGAATTAGGTAAGTGACGACATTGTTTCATACAATTTGTAAGGCAGTATACACTAAACAAAATTTCACTAAATAGTTTGATACCTACTTAATCCTCCAAACATTATATACATACCATTATGCTGTTTTCATATTCTGGGTAGGAAAAACAGTCTCACCTCCATACTATCCTATCCGGACATAGGTACGTGTTTTATATAGAAAACAAAATATCTTAAATTCATCGGAACAGACAGTTGGAACTTATGTGTTTCATGTAACCATCCGACAAATCGCTAAGAGTAGGTACCCGGGAAGGTACAGTAGTGATAGGTGTGAAATCTTATATTATACAATATTTATCAATTTGTTTTTAAGTATTTGTAGTTTGGTACGTATGTATTCTTCAATTATTATACATATTATCGCCATCGACAGTTGGATCTCATGTGTTACATGCAATTAGTTATATAAAAGAATTTTTCTAAACGTTCAAATTTAAATTACATGTAGGTAGGTACCTACTACAATATTTATTCATATACATTGAAAAAGTCTACAAAATACAGATATTTTTTAAGGACTATAAATATACTTTATTAAAACATTTTCAAAACATAACCCCAAATGATTGTGTAGTCACTTCTTTACATTTTATCACAACTGGCAGCATTCACTGATTCAGTGTGGCTAAGTATGTAGGTATAATGGTATTCACACCAGTCATTTTTATATATATTCAGCCAATAATATTCTCAATAATGTTCATTCCTTGTAATTACTATTTTATTTTTTATTCTTTGGTTCTTAATGTATGTACTTTGGTATTTAATTTACCTTTCTTATATGTTTTTATTTTTTTTATATATTCTCTGCTACCATTGATATGTATAGATGTTATGAATGTTTATAAATTGTATTTCTTTGGTTAAGTTTATGGTGTGTCATACAATATTTTGTTTTGTAAAGGGCTTTGAGCCGTGAATGTCTCAATAAATAAATTTAATATTGTACGGAAAATATTCGTCGTTTTTAATGGGAGGCATTGAACGAAATTCCAGAATAAATGCTAGATATCGTGTTTAATTCAAAGTTTACGGAACTGAAGTTCTATCACTGAAACAAAAGTTTAATTGAAAATAAATAACATGTTTTCCCTAGGAAAGATTTGAGCGATTTATGTCACTTGTTTAAAACGAAACTAGCATCAAAAATCATCGCATGATTTTAAACTGAGCTATCTGTGCCTGGAAAAATAAAACAAATCAAATCTGTCAGTTTTTTACTGAACCAATACGGAAATTAATATTAAATAGGAATATTTAAAGTTCTATTAAGGACCATAAACATTTTAAAATATTAATAAGAGCATTACATTTTACTTTTCATGGACATTTTACTTTTCAAAAAAAAATATCATATGTAGTTATATTTATAATTTTGTTTTATCAAAATATGAACAGTACTTTATTTATTAATACAACACTTATTTGTACTTGTTCAAATGACGAGTTTACTGCCAAATGGTAATTTCTTACAACCAGTGCAAAGAAGCAATGCCTTCGTGACGGATAAATTTCTCCTCTGCTGAGAATCAAACCCAAAACGCCGGCATACAAGCCAAACGGCTTTCGACAAGCAGTCGACAGCAGTCGACTTATCTTGAAATACTTTTTTTATGAATGAATGATTTATTTCCAATGGTATTAAAATAACAATAATAATTTCTATTTAATTTATTCCTAATCACATTTCTTTTCATACATTTTAATGCCTCACTAGACTCTGAGGCATTTCTAATTTAAAATTGCTATGGCTACTCAGCGATTATAAGATTTGTTTTATTATTATTCACGAATTCCGATCCACACAAGACAACGACAACCAGGATGAAAAACTCTTAATGTCTATCTCAAGAAATCCAAGAGTACCGAGGTTTGAATAAATATTATAAGTTTGCTTCACGACTTCAAAAGCACGAATATTGTTAAAATCTTGATTTCGTTAAAATGTTAAATATCAACGGCGTACAATTTCCAAGATACAAGACGCTATAATATTATTGTTGTGCTGCAAAAAGATATTATTAAGAGAGAGAAAGGCAAAATGTTTTATGCAATAACTTTACCTACGTTTACGACAGTACATTTCTGAAGTTTGTTGTATATAATGTGTAATCATAATACCTTTTGAGAAAAAATGTACTTGGAAACGGTTCAATAATTGAATTGTGCCGCTACAACGGATACTCCTATCGGGTAGGCATATCCGGATATAGACATTTAAATTTTCAGACGAGAACAACAAAGTGAACAAAAACGACTAAGGAACTGCCGTCATAAATCAAGGTGAACGGTGAAATAGATAAATAATATACAAGACAAACGATGAGCTTAATTAAATAACAAAAGTGTGGGGCGTGGAAGGGAGAAGTTCGACACGAAACAAGACATTAATAGAAATTATTCTGGATATCGAATTAATAATAAGTTAGCCATGAGCCGTGTTTCTCTTGCCACATTGTGTTGCGAGATTTACAAGGCCAATACCGCATGTGTCGCTTCAATACCAAGACCAGGGGGTGCAAGACCAAGATGTTGCAAGAGTCTTGCGGTCTTGCAAATTTTTATAAACTTATTAATTTTCAATTAAAAAGCAAGCAATTAACAATGTATAGACATAATACCTTAAATTGATGTTTTTTTTTCAAATTTCATTGTAATTACTGAATTTTAATAGAAAAATAACTATTTTTTTTTTTTGGAAAAGTTGACCTGCAAGACTTACAAGACCGAGACTGGGTATGCAAGACCAAAACTCGATCGAGTATGCAAGACCACATTTATAAATGCAAGACCAAGATCAGGAGTGCAAGACTAAGACCAACCCGTTCTTGGTGTTGCATTTACTTTTCACTACCTAGAATGGATGGTCAATAAAAATTTCATGTGCGTTATTTACGGAGGCTGGCGAACTCATCACGATCTTGCGCCAACACAAGTTAGTGTCACCGCATTCGAAATCCCGAACCACCGCCTGAGATTTTTAGGCCACGATGTTCGTTTACACCAAATATTTACTTCAATTTACTGAACATTCCATACATACATACATACAGACATACATACCATCACGCCATGTCCCTTACGGGGTAGGCAGAGAGAACCGAACGCCACTTACTTCTATCTTGACATACATTCATCGCCTCGACAACATTCATACATCGTCTTATACATTTTCGTCTGTTGTTCACGCTTCTAACATTTCCGTCTTTCAAAATATCATTCACATGGTCGTGCCATCCCTTTCTTGGGCGGCCCCGGCCTCTCAATCCAGTCCTATCCGCATTGTATATTTTCTTCGTCAGGCGTTCCTCATTCATTCTACCCATGTGGCCAAACCATCTCAGTGTGTTCACTTTCATTCTATTAATGATATCTTTCTTTATCTTACATTCTTTCCTTATGTTCTCATTTCTTACCCTGTCATACATCGTTCTATTGCAGATTCTTCTTAGCGATCTCATTTCAACAGCATTTATTCTGCTTTCGTGCGACTTCTGCCATGTCCAGGTTTCACTTGCACGCGTCACCGTTGGCACTAAGATAGCGTTATGAATGGCAACTTTGGCAACCTTTGATATGTTGCGATCATTCATAACTGGTCTCAGTGCTCCATTCATTCTGTTTCCTGCCATAACTCTTCTTTCGATATCCTTATCAGGTCGTCCATTCCGTTGAAACATGCTTCCCAGATATACATACTCGTCGACTTGCTCGAGCCATTCATTCTCTACTCTTATTTTACACGCTGTTCTGCTTTCACTCTTTTCAAAGACCTTTGATTTGCTGGCATTCATTCTCAGACCGTTCTCTATGCATCCTTCATATACCATGCTTACAAGATACTGTAACTATTCCACACTTTCAGCTAACAGTACTTTGTCATCTGCATACATCAAATCACGCACTGTTACAGTGCTCAGTTTCAGACCCTTGCTTTCATCCTTAAGGGCTCTTATACAGAAGTCAATGTACAGGTTGAAGAGCCATGGAGACAGCACGCATCCCTGTCTAACACCATTATTTATCGAGAACCACGATGTTACTGTGTCGTTGACACGAACACATGCTTCGCTGTTCTCATATAATGACGCGATTGCGCGTATCAGCTTACTCTTCACTCTATACACTGATATATATCCCATAGTTTTTCTCTAACAACTTTATCATAGGCCTTTTCTAGGTCTATAAAAGCACAGAAAAGTTTCTGGTTTTTATCCAGAACCTTCTCTGTGACCATTCGTAGAGAAAAAATTTGGTCTATACATCCTCTGCCGCCCACAAACGCTCCTTGGACATCCCATATCTTGCATTCAGTAACCTTTCGTACTCTTTGATCCAGGATCCTTGCGTACATTTTACCAACTGAGCTTAACAAACTTATGGCTCTATAGTTTTTGCAGTCGAGTTTCGATCTTTTACCTTTATACAAAGGTACCACAACTGCATTTCTCCAGTCCGCAGGCGTGCGTCCTGCTTCCCAACATAAGTTGAAAAGAGAGTGGCACCACTCCAACGTCTGCTCGCCGCCATATTTTATAAGTTCAGCTGATACACTATCATATCCGGCAGCTTTTCCCGCTTTCGCGTGTTTTACTGCTTCAAGCACCTCCTCTCGCGTAATTTCATCTTTTTCGTCTTCACTTACTTGCCATGCTCTCTGAGTCACACCCCCGCTTATACCGCTATCGTATAGCTCCATGAAATATTCTTTCCATCGTTCTTTCACGCCCTCTTCATCCATAATTATTTTTCCGTCTTTATCATTAATTCCTTGCAATGCTTTCACAGTTCCATTTTTCCTTTTCGCTACGCCTTTCCAGAACATTTTCAAGTTTCCAGGAAAGTCGTTGGCTATTTTCAGGCTTTCTTTTTCTTTCACACAGTCTTTTTCTCTTTTTACGGTGTCTTTTACTAGTTTCTTGCACACTTTATACTTCTCTTTTGCTCTCTCTTCACTATCCGATCCTTTCGCAGCTATTAATTCCATCCATGCTTTTTTCTTTTCACCCACAGCTAACTTAACTTTCTCATTCCACCATGCGTCGCCTTTCTTTCCACCTCTTTTAACAACACCACAGACATTCTTCGCTGTCTTGCACACGGTCTCTTTCAGGGTCGTCCATGCGTCTTCCATATTTTTTTTACAATGTGTTGCTCTAAGAAGTTCGTTTCCAGTCTTTTTTCCATATACATTTCTTACACTCTCATCTTGCAGCCTTTCAACTTTGGTTCGCTTCGGTGGTTCACTTCGGTGGGTTTTTGAGCGCCAGCCGGTGAACAGATCAATTCTTGATATCACCAAGTAGTGATCAGTCTCCAGCTCCGCGCCCCTATACACTCTAGTGTCCACTGTCGCTTTTCTCAGTGCGGCATCAACACATACATAATCAATAATCGACCTTTCATTCCCTCTTTCCCATGTATACTGGTGCACTCTTTTGTGGCTGAATACTGAGTTCGCCACAAATAAATTCCCTTCCGTGCACACTTCTTATAGCCTCTTTCCATTGTCATTCACTCTAATATCGCCGTGGGGGCCGAGGACAGACTCGAAATCTTTCCTGCGGACACCCACCCATCCATTTAGATCTCCAGCCTCTCGTTCATTATTTCGATCACACTGTTCCAAAAATCATCCTTTTCACTTTCACTGTCGGAGTTCCCAGGCGCATATCCTACTATTAGAAATACGCTTGTTATTCCGATCTTCATCCTTACCCACATCAGTCTAGGCCTTGCAAGCTTGTACTCTTTCATACATTTCCCCATTCGTTTCGCTAGAATCACACCGACCCCTTTGCATGCAAACTCGTCACTCTTCACTCCCGACCACAGCTCTATCATACCATCATTCCTAACGTTCATCCCACTTCCTTTCTTTTTTGTCTCACTTACACACATTACATCTATTTCTTTACCTTTCATTATGTCGCACAGTTCGTTCATCTTTCTATCCATCCCTCCTCTGATATTCCACACTCCCACTCTGCACTCGGTTCTCCTCATTTCGCCTACCCCCCGGACCGTACCATGACGAGTGGCGGGCTGCATCGATGGTCACCCAACGGAGTCCAGGAGGTTTTCCTTCCTTCACTTATGCATTCATCACACTTTCACACACATTCATCATCTACATACAATTACACATATCTATAAATACCTACTTAACACACACACTTAACACACTATTAATGCATTTTTTACATAATATATTATATTGAGCCATTTACGTTTTCTTTCAAAGAAGACTGTCAAGTACCAATAAATGTTTACTCAACTATATATTATAATATTTAGATACGAGCATTAATATTCCGACATTGTTAAGAAAATTAATGTCCCAATATTTATTAATATATTATGGTCACAATACGAGTGAAACACGTGTCCCTTAAACTTTGTTTGATATAATTCGTTTGTTGCAAGTAGACGTTTCACGATTATGATAAATGGATATAAACAGATTAATGAAATAAGTGAGCAATATGACAAAAAAATACTTAAAATTAAAATCAAAAACCATTTCACATTTATTTATTATACGACGTACATAGCACATACTACACAACACACACAGATACATTGTGATGAAATTTTCAAAATACAATCTCAGCATTATATTAGTTGATAATCTGCAATAAAAAATAGCCTTAAAAATTTCGAATTCATAGCTCCCCACTATAAACCCTTTGGGTAGTGTGGAGTAACAATAATTAGGTACTTAAAAGAACAGAGAGTACTCCTTAACTTATTAAAAGGAATAGCCAAATAGTATTAAGTTAGTGGATGAACAGGTATGAAAAAATAAACCAATTTCTAAGCTTTTTCTTTGAAATATATAAATTCTTAATTAATACATGGACAAGAACTGAAATAGTAACTATCACTATTGTTTAGTACCGAAGTGTTTTCTACAGGTTACCTATAAAAATTACTAAATAGGTCATTCACATTGATTATTCAGACATTGGATATCGTAATAATATTATTATTTGTACAGCTTAATTTATACATATGGGAACATAATAATAATAAAAAAACAATATTTAAACAAATGTCGATTCGCTATACATACCTATGCAAACAGATTTGATACTCAGTTGATATTGCGATCTATCAAAAACCTATTTAATGATTGTTTATCAAAATAATATTTTTCGCAAAAATATTTACAATCATATGTTTTTTACGTGAACATCATTAAATATTGCGAATGATCAAAACACATAATAAAATCATTTCACATATAAAAGGACAGCTTAAAACGTGACAATAAATGGAAAACAAAAAGCATTATGAACTATTTGTTTAATTCATTTAAATTCTTTTCAATAGCAAATCAACAATAAAAATCAGTATTTTCACTTTTATTTTGATTCATTCACTAGTATCGATCATCTGATGACCATCTTTAGAGTATGACAAGATTATAGTTTGACGATGAGAATACATCATGAAATAAACTTTTAATAAATTTATACATAACTATCTTGATAATTATTTTTGTAACCTAGTTACACGTCTTAATAGTTGTAAAAAAAGTGGAAGGAAAATTCCATCGAAAGGAAAGCACATTATTGACTTGATAGCGTTTTTATAAATACAAATCGAATAAAATATTGTATTATACGAATTCCAAATGATCAAGTACCTATAGGTTTCATTTTTGCTTTGTCAGCTTGATCACTTTAGAAAATGCACGATCATCATAAGATATAGCAAAAGATGAATAATGAAATTCTGAAGAAAAGAAATATCTACCAATACATGATAACTAATATATTGATATACTTACTAGGAGTATTTACAAAAATCACAGAAATATTAATAACGTTCTGAAATACTATACGGACTCAGCCTAATTTCTGATTGATATATTTCTGAGCTGATAATTTTTCTATAACAGTCAATTTTTTCTCTATGGTTTGTCAAAACTTTCAAAATGCTTCCACGGTTAGGTAAATTGAAATATTTTTTATTTTAAGTTTAAAGAATATCTAAATATATATGCTCATTTTTGTTACAAACGGGTGAAAATTTTTGCTAAGTAAAAAAAACACACTCGATCCATTTATTCTCAAAAATAGAACATAATAAAATAGACGAAAGTACTAAATAAGTTTCTTTATCGTCTACTTTACAGCCTGCAGCGGTACATGCCCTTCATATTATTTTTACTCTTACATTGATGCACCTAATACTATGTACCCACAATGTACCCTACTGGTGAGTGGATCGGTTTTAAACATAAATGTAACTTTTATAACCCGACTCACTCATTTTATGAACGCTACTCATCTATTTGAAAATTGGATTTTTTGTGGTTGCTGGAATATATCAATATTGATAACTTTGGCAAAAAAATATACTTACATTGTTACATTAATACTAAACGTATAATGATCTTTGTTCGAAATTTTAATTGTTTTTCTATCGTGGTCTATCTGTAAATCCGCTAAAAGTACCACAGTCGTCGAAACTATATCCTCCAATGAAGTTGCAATAGGTATATTATTTTCAAGTAAAATAATTGTTGTTGACGATGATGTATCATTTCAATCTGTAGGTACAAGTGTTTAAGAAAAAACTTATGAAATTATTTATGTGGCTGAAGTTTCGAACGTTCTAACGGAATGAACTAACGGATCAATGGTCAGGATACAATAGTGATAACCCAAGGAAAAAATATTTTTTATTTATTTATTTATTTATTATATATATATTTTATTTGTAGTTTTAATTGCTTGTTTATTTATTTATTTATGCATTAACTAGTTTTTTTTAATTATTTACTTATTTATGCATTAATGAACGATAAAATATACGGAAAAAAATTGAAAATAATCTGAATATAAATAAAGTAAACGTCGTAATACCCCACCATATAGGGTAACCAGCGACAGGTTTGCGGAAACGCATAACCTAATAATATAAAGCATTACACATGCGTGTATACCCACACACATTTTTTTATAATCTACGTACTTACTAAATATAAATACACCACCATGTAGGGTATCAGCGACAGGTTTGCGGAAACGCATAACCTAATAAAATAAAGGACTACACATGCGTGTATGCCCACGCACATTTTATTTATAATAAACGTACTTAGTGAATATAAATACACCACCATGTAGGGTAACCAGCGACAGGTTTGCGAAAACGAATAACCTAAGAAAATTATGCACTACACATGCATGTATGCCCACGCACATTTTTTTTATAATTTACGTACTTAGTGAATATAAATACACCACCATGTAGGGTAACCAGCGACAGATTTGCGGATAACCTAATAAAATAAAGCACTACACATTCGTGTATGCCCACGCACATTTTATTATAATTTAAGTACTTACTGAATATATATACACCACCATGTGGGGTAACCAGCGACAGGTTTGAGGAAACGCGTACCCTAATAAAATAAAGCACTACAAATGCGTGTATGCCCACGCACATTTTTTATAATTTACGTACTAACTGAATATAAATACACCACCATGAAGGGTAATCAGCGACAGGTTTGCGGAAACGCATAACCTAATAAAATTAAGCACTACACAGGCGTGTATGCCCACGCACATTTTTTTATAATTTACATACTTACTGAATATAAATTCACCACCATATATGGGAACCAGCGACAGGTTTGCGGAAACGTATAACCTAATAAAATAAAGGACTACACATGCGTGTATGCCCACGCACATTTTTTTATAATAAACGTACTTAGTGAATATAAATACACCACCACGTAGGGTAACCAGCGACAGGTTTGCGAAAACGCATAACCTAAGAAAATTATGCACTACACATGCATGTATGCCCACGCACATTTTTTTTATAATATACGTACTTAGTGAATATAAATACACCACCATGTAGGGTAACCAGCGACAGATTTGCGGATAACCTAATAAAATAAAGCACTACACATTCGTGTATGCCCACGCACATTTTATTATAATTTAAGTACTTACTGAATATATACACCACCATGTGGGGTAACCAGCGACAGGTTTGAGGAAACGCATAACCTAATAAAATAAAGCACTACAAATGCGTGTATGCCCACGCACATTTTTTATAATTTACGTACTAACTGAATATAAATACACCACCATGAAGGGTAATCAGCGACAGGTTTGCGGAAACGCATAACCTAATAAAATTAAGCACTACACAGGCGTGTATGCCCACGCACATTTTTTTATAATTTACATACTTACTGAATATAAATTCACCACCATATATGGAAACCAGCGACAGGTTTGCGGAAACGTATAACCTAATAAAATAAAGGACTACACATGCGTGTATGCCCACGCACATTTTTTTATAATAAACGTACTTAGTGAATATAAATACACCACCATGTAGGGTAACCAGCGACAGGTTTGCGAAAACGCATAACCTAAGAAAATTATGCACTACACATGCATGTATGCCCACGCACATTTTTTTTATAATATACGTACTTAGTGAATATAAATACACCACCATGTAGGGTAACCAGCGACAGATTTGCGGATAACCTAATAAAATAAAGCACTACACATTCGTGTATGCCCACGCACATTTTATTATAATTTAAGTACTTACTGAATATAAATACACCTCCATGTGGGGTAACCAGCGACAGGTTTGCGGAAACGCATAACCTAATAAAATAAAGCACTACACATTCGTGTATGCCCACGCACATTTTATTATAATTTAAGTACTTACTGAATATACATACACCACCATGTGGGGTAACCAGCGACAGGTTTGAGGAAACGCATAACCTAATAAAATAAAGCACTACAAATGCGTGTATGCCCACGCACATTTTTTATAATTTACGTACTAACTGAATATAAATACACCACCATGAAGGGTAGTCAGCGACAGGTTTGCGGAATGGCATAACCTAATAAAATTAAGCACTACACAGGCGTGTATGCCCACGCACATTTTTTTATAATTTACATACTTACTGAATATAAATTCACCACCATATATGGGAACCAGCGACAGGTTTGCGGAAACGCATAACCTAATAAAATAAAGGACTACACATGCGTGTATGCCCACGCACATTTTTTTTTTAATAAACGTACTTAGTGAATATAAATACACCACCATGTAGGGTAACCAGCGACAGGTTTGCGAAAACGCATAACCTAAGAAAATTATGCACTACACATGCATGTATGCCCACGCACATTTTTTTTATAATATACGTACTTAGTGAATATAAATACACCACCATGTAGGGCAACCAGCTACAGATTTGCGGATAACCTAATAAAATAAAGCACTACACATTCGTGTATGCCCACGCACATTTTATTATAATTTAAGTACTTACTGAATATAAATACACCACCATGTGGGGTAACCAGCGACAGGTTTGCGGAAACGCATAACCTAATAAAATAAAGCACTACACATTCGTGTATGCCCACGCACATTTTATTATAATTTAAGTACTTACTGGATATAAATACACCACCATGTGGGGTAACCAGCGACAGGTTTGCGGAAACGCATAACCTAATAAAATAAAGCACATTTTTTATAATTTACGTACTAACTGAATATAAATACACCATCATGAAGGGTAATCAGCGACAGGTTTGCGGAAACGCATAACCTAATAAAATTAAGCACTACACATGCGTGTATGCCCACTATGCAGATTTTTTAATAATTTACGTACTAACTGGATATAAATAAAGTAAACCTCGTTATACCCCACCATGTAGGGTAACCATCGACAGGTTTGCGGATACGCATAAACTAATAAAATAAAGCATTACACATGCGGGTATGCCCACACACAATTTATAATAATTTACGTACTTACTGAAAATAAATAAAGTAAACCTCGATATACCTCACCATGTAGGGTAAACAGCGGCAGGTTAGCGGATACGCATAACCTAATTAAATAAAACATTACACATGCGTGTATGCCCACTCAAGTATATTTTTATATTTTACGTACTTACTGAATATAAATAAAGTAAACCTCGGTATTTTATTTGGCCAAAGATACCCTCGGAACGGAAAATTTTGAAGTCAAAAATAATATTAAAAAAAATCTAGCACTTTTATTTGGTCAAAGATACCCTCAATTTTTCTGAGGTGTATGTAGCACTACAATGTGCATCTGACGCAAAAATAAATTTCAAATAAAATAAACCGCAACATTGTTTTCAAGCCGATTAACGGAAAATTTTGAAGTCAAATATAATATTAAAAAAAAATCTAGCACTTTTATTTGGTCAAAGATACCCTCAATTTTTCTGAAGTGTATGTAGCACTACAATGTGCATCTGAAGCAAAAATAAAATTCAAATAAAATAAACCGCAACATTGTTTTCAAGCCGATTAACGGAAAATTTTGAAGTCAAATATAATATTAAAAAAAAATCTAGCACTTTTATTTGGTCAAAGATACCCTCAATTTTTCTGAGGTGTATGTAGGACTACAATGTGCATCTGACGCAAAAATAAAATTTATAAAAAATAAACCGCAACATTGTGTTCAAGCGGATTAACGGAAAATTTTGAAGTCAAATATAATATTAAAAAAAAATCTAGCACTTTTATTTGGTCAAAGATACCCTCAATTTTTCTGAGATGTATGTAGCACTACAATGTGCATCTGACGCAAAAATAAAATTCAAATAAAATAAACCGCAACATTGTTTTCAAGCCGATTAACGGAAAATTTTGAAGTCAAATATAATATTAAAAAAAATCTAGCACTTTTATTTGGTCAAAGATACCCTCAATTTTTCTGAGGTGTATGTAGGACTACAATGTGCATCTGACGCAAAAATAAAATTTATAAAAAATTAACCGCAACATTGTGTTCAAGAGGATTAACGGAAAATTTTGATGTCAAATATAATATTAAAAAAAAATCTAGCACTTTTATTTGGTCAAAGATACCCTCAATTTTTCTGAGGTGTATGAAGCACTACAATGTGCATCTAGAGTAAAAATAAAATTCAAATAAAATAAACCGCAACATTGTTTTCAAGCCGATTATCGGAAAATTTTGAAGTCAAATATAATATTAAAAAAAAATCTAGCACTTTTATTTGGTCAAAGATACCCTCAATTTTTCTGAGGTGTATGTAGCACTACAATGTGCATCTGACGGAAAAATAAAATTCAAATAAAATAAACCACAACATTGTTTTCAAGCCGATTAACGGAAAATTTTGAAGTCAAATATAATATTAAAAAAAAATCTAGCACTTTTATTTGGTCAAAGATACCCTCAATTTTTCTGAGGTGTATGTAACACTACAATGTGCATCTGACGCAAAAATAAAATTTCTAAAAAATAAACCGCAACATTGTGTTCAAGCGGATTAACGGAAAATTTTGATGTCATATATAATATTAAAAAAAAATCTAGCACTTTTATTTGATCAAAGATACCCTCAATTTTTCTGCAGTATATACAGCACTACAATGTGCATCTGACGCAAAAATAAAATTTATAAAAAATAAACCGCAACATTGTGTTCAAGCGGATTAACGGAAAATTTTGAAGTCAAATATAATATTAAAAAAAATCTAGCACTTTTATTTGGTCAAAGATACCCTCAATTTTTCTGAGGTGTATGTAGAACTACAATGTGCATCTGACGCAAAAATAAAATTTTTAAAAAATAAACCGCAACATTGTGTTCAAGCGGATTAACGGAAAATTTTGATGTCAAATATAATATTAAAAAAATCTAGCACTTTTATTTGGTCAAAGATACCCTCAATTTTTCTGAGGTATATGAAGCACTACAATGTGCATCTGACGCAAAAATAAAATTTATAAAAAATAAACCGCAACATTGTGTTCAAGCGGATTAACGGAAAATTTTGATGTCAAATATAATATTAAAAAAAATCTAGCACTTTTATTTGGTCAAAGATACCCTCAATTTTTCTAAGATGTATGTAGCACTACAATGTGCAACTGAAGCAAAAATAAAATTCAAATAAAATAAACCGCAACATTGTTTTCAAGCCGATTAACGGAAAATTTTGAAGCCAAATATAATATTAAAAAAAAATCTAGCACTTTTATTTGATCAAAGATACCCTCAATTTTTCTGAGGTGTATGTAGGACTACAATGTGCATCTGACGCAAAAATAAAATTTATAAAAAATAAACCGCAACATTGTGTTCAAGCGGATCAACGGAAAATTTTGAAGTCAAATATAATATTAAAAAAAAATCTAGCACTTTTATTTGATCAAAGATACCCTCAATTTTTCTGAGGTGTATGTAGCACTACAATGTGCATCTGACGCAAAAATAAAATTTATAAAAAATAAACCGCAACATTGTGTTCAAGCGGATTAACGGAAAATTTTGATGTCAAATATAATATTAAAAAAAAATCTAGCACTTTTATTTGATCAAAGATACCCTCAATTTTTCTGCAGTATATATAGCACTACAATGTGCATCTGACGCAAAAATAAAATTTATAAAAAATAAACCGCAACATTGTGTTCAAGCGGATTAACGGAAAATTTTGATGTCAAATATAATATTAAAAAAATCTAGCACTTTTATTTGGTCAAAGATACCCTCAATTTTTCTGAGGTATATGAAGCACTACAATGTGCATCTGACGCAAAAATAAAATTTATAAAAAATAAACCGCAACATTGTGTTCAAGCGGATTAACGGAAAATTTTGATGTCAAATATAATATTAAAAAAAATCTAGCACTTTTATTTGGTCAAAGATACCCTCAATTTTTCTGAGGTGTATGTAGCACTACAATGTGCAACTGAAGCAAAAATAAAATTCAAATAAAATAAACCGCAACATTGTTTTCAAGCCGATTAACGGAAAATTTTGAAGTCAAATATAATATTAAAAAAAAATTTTTTTTTAATATTACATTATTCTACAAAATATGCGGTTAATCGGCTTGAACACAATGTTGCGGTTTATTTTTTATAAGTTTTATTTATGCGTCAGATGCACATTGTAGTGCTACATACACTCCAGAAAAATTGAGGGTATCTTTGACCAAATAAAAGTGCTAGATTTTTTTTTAATATTATATTTAACATCAAAATTTTCCGTTAATCCGCTTGAACACAATGTTGCGGTTTATTTTTTATAAATTTTATTTTTGCGTCAGATGTACATTGTAGTGCTACATATACCTCAGAAAAATTGAGGGTATCTTTGACCAAATAAAAGTGCAAGATTTTTTTTAATATTATATTTGACTTCAAAATTTTCCGTTAATCGGCTTGATAACAATGTTGCGGTTTATTTTATTTGAATTTTATTTTTGCGTCAGATGCACATTGTAGTGCTACATACACCTCAGAAAAATTGAGGGTATCTTTGACCAAATAAAAGTGCTAGATTTTTTATTAATATTATATTTGACATCAAAATTTTCCGTTGATCCGCTTGAACACAATGTTGCTGTTTATTTTTTATAAATTTTATTTTTGCGTCAGATGCACATTGTAGTGATACATACACCTCGGAAAAATTGAGGGTATCTTTGATCAAATAAAAGTGCTAGATTTTTTTTAATATTATATTTGACATCAAAATTTTCCGTTAATCCGCTTGAACACAATGTTCCGGTTTATTTTTTATAAATTTTATTTTTGCGTCAGATGCACATTGTAGTGCTACATATACCTCAGAAAAATAGAGGGTATCTTTGACCAAATAAAAGTGCAAGATTTTTTTTAATATTATATATGACTTCAAAATTTTCCGTTAATCGGCTTGAAAACAATGTTGCGGTTTATTTTATTTGAATTTTATTTTTGCTTCAGATGCACATTGTAGTGCTACATACACCTCACAAAAATTGAGGGTATCTTTGACCAAATAAAAGTGCTAGATTTTTTTTTAATATTATATTTGACATCAAAATTTTCCGTTAATCCGCTTTAACACAATGTTGCGGTTTATTTTTTATGATTTTTATTTTTGCGTCAGATGCACATTGTAGTGCTTCATACACTTCAGAAAAATTGAGGGTATCTTTGACCAAATAAAAGTGCTACATTTTTTTTTAATATTATATTTGACTTCAAAATTTTCCGTTAATCCGCTTGAACACAATGTTGCGGTTTATTTTTTATAAATTTTATTTTTGCCTCAGATGCACATTGTAGTGATACATACACCTCGGAAAAATTGAGGGTATCTTTGATCAAATAAAAGTGCTAGATTTTTTTTAATATTATATTTGACATCAAAATTTTCCGTTAATCCGCTTGAACACAATGTTGCGGTTTATTTTTTATAAATTTTATTTTTGCGTCAGATGCACATTGTAGTGCTACATACACGTCAGAAAAATTGAGGGTATCTTTGGCCAAATAAAAGTGCAGGATTTTTTTTTTAATATTACATTATTCTACAAAATATGCGGTTAATCGGCTTGAACACAATGTTGCGGTTTATTTTTTATAAGTTTTATTTATGCGTCAGATGCACATTGTAGTGCTACATACACTCCAGAAAAATTGAGGGTATCTTTGACCAAATAAAAGTGCTAGATTTTTTTTTAATATTATATTTAACATCAAAATTTTCCGTTAATCCGCTTGAACACAATGTTGCGGTTTATTTTTTATAAATTTTATTTTTGCGTCAGATGCAAATTGTAGTGCTACATATACCTCAGAAAAATTGAGGGTATCTTTGACCAAATAAAAGTGCAAGATTTTTTTTAATATTATATTTGACTTCAAAATTTTCCGTTAATCCGCTTGAAAACAATGTTGCGGTTTATTTTATTTGAATTTTATTTTTGCGTCAGATGCACATTGTAGTGCTACATACACCATAGAAAAATTGAGGGTATCTTTGACCAAATAAAAGTGCTAGATTTTTTATTAATATTATATTTGACATCAAAATTTTCCGTTGATCCGCTTGAACACAATGTTGCGGTTTATTTTTTATAAATTTTTTTTTTGTGTCAGAGGCACATTGTAGTGCTACATACAACTCAGAAAAATTGAGGGTATCTTTGACCAAATAAAAGTGCAAGATTTTTTTTAATATTATATTTGACTTCAAAATTTTCCGTTAATCGGCTTGATAACAATGTTGCGGTTTATTTTATTTGAATTTTATTTTTGCGTCAGATGCACATTGTAGTGCTACATACACCTCAGAAAAATTGAGGGTATCTTTGACCAAATAAAAGTGCTAGATTTTTTTTTAATATTATATTTGACATCAAAATTTTCCGTTAATCCGCTTGAACACAATGTTGCAGTTTATTTTTTATAAATTTTATTTTTGCGTCAGATGCAAATTGTAGTGCTACATATACCTCAGAAAAATTGAGGGTATCTTTGACCAAATAAAAGTGCAAGATTTTTTTTAATATTATATTTGACTTCAAAATTTTCCGTTAATCCGCTTGAACACAATGTTGCGGTTTATTTTTTATAAATTTTATTTTTGCCTCAGATGCACATTGTAGTGATACATACACCTCGGAAAAATTGAGGGTATCTTTGATCAAATAAAAGTGCTAGATTTTTTTTAATATTATATTTGACATCAAAATTTTCCGTTAATCCGCTTGAACACAATGTTGCGGTTTATTTTTTTTAATTTTATTTTTGCGTCAGATGCACATTGTAGTGCTACATACACGTCAGAAAAATTGAGGGTATCTTTGGCCAAATAAAAGTGCAGGATTTTTTTTTTAATATTACATTATTCTACAAAATATGCGGTTAATCGGCTTGAACACAATGTTGCGGTTTATTTTTTATAAGTTTTATTTATGCGTCAGATGCACATTGTAGTGCTACATACACTCCAGAAAAATTGAGGGTATCTTTGACCAAATAAAAGTGCTAGATTTTTTTTTAATATTATATTTAACATCAAAATTTTCCGTTAATCCGCTTGAACACAATGTTGCGGTTTATTTTTTATAAATTTTATTTTTGCGTCAGATGTACATTGTAGTGCTTCATATACCTCAGAAAAATTGAGGGTATCTTTGACCAAATAAAAGTGCAAGATTTTTTTTAATATTATATTTGACTTCAAAATTTTCCGTTAATCGGCTTGATAACAATGTTGCGGTTTATTTTATTTGAATTTTATTTTTGCGTCAGATGCACATTGTAGTGCTACATACACCTCAGAAAAATTGAGGGTATCTTTGACCAAATAAAAGTGCTAGATTTTTTATTAATATTATATTTGACATCAAAATTTTCCGTTGATCCGCTTGAACACAATGTTGCTGTTTATTTTTTATAAATTTTATTTTTGCGTCAGATGCACATTGTAGTGATACATACACCTCGGAAAAATTGAGGGTATCTTTGATCAAATAAAAGTGCTAGATTTTTTTTAATATTATATTTGACATCAAAATTTTCCGTTAATCCGCTTGAACACAATGTTGCGGTTTATTTTTTATAAATTTTATTTTTGCGTCAGATGCACATTGTAGTGCTACATATACCTCAGAAAAATAGAGGGTATCTTTGACCAAATAAAAGTGCAAGATTTTTTTTAATATTATATATGACTTCAAAATTTTCCGTTAATCGGCTTGAAAACAATGTTGCGGTTTATTTTATTTGAATTTTATTTTTGCTTCAGATGCACATTGTAGTGCTACATACACCTCACAAAAATTGAGGGTATCTTTGACCAAATAAAAGTGCTAGATTTTTTTTTAATATTATATTTGACATCAAAATTTTCCGTTAATCCGCTTTAACACAATGTTGCGGTTTATTTTTTATGATTTTTATTTTTGCGTCAGATGCACATTGTAGTGCTTCATACACTTCAGAAAAATTGAGGGTATCTTTGACCAAATAAAAGTGCTACATTTTTTTTTAATATTATATTTGACTTCAAAATTTTCCGTTAATCCGCTTGAACACAATGTTGCGGTTTATTTTTTATAAATTTTATTTTTGCCTCAGATGCACATTGTAGTGATACATACACCTCGGAAAAATTGAGGGTATCTTTGATCAAATAAAAGTGCTAGATTTTTTTTAATATTATATTTGACATCAAAATTTTCCGTTAATCCGCTTGAACACAATGTTGCGGTTTATTTTTTATAAATTTTATTTTTGCGTCAGATGCACATTGTAGTGCTACATACACGTCAGAAAAATTGAGGGTATCTTTGGCCAAATAAAAGTGCAGGATTTTTTTTTTAATATTACATTATTCTACAAAATATGCGGTTAATCGGCTTGAACACAATGTTGCGGTTTATTTTTTATAAGTTTTATTTATGCGTCAGATGCACATTGTAGTGCTACATACACTCCAGAAAAATTGAGGGTATCTTTGACCAAATAAAAGTGCTAGATTTTTTTTTAATATTATATTTAACATCAAAATTTTCCGTTAATCCGCTTGAACACAATGTTGCGGTTTATTTTTTATAAATTTTATTTTTGCGTCAGATGCAAATTGTAGTGCTACATATACCTCAGAAAAATTGAGGGTATCTTTGACCAAATAAAAGTGCAAGATTTTTTTTAATATTATATTTGACTTCAAAATTTTCCGTTAATCCGCTTGAAAACAATGTTGCGGTTTATTTTATTTGAATTTTATTTTTGCGTCAGATGCACATTGTAGTGCTACATACACCATAGAAAAATTGAGGGTATCTTTGACCAAATAAAAGTGCTAGATTTTTTATTAATATTATATTTGACATCAAAATTTTCCGTTGATCCGCTTGAACACAATGTTGCGGTTTATTTTTTATAAATTTTTTTTTTGTGTCAGAGGCACATTGTAGTGCTACATACAACTCAGAAAAATTGAGGGTATCTTTGACCAAATAAAAGTGCAAGATTTTTTTTAATATTATATTTGACTTCAAAATTTTCCGTTAATCGGCTTGATAACAATGTTGCGGTTTATTTTATTTGAATTTTATTTTTGCGTCAGATGCACATTGTAGTGCTACATACACCTCAGAAAAATTGAGGGTATCTTTGACCAAATAAAAGTGCTAGATTTTTTTTTAATATTATATTTGACATCAAAATTTTCCGTTAATCCGCTTGAACACAATGTTGCAGTTTATTTTTTATAAATTTTATTTTTGCGTCAGATGCAAATTGTAGTGCTACATATACCTCAGAAAAATTGAGGGTATCTTTGACCAAATAAAAGTGCAAGATTTTTTTTAATATTATATTTGACTTCAAAATTTTCCGTTAATCCGCTTGAACACAATGTTGCGGTTTATTTTTTATAAATTTTATTTTTGCCTCAGATGCACATTGTAGTGATACATACACCTCGGAAAAATTGAGGGTATCTTTGATCAAATAAAAGTGCTAGATTTTTTTTAATATTATATTTGACATCAAAATTTTCCGTTAATCCGCTTGAACACAATGTTGCGGTTTATTTTTTTTAATTTTATTTTTGCGTCAGATGCACATTGTAGTGCTACATACACGTCAGAAAAATTGAGGGTATCTTTGGCCAAATAAAAGTGCAGGATTTTTTTTTTAATATTACATTATTCTACAAAATATGCGGTTAATCGGCTTGAACACAATGTTGCGGTTTATTTTTTATAAGTTTTATTTATGCGTCAGATGCACATTGTAGTGCTACATACACTCCAGAAAAATTGAGGGTATCTTTGACCAAATAAAAGTGCTAGATTTTTTTTTAATATTATATTTAACATCAAAATTTTCCGTTAATCCGCTTGAACACAATGTTGCGGTTTATTTTTTATAAATTTTATTTTTGCGTCAGATGTACATTGTAGTGCTTCATATACCTCAGAAAAATTGAGGGTATCTTTGACCAAATAAAAGTGCAAGATTTTTTTTAATATTATATTTGACTTCAAAATTTTCCGTTAATCGGCTTGATAACAATGTTGCGGTTTATTTTATTTGAATTTTATTTTTGCGTCAGATGCACATTGTAGTGCTACATACACCTCAGAAAAATTGAGGGTATCTTTGACCAAATAAAAGTGCTAGATTTTTTATTAATATTATATTTGACATCAAAATTTTCCGTTGATCCGCTTGAACACAATGTTGCTGTTTATTTTTTATAAATTTTATTTTTGCGTCAGATGCACATTGTAGTGATACATACACCTCGGAAAAATTGAGGGTATCTTTGATCAAATAAAAGTGCTAGATTTTTTTTAATATTATATTTGACATCAAAATTTTCCGTTAATCCGCTTGAACACAATGTTGCGGTTTATTTTTTATAAATTTTATTTTTGCGTCAGATGCACATTGTAGTGCTACATATACCTCAGAAAAATAGAGGGTATCTTTGACCAAATAAAAGTGCAAGATTTTTTTTAATATTATATATGACTTCAAAATTTTCCGTTAATCGGCTTGAAAACAATGTTGCGGTTTATTTTATTTGAATTTTATTTTTGCTTCAGATGCACATTGTAGTGCTACATACACCTCACAAAAATTGAGGGTATCTTTGACCAAATAAAAGTGCTAGATTTTTTTTTAATATTATATTTGACATCAAAATTTTCCGTTAATCCGCTTTAACACAATGTTGCGGTTTATTTTTTATGATTTTTATTTTTGCGTCAGATGCACATTGTAGTGCTTCATACACTTCAGAAAAATTGAGGGTATCTTTGACCAAATAAAAGTGCTACATTTTTTTTTAATATTATATTTGACTTCAAAATTTTCCGTTAATCCGCTTGAACACAATGTTGCGGTTTATTTTTTATAAATTTTATTTTTGCCTCAGATGCACATTGTAGTGATACATACACCTCGGAAAAATTGAGGGTATCTTTGATCAAATAAAAGTGCTAGATTTTTTTTAATATTATATTTGACATCAAAATTTTCCGTTAATCCGCTTGAACACAATGTTGCGGTTTATTTTTTATAAATTTTATTTTTGCGTCAGATGCACATTGTAGTGCTACATACACGTCAGAAAAATTGAGGGTATCTTTGGCCAAATAAAAGTGCAGGATTTTTTTTTTAATATTACATTATTCTACAAAATATGCGGTTAATCGGCTTGAACACAATGTTGCGGTTTATTTTTTATAAGTTTTATTTATGCGTCAGATGCACATTGTAGTGCTACATACACTCCAGAAAAATTGAGGGTATCTTTGACCAAATAAAAGTGCTAGATTTTTTTTTAATATTATATTTAACATCAAAATTTTCCGTTAATCCGCTTGAACACAATGTTGCGGTTTATTTTTTATAAATTTTATTTTTGCGTCAGATGCAAATTGTAGTGCTACATATACCTCAGAAAAATTGAGGGTATCTTTGACCAAATAAAAGTGCAAGATTTTTTTTAATATTATATTTGACTTCAAAATTTTCCGTTAATCCGCTTGAAAACAATGTTGCGGTTTATTTTATTTGAATTTTATTTTTGCGTCAGATGCACATTGTAGTGCTACATACACCATAGAAAAATTGAGGGTATCTTTGACCAAATAAAAGTGCTAGATTTTTTATTAATATTATATTTGACATCAAAATTTTCCGTTGATCCGCTTGAACACAATGTTGCGGTTTATTTTTTATAAATTTTTTTTTTGTGTCAGAGGCACATTGTAGTGCTACATACAACTCAGAAAAATTGAGGGTATCTTTGACCAAATAAAAGTGCAAGATTTTTTTTAATATTATATTTGACTTCAAAATTTTCCGTTAATCGGCTTGATAACAATGTTGCGGTTTATTTTATTTGAATTTTATTTTTGCGTCAGATGCACATTGTAGTGCTACATACACCTCAGAAAAATTGAGGGTATCTTTGACCAAATAAAAGTGCTAGATTTTTTTTTAATATTATATTTGACATCAAAATTTTCCGTTAATCCGCTTGAACACAATGTTGCAGTTTATTTTTTATAAATTTTATTTTTGCGTCAGATGCAAATTGTAGTGCTACATATACCTCAGAAAAATTGAGGGTATCTTTGACCAAATAAAAGTGCAAGATTTTTTTTAATATTATATTTGACTTCAAAATTTTCCGTTAATCCGCTTGAACACAATGTTGCGGTTTATTTTTTATAAATTTTATTTTTGCCTCAGATGCACATTGTAGTGATACATACACCTCGGAAAAATTGAGGGTATCTTTGATCAAATAAAAGTGCTAGATTTTTTTTAATATTATATTTGACATCAAAATTTTCCGTTAATCCGCTTGAACACAATGTTGCGGTTTATTTTTTTTAATTTTATTTTTGCGTCAGATGCACATTGTAGTGCTACATACACGTCAGAAAAATTGAGGGTATCTTTGGCCAAATAAAAGTGCAGGATTTTTTTTTTAATATTACATTATTCTACAAAATATGCGGTTAATCGGCTTGAACACAATGTTGCGGTTTATTTTTTATAAGTTTTATTTATGCGTCAGATGCACATTGTAGTGCTACATACACTCCAGAAAAATTGAGGGTATCTTTGACCAAATAAAAGTGCTAGATTTTTTTTTAATATTATATTTAACATCAAAATTTTCCGTTAATCCGCTTGAACACAATGTTGCGGTTTATTTTTTATAAATTTTATTTTTGCGTCAGATGCAAATTGTAGTGCTACATATACCTCAGAAAAATTGAGGGTATCTTTGACCAAATAAAAGTGCAAGATTTTTTTTAATATTATATTTGACTTCAAAATTTTCCGTTAATCCGCTTGAAAACAATGTTGCGGTTTATTTTATTTGAATTTTATTTTTGCGTCAGATGCACATTGTAGTGCTACATACACCATAGAAAAATTGAGGGTATCTTTGACCAAATAAAAGTGCTAGATTTTTTATTAATATTATATTTGACATCAAAATTTTCCGTTGATCCGCTTGAACACAATGTTGCAGTTTATTTTTTATAAATTTTATTTTTGCGTCAGATGCAAATTGTAGTGCTACATATACCTCAGAAAAATTGAGGGTATCTTTGACCAAATAAAAGTGCAAGATTTTTTTTAATATTATATTTGACTTCAAAATTTTCCGTTAATCCGCTTGAACACAATGTTGCGGTTTATTTTTTATAAATTTTATTTTTGCTTCAGATGCACATTGTAGTGTTACATACACCTCGGAAAAATTGAGGGTATCTTTGATCAAATATAAGTGCTAGATTTTTTTTTAATATTATATTTGACTTCAAAATTTTCCGTTAATCGGCTGGAAAACAATGTTGCGGTTTATTTTATTTGAATTTTATTTTTGCTTCAGATGCACATTGTAGTGCTACATACACCTCACAAAAATTGAGGGTATCTTTGACCAAATAAAAGTGTTAGATTTTTTTTTAATATTATATTTGACATCAAAATTTTCCGTTAATTCGCTTGAACACAATGTTGCGGTTTATTTTTTATAAATTTTATTTTTGTGTCAGAGGCACATTGTAGTGCTACATACAACTCAGAAAAATTGAGGGTATCTTTGATCAAATAAAAGTGCTAGATTTTTTTTTAATATTATATTTGACTTCAAAATTTTCCGATAATTCGCTTGAAAACAATGTTGCGGTTTATTTTATTTGAATTTTATTTTTGCGTCAGATGCACATTGTAGTGCTACATACATTTCAGAAAAATTGAGGGTATCTTTGACCAAATAAAAGTGCTAGATTTTTTTTTAATATTATATTTGACATCAAAATTGTCCGTTAATCGGCTTGAAAACAATGTTGCGGTTTATTTTATTTGAATTTTATTTTTGCTTCAGATGCACATTGTAGTGCTACATACACCTCAGAAAAATTGAGGGTATCTTTGACCAAATAAAAGTGCAAGTTTTTTTTTAATATTATATTTGACTTCAAAATTTTCCGTTAATCGGCTTGAAAACAATGTTGCGGTTTATTTTATTTGAATTTTATTTTTGCGTCAGATGCACATTGTAGTGCTACATACACCATAGAAAAATTGAGGGTATCTTTGACCAAATAAAAGTGCTAGATTTTTTATTAATATTATATTTGACATCAAAATTTTCCGTTAATCGGCTTGAAAACAATGTTGCGGTTTATTTTATTTGAATTTTATTTTTGCTTCAGATGCACATTGTAGTGCTACATACACCTCAGATAAATTGAGGGTATCTTTGACCAAATAAAAGTGCTAGATTTTTTTTTAATATTATATTTGACTTCAAAATTTTCCGTTAATCGGCTTGAAAACAATGTTGCGGTTTATTTTATTTGAAATTTATTTTTGCTTCAGTTGCACATTGTAGTGCTACATACACCTCAGAAAAATTGAGGGTATCTTTGACCAAATAAAAGTGCTAGATTTTTTTTAATATTATATTTGACATCAAAATTTTCCGTTAATCCGCTTGAACACAATGTTGCGGTTTATTTTTTATAAATTTTATTTTTGCGTCAGATGCACATTGTAGTGCTTCATATACCTCAGAAAAATTGAGGGTATCTTTGACCAAATAAAAGTGCAAGTTTTTTTTTAATATTATATTTGACTTCAAAATTTTCCGTTAATCGGCTTGAAAACAATGTTGCGGTTTATTTTATTTGAATTTTATTTTTGCGTCAGATGCACATTGTAGTGCTACATACACCATAGAAAAATTGAGGGTATCTTTGACCAAATAAAAGTGCTAGATTTTTTATTAATATTATATTTGACATCAAAATTTTCCGTTGATCCGCTTGAACACAATGTTGCGGTTTATTTTTTATAAATTTTATTTTTGCGTCAGAGGCACATTGTAGTGCTACATACAACTCAGAAAAATTGAGGGTATCTTTGATCAAATAAAAGTGCTAGATTTTTTTTTAATATTATATTTGACTTCAAAATTTTCCGATAATCGGCTTGAAAACAATGTTGCGGTTTATTTTATTTGAATTTTATTTTTGCTTTAGATGCACATTGTAGTGCTTCATACACCTCAGAAAAATTGAGGGTATCTTTGACCAAATAAAAGTGCTAGATTTTTTTTTAATATTATATTTGACATCAAAATTTTCCGTTAATCCGCTTGAACACAATGTTGCGGTTAATTTTTTATAAATTTTATTTTTGCTTCAGATGCACATTGTAGTGCTACATACACCTCAGAAAAATTGAGGGTATCTTTGACCAAATAAAAGTGCTAGATTTTTTTTTAATATTATATTTGACATCAAAATTTTCCGTTAATCGGCTTGAAAACAATGTTGCGGTTTATTTTATTTGAATTTTATTTTTGCTTCAGATGCACATTGTAGTGCTACATACACCTCAGAAAAATTGAGGGTATCTTTGACCAAATAAAAGTGCTAGATTTTTTTTAATATTATATTTGACTTCAAAATTTTCCGTTCCGAGGGTATCTTTGGCCAAATAAAATATCGAGGTTTACTTTATTTATATTCAGTAAGTACGTAAAATATAAAAATATACTTGAGTGGGCATACACGCATGTGTAATGTTTTATTTAATTAGGTTATGCGTATCCGCTAACCTGCCGCTGTTTACCCTACATGGTGAGGTATATCGAGGTTTACTTTATTTATTTTCAGTAAGTACGTAAATTATTAAAAAATGTGTGTGGGCATACCCGCATGTGTAATGCTTTATTTTATTAGTTTATGCGTATCCGCAAACCTGTCGATGGTTACCCTACATGGTGGGGTATAACGAGGTTTACTTTATTTATATCCAGTTAGTACGTAAATTATTAAAAAATCTGCATAGTGGGCATACACGCATGTGTAGTGCTTAATTTTATTAGGTTATGCGTTTCCGCAAACCTGTCGCTGATTACCCTTCATGATGGTGTATTTATATTCAGTTAGTACGTAAATTATAAAAAATGTGCTTTATTTTATTAGGTTATGCGTTTCCGCAAACCTGTCGCTGGTTACCCCACATGGTGGTGTATTTATATCCAGTAAGTACTTAAATTATAATAAAATGTGCGTGGGCATACACGAATGTGTAGTGCTTTATTTTATTAGGTTATGCGTTTCCTCAAACCTGTCGCTGGTTACCCCACATGGTGGTGTATATGTATTAAGTAAGTACTTAAATTATAATAAAATGTGCGTGGGCATACACGAATGTGTAGTGCTTTATTTTATTAGGTTATCCGCAAATCTGTCGCTGGTTACCCTACATGGTGGTGTATTTATATTCACTAAGTACGTATATTATAAAAAAAATGTGCGTGGGCATACATGCATGTGTAGTGCATAATTTTCTTAGGTTATGCGTTTTCGCAAACCTGTCGCTGGTTACCCTACATGGTGGTGTATTTATATTCACTAAGTACGTTTATTATAAAAAAATGTGCGTGGGCATACACGCATGTGTAGTCCTTTATTTTATTAGGTTATACGTTTCCGCAAACCTGTCGCTGGTTCCCATATATGGTGGTGAATTTATATTCAGTTAGTATGTAAATTATAAAAAAATGTGCGTGGGCATACACGCCTGTGTAGTGCTTAATTTAATTAGGTTATGCGTTTCCGCAAACCTGGCGCTGATTACCCTTCATGGTGGTGTATTTATATTCAGTTAGTACGTAAATTATAAAAAATGTGCGTGGGCATACACGCATTTGTAGTGCTTTATTTTATTAGGTTACGCGTTTCCTCAAACCTGTCGCTGGTTACCCCACATGGTGGTGTATATTTATTCAGTAAGTACTTAAATTATAATAAAATGTGCGTGGGCATACACGAATGTGTAGTGCTTTATTTTATTAGGTTATCCGCAAATCTGTCGCTGGTTACCCTACATGGTGGTGTATTTATATTCACTAAGTACGTAAATTATAAAAAAAATGTGCGTGGGCATACATGCATGTGTAGTGCATAATTTTCTTAGGTTATGCGTTTTCGCAAACCTGTCGCTGGTTACCCTACATGGTGGTGTATTTATATTCACTAAGTACGTTAATTATAAATAAAATGTGCGTGGGCATACACGCATGTGTAGTCCTTTATTTTATTAGGTTATGCGTTTCCGCAAACCTGTCGCTGATACCCTACATGGTGGTGTATTTATATTTAGTAAGTACGTAGATTATAAAAAAATGTGTGTGGGTATACACGCATGTGTAGTGCTTAATTTTATTAGGTTATGCGTTTCCGCAAACCTGGCGCTGATTACCCTTCATGGTGGTGTATTTATATTCAGTTAGTACGTAAATTATAAAAAATGTGCGTGGGCATACACGCATTTGTAGTGCTTTATTTTATTAGGTTACGCGTTTCCTCAAACCTGTCGCTGGTTACCCCACATGGTGGTGTATATTTATTCAGTAAGTACTTAAATTATAATAAAATGTGCGTGGGCATACACGAATGTGTAGTGCTTTATTTTATTAGGTTATCCGCAAATCTGTCGCTGGTTACCCTACATGGTGGTGTATTTATATTCACTAAGTACGTAAATTATAAAAAAAATGTGCGTGGGCATACATGCATGTGTAGTGCATAATTTTCTTAGGTTATGCGTTTTCGCAAACCTGTCGCTGGTTACCCTACATGGTGGTGTATTTATATTCACTAAGTACGTTAATTATAAATAAAATGTGCGTGGGCATACACGCATGTGTAGTCCTTTATTTTATTAGGTTATGCGTTTCCGCAAACCTGTCGCTGATACCCTACATGGTGGTGTATTTATATTTAGTAAGTACGTAGATTATAAAAAAATGTGTGTGGGTATACACGCATGTGTAGTGCTTAATTTTATTAGGTTATGCGTTTCCGCAAACCTGGCGCTGATTACCCTTCATGGTGGTGTATTTATATTCAGTTAGTACGTAAATTATAAAAAATGTGCGTGGGCATACACGCATTTGTAGTGCTTTATTTTATTAGGTTACGCGTTTCCTCAAACCTGTCGCTGGTTACCCCACATGGTGGTGTATATTTATTCAGTAAGTACTTAAATTATAATAAAATGTGCGTGGGCATACACGAATGTGTAGTGCTTTATTTTATTAGGTTATCCGCAAATCTGTCGCTGGTTACCCTACATGGTGGTGTATTTATATTCACTAAGTACGTAAATTATAAAAAAAATGTGCGTGGGCATACATGCATGTGTAGTGCATAATTTTCTTAGGTTATGCGTTTTCGCAAACCTGTCGCTGGTTACCCTACATGGTGGTGTATTTATATTCACTAAGTACGTTAATTATAAATAAAATGTGCGTGGGCATACACGCATGTGTAGTCCTTTATTTTATTAGGTTATGCGTTTCCGCAAACCTGTCGCTGATACCCTACATGGTGGTGTATTTATATTTAGTAAGTACGTAGATTATAAAAAAATGTGTGTGGGTATACACGCATGTGTAATGCTTTATATTATTAGGTTATGCGTTTCCGCAAACCTGTCGCTGGTTACCCTATATGGTGGGGTATTACGACGTTTACTTTATTTATATTCAGATTATTTTCAATTTTTTTCCGTGTATTTTATCGTTCATTAATGCATAAATAAGTAAATAATTAAAAAAAACTAGTTAATGCATAAATAAATAAATAAACAAGCAATTAAAACTACAAATAAAATATATATAATAAATAAATAAATAAATAAAAAATATTTTTTCCTTGGGTTATCACTATTGTATCCTTACCATTGATCCGTTAGTTCATTCCGTTAGAACGTTCGAAACTTCAGCCACATAAATTATTTATTAAGGTTAACTTTGTTTCGATGATATACCTATTATTTTATCTGTTCTATAAATTTCTCCTTCCTTTCCGCGTTATTAGGATGTTTTCGTTTTTTTTTTAATATAGGGACCATACACTACTATGTATCGGCCTTGCATGGCTCATTGGGTTGGGTATCTGACTCCCGAGCTAAAGGTCCCGGGTACGATTCCCGGTGGATACACAGTTTTTAAATTGTCTTTTCAGTCTGGATCTGTGAGACGATAAATATCGTAAGTCTCCAGAATGTGGCAACTTATTATTGGGTGCGTGTTTAATTAATATTTAACATAGTACCTGTTAGTTACCCGAGAAGCAATATTAAACAAACTACTGAAACAAATTTATTTGAATCTTTAAATTGCTTTCGTCGGCCGGAGGAGATTGCCATACGGCAATAAACCCAACATAGTTTAATTTTTTGTAAATAGATTTTAAAAATAAATAAAATTTGATCAATCTGCATTAAGATCATCATTAATATTGATCTACACGAAAGTATTGGATTATACCAAACAATATACATAGTTAATGGAGACAAATCCTAAATATGATATGGTTGTCTACTTAATTTAGTATAGAAAGAGCAAACTGAATTATGCGTTGTCAAACAGAAAATACAGTTATAAAAGTAAACACATGATTGGATTATCAAATGTAAAACGTATAGCTCGTAAAGAAGGTGAATGGGCAAGAAATAATATTCAATGTCACGTTTCTCCCTAACCAACTCAATAAAGAAGATGAACATATTACTTATGTACATAATTCTGATAAAAAGGTTTATGTTTAGTGTACAGCCATACAAATACAGACAATTTCATCCTAATGTTTGGAACATTACATTAGGTAATATCTAGAAAACTTGATATCATTTATGATAATTTATAACAAACAATATAGTTAAGTTAAGACACACTGATTTATATCTAAGTATATATTTATTTGCTAAAACAGTGCCACCTGTCAAAGGTTTCATCAACTGTTTAGAGATGCTGTCACCAGCTAAAATAATCGTACTGTTTTAAATATAAGACAAATGCATACGTAGAAAAGAAACAGTGTGTTTTAATTGAAAAAAAAATACAATGAACAATGCCTGTGTCCATACAAAATAATATTTAGTTAATTTCTATAAGTATTTCTTCTTTCATCTTACCTTCCCAGAAATGTAGTTTGATCGAACTATTGAGATTATTTCGGTCCGCATCATCAGCCCTAACGTAATTCATCATCAATTCATTTATAATATATACTTGTACTATATAGTTCCTATGCTAATGACGATAAGGTTTGCATACCTACATTCTCGAAACTCAATTATTTCCATTCGTGTTTACATACGTTCCGAGGAAATTATCGCGATAACAGTACATAGGCGAAATATCATTTATATTACAACGATTATAATCGTTAGGACTGAGTACGTATATTGTAGGTAATGTTGTGAGACACGCAACATTATTCAGGCTTTAGTATTATATCACTGCCATTGAATAATAAACATAAGATATAAGTAACATTAGATATAAAAACACTTGAAACAAGGATTTTTTTTTATAAAAATGACCACAATACAAAAGTTAGTGATTAGGTAATTACACGTCTGAGCTTTAAACTGCACCGAGAATAAAATGAACCGATGTGAAACAGTGTGTTAATTTACAATTTATAGAGTAATCTGGACCCTATCATCAATTATATAAAGAAAGATCTAACAAAAGACCTTTCAGTAATCAAGGAAAAAGAATCTCAGTTTGACGAGATCAAGGAGTCCCTTCAGTTTCTATCAGCTGAGTACGATAGGATGAATAAAATGATGGAAACTCAATCAAATGAGATGAATCTAGTAAAGGCAGAGAACGAAGCCCTCCTTGAGAGAACTCGTATATTAGAGCACAGAGTGAATCTGATGGAGCAACGGCAAAGACGAAACAATATCGAAATCCAACAGATCCCTGAAAACAAGGCTGAGAATCTGATAGACACTGTCAAACAAATCGGACAAGTGGTTGGTTTTGCTGTAAAGACAGAAGAAGTGTTAGCTTGCCATAGAGTTCAACACATGCAGAAGGAATCCAGTAGGCCGAGAAATGTAGTGGTTGAGTTACCCAATCCTCGGATTCGGGATCAATTTCTGCTCTCTGTAAAAGCTTTCAACAGGAACAACGAGTCCAACAAACTTAACCAGTCACATCTGGGACACAAAAGTAAAGATCCTATATTTATTGGCGAGCACTTATTTCCATTATTCAAATCGTTGCATGCTAAAACTAGACTGATAGCTAAGGAAAAGGACATAAAATTTGTATGGATCAACAACGGCAAAATTCTTACAAGAAAAAATGAAAAGTGCCCAATAATTGAAATCAGAGACCTGAATTCTCTTAATAGATTAAAATTTCATACTTATCTCTTCATAAAATAAAACACAATAGTATACACTCAGTTAACACGCAATGGCTTTATCATTTCATTGCGACCATTCGTACCCAAAAAACATCAATCACTCACTTATTATAAAAAACAATAATTGTTTTTTAAAACATTCTCACTCGGTGTCACAAAACCACTTCAGAATTCAAGCGTTTAGTGCAAGATATACGTCAACCAACAAAAATGAATACGAAAATAGATAAAATCCTAACAATATATTATCAAAATTGTTATGGTCTTAGAACCAAACTCAATGATACATACCTGAACATATTAAATAATAACTATGATATTTTTGTTTTCACCGAAACAGGATTGTGTCCAAATATTTATAACTCAGAATTGTTTGATAATAGGTACGTTGTACACCGCAGAGACAGGGATAGTCATACTAGTAATAAAAAAGGATCTGGCGGCGTCCTCGTAGCAATACATAAAAATTACACAGCAGTCCGAATGTATGAATGGGAAAGCAAATCCATTGAAGACATATTTATAACACTGAATACCTCTCCAGACAAGAACAACGGAGACAAAAAACTCATTATACTGGCAACATACATTCCCCCAAATACACCGTTACCCACTTATGAATTACAATTTAATACACTATGTAATCTATACACACAACACACTAATATGAATATGCTCATACTTGGAGACTATAATATTCCTAGCATAGATTGGACACATGACTCACCGCCAAATAACACCAATAATATCAGAAATCCCATAGCTGGAGCTCTTTTAATGCAATGTCTCTCATGAATCTTACTCATACATACATACATACATACCATCACGCCATGTCCCTTACGGGGTAGGCAGAGAGAACCGAACGCCATATCTTTCTATCCTGGCACACATTCATCGCCTCGTCAACATTCATGCATCGAAAATGCCTAACACAAATCAGAAAACACTAGATCTAGTCATGTCTCACGACCGTTGCTCAGTTACTCGATCCATCGATCCAATCACCTACGAAGATCGACATCATCCAGCACTGAACATCATCCTATCCACACAAGCTTTAACTTCATTGCCTACTCAAGACCCGAAAAAACTCGACTACAGAAATGGAAATTATGAAGCGATCAATGAACACATACTAAATACAAACTGGGAAGACACTTTTAGAGATATAAATGCCTCTACTGCCGTTGATAACTTCTACAATATTATTTACACAATCATTCGACGAATATGTACCCCTCAAGAAAACACGTAGCTCTAAATATCCCATTTGGTTCTCTCCCGCTCTAATTCACATGTCAAAAGAAAAATGTAAGTACTGGAAGAAATGGAAAATTTGCGGCAATGAAACAGACTACAACTCCTATTCTTTACTTCGAAAACGCTTCAAGAAATTACTAAAAGATCATCACCGAACATACATAACGAACATTGAGGGTAACTTAACTAATGATCTTAAAAGTTTCTGGGCCTATACCAAATCCCTAAAAACCACATCAGGCTATCCATCTATGATGAAATACAAAGACAAAACCTCCAGCCAGCCAGATGAAATAGCAAACATGTTCTCAGATTATTTTGAATCGGTATTAGAACCCGATTTACCATCCGATCAAAGAAACATCATTATAGATGATAATAATAATTCTGTCAATCTGTCATTTATCAGGTTGAATGTAGGAGAAATTAGGGACATTCTTATTTCCTTAGATGTCAGTAAAGGTCCTGGCCCCGACAGTATTTCCCCATTCTTCCTTCAAAAAACTGCATACTCAATAAGTTACCCTCTAGCATTGATATTTAATCAGTGTCTAGCAGAAGGAGTGTTCCCTTATAAATGGAAAAAAGCATTCATCACCCCAATTCATAAAGGCGGTAACATAAATGACATCGAAAACTATAGGCCTATATCAATACTGTCAGCAATACCTAAGGTTCTTGAAAAAATCGTTCATGGACAAATATTAGCAACCGTGAAAAGAAATATAGTAGAGGAGCAACATGGTTTTATGCCAAATAAATCGACAACTAACTTGCTAGTATATTCAGAACATCTCTTCCAATCACTCGATAGCAAAATTCAAACTGACGCAATCTATACGGACTTCAAGAAGGCCTTCGACAAAGTGGATCACAGTATATTACTGAATAAATTATCACAAAATAGAATTAAAGGCAGCTTACTCAGGTGGATAAAATCGTACATTACAAATAGGCATCAGGTAGTTGTTCTCAACGGCCATTCCTCCAACAAGGTAAAAATAAAATCTGGAGTACCACAAGGTTCAATCCTTGGTCCACTACTCTTCACAATACTGATCAACGATATCAATTCATCTTTCCTAAACAGTAGTTTTTTTTAATATTTGCCGACGATTTAAAAGTTTTCTCAAAAATTAAACATCTTCAAGATTGTGCAGCTCTCCAGAATGATCTAAATAGATTAAATGATTACTGTAAGCGAAATAAACTATACCTGAATTTAACTAAATGCAAGACTATTACATTTACAAAAAACAAAAACATTATCGAACATAATTACTACATCGACACTCATCCACTTGACAAAGTCAACAATATTCGGGATCTAGGAATTGTATTTGATAGCAAACTGCATTTTGACATCCATATTGAAAACATAATCAACAAAGCATACAAAATGATGGGATTTGTGCTTAGATTAACTAAACAATTCAAGAAAACCAGCTCATATTTGATGTTATACAATACGTTAGTCCGCTCACAACTCGAATATTGCTCTCAAGTATGGAATCCACATTACAACAAATACGCAGACAAAATTGAATCAATCCAGAAAAAATACCTCAAGATTATGCAGTACAGAACACAGAATCCCCGACTACCATACACTGACCTACTTAATAATTACAATCTATGCACACTAAAAGAGAGACGTACCCTAATTGACATGACAACACTACACAAAATAATCAATAGCACTTTTGACTTTCCAGCAATCGTTAGCGCAATTAACATACATGCACCACTCAGATGCCTACGAAATAATTTACTCTTCCTACCCTCAACTTCAAAAACAAATGCAGGATTTAGGAAACCAACTAACAGAATGTGCAATGAATACAACAAAACCTTCCCAGACACACACACATTTTCTCCAAATCATACGCAGCATTCAAACATGAAATACGACACATTCAAAAATCATCACCACAACACGCTATGACATAAAACACATAGTCAAACAACACTTGTACTTTTGAATTATGGCTTCTTAATTTTTAATTTCAATATTTTAACTATTTTTATGTTTTTATATAATTATTGTTTTTTTTGTACCTAAATGTTTTTGTATAATCAATTTCTTAACTACTTCATTTCATTAATGTTATTTCTTTATTAATTCTTTACTTGTTTTTATTATTTATGGCCTTTTATTTGTTATTGTGTTACTCTGCAAACTACCTATATTGTGAATACTGTAAGGTTGCAGATAAACGTCGACTTAACATATTGGTATTAGTTATACACATTTATATTCTGTAACTGTTTGTATTCCTTAATAAATAAAATAAAAATAAAATGTTTGATTGTAAAACTGTCCATGATATGACAAAAAATGGTAATATATAGTAAATGTTAAATGTTTTGCAAACGCATAATATGATGATCTAACTTGAAACTAAATCTAAACTTAGCTCCACACTATCTTATCCTAACATACATGTTTTGTATAGGGAAACAAAATGTTTTAATATCCTCAAATATATAATTAATATTTTGGAGTACATAATAACAAAATAAAACTATATTTTATTACGTTGTATAAACCATGTTGTTGGATTTAAGGTTTTATAGTTTTTTTTTTTTTTTATTTGAATCCACAATATCCATACAAAAAAAATACAACAATACGACAGTGAAACATAGAACAAAAAAAAATTTGAATAATTGACAATTTAGTATAACATGTTGGCACTGACAAAATGAATACAATCTATCAGTACCAACATCCAGTGGATAAGAACTATTCCACTAAGCAGTGCTTGTGTCGGAATAGCTTTACATTCATTTTGACTGACACAGTCTTTACTTATGTAACCCATTTATGTCTAACATATAATTATAACATATCAAAAAAAATCAAAAATACAAATTATAATATAAGCTATAACTATAGTTAGGTACCTACTTTATTTTTATTTATAACATACATGGATTTTTACGTATACTTACAATATACACATATTATCGCCATCAATGTTGGATCTCATGTGTTACATGTAACTAGTAATTTACATATTTTTGTATTTGTATTGACTAATCATCCATAGGCTCCCACACAAAGCACTCAGGGTCATCAACAGAGTCCATCAAAACATAATAAACAATAAAACATGGGTATCTATAATCAATGCTAATTAAAAAATCTCTTGCATTTCGTCGATCATACGAGTACAATAATGATGCACAGTAAATTAGAGTCTATTACCAAATGGCAATTTCTTCTAACTAACCAGTGTTTCCAACACAAAGTTATATTTCAATTTAATATAAATCATTTTACAGACTTCGAATCACATTTCAATTGATTATAATTTATATATAATTGGCCAACTACATTATTATGTATACCATATTGTGGTTATAAACTGAGCTAGTACCGAGCCTTAGAACATATTATAGTAGACATAGGTTTTCTTTGGAAATGTTTTGAACGTGGTACTGCTGAGTCTATACAGGCATTTTTCATCAAGAATTTAAAAGCTCAGAGGTACGTGTCGAGAATCGATTACCACATCAGTAGGTATATATACCACTCGTACGATGCCAAGAATAATGAAACTTAACCTATTACTCGAGAAACGATCATGAACTTACAACGTGAGTTGCCGTACGTCAAAATAACAAAATACTGACATTTCGTAGGAATATCGTGACATACCCGAGTATAACGAAAAAAAAATATCGTAAAAAAATGAGAATTTTAATATGAATGTGATGAAATTTGTTTTCTGCATTAAACCAAAGCCAGGTATATATTCCCATTTTGATAAACTTCAAGAACCAGCGGATATTTTGTGGTAGTTAATATTAAACATTTTTTAACTATAATTTGCCATTTACCACTTTTTTGTGAGTCACTTCGCGATATTTTTCCGAAAAGCTGTCCTCCCATCGACCAGCGTGTTGAGTCTCAACAGATTTCGGATTAGCTATCTTTGGAAAAGGAGTGATAATTGCCATGCAGAGGGAGAGAATCTGAATGTAATGAAAAAGAAGGAAAAGAAGGAGAGAAGCGAAGGACGCAGCTGATTTCACTAGAAAATAATATATAGGATTAAACTTAAACAGTAAAGTAACATCAAGTGGGGTACGTTCAGCAGATCTAATAGACAGTTATTGGATTTGACAAAAAGCAATGTTGTTACTATCTTTGTTTATTCTTTGACACTTTCTTCTTTGAAACTCGTGCAAAAGGCGAGCATAATTTATTTATTTATTTATTTTAAACAAAGAAAGTAACATTAATACAAATACATAAGTATAAAAATCAAAAGAAAGATATAAAATATAAGAAACATATAAAATAGAAAATAAAAATGAAAAAAATAGAAAAAACACAATTGAAAATGTTACGAAAACGATACCGATCTTAGTTCGATTTTCAAGTTGTATAAGCTTACATTGAAAATGTTAGCAGTTTATAGCCAAATATAGCCTTAATTTAAATATTTAAAATGATTCAAGAAAAATCGTTTGTAGAAAGATCAAATTTACCTAGTGAAAAAGACGGGTTTATCACATTGCCTAATATAAGACTAGAAAAAAAAATTGTCGTATTTCTGATATGGAAACAACTGAAGCTAACGAGGAGGCCACAGAGGGAATAGACCTTTTGCTAAGAGTATAATATATTATAATCGGGGGGTCGTGGAGTAGGTAGGTAAATTTGCAGGTTGAATGAAAAGATCACTTTTATCTGTAATATAATGTGACCCGACTAAAGATTGTACAATGAGATGGGATATGAAAGGAAGCTGGGAAGGGAAGGTAAGGTGAGAGTAAGGAAGGGGAGGTCCGACCTTCACCTTGCTCAGTGCGGCACATCCGTCAGATCCGCATCACGTCCCCCCCGGTTACATCTCTCCTATTATATCATCACGCCTACGCCCAAGACCTATGCGTCAAAAAATATTACAAAAAACAAGTTACATGTGATCCAACTGTCGATGGCAATAGTATGTAGGTATAGTTGAAGAATACATACCAAACGATAAACGCTTAAATCCAAATTATTGAATATTTTAAGATTTTTTATTGTATGTCAAGATAGGATAGTATGGAGGTCAGTCCTTTTTTCAAGACCCGAATACAAATTGATGAAAAAAAGAAATAAATTTAAACAGATTGATGCTGTGTATGTATGTATCAAGATTAAGTATCAAAAAATTGAGAGTGCCCGTAGATATTCTGCCATGTATAAAACCATGTCGTCACTAATTTACTAAAAAAAAAACATACATACTTACGTACCATCAAGCTGTTTATATATTCGGGGTAGGAAAAAATGACTGACCTCCTGACATACATATTTTGTATACAAAACAAAATATCGTAACATTGACATATTTCAGAATGAACTATTTCTGAGACGGTCAATATAAATTAATTAAATGCTTTACAATGATATTTGTTCTATGATTAAACGCACCAATTGCATAGAAACTCTTGTGTAGAAGTAAAAAAAAGCATCGATGCACAGGTCTAAAGTATTTCCATTACATACAGCGTCGTACCGGATGGACCAGGCGCGGTCGTCACGGAACCGGCGGAAATACAATCACATCTCTGCAATTACTATATACATATACATACCTGCATAAACAGCATCACTAGCTCTGCAGCAACCTTGCATCTCTTTCTCACACAACAGTACTCGGACTGATAAAAGAGGACCAATTGGTTTACCCGAGACCTCCCGTGTGAAGTTTATGTGCAATAACAAAAAGGACGATAGTCAATAAATATCATAGCAAAAAATAATATTGTTGTATAATAACGGAATACGACTTGAACCCGTTGTTTATTACATAAAATGTTACAAATATAACCGCACGTCCGCATGAGGCTAAGCCCGTGTTTTTTATTTACCGCAAACTTGAATTCAAATAGTTAATAAGACATGAGAACTAGAGATCAACAAATGGAATAACAAAACGACGGGTAATTTCGAAAAAAAGGGTTATGAAATGTACAATCTCGATAAAGCATTTTTTTTATATTTTTCTACACAACGAACATTATTGGTTCTGTATTAAATTATTTATTTATTTATTTTATTATATATACGCCCTTAATAGGGCATTTACAAAAAAATACAAGATACATAATAACAATGTAGGCACAAAAAAACAACAATAAGTGTAAATACATCGATAATATAGGTACATAATAAAAAAAACGTAAGTAGTTAAAGGAAGGACAATATAAAACAACATAATAAAAGAAAATAGAGGTAAATAATAAAAAAAACTAGACATAAAAGAAGAAGAAAAAAAAAAATAAGCCGTATTACATATTCAATTTAAACAACAAAAATAAACAAAGCAAAGTAAAAATCAAAAAATATAATATGCGCTAAGCATCCTTTTGAAACCATCTATAGTGTGTACATTAAATTATATCAACAGCACTATATTGGTTTCCAAGGCGGTGCAATCTATGTATTGGTGAGTTAATAATAAAGTTATTTCGAAGATTCTCTATATGAAACGATGAAACGATTCTCTATATGAAATTATGAAACGATGTTTATTTTACTTGTATGTATGTAGATGTTTAGTATGTAAATAAAATAAAATAATGTCGAGAAATATCAATGCCATCTCTTGAGAAAAGGTGTGAACTATAAAAGCTTCAATAATCTTATACTTTTATTTTTGGCACTACTACATAAATGTCACCACAAGATCAATTTTTTAATTCATTATTTTTATTTGGGAATGCCATACCTTCGCAGGGAAACCCTTATAAATTTATTTTATGATTTTTATTTTACATATTGGTATATAACATATTAAGCATTATAGTTACCTAATTTTGTAGATTTCCTCTTCCACTATGGAATAGTGGAGAGTCATGATTTCAAAATTTTTAAGCGTATTTTTTACATCAATTTCTCAACGAGTATCATGTATAGAGTGAACACTGCAAGTTTCGTCATGATGTGTTTGTATGTATGGTGTACGCCGTACGGATTATCCTATTTGTGTCCTCTCTACAGCCCAAACTATAAGTCCGATCGACTTCATCCGTTATCCGTTGTATAATATACGTTAATTCCTTCTCTATGATTTCATCTGTCCAAATTTTCAAAATACTCTCACGATCTGGAAAATCGGGGGATTTTTATACCGTTTGAAATTTTGATACAATAAAAATACACTCATAAAAATGCATTCAAGGATTGTCAAAAATTTAAAGAAAAAAATCTATGGTCTGCCATATCAATACAAAATAAATAATGTCATATTTGTACGAAAAATGTATATTAGTAAAATGCATTCTGTATGGTAAAATTGAGTGATCAACTTCATATTGATATTTTATGTGTCTCTAGAGACAAGTGTATTTTTTAACTCTCCACTTCTTTCTTCCTCAAGGGGAAGGCAATGAGAACCGAACACCGCATTCTTGTATCTTGACACATATACATCGCCTCATCAACATTGATACACTGTCTCGTGTATGCTCATCTTGTTAGTTATGCAATTTTACTTAAAATTTCTCAACAGGCATCATGTAGAAAATGCATACTATGAGTTTCGTGACAATGTTTTTGAATATATGGTGTATTGTGAAAACTTCTCCTGTGGGAATCTTATATTTGTTTAAGAATTTGTTAATGGTGTGGAGTTTAGTGTTGTAGCCAACACTAAACTCTCCACACTATAGTAAGTGTTCATTTTTTCTTTCCTTCTAAAAATTGAATTTAGTGACGTCATCGTTTCATACAATTTGTAAGGCAGTATACACTACACAATACATCACTCAATAGTTTGATACCTACTTAGTCTACAAAAATACATCATGCTGTTTTCATATTCTGGGTAGGAAAAACAGACTGACCTCCATACTATCCTATAGGTGAACGAAATCGGTCGAGGCAGGATTCGAACTCGCATCCACTGTATTACTAGCCCAGTGCTCATGTTTTTATATAGAAAATAAAATATCTTATATTATTTATTAATTTGTGTTTAAGTGTTTATAGTTTGGTAAGTATTCTTCAATTATACATACTATCACCATCGACAGTTGGATCTCATGTGTTACATGCAACTAGTGTATTAATTTTTAAATTATTTTATGGCCTGTGTACACTACACATATCAGTTGATTGCATTTTGTTTACCTACTTAATGAAATCGTTTCCGCATGCGTTTCCTGCCATGTACCTACTTACATTTAATTATGTTAACAATTTTTTGAGGAAATTATGAAAATATGATTCATAGAAACTACACTTCAATGACCCTGCATCAGATAACACTTACTCGATGATATAATACGTAGTAACACACATTATATATGGGTAATTAAATAAAATACAGTCATCCATATTCATAGATACTACATAGTAACAAGTTATATAGGTAACATGTCTTTAGTAAAATTGCAAACAATCTGTCAATTGGTAACAATAACTCAAATAAATCATAATTAATGAACCTTCGTGTCTCAGTAAGTTTGATATTTGAATCCTGAGAAAAAGGCCCCGTGTTTGATTATCGGCGGAGACACAGTTTTTTGTTGAGTTTAGTGAGATGGTTAATATCATTATTATCTTTAATGTGGCAACTTGTTATTGGGTGCGTGTTATTGATATTCGACATAGTACCTGTGATTTCCCCAAGAAACAATAAAAATATAATTTTAAAATATTCATATACAAGATAGACAACAAAAAACGAGATTGCCGTAACATCAAAATATTGACATACATACGATAACGACATGTCCATTACGCAGTAGGCAGAGTGAACCGAACGCCATACTTTTCTCTTGTCTCTTCGATCAGCTAAAAATACCCCCATGTCACTTCCATTTACTCTACAGAAATTTTAAGTCTTCTTGTAAGTAAAATCAGGTAGCTACACTATGGATCTTTTTGTGTCGATATTCTTTCTGTGACATTCAATTATCTCTTTCCTTTCCGTACTGCTATGATCACTCTATTATTGTTTTCATTTATTTTTAAAAGTACGTAAACGTACCAAGTAAAATTAAATTTAAGGTTAACAAAAACGAGTATCTAACTCGACTCACCTTTGGATATCGAATTATTGTAAATTATAGCAACCAAAAATATAAAAGGAAAAAATGGGTAAGGAGGCAAGAAACGAGGAGGAAGGGAAAACAGACAGGAGAACAGAGTGTGTGTGTGTATGAATATGTTTGAAGGTTATTTGAGACGAAGAATATATAACGTCCAATTCTGATTCGTTTCAGAGTATAAAAGCGTCTAAACTAGCGGGCGACTGTGGCTAGTGGCTAAAAGGATTTTATCCGCGCGATGTGACGTAATGAGTCCCATATAAATGCAGTCAACTTTTTCACATTTCTCATATACCTACTAAAATTCAGATGGATAAATTAAGACGAATCAGAATAGGACATATTATGTAAGAACGTGAAAAAGCAGCACAAGTAAAAAAACAAACAAGGAAAAAATCAGTAATGAAATATAAAAAAAAATTAAAAAACTACATTTAAGGATCTTTTTTTCTAAATTTAGTAATATTTGACATATCTTCTGTTTGTTGCCTTAGAAGCAATATTAAATATGTAAAAAAAGTACTCAAGGTTCGTATTACCCAATTTTTATTACCTGTTGTGGTATCCTTAGACAAAAATGTAATCTATACAAATATAATATAGAAATTATTCACGCATTTACATGAGAATAACAGTAAAATCTTCCACTGGAAATTGAATCAAAGCCTACTGTTTTGGAGTTAGATATCTAAACTGAGCTTCGGAGGCCGAATATGCCTGATGGTTTTGACATTTTTCAACAATTCGCAACACTGCTAATGTATATCTTCATCTTTATAAATAATTGGTTAGTTTACGATGTACATATTTAGATGGTTTGGCCACATGGGAAGAATGAATGAAGAATGCATGACGGAGAAAATATAAAGGATGGATCGACTATGTGAAAGATATCCCGTAAGAAGGATTCTGCCTCGTTATCCTACCTCGTTAGGGACTTGGTGTGACGGTATACGTACCTATGTTTGTTTGTAAATATTTAAAAACCAATGTGACCAACACGAAAAAAATATGTGTAATCATACCATGTATGTATGTTATATTTAGTAAACACGATCGAATAAATTAATGTACACCCTTGGCCCCGTTATCTGATATTTACCGTTGGCATTTAATTCATCAATTTATCAATACACCACATTGGCTAGTAGATACATATGTATGTAAGTAGGTACCTACCTATGTATTTATTACAAACTCGCCATTTCAACAACTGCAGTGGGTCAATCAACGCTGTAGGTACACGGTGGAATGACGAAAGATTCTGACGTCAACGTCAGTAAATAAATGAATATCCGCAAGGATATTCATTTATATTCAATTTATGTTCAACGAAGTATACAAATCTTTTTTTTAAACCCAAGTAAATTTGGTATAGTAGTATATTAATGAATGAAAAATTATATAAAAATTAAGAATAATTATAACAGTTATTTAACACGCACCCAATAACAAGTTGGCACATTCTGGATTTTTTTCAATAAAACCATTTGGAGATGTTGTGTTTGTCTATATTTATGCACCTACCTATTATATTTTATAAAATCTTTGTAGTCTCGCTAGCTTTTGTGTGACCAATAATTGACTCTCGCGTATCAGTATTTTTTTTCAATATATTCTTTCTTTTATTTGCCATTTCATCTTATTATGTAGTTATCTTTTTTGGTATTCAAGCACTCCAACACTCGGTTGTTTTAGTATCAATATATTCCTACCGAAGATCTTTCTTTATGTTAAGACTATCAAATGTAACGATTCGTATAGCAATGTCAATTTTATTCTATCAGCTTTACCAGTTCTCCTTTAAGAAACCTATTTGAATTCAATGTTATTTTTTAATTTATTATTTGTTGAACTCTAACAACTAACATGTTCGTGTCTAATATTTGTTTCCACTCATCCAATTTCGAATTGCTTATTTTATTTATTTTGTTGCCCTTCGTGACTCAGGTGGTTGGATAACTGACTGCTGATCCAACGGTCCCGGTTTAGATTCTCAGAGGGGTCACAGTTTTTAATTGCGTTTTAAGTTTGGATGTGAGACGATTAATATCGTAAGTCTCCAGAATGCGGCAACTAGTTATTGGGTGCGTGTTAAATTAATATTTGACATAGTGCCTGTTAGTTGCCGCAGAAGCAATGTAAAACATAACTATACATATAGTTGTAGCCAAACATTTTGAACTCCTAGTCGAGAATGGGGGCGATTTGCACGTAAACCAACGAAGCAAAAAGACACAAATTTGGGCTCTGCGCAACCGGAAGCTCAAGATGCTTAGCGAAAATTATACTATCGCCCTCGAAAGTAGGATCTTATTTGTTACATGCAACAAATAAATTAAAGTTAAAGTCGTATCTCACTGGCAGTCACCATTTTACGTGGAAATACGTCTTTTGTTGCAGATGACGACATTTCCCCGATGCAGAAGACAACACACAAGAAGGTACCTAATTTTGATACATAAATATCATTTTCTTACGCAGTACCATATAATAATTAGTATGGGGCAAACTGAGGGTCCGAGAAGGTTGCATTGTAGTATTTGTATAAGTAAATCGACGAAAATAATTAGAGACAATGTTCATAAAAATCATTGGGTCAAAGATTAAACGTCAGAATCCGAAGTTAACCTTCGTGGGGTGGAAAGATGTTACCCTTTTTCAACCCATTCGTGATACGACATTTTTGGACTCGATTCACACAACCTTCGTTGTCATGAATAATTTCGTGGTGTTCTGAGGCGGCGGCCAAGAGATGAGCAATTTTCGTTTAACTTTTAACACCACAATAAACCGTCGACGTCAATTATGCAAAACGCCGCAAGACACGACGAACACTGTCTATTCTCATTAGCATGGTGTGGCGAATTTTTTTTTCGGAAAAGTAACGCCGACTTTTATTGAAATGTAAACACAGAGGGCAGTGATAACTCGACTAATTATAAATAAATAATTTGCGTTCGGATATACACTGAACCGTGCAATCGTTTGATCTTTGCGCGATCTGTTCTGGGCATCTTCGTTACATATCGTGATGATATAAAATTGAAATATCATCAAGGATGCATCCAAATAAGCTAGATGTTAAATCCAAATATGTTTATTGAAACTTTGAAATAAGAAAACAAAATAAAAATAAAATCAAACGCTAGGTTGGATATGGTAATGATGATATATAGGGATCAAACAGAAAAATTAAAAATTACATAACCATCTTAGCATTGGCAATCGACAATGAAAAAGAAGACATCAGATTGGAAATATTTCTTGGTAGGTACTTTATAAAAAAATGTTTGAATAAAAACGATGATATTGATTGACTGAAATATGATTTATTTTAAAGTTTAAAACTGGCATCGCACCGTATCCCTATTTTGTATAGGAAGAAAGAAACGAACGCCATATTTTTTTCCTGAAACACAATTGTCGTCTCATTTACATCACGCATTCTATTACTTGAATTCTTAAATTTCGACGGTTGTGCCAACATTTTATAATTTTAATAATATATAAATTTAATTATTCAGTGACCGTAGCGATACCACATACATTTGCAAGATACGCTCATTTAAACTTTTAATAATCGCGATGAAGATTATATAAGTTTGGAGGGAAGACCTTCATTTTTATATAGGTAAGTAGGACATATAATATACTCTGCTTAACTGAAAAAGAAATACCGACACAAGCGGCAGGTCCCACCGCACCATTCCCGAGGGTATTAAGAGCAGAGTTTATACAGCGTCAACATTAATATATTTTTTTCTCTGCAAATAAGCATTCAGTAAAGTTTTTTTGAAGTAGGGTCGACCTGTACCCCTTTGCATCCCAACATTACGCAGTACACAGGTGGCGTCGTTTGAGCCATGTGGTAGGAAAACAATTTTATCGCCATATTTGATAACGCATTACAATAAATTTGTCGCTCTTGGTGAAACAGCAAAAATAATATTATTATTTTTCCTAAGGTCGACTGAAAACAATATCGGACTAAATTGCCCACAGCACATGTCGCTCGCCAGATAAAATGTACCTAATTAGTTGGTAATGTATGGTACCAAATATACTCTCAAGATATTAAAATATAACACGGTTAAAATCGTAGGTTCAGAAAAGAACAAATGTTTCAGTTCCCATTTTCTTTTTTATTTTTATTTGTGATATTATTTGTCCTATGACATATATACTGTTATGTTTTTCAGTTGTTCTTGTCAGATCTTTCTGGTGATACAAATCAAAGTGCGAAATTACATTTAGTAAAATATATATAAGAAAATAAGTTAGCGTACCGAAGAGAAATATTTCATAATATTTAAACTTCGTTATAGTTTTCACCAAACTTCTTGAGTTTGTACACCATGAAGGGGGCGGTTTGTACATATACCAACCAAGCAAAAGACACAAATTTGCGATCTACGCACCCACGTGACGGGATCAAGATGTTTTCTGATAACAACACTCATCATTATTTCAGATTCCGATGCTGATCGTTGATCGACCGTTCAGTGTTATTTAAAAGAACTAGTGAAACTGAAACACAATTTTACAAAAAATGTCAATCTAGCCCAAAAACACAAATGGTTGAAAGCATCGCACGCAATTATAATGTAACCTAATAATTATAAATTTAAAATGATTTTGAATTAATTTACCAAATTCAGTGATCAACATGAAAACGTAATAAATGGTTTGACTAAGTTTAGTTTGTCGATCGACAATTCTTGATAGAACTCCATGGTTTGAGTTAGTATTTATATTGGTTCAATTTCAAACACAAATGAGATTACTTGAGCGTTGAAACTTCATTACCATAATAAGCGTTGACGTAAAATTTTGTGAAGTGGACGTGGGTTTACACTTTACACGATGAATTTTTCCCGTTTGTAAATGCATCGATATAATATGAACGTATGTATATGTATGTCTGCATACAGTGGGTGTTTTGTTCAAGTACAATAACGACCAAATACAAAATCTGACATAAAACTGTAACCAAACATTTGATCATGATAATTAACACTCTAATTTGAATGGTGGATGTTGCACTGAGGAAATACTTGAAACTTGTACGGACAACTATATAGTATCAGATATAATGAGTCGTGTAGTTTCGAATTCTCCTCTGATTACTCACAAATCATTTAAAACTAAAAACCAAAATAACATTCTATTATGTTCTAAGAAATCTAATCCTCGCTTATCAATTTCTTTTTAAAACATTCTTAAAATGTAGCCTTATAAAACTGCAATTTGGAATATTTTATTTTTAATAAAGTATTATGCTAAGCCGATGGATAGAAAATAATAAATTATTTGAAACTCCATTCATTTTATTATAATTTTACATTATTGAGGGTATTGGAACTATACAACAAATATGCTAGGTACATACATCCCGTGTGTTGATACACGCAACATACACGCGTTGAATTCTGTGTTGGACGCAATCGTGTTAACCTGTTCATACTTAGATAGAAGTCAATGATACGCAGACGTTTTATATGCGGCATTAGGCTACATAACATGACGCACAGCATTTCGTCCAAGTCTACTTCTACTATACTCATCAAGTTAAGAACGACGAATATATGAGTAAGTACACACATGTCATGTAATCATAGGTACATCATACATATTGATAAATCTGTTGAAAGTAGATTATTTTCGATATCTAAATATAGCAAAAAGGTAAAAAATGATACGTAGTTTAGCTATTGGGATTGTTGGAAATTTATTTAAAATTAAGTGCAATTTTTAATGTGATAAAGTTATATTTTCAGACTTTCAACGACTAAATTTTGTTCGTAACATAATTATTTCAATTCGTTTTGATTATCTTTAAATAATGTTTTAACATTTTATTATGATCAGAGTTTGAAAATCATATTGATCTTCACATTATGTACTTGTTATTACAACAAATTTATAAAAAGTTAATTTTTGCATTTTCGGTTAGTTGGTATTCATTTTGCGTTTCGTAATTTCTGTTATGTATAAGTTATAACAAAAATATAACAATAATTTCACTATATTATACTGAAAATTATTTAAGAATACAATACTTTCATACTTTATAACGCACCAGCAAAAAAAACATAAATATGAAATACACATTGCTTAACGTATTTATCGTAGATTGTGGTCTATTTTTTTGCAATTCAGAACTACAGAAAACTTCATCGTTTTTACATGATAAAGTCTGACATTGCATTATTCTTATTATAGAAAAAAACAAGAGCAAACCACAAAAGCGTGATTTTTTTTCTGGGGTGAAATATTTTCACGTGAAAAGGACGGGTTTTTATCTAATCTGACATAACACTACACACTACCTATGTACCTTCTTTGGATAGAAGTGACCGGCCGGCGCGGAGATGAGACGTGACTGTGCTGTTACGTGACATAACTGTACCGGCCGAGGCCGGTTTGACGTTCGATATCTGGTGCGGGAAATGTACGGTTACAGATATAATGTCGAAACTAAAAATATACAACTTACATTTTTATCGGTTTTTTGTCTACCTATTGTGGAAAAGTTAATTATGCATGTTAGATGCAACTAATATACTCATAATATTGGTAAAGTAATCTGCAAATAGCATGAGAAAGTCGCTATATGTGGTTGCAAACCGCCCTTTTCCGCAAAGTTATTTTTTACTCTCCACACTATGGAATAGGGGAGAGTCATGATTTCGCAAAATTTAAGCGTATTTTTTTTACATCAATTTCTCAATGGGTATCATGTAGAGAATGCACACTATGAGTTTCGTCGTGATGTGTTTGTGTGTATGGCGTATACGCTGTACGCCGTACGCCGTACGCCGTAGCATTTATCTTTTTTGTGTCCTCTCTACAGCCCAAACTATAAGTCTGATCGACTTCATATTAACATCATATGTGTAAAGTGCAAAGACCTAGAGCTGATTAGTTTTCCATAGACAACTTTTGATTTCTTCTCTATGAATTCATCATTTACGTTGTTTTTTTTTTGTGTCCTCTCTGCAGCCCAAACTATAAGTCCGATTGACTTCATATTGATATCACATGTGTTAAGTCCATAAACTTAGAGCTGATTAGTTTTCCATAGACAACGGTTCATTTTTTCCCAATGTTTCTTTATGATTTCATCTATTAAAACTGAAAAAATGCTCTCACGACCTGGAAATTAGAGATATTTTAATTTGGTTTCAACTATTTATACAACACCAAGAATCTTCATAAAATTGTATTCAAAGTTGGTCAATGTTAAAAGAAAAATATTCAACGGTTTCAAAAATTATATTTTATTTAATGGATATTTGTATGAAACTTATATGTAACAAGAGAATTTTTTTATATTTGGCAATGTTCAGTTCATTGATTTCATATTGATATAAGAATATTAATAGCTTGAACTTAGAACTGATTAGCTTTTCATAGATATCATAAAATTTCTTCATATGATATCACGTGTCAACATTGTCAAAATGCTCTAACGCTCTTTGAAACAAAATTTATCTGCTTTTTTTAAAATATTTCATACAACATAAGCAGTCTTCACTATACTGCATTAATAGTTTGTCTATCTTAACATAAAAATATACTATCGGAAGAAAATTTATATTCCTGTTAGTAACATTTAGTATGAATAAAAATGTAATTAGATAAATTTCTATTTATGGAAACGTTCAGTAATTTGATTTCATGTTATAATGTAAAGAGCTTGAACATAGAACTGATTAGCTTTCCATAAATAACAAAAAAAATCTTCATATGATATCACCTGTCAAAATTTGGAAAATGCTCTCGCGTTCTTTAGAACAAAATTTATCTGCTTTTTTTAAAATATTTCATACAACATAAGCATTCTTCCCTATACTCCATTAATAGTTTGTCTATCTTAACATAAAAATATACTATCGGAAGAAAATTTATATTCCTGATAGTAACATTTAGTATGAATAAAAATGTAATTAGATAAATTTCTATGTATGGAAACGTTCAGTAATTTGATTTCATGTTATAATGTAAAGAGCTTGAACATAGAACTGATTAGCTTTCCATAAATAACTAAAAATTCTTCATATAATATCACGTGTCAAAATTTTGAAAATGCTCTCGCGTTCTTTAAAACAAAATTTATCTGCTTTTTTTAAAATATTTCATACAACATAAGCATTCTTCACTATACTGCATTAATAGTTTGTTTATCTTAACATAAAAATATACTATCGGAAGAAAATTTATATTCCTGATAGTAACATTTAGTATGAATAAAAATGTAATTAGATAAATTTCTATGTATGGAAAAGTTCAGTAATTTGATTTCATGTTATAATGTAAAGAGCTTGAACATAGAACTGATTAGCTTTCCATAAATAACAAAAAAAATCTTCATATGATATCACCTGTCAAAATTTGGAAAATGCTCTCGCGTTCTTTAGAACAAAATTTATCTGCTTTTTTTTAAATATTTCATACAACATAAGCATTCTTCCCTATACTGCATTAATAGTTTGTCTATCTTAACATAAAAATATACTAACGGAAGAAAATTTATATTCCTGATAGTAACATTTAGTATGAATAAAAATGTAATTAGATAAATTTCTATGTATGGAAACGTTCAGTTATTTGATTTCATGTTATAATGTAAAGAGCTTGAACATAGAACTGATTAGCTTTCCATAAATAACAAAAAAATCTTCATATGATATCACGTGTCAAAATTTTGAAAATGCTCTCGCGTTCTTTAAATCAAAGTTTATCTGCTTTTTTAAAAATATTTCATACAACATAAGCATTCTTCACTATACTGCATTAATAGTTTGTCTATCTTAACATAAAAATATACTATCGGAAGAAAATTTATATTCCTGATAGTAACATTTAGTATGAATAAAAATGTAATTAGATAAATTTCTATGTATGGAAACGTTCAGTAATTTGATTTCATGTTATAATGTAAAGAGCTTGAACATCGAACTGATTAGCTTTCCATAAATAACAAAAAAATCTTCATATGATATCACGTGTCAAAATTTTGAAAATGCTCTCGCGTTCTTTAAATCAAAATTTATCTGCTTTTTTTAAAATATTTCATACAACATAAGCATTCTTCACTATACTGCATTAATAGTTTGTTTATCTTAACATAAAAATATACTATCGGAAGAAAATTTATATTCCTGGTAGTAACATTTAGTATGAATAAAAATGTAATTAGATAAATTTCTATGTATGGAAAAGTTCAGTAATTTGATTTCATGTTATAATGTAAAGAGCTTGAACATAGAACTGATTAGCTTTCCATAAATAACAAAAAAAATCTTCATATGATATCACCTGTCAAAATTTGGAAAATGCTCTCGCGTTCTTTAGAACAAAATTTATCTGCTTTTTTTAAAATATTTCATACAACATAAGCATTCTTCCCTATACTGCATTAATAGTTTGTCTATCTTAACATAAAAATATACTAACGGAAGAAAATTTATATTCCTGATAGTAACATTTAGTATGAATAAAAATGTAATTAGATAAATTTCTATGTATGGAAACGTTCAGTTATTTGATTTCATGTTATAATGTAAAGAGCTTGAACATAGAACTGATTAGCTTTCCATAAATAACAAAAAAAATCTTCATATGATATCACCTGTCAAAATTTGGAAAATGCTCTCGCGTTCTTTAAATCAAAATTTATCTGCTTTTTTTAAAATATTTCATACAACATAAGCATTCTTCACTATACTGCATTAATAGTTTGTTTATCTTAACATAAAAATATACTATCGGAAGAAAATTTATATTCCTGGTAGTAACATTTAGTATGAATAAAAATGTAATTAGATAAATTTCTATGTATGGAAAAGTTCAGTAATTTGATTTCATGTTATAATGTAAAGAGCTTGAACATAGAACTGATTAGCTTTCCATAAATAACAAAAAAATTCTTCATATGATATCACCTGTCAAAATTTGGAATATACTCTTGCGTTCTTTAAAACAAAATTTATGTGCTTTTTTAAAAATATTTCATACAACATAAGCATTCTTCACTATACTGCATTAATAGTTTGTCTATCTTAACATAAAAATATACTATCGGAAGAAAATTTATATTCCTGATAGTAACATTTAGTATGAATAAAAATGAAATTAGATAAATTTCTATGTATGGAAACGTTCAGTAATTTGATTTCATGTTATAATGTAAAGAGCTTGAACATAGAACTGATTAGCTTTCCATAAATAACAAAAAAATCTTCATATGATATCACGTGTCAAAATTTTGAAAATGCTCTCGCGTTCTTTAAATCAAAATTTATCTGCTTTTTTTAAAATATTTCATACAACATAAGCATTCTTCACTATACGGCATTAATAGTTTGTCTATCTTAACATGAAAATATACTATCGTTAGAAAATTTATATTCCTGGTAGTAAAATTTAGAATGAATAAAATATTTCATTGTCAATATTTGTGGTGTGGAGAGTTTAGTGTTGGCCACAACCCACTCGTTTTTTATTTAATATAATAATTTTACAATAACAAATCAAGATATAATTCACAGGTAATAATATATTTACAATTTTTTCTTTGCAGTGCCTCATCAAAAAGATTACAATCTTGTGCTTGATGAGGGATTTGCCGTTATTGTTTTATTTATATAGTACAAGTAAAACCCGGCAGACGTTGTCCTGCCTGTTTAATTATTTAAATCCAAATATACAATAATGGTTGATCGGTATGTTACCTTTTTATAATTTAACATTTTTATCTAGATTCGCTAATTATAATTCCGTATTCTTTTCCCTTCGATCCCTACAGTCCCTTCCGTCCCTATTCATTAATTCATTCATTCATTTATAATTTTATTTAATTATTCTAACAAATATACTTGAACCTTTGGCATTATACCACTTTTATATAATATACCATTTTATATATGAGTAAGTATATAGGTTTTTTTCTTATTATTTTTTGATTTATGTATTTATTTATTTACTAACTTATTTATTTCTTTATTCATTTATTTACTTATTCAATCAATGATTTATTTATTTATTTATATGCTAATTTTAATTTTAAAACCTTTCGTGTGCGCGATGAACAAACCCACTAAGAATCAATTCAATATGAACTTTTTTTTCATTTTTTTTTGTGAGATATCGAATAAATAAATAAATAAATTATATAGCATAAACCTTCTCCTGAATGACCTGAACAAATTCCCAAAGTTTCATCGCAATCGGCTGGTTGGTTTAGGAGTTCATCGCGAACATACAAACAAATATACGTACATCCATTTTTATATATATACGAGACGCTCAACTTTTTCATAATGAATACTGTAATAGGTGGTTTATGTTCCTATTGTTCGAATAATCGTACACATCTCTTTTTGCAATAAAATAAAAAAAAAACATTTTTGTTTTTCTTCTTCTAGGACCTTATTTTTTTATCATAAATTACCATATACTCGAAAATCAAGAATTTTCGAACAAAAAAAGTTTCAGGATTATCTGGGTTTTAAATGACAATCCCAAATATATATTTTTTTAAAATTCTTGTGTTAGATATTAAATAAATAAATAAATTTAATTCATAAAACTTCCCTTGTGCGCGCTGAACAAACCCACTAAGTTTCACTTCGATACAAAACTTTTTTTTTCAATTTGTTTGTGAGATATCGAATAAATAAATAAATAAATTATAATGCATAAACCTTCTCCTGAATGAGCTGAACAAATTCACAAAGTTTCATCTTCATCGGATTGTTGGTTTAGGAGTTCATCGCGAACATACAAACAAACAAATATACATACATCCATTTTTATATATATAGATAGACTAGTGAACCCCCGGCAAACTTCGAATTGCCTGTATAATTAAAAATGGTCCTTCATTACCACCCGTCGCTTCAGACCCTTCAGTACCTCCCGTCCCTTCAGTACCTCCCGGCCCTTCAGTACTTCCGTCCCTTCAGGCCCTTCAGTACCTCCCATCCCTTCAGGCCCTTCAGTACTTCCCGTCCCTTCAGTACCTCCCGTCCCTTCAATACCACCCATACCTTCAGGCCCTTCAATACTTCCCGTTCCTTCAGGCCCTTCCGTCCCTTCAGTACCTCCCGTCACTTCAGGCCCTTCAGTATCTCCAGTCCCTTCAGGCCCTTCAGTACTTCCTGTCCCTTCAGGCACTTCAGTACCCCCCGTCCCTTCAGGCCCTTCAGTACCTCCCGTCCCTTCAGTACCACCCCTCCCTTCAGGCCCTTCAGAACCTCCCTTCCCTTCATTACCTCCCGTCCCTTCAGCAGGTTAAGAAAAAGTTTAATTCCCGAAACAATCCTGGGTAGACCTACGAAGAGATGATAGCACAGTTGGACCTTCTTTTTCCAGGATTCTCCAACTTCATAGGTAAAATGACTAAATATACGATAAAGAAGAAGAAGAAAAATGTTTTAATCCAGAAACCATTCCGGGCATACGTTCGATAATTCACCAAAGTTTCATTGCAATCGGATGAACGGTTCCCAGGATAGTCCATCTTCATAGGTAAAATGACCTAATACTCGATGAAGAAGAAGAAGAAGAAAAAATTTTTTGATCCAGAAACCATCCCTGGTATACTCTCGACAGTTCACCAAAGTTTCATCGCAATCGGATGAGCGGTTTAGGAGCGCATTCAACACATACATACATACATACATAGATACAAACATTCAAATTTATAATATAGATATGCTCGAAGACAAATAATGATGCAGAAATTCAACTAAGCCCTAACTCATACAAACAAAATAGAAATATGAACACTTGTTTCAGTTTCACTTGTATTTTAATAGGCAATGACTGGTATCGGTCTGCTGAAGACCATCGTCAGTGTTGTATTTCTATGTACATATAAAGTAGAAGTGTACAAATTGATATAAAATCCAACAAAAACTATGCAACTGGATTGACTCAATTCATAAAGCTGGGTCATTTCAAGCGTATGCTCATCATCAATAATATTATAACTGATGGTTACTGATGATGAGCGCAAGATCAATAATAACAATTTTCTGAGCGAACGATTTACACATTCGAAGTTTTTTTGTACAACTTTTATAAACATTTGAAATAAGTCTACATGTACAAAAAACATCTCAAGTCAGCGACAACACTATAAATTTTATTTAAAGAAAATATTGAGTCCGATATAAAGTTGCGACACACAAAAACACCGCAAAATATAGATTGTAAGAATTCCACAGCAAAAATATTTTTCTCAATTGATTTTGAAATCGAGAATACGGCACGATGCCAAACGATATCAATTTCGAGATTGGATTCAGCCGAGGCGACGATATCGATACATTCTTATATACAACAAAAGGACTTAATTTTCCGTATGTCCGAAGCTTTAAGAATTTCCTAGTTCTGGTAAAAAGTTGAACGTTGGCTCGGTTATTTGTGATAATCTAAACGACGAATTGATAAGATGTTCCATTAGCCCGGTGACCTGAATGCATGTGTAATACTATCGCAGAAGTTTGGCCTTAGCAGTAACAAAGTTGGTCGAGCAGAACACTAGAGAAACATCATTGTACACAGATAATGTTAATATAAGCAAGATATGATAGTTTGACACGAAACTTTGCTGGAGATTAGCAACAATTATTTCCGGAAGCATAAAAAACTTACGTGGCAGTAAATGTGATTATAAGTAACTAAAGAACAGGAATCTCTATATTATACAACTTAAGTTCGATACAACGGTTTTGAAATAATAAAAAAGTAATAGTCATATATACATCAAACTATATTAAAATGCAAGATCATTTAATGGAAAATGAAAATATTTCTTCTCATTCCAATCTTGGTCTTATATAAGATAATCACTACTATTCACGTAATAAATACAGAGCAAGAAATTAAATTAACGTTAACAGTTCTCAAGAATCAATGCATTAGAGTGGGATTAAAAATGAATATTAATAAGACAAAAATTATGTCCTCTATAGGTTCAGAACCCATAAAAGTGATGGTCAAGATATTGGCAGAGTAGAATCATATGTCTACCTCGGTCACACCGTGAAACTGGGAAGAGATAATTTAGAAGCTGAACTAGAAAGAGAAGAGGCCTAGGATGGGCTGCGTTCAGCAAAATATCAAATGTTTTGAAATCTACAAACTTCCCAAACCACTTAAAGAAAAGTTTTTGACGCTTGCGTACTCCCTGTGCTCACTTACGGCTTTGAAAAATCCGCATTGACTAAGAGAATGATGGAAAAGCTATGGTTGACACAAAGAGCAACAGAAAGAAGAATTTTGAATATCTCACTAAGGAACCACAAAACTAATGAATGGATTAGGAAGAACACAAGAGTAGCGGGGTTAAAGTGGAGTTGGGCGGGTCATATATCTCGGATGTCGTACGGACGATGGACAAAAGTTGTGATGGACAGGAGGCCAAGAACAGAAAGCAGAAGCATGGGAAGACCCCAGACCACATGGTCCGATGACATCAAAAAAGTAGCAGGTTCATAATGGCGAAGAATGGCACAGGAGAGACCAGTGGAAGTACAAGCGGGAGGCCTTTGTCCAATATTGGACTCAAGAAGAGGCTGAGTAAGTAAGTACTATTCATGATGGATTATTTTTCACTAAGATAACTTCTTATTTTTCTTCTTCATGTGCCCTGTCGGGTCGCCCCGACGTTGACGATTACTTGAGAGAATCTCTCTGTCCAGTGCGGTGCAGAACAAGTTCTCCGCCATATATTATGTACATATAATGCAATTTCGATAAGACATATAAAATGAAATTAGAGATGATAAACGTTAAAAAGTGTTATATGCTCTGGAAAGTTATTGCATTATTATGAATAATATAGCGCGGACACACACGAACACTAAAATAATATAACTATGTGTTTTCAGTCTGGATCTGTGATAAATATCGTAAGTCTCCAGAATGTGGCAACTTGTTATTGAGTGCGTGTTAAATAATTATTTGACATAAAATAAAAATAAAATAACCAATAGAGATGACCCTACAACACATTATATATAATCATAAACTGTTTCAGAAAAGGTTTTTGACTTAGTGAAGCAGCTGACGTTGGCATCTTGTTTTAAGTATTATTATTTTAAATTCGATTGTATCTAGATGTATAAAAACTGTATTCAATGTTATTTTACAATAAAAAATATCGTAAAGAAATAAAATCAAAACAACTATATTTTGGAAAAATGTTAGGCAATGCATTTTTTATTTAAAAAATATTTATCTCTGTTATAGTAAATGTTTAGAATAGGCGAACTGGTTTGAAATTGATGTGACACAATTCCAAAATTCTCTAAAATATAAATCCCCGCTTTCTCCTGATATTTTTCATAACAGCTATTACAATATACTGGCATTAAATGTATAATAATCCGGGATAAAAAGTTGGCATTTCTTATTTGAAAGACGAGAATTTTCTCCATCTTAGGAACGTCTCAATTCCCTTCGGCTTAGATTCACGTCTTCTCATAGAGGTTTTCAGGTGAAGACTTAAGTTAACCTCTTCGTCTTGTCGCCAAATACACGAAATACGTCTACGGGGATGGTTACCTATTCTAAAACGCGAATACGAGTTAACCATATGTACCTATGTTACTGAAAAAGCTCGAATTGCGGTAAATCTCAAGATTTTCCATTAAAATCATATTTACCAAGTCTTAATGGTAAAAGATAACTGTCCGGTGATCACCGTTGATTTCGAACTTTAACCAGAATACACTCGGTAAATCTTAGGTCCTACCTCAGAGACACAGTAAATGTTGAAATTATAGCACGCTATTATTATTTAAGACCAACTCAACCTATACGACAGTGAAATGCAACAAAATACGACAACGAAATAATAGTATAATGTGTACGTAAATCTCTATTCTCGTGAATTTTATTGTTAGGTTCAGTTAGTCTTTAATAACAATAGCGACTCGCGCGAGCGAGTTGCTTTATAAATAGAATGGATATTGGTTTCAGAAAAAAATCCTATCAAATGTACTTCCGAAACCAACAGTTATTAGTAAAACCTAGCATGTACCAAAATCTGATTGCAAAAGCCCGAAAAATCGTCACATTGTATATAAATCTTACATTTACCAACAAACATATGTTAGTAAATCTTAAGATTTACAAGTAAAACCTAGGATTTGTCAATATACGGGCTTTTAAAGTAACATAATATGTATAAGACAGACACGAATATACAAATGAGTAAGTGGGAAAACTTGAATGCTCAATATGAAACAACAGTTTAGTTTATTTATTTGTAAATACTTTTTCTACCAAGCATAAAATTTGTAATATTTCACGTGTAAATTCGTAATTGGAATGCATTTATATTTTAAAGATTAAACAAATAAAAATAAAAATTTAATAATAAAACAGAATATTTAAAATACAAGGTGTTTATCCAAGGGCATCCATGTGTATCTAATGCATCTAGAAAGGATCGTTAGTGTAAATTTAATAAATTGATTTTTAAACGACCACAAAATTTAAGTACCCACTTAAAAAACTCATTTTTTATGTAAAATGTAAGCCAAAAATGCAAAAGAACATACGTTAAAATTCAACTATGATTATTTTAAAAATACGACAGAAGGCACACACACCGCCAAACGCATCAAAGAAAATACATTTAAAAACTCCCAATGACTTCACCGGGAATCCAACTCGGGACAATTAGCTCTGCAATCACATATCTGAATACAAATTTTAGATATTTCCAACTCCACCAAAATTAAAATCATCAGAACTCTCATCTTCCCAATATCCCTATATGCAGCCGAAACCTGGACAATGAAGTCCCGAGATCGTGCCAGGATTGACGCATTTGAAATGTGGTGTTGGCGTCGCATGCTGAGGATTCCGTGGACCACAAGAAGAACGAATGACTCGGTCCTTAAAGAGCTCAAAATAAAAGAAAGATTATATTATACAGTATGCAGCCGCCGGGTATTGAGCTTCTTTGGTCACATCGCCAGGAGAGAGCCAGGTAACCTGGAAAAAGTATTATCACAGGAATTGTACCAGGCAAAAGAAGTAGAGGCTGATCTCCAGCGCGATGGCGTGACCAAATTGAGGAGATGACCGGGAACGACCTTTATTCGGCGGTGCGAGCTACGGAGGGCAGGAGTCTATTGGCGACCCCATAGATCACGACCCTCAGCATTGAGGAAACGAAGAAGAAGAAAATACTAATACGGAGCTACGAATAAATACGAATAAACACACGTATAAAACTTAAATATACAAAAAAATACGATGACTATTTTTTTAAATCATACCCTACATTTTATTCTGTAAATAACAAATCAAATGGCACAATACATCTAAATATAATAATAAGTAGACATGACCAAAAACTTAAATTGATACCGTGTAATTGAAGGTTATAAAGCGTTTCCTAACATATTCAGTGTTACAACCCTCAATCATGTCGTAAAAATTAAATCGTCTTTAATTTATTTTAAGAGCTTCCTCCATTATTAAAAACGATTTCTTCTTAAATAATAAACGCGTCGTCATGGGGATAATTTACATAATTTGTGTCATCTCGGCAAAGGAACCTATCCTAAATCACTCCCGGACAAATCGGGATTCCCTAATTTTCACAACATTATCCCTAAAGAAACATGGCAGAAATTTTTAACGAGAAATATGCAAGTTATTTTTTTGAGTTAGTATGAGGTAATTTTTATAGCTCACGTGAGCGAGTTGCATTATAAATTAATTGTAAACAAGTTATATTAGGTCCTTACATATGAAATTGGCGTTTTGTATGGGAGGAACATAAAGTCGATTTTTTTTTAATATAATATATTTATTTAATCAAAGTATGTACCATTGCTATCTATGCACTTTTGCCATCTCATAGGTAGTTCATCGATCCCTTTACGAAAAAACCATTCGGACGGGAATCAATAAAATCTTTGAAGGCGATTTGGACTGTCCCATCGGAGTTGAATTTTTTCCCTTGCAAGAAGTTATCCAAATTTCGAAAAAAATGGTAATCTGTTGGGGCAAGGTCCGAAGAGTACGGAGGATGTCTTAGACATTCCAATTGAAGCTCCTCTAATTTGGTAGCCGTCTGTTGTTCAGAGTGTGGTCTAGCGTTATCATGAAGCAGCAGTAGCCTAGAGCGATTAACCAGCCTCGGTTGTTTAGCAGCTAGCTTTTCCATCAAGGTTTGCAGTTGCTGACAATAGACACCTGCCGTAATCGTCTGGCCAGATTTAAGAAAACTGTAGTGAACGACACCAGCACTAGTCCACCAAACGCTCACAAGTAACTTTTTTGGAGTCAATTTTCGCTTGGGGCATGGTTTGACTGGTTCAGCAGGGTTCAGCCATTACGATGAGCGCTTCCGATTATCGTACAGGATCCAATATTCATCACAGGTAATGATTCGATTTAAAATCCATTCATTATTGTGCCGGTTGAGTAATGCAAAGCAGCAGTCAACGCGCGTTTGTTGATTTGCTTCACTCAATTCGTGAGGTTCCCACCGTTCTAGCTTTTTCACCTTCCCAATTTGCTTCAAGTGGATTAAAACAGTTTTATCACTAACTCCGCAGCCTGCAGCTAACTCGGACGTGGTTTGCGATGGATCCGCTTCCACAATAGCCTTCAATTCTTCATTATCAACTTTGATCTCCGACCGTCCACGGGGCTTGTTCTGCAGGTCGAAATTTCCAGAACGAAAACGTTGGAACCAAAAACGCACTGTGTTTTCTTTTGCAGAACCGTCGCCATACACATCATTAATCGTTCGAGCCGTTTCTGCAGCACTGAAGCCACGGTGGAACTCGTACTCGCAAATAACGCGATATTTCAAGTTTTCCATTTTGTAAACTGAGTGACGCAAAGACAAAAAACAATTGAGGAAAAAACAAATGAATTATAATTTTCGAAACACAAATACATGAGTAAATAGCTGTATAAATTTGAATTTGGAATTCCTAACCAAAGAGAAGATATTTGAGATCAAAGTTGCCAATACGGCAAAACGCCAATTTCATATGTAAGGACCTAATATTAAAGAGGCAACATGCAAGTTATTTTTGGCTAGGTTTGTTTATCCGCCATATTTTTTGTGGAATAAATCCAACTGTCGATTTCTTCAAGAGAATTTATTTATTTTAATAAATCGACAGTATTAACCTTAGTCCCGTGTGAGAGAATTGTAATCAGTAGTTAATCAGTAGAGGCTTCACAGCATATATATATTTTTTAAAGTTCCAGTTTTTCTCTAACATTTATTATTAAGAAAAAAAAATTCATGATAAAATTATGTAAACTGCCTATATTTTCATTTTTTTTTAAATATCGAAAAACACTTCTATAAAAAATATAGGCATTAAAGTACCTACAACTCGAACTTTTTTAACATTTTTTATAATAATAATTCAATTTAGTGACGACATCGTTTCATTAAATTTGTATGGCTGTATACACTACACAATATTTACGGGGAATCTCAATAGTTTGATATTTAATCTCCAAATATACATACATACATACCATCATGCTGTTTTCATATTCTATGAAGGAAAAAAGGAATGAGCTCCATACTATCCTATCTTGACATAGGTACACACCTATACATGTTTTGTATAGAAAAATAAATATCTTAAATTCATTGGAGCTGACAGTTGGAACTTGGAACTCATGTGTTACATGCAATCATCCGACAAATCGCTAAAAGTAGGTACCCGGGAAAGCACAGTAGTGATAAGTTGGTGTGAAATCTTATATTTATTTATTTATCTTTTGATACACAATATAAACAAATATATTGCACACTGACGGGCATATTTATCTTAAGGGAAGTTCTTCCAAAGAACCAGATTACAAAATATGACAAAAATATGTATGTACATCAACAAAAGAATGAAAGCAATAAACAAAATAAAAGATATACACAAAAATAATGATTAATAAAATAACAAAACAAATTCTTTCCAGTTATTGCATTCCCGGTTGTTGTACTGTTTCCCGGTTATGTTTGTGTATGTGTACCTATAAATTAAGTGAAATTCATAAAAACATACAGAACACTTACTTTGATTACTATATTAAACGACTGGGTTGTGGCCAACACTATACTTACTCTTCACTGCATAGTAAGTGAAGGTACATTTTTTTCATGACTATCTACTATAACAGACTACAGAATATTTCTTGAAAGGTTGACAATCCCTGTATGAGTTTTTTAAAATACATTCAGGGATTCAGGGATGGAAAACTTATCAGTTCCAAGTTTATGCATTTTAAAAATTAAACATATGAAGTCAATTGGAATAGTTTGGGCTCTAGAGGCACAAAAAGGATACGACGTCCGCCATACACATAAAAACATAATGAATAAACTCAATGTGTGCACTCTCTACGTGTAACCCGTTCAGAAAATGATTTTTAAAAAAATGCTTAAAATTGTGAAGTAAATGAAATACCAGTGGAAAGTAAAAAAAAATATTGAGTTCTACACCCCCTAAGTGACCCCTAAATGCTCGCGCTCTAAGAGAGCAAATACTAGAATAACTCGATTTCTCCCACAATTCTCGTAGAGAACTTTCGACGCAGAAATGAAACTTCCGATTCCTCGTACTGAAAAGGCACCATTGCAAGATGACAAGCGGATTTACATACAATTGAAAAACTTATCACTAACATCTATAATACATTCAATATTATTTTACAACAAAACCAAACAAACACTTCTCAAACCAGTCATACAATCAAAGCTATTGAAAGCCTTGCGTGCTATTATCAATAAATACACGTCTGTATTCAAAGGGGCAATCATGCCAAAGTAAAAGAAAATTTTGACCAAAAATATACTAATGTGTTGAAAAAGCATCATCCAAATATTACTTAAAATACACGAAACTCTAGAGTTAAAATATTTTGAGATATTTAATCATTGATACGTAGCGAAACAGACGCTTAAGCCGATTGCAGACCGCAAACTATGTGAGTAGTATGAAAATGAACTAACTTAGCTTAGCTTTTGGTCTGCAACCGGCTTTAAGAGACGGACAGCTATAATTCTCAAATAGCGACCTTCAGATTTGAAGAAGCTTCGGTAGACCACAGAAAAGATGAAAGAGGTGTCTGAGGAGAAGATTATTGATATGTATGCATGTCTCCAATTTTTTTGGAAGCGAAAACAATTTTTTTTACACACTGGAAATGAACATCCATGATCCTTAAATAGTTACGAAAAAAAAACTGGTGGGCTGTTCGCTGAGGTGATACCTTTTAAACAACCCCGTTTATGAGACTCATAAAAGTAATACGATAGACATAAAATAAAACTACATTTTCAGATGTTTAAAAAACATTTTCAAATGCACATTATCACGTTATCTGTAAAAGAATCGAATTTAGTTTAAAACCGGGTCAACTGCATTACTTGTCCAGCGCACTAATGGAGCGAATAATTTACATATTTAATTAAGAAAACAACCAAACAAGTACACACATAACAAAACCATGTTTTCTATGATAATGGTATATTTACGTATACAACTCCCGGATATTTTCATTAAGGATTAAGTAACATTTTCACAATCATATATTTTGAAAATTTAAATCATGCTTCTGAAGAGGTACTTATAAAGCCTATATATAGAAAAATGAATGTCCATGTCTTGATTCTCCTTACGGTATTAAAAGTGATAATGTACGTGATGTATGATTCTATGTATATTCACCGTAAAAATGTCAAAAATATTAGCGAATCAAATGTAAACTTCCAGATTACATATGAAAAACTCTGTAAAATATAAAATATTGATATATGAAAATCTGAATAGCCAAAATAAAAAGAAAGTCGTTCAAGCATAAATTTTGTATTTTCTGTGAGCAACATACGATTTGATATTATACATTACACATGGGTCTGAGGGATAACGCGCATTATTTTAGAGGTAGGTACATACGTAGAACAAAATATCTGATACAATATTTCCAATAATCGAAATGTCTATAAAATTATCGTATAATAAATCAGTCAGGTATGGATACAATGGAAATGAGAAATAATCATTGTCATCTAAACTAGAATCAAAAGAAGACATTTTCAATGAGAATCAAACAGAACGCAAATATTCAAATTATGAATGACGAAATGTGAGATTGATTCAAAACGTGTTCAAAATAAAATTCCAGGAATCTGTGACAATCGGCAAATTACAAAATCGAAATTTAAAGTTTTGTGTAAGATAATGAACGAAAATTAATACCATAAATTACTTAACACAATAATAGAAAATTAAATGAAGTTAATGAATAGGTAAGCTAAGAAAATAATATGAAACGCAAGTAATTAAAACAGGATAGAAGTATCCAGAACATGAAATATTGATAAATTGACTGTGAAATTTGTTTTTGTGAAGACAATCAAGACATATCACGTAAATCAATATGATTATGAAGTAGGTACAATACATATCTTAAAAACAAATGAGAAATTAATGTTTCCAAAATCTATGAACGAAGGAAAAAAAAATAATGAGGGTCCCAATATATTTAAAAATATTGGATTCAGCGTGAAACAATAATTTATTTTATGTTCGTATTAGGTAGGTATGAACAGAAAAAACGGTACATAATATTTAACAAACCTTTTTTGTATTTCTATGTTGTTTTGTGCTGGAACTTACTCATATAAAAGTAGTGTCATGTTATAGAAAATTATGTATAGGGAAAAATTAATAATTGGGAATTTATAGTTTTTTTTGTGCGAACACACTAAATTGATTTTTGTCAGGTGGCAATATTTTTTATGATTAGCAAAGCTTATGTCAAATTCTTTCTTTTTGCATACACCTATCGAAGCGGTACGGCCAGTGTAGGAAAATGGCGGCCGACGTCGATTTGAATTTCTGAATTTGGGGTAAGTTTGTTTTATGTGTTCGTATGTCAAGATAGTTTGGCGAGAGATCATTTTTCAAACCAATAATCCTGTTTTCTTTTCTATAATCTAGATGCTGATATAAATGTCAGTCATCCCAAATTCAATCCTACCCTGATATTGCGCACCCATTCTGACGAAAATAATTTTTATTTAATTCTACAAATGGATTATTCGAATGTTATTCCATTTAGTTTTCCATTGGAAATATATTTTATTTGGATATTATTTTGCAATTACCATGCTTGCATATACACGACGATGAAATGTACGACATTTAATTCTGCCTAACCTAAAATTTTATAACTGACGACAAAGGAGTCACATATAGGAAATTGTCGGAGACAATTTCTTCATTTGGATTTTTACTTGGACACAAACAAATTTCTTCACTTGGATTTTATTGTAACATGGAGGGATCAAGATACAAATAGTCACGAGAATTTTAAAATCTAAATACATCTTCTACAACCGGATTCATTTGAAGATATTGGTCATCGAGGGGATCTCCTTATTCATGCTGCGAGTCGATATTGTTTTATAATGTTTACTCCATAGCTGTATGATGAGTTATGCCTTTATGATTTTATTGTCTGAATATATGAATGTGAATCCATTATGTTTGAACCTAATATAGATTGAAATCATGATTTTGAGTATGATATGAAAGAGATTTTGTTTGATTTGATTTTGATGTAAATTCATGTTATATATAAGTTTCAATCTTTAACATTATTTTTATAACAAATATTTAAAAATTTCACTTTTATATTCAATTTTCATTTTCCTCTTATAGGAAATAGTTGGTACTATACAAACAAAGTTTGATATTTTAGAGTCATGTATTATAATTTATTTCTACAATAAAAATGTAAATATCTCAAAGTGCGTTATCTCTCTGTCTTCCTAATGCAGTACATCATTATCTCTCATATTCAGTTGATATTTTTATTTAATTTAATTCAATTGTTTGAATTCATTTTGTCTTCATATAGGTTCACGATTAAAAACATGACCCTGAGAGTAAAATTTTCATGAGTCTCATTGCCTCTATCGCTGACTGTTGGTGGAAGGAAGTGTTGAAGCATATCAAAATCTGTTCCATTATCACACACCTTCTCATTGGCGCCCAACGTGGGGCCCCTTCTCATTAAAGTCACATCGAGGAGCTTAATTTTTAAAAATTCTTTGGCGTGGACTATTAGGCGTTCATGGATCGTGAATTTATGTGAGGACTGGCGCCCAGATTTTAAATTTTATACCTTTATTTTGTTGTACTGTGTTTGGAGGGGAGAGATTAATAGGTAGAATCTATAGAAAGTTTACGTTAGGTAGGAACTCCTATATTCCATATAAATCCCACCTTTTAACCTTCCTTAAAACTGACAAGGACACTAAGATGATCAACATGGCTTGGAGGATGACCAGGAAAGATCTGATGCTCAGTTATGTACAACATCAATACAATTTGGCTTTGAGCATATCTCACATCGTCAAAAGTTAAGTGATTGTTTTGTGTTTTTTCTATCATTTTATAACTGATCGTTGAAAGAATCTGAATTTTATTATGTCTCTTTTTATTCCAGCATACAGAAGCATTTATTTGAAGATTTTTTTTTTATATTTGACAAATTTTCAATGTCAAAAGAAATTTCATTACCTACATAATTTGAATTTTTTTTATATATGCAGAATGTTGTACAGAATGTATTGTTTCAGTAAAAAATTATTAATTACCTAGTGACAAGAATTATTGTTGAGTGTATTTTTTTTTTTGAGGGAAATTATAATTATTGTATTATTGTAATTGCATTCTGTGGGGAGACAGATCTTTTCTAACTTTGGAAGTGAACAGTCATATTTACAAATTCAATTTTGATTATTTTTTTTTTTGAAAGGAGAGTTCTTGTTTGAAAAGTTGATTATTAATTGGAAGAATAACTTAGTGATTTTTTTTAGAGAATATTTCAACATATTCATTTTAATTTTTTTCTTTTCTTCTTAAATATAAACAAATTAGTTTTGGTGTTTTATCAAGATTTATTTTTTTTAACTTCATTATAGTGTGGAAAGGAATTGTTAAATAATTTTCAATTAGTATTCTAGGGGGATTTATTTATTAAAGGGGGAAGTGTGAAAATTTTTCATCGTTGTTTAACAGGTGTGATTAATTCTTTTTACAATTTTCAGATTTTGGATTTTGTTTTATTCGAGATTCGCTTCTGGAAGCTTTTACATTAATACCATAATATTCAGATGATTTTAAAGGGAAAATCTCACATTTAATACAAATAAGTGGAGGTAAAAAGGTATTATTTATTATATTGAATTTTTCACTACTACAGTTTTTTTTTATATATTTTTTGAGTTTATTATGCATTTTTCCAGTTATTTTTAGGAAGATTAATATCCCATATTGAGGTGTGATTTTGTTTATCATTAAATATAGTGTTTTATTTTTAAAAAGAGGTCATTATTTGTTATTTTAAAGGGAATCAATAATTATTTGTTCAATGAATTTTATAGAAACGAATTAACGCCACCTGTGAATAAACGGTCATACTTTTATGTGATTCAGTTATCTATTCAATATTTTCTGTATTTCGAATATCACGAGCGATTAATTGTTATATATTATAGAAATCTTCTTACCGACATAAATACGAGTTGTCATTCTGACATTGTAAATATAATGCGTTAATAATAAACGTTAAATATGGTTTAATAGGATGAATATTATCAAATTACTGTTATTCAGAATCGTTTTAAGGTCAGTCTTATGTTATTTATGGTTTTTGAACGTTTAATACAACATACTATAAAGTTAATCGTAATTTTCATATACTTGTTTGACGCAGAAATCATCTTGTCAAATTCAAAATAAAGTTTTGGTTTCATCTTTGAGATATCATAATATCTAAAGAATATTGAATAGTTGGGTAATCGTTGATTTTTTTTTTATTTTTTTATTCTTTTCGAGTATTCCATTTATGTAAATCATAAATTCTTATTCTGAAATCAGTTTCTTTTTATATACGAATCAAAGTGTCAAATGTTCAACATTTTTTTTTATTTTTGAAGTGTTTTATGCATTAACTATCAGTTTAATCTAGTTCGATTGTTTAATTTTAAAACGATTAATTATGGAACCTATTCCGGATTCAATTTTTAACTCGAAAGTGGAATTAATAAATCATTTAAAAATGCGTGGTTTACCATCAGCCAACAAATTAAAGGATCTAAGATTACAAGCAAGATTATATAATAGTACAATTAGTAATGTCAAAAAGTTGTTGAAACAATCAGCAATAGATGAAGATGATGACATTGTTAACAAAAGTAGTGCGGTGAACGATTATCCATGTCAAGTCTCAGATTTTACCAATTATTTGAATTTATCTGAAATTCCGAATCGTAAAAATAAAGTAGTATCAGAAAATATGCAAAGTGATTTGCCAAAGTCAAATATAGATCACGAACCCCCTCATTTTATACGCGATGTAAAGGTGTCGGGTTTAAATGACTTAAAGTTGCGTTATGATGGTACTTCTGATGTCCGTGAGTTTTTGGATGAGCTTAATATTTATAGACAAGCACGTTTAATTCCAGAAAAACAACTATTTAGAGCTTTCGCTGACCTTTTGTCAGGCATCGCTAGTGTATGGTACCGCTCTAACCATACGTATTATAACAATTGGGAAGAATTGAAAAGAGGTTTTATAGATAGATTCGAGGATCACTGTTCAGATTTCGACAAACAGCAGAACCTCATTTTAAGGGTTCAGCTTCCTAATGAAAAAGTTTCCGAATTCCTCACATATATCGAATATTTGGCCGGAATGTTAGATTATCCCTGGCCCGAACAGCGTCTTTTTCACCTTGTCTCGAGAAATATCAGACCTGAATTTGAACCTTTAATAATGTCTAATCAAGGAAAAACAATAAAGGAACTGATAAAAATTGCCAGGATTTATGAAGGGAATAGTTTTAGGTATACTAAGGAAAACAAATTTAAATTTTTTGTTAATAACGTCATGAAAAATAATAACAATTCACATCCCATTGTATCGACAATCACAGAAAAAAATTATATTATTTGTCAAAAATGTAATAGTGCGGGTCATCATTTTTCTAAATGTCAAAAGGTTAAGGGTTTTATTTGTTTTATTTGTAAAAAAGCGAATATTTTAACTCGAGATTGTTGCAGGAAAAATAGTAAGAATAAACTGGTGTCTAATAATAATTTTGTAACGTCGAGCGTTCCAATTAATGTTGCTTCGTCATCAAAAAACGAAGTATCGCTGGGGGTCCATCCCAGCGCATAAGTTATGAGGATCCGATTGCTTGGAAGGAGTATTTACAGTTTGTTAAATTATTTATGACCAGTTTAAAGGTCGCTCCAATTATTTGTTGTAAAAATAAAGATATTAGACCTTACTTGATTTTTAAAATACAGAACATAATTTCAAATGGTCTATTAGATTCTGGTGCTATGGTGAGTTGTATGAGTGTAAATTTTTTTAATTCTTTACCTCGTCATATTTTAAATATAAAAAATGTTAATACATTTATCTCATTAGCTAACCAAGGTAATCAGTCAGTAACACAAATGGTCGTTCTTCCTATAAGCGTTGACAATATAACGAAAAATGTTGATTTTTTAATAGTTAATAATTTAAATCCAGATATAATTTTGGGGGTGGACTGTTTGTATAAATTCGATTTATGTCCTGAGTTATTGAAAAATGTTCGGGTACTAAAAGATTCTGAAATGTTGAACTGTATTGGTGCGTTATCTGTGCCCTCTGATTTATCCTTCAAAGAAAAAGAAGAATTGAATAAAATAATTATTCAATTCGAAGAAATTTCTTTCGAAAAAAAAGGACTGGGGAGAACCAATATTGTCCAACATAAGATTATCACTACAGGTGATCCTATAAAACAACGATATTATCCTCTATCACCGGCGCGGTTGGCCCAATTGGAGAATGAATTGAATGATATGTTGTCGCTCGGTGTAGTTCAGCCTTCGAAATCACCTTGGAGTAACCCCGTTATAATGGTTCCAAAACCAGACGGCTCCTCTCGATTTTGTTTGGATAGTAGGAAGCTTAATTCAGTCACTGTAAGAGATTCTTATCCTCTTCCTCATATTCAGTCCATTTTACAGAACTTAAATGGGGCTACCTATATTACAAGCCTCGACCTTAGCAAAGCTTATTGGCAGATCAGGTTAGATGATTCCTCGCGCGAAAAGACGGCATTTGTTGTACCTGGTCGTGGATTATTTGAATTTACGGTTTTACCCTTTGGTTTAAAAAATTCAGGAGCCGAAATGCAGAGAGCGATGGAACAAATTTTTGGTCCTGAATTTGATAAGTCTGTATTTATTTATGTAGACGATCTAATTGTCTTGTCCCCCGATTTTGAGTCCCATATAAAAATATTAAAACAAGTTTTAAATAAATTAAAAGAGGCAAATTTCACAATAAATTTAAAAAAATGCGAATTTTGTAGGAAAGAGTTGAAATATTTGGGTTATATTGTTGATTCACATGGGCTTCGAACAAACCCTCAAAAGATTGAATCTGTAATAAATTTTCCCACTCCGAAATGTGCGAAAGATATCCGAAAGTTCATTGGGGTTTGTTCATACTATCGTCGCTTTATTAAAAAATTTTCTGATTTGTCAGTGCCTCTTACTCGTTTAACAAGTGTGAGAAAAGGGATTAGTAATTTTAAATGGAGTGATGAAGCGAATAAAGCTTTTAATTCATTAAAAGTGGCATTGACCACGGCCCCTTTATTAAGAAACCCTGATTTCTCTTTTCCTTTTGAATTGCATACTGACGCCAGCTCAGTAGGAATCGGCGCTGTTTTGTCTCAAATAATAGACGGGAATGAGCACGTCATTGCTTATTACTCAAGATCATTACATAAAAATGAAATTAATTTCGCAATAACTGAACGTGAATTATTGGCTGCTTTAGAAGCTATTCGTCATTTTCGTCCGTACTTGGACGGTTCACAATTCAAATTAATCACTGATCATTCTAGCTTGAAATGGCTTATTACATTGAAGAATCCGACTGGTCGTCTTGCCAGATGGGCTACGGAACTTTCACAGTTCTCTTTTGAAGTAATTCATAGACGTGGCGCTCTGAACGTTGTCCCCGATGCATTATCCCGCGTCGAGGTGGCGACTTTAAATACCATTGACGTCATAGAAGATCATTGGTATATGAGAGTGTATAATGGTTGTAAAAATAAATCACAGGAATTTCTGAATTATATGATAAAGGACGAAAAACTTTTTCGCTATACTAAGATTGATTCACCATTGTTAAAAGAGTTTGAATGGAAATTAGTAGTGCCAAAAAAGGATCGATTAGGTATAATTAAATCTCATCATGACTCGGTCGAATCTGCTCACTTAGGTATTTTTAAGACGTTCAAAAAAATTCAATTATTGTATTATTGGCCTCGTATGTTTTTAGAAGTGAGGGAATATATCAATGGTTGTGAATCTTGTAAAATGTTTAAATTTTACCAACAAAAACCATTAGGATTAATGTCAAGTAGCAGTAAAATACACAAACCGATGGTTATGATTTCGACCGACATAGTGGGCCCTTTTCCTCGTTCAAAACTTGGTAATGTATATATTCTGTCAGTTTTGGACGCATTTTCCAAATATTTGTGGCTTTTTCCTATGAAAAAAGCAAATGCCGAAAATGTTGTGAAGAATTTGGAGAACTATATTTTCTTACCATATGGGGTTCCAGCCATTATTTTAGCCGATAATGGAGTTCAATTCACTGCCAATAAATTCAAGGATTTAATTAAAAAATATGACATCCCATATTTATATTATACGTCTCTTTATACGCCCCAAGCCAACATCGTCGAAAGGTACCATAGAACAGCCATCACGGCGCTTGCAGCAATGGTTCACGATAGACAACGAGATTGGTGTAGTCACATTATCCCTATTTGCTCTGCGATGAATTCATCAATTAATATGTCTACTGGTTATACTCCATACTTTATCTTTTTTGGAAGGGAATTCATAATAAAAGGTAATCATCATAATAGATATGATACTGGGCCTTCCTCATTTGATGAAGTGACAGTTGAGCTCCCAAATGATTATATTGACAAACTTTCTTATTTAAATGATATTTTCATAAAAGTTCAAGATAACTTGTTTGAAGCGTCTAAAAGAGTGGCTGGTGAATATAATAAGGGTCGGATTGAAAAAGAATATAACGTTGGTGATTATGTTTATAGAAAAAATTTTCCTTTGTCCAAAAGTGTTGATTATTTTACTAGTAAATTGGCTCCTCGTTATGTAAAGAATAAAATAATTGGAAAAATTTCACCTTTAGTTTATACACTTGCTGATATGTCAAATAAAAAAGTTGGGAATTTTCATATCAAGGATATTGTTAAACAGGGTTGATAATGGGATGACAGTGATTGATTGTTTACGTCCATTGAACTAATTTCGAATTTTTTTTGTATGCTTTTCTAGGATCCCGCTGTATATGGATCTAACAGTGTCCAAGTTTGTCGTTTCCTGTCATCAATGTAAAGTATTAATGAGCGACTATTAATATGTTCATATATTTTTTTTATTTTTTTTTATCAAATAAAATAATGTTTTATAATCACAAAGACTGGGGAAATGCATAGTGAACCTCAACAAGAGTTAACGTTGATTATTTATTTTAGATTCAAACCATTTTAAGCATAATATTTTGCATTTCAATATCATCCAACTAATATTTAGTGATAATTGTTTCACTTTATTCAAATTTAAAAATTTAATTAAAAGTAAATAGTTTTTTTTATTTAGAGATTTTTAGAATTTTTTTTTAGAGATTTTTAGAATCTTTTATTATGATGAATGGTGATTGTCAGAATGGGGGTGAAATATTTATTGTAGATGTATTTTTGAATGTTTATTTTGATGTGATGTGTTAGTATTGGTATCGACATAACATACAAGGTTATTTTAGGTACAAATATTATTTTTTTTTATAATGTAGACTGGGGATTTACAAATGAATATTTTACATTTTATTATGATTTTTTTTTACTGACATCAGTTAGTTACATTACTTCACAATTTATATATGATTAATTTTATTTGTAAATATTGTTGGATATCTATCGTCAGATGTTATTTTGTTTTTAGGTGACAATGTAAACCGCACATTATATTGTTATCGTTAGATGTATGGTGTTATGGTGGTGCGACCATAATATAATATAATCTGAATACAAAACAATTTAAAAATCTGGTAATGGAGATCAAATAGTAGAAACAAATTGTGAATTTGTTTTAAATTTCTGTGGTATTGTATATTTTTTTTTGTATAAATCAGTTTTATGAATTTGATTCTGATAGATTAAATTTTAATATTGAATTTGAGATTTTATTGTGATGGGTTACATCGTTTTGTGGGTAAAAGAAATACAAATTTCTTTAATCATTGAGTGATAGACATCAAATCACAGGAAACATGAGAAGGGTTTAAAATTAATTTTTAATAATGAATAATTTTAATATTAATTTGTAGTAATCTGTGTGAAAACATAAAATATATAGGTTCCAGAATTTATTTGTTTAAATAGTTTTAATTGAGAAGGGATCTTGTATGTGATGTCACTGCTAATTAATAATTTATTTATTTATTTTCTTTTATATACAAGATATGAAGGTGTGGTTGTTTGGTCTTGAACTGAATTTCATTCTATGGAATCTCATAGATGTGATAATTGACATTTTGTCATAATTTATTAAATGTTTTAAAATTTATTTTGAAGATTTGGGGTTTTTAATTTTTTATAATTGATGTTAGGAATAGTATTAAATAATGTTTAACCAGTTTTTGTGTTAAATGTTATATTTTTTTTTTAGGAATTATATAATATTTATATTAAGACTTTCCATTCCACATGATAGCCCTGCATTTTTCCGGCTTATAATTGGATTTTGCATTTTGTATCTCGCTTGAGGGTATCCGATGAGCCAAGAAATCTTTGTATTTCGCTTGAGGACATCTGATTTCCCAAGAGATCATTTTTTTTTTTTTTTATATATATATCTCGCTTGAAAGTACTTTGTGACTTGAGAGATTATTCTTTATGCTAAAGCCTTTTCGGTCGTTTTAGCTAAAAAAATGAAAATGAGCGATATATGAGAGTATTTTTAGTCAAATTTTCTACTAATAATTAAAAATTTGTTAGGGGAAAAGTTTTAAATTTAAAAATTGTAGTCTTCTTGTGAGCCTTCAATTATTTTTGGGATTTAGGGTGTAAGTTTCACTTGTTATAAAGTGATACTTGTAAAAATTGATGTAATAAAAGATCATAAAGTAACTCTAAATGAGTCGTTTTAATTTTATTTTATCATTTAATTGGGTGTTATGTTATTTCATTAATTGGGATCATTTTTTTTGTTTTTGTTAGGAGTTTTCTTTTCTTACAAGCGGAACTCTGTTATGTCAAATTGTACTTAAATATTTTAAAGTTAAATTTTTTGAGATATTTGTATTTAGGAATTGGGGATACATATTAGAAGGTTATGTTCTGAAGGAATAATATTTTATATTTCAAACAGTATTCGTTTTACAGGTCAATATTTTTTAATCCGTTAACATGATTTTGTATGTTTCAGGTTATATTTTTTTGAATGGTAGATAAGTATATCGTTGTTTTACCATGTCTATTGTGTAACTGTTTCAGGATGATGATTTATGATGCAAATGATTTCCTTTTTTCTTTTCATATCCTTCGGTTTGATTTATGATCTCTGGGTTGGTTTCATAATTTGCAATTTTCAGTTTTTTTTTAAAAAAAAATTTCTATTAAATTTTTTTTATGTGGGGTTGCGGGTATGTCATGTTATAGAAAATTATGTATAGGGAAAAATTAATAATTGGGAATTTATAGTTTTTTTTGTGCGAACACACTAAATTGATTTTTGTCAGGTGGCAATATTTTTTATGATTAGCAAAGCTTATGTCAAATTCTTTCTTTTTGCATACACCTATCGAAGCGGTACGGCCAGTGTAGGAAAATGGCGGCCGACGTCGATTTGAATTTCTGAATTTGGGGTAAGTTTGTTTTATGTGTTCGTATGTCAAGATAGTTTGGCGAGAGATCATTTTTCAAACCAATAATCCTGTTTTCTTTTCTATAATCTAGATGCTGATATAAATGTCAGTCATCCCAAATTCAATCCTACCCTGATATTGCGCACCCATTCTGACGAAAATAATTTTTATTTAATTCTACAAATGGATTATTCGAATGTTATTCCATTTAGTTTTCCATTGGAAATATATTTTATTTGGATATTATTTTGCAATTACCATGCTTGCATATACACGACGATGAAATGTACGACATTTAATTCTGCCTAACCTAAAATTTTATAACTGACGACAAAGGAGTCACATATAGGAAATTGTCGGAGACAATTTCTTCATTTGGATTTTTACTTGGACACAAACAAATTTCTTCACTTGGATTTTATTGTAACATGGAGGGATCAAGATACAAATAGTCACGAGAATTTTAAAATCTAAATACATCTTCTACAACCGGATTCATTTGAAGATATTGGTCATCGAGGGGATCTCCTTATTCATGCTGCGAGTCGATATTGTTTTATAATGTTTACTCCATAGCTGTATGATGAGTTATACCTTTATGATTTTATTGTCTGAATATATGAATGTGAATCCATTATGTTTGAACCTAATATAGATTGAAATCATGATTTTGAGTATGATATGAAAGAGATTTTGTTTGATTTGATTTTGATGTAAATTCATGTTATATATAAGTTTCAATCTTTAACATTATTTTTATAACAAATATTTAAAAATTTCACTTTTATATTCAATTTTCATTTTCCTCTTATAGGAAATAGTTGGTACTATACAAACAAAGTTTGATATTTTAGAGTCATGTATTATAATTTATTTCTACAATAAAAATGTAAATATCTCAAAGTGCGTTATCTCTCTGTCTTCCTAATGCAGTACATCATTATCTCTCATATTCAGTTGATATTTTTATTTAATTTAATTCAATTGTTTGAATTCATTTTGTCTTCATATAGGTTCACGATTAAAAACATGACCCTGAGAGTAAAATTTTCATGAGTCTCATTGCCTCTATCGCTGACTGTTGGTGGAAGGAAGTGTTGAAGCATATCAAAATCTGTTCCATTATCACACACCTTCTCAGTAGCTTGACCAGGAATGTGAATGCGAATATAAGTTAATCAACGATTTTAAAGAATGAACCATACCGAAATATGGCGGAGTCGACGAACCCCAATCGTTATATCGAGAGCAAACCAAATGGAAAGAGAGAGAGAGAGAGAGAAATATTAAAAATAATAATAATAGTAGGTACAATGAAAATTATTTTTCCGTCGAGATAAGAATCTTAAATTCTGAACCAACGCAGCAGTCTGTTAAGATAAGGAGAAAAATCATTATTATAACACATTACGCAGAGGTATTTTAAAATTCTCCAAATAAAATCTGAGGCAATAATAATAATATAACTTGTGGCAGGTCCATAAATATTTCATATTCCAAGGCTGGTGCGATAAAGATGATAAATGAAAAAAAACACAACAGCAAAAAAATGAGGAAAAGTTTTATCGACTTTCGTTTTCCGACGCAATGTTTGTGAAAAAACTGTTTACTTGCCACTGACAAGTTCGAGGAATGCTGATCGTGATTATCGTAACACTTCAAGGATTCGCAAAGGCAAAATTTAGTAAACAAAATGTTATATCAAGATCAAATATATAAAGAGAAATAACTAAGAAAAGGGCAAATTGCAATGTTGTTATAAAATAAATCAAATTGATTACATACTTTTAACTACAGTTAAAAATAAAAAAGATGAGATTTAAAATGAGAATAATTTAGATTTATTTAGAATGAGAGGTCGGGGCCGCCCAAGGAAGGGATGGCACGTCCATGTGAACGGTATTTTGAAAGACGGAAATGTTAAAAGCGTGAACAACAGACGAACATGTATAAGACGATGTATGAATGTTGACGAGGCGAAGAATGTATGTCAAGATAGAAGTAGGTGGCATTCGGTTCTCTTCCTACCCCGTGAGGGACATGGCGTGATGGTATGTGTGTATGAGATTTAATTAGGAATTATCAAAAAAAAAGTTTAAGTACTTACAATGAAAATTAAGGAAATATATCAAAGAAATGCTAATAGATTCATTGGATCATTTTGGCATTGGTCCTCAAATGAAAATAAATATAGTCTATTCATGATCTAAATCAATCTAAGGGAATTTAACGAAAGAACAAATAGAAGCAAATAGGAATGGGTAAATCTATATTATGTGTATGTCGACAGAAATGCAACAAGAAACAATAGACATTCTCCGATATAATTACCTAATAACCTTTTGAATTAAATAAATTTCAAAACCACAGTACCTGGTACGAACCAACGCCGCCTCTTATATTACTCGAAGTGGAGTCGTAAGCCATGGAAGAAAACGCGGTCGGATAAATGGGTAAATCACTGTGATAAATGACTTTAATTCGTATCCAAGGTAATCGGAGTTGAAACATGAAATATGCAATAGGAATAAGTTGAATCTGAGCAGTAAAAATCAAATTCCCGATGAAAGAATATCAACAGAAAGTAAATCTAATAGTTAAATGAGAACAGATCCCTAAGAACAGATGCTACTTGATGATGCAGATCTATATATAATTATGAAGCATTGGTTAACAAAACAATTCGGTCGATAAATATATACTTTGCACAATATTGTAATGTTTTCCTAGAGTTGGGTCCACCAAGAGGTATACTATAATGTACCTAAATATTTATTTAATGATTAACGGCATATATTGCCCTCAACAAAAATATATTGAAACAAAATTGTAGAAAAAAAATACAATAATAAACTTTTCAAAAAAGTAAAGTCGGTCAAATATCTAAATATTCTGAAATTTTGGGCTCTGTAAATTTAGCGGATCAAAAGTTATTTTTCTACTCCAAATTCTGAGTAAATCCATATATTATGAAACATACATGCTGCGAAGCCTCTAAGTTGTTTTTTTTTTTACTTCAAAGTTGGAAAAACCGTGAAAAATATAGACCCTGCATACAAATCTCGCGTATCTTGGCTTGATACTTTGTCGATAAGTTAAAATAATAAAATTCTCTTGAACAAATCGACAGTTGGATTAGCTCTACTACATATACAGCAATGAAAATTGAGTGAAAGGCATAGAAAAACACGCATGTGTACATAATATAATAGTAATAATACGAACAAAGTTACCTCAAATTATTATATGTTCTCCAATGTATAAAAATAATACGAATGTAATGACACGAACTAAATTTACTTGCGTCTCAGTGTCCAATTCCCAGAATTGTCATAAAACAAACAATGCTGAATTGAAAGATTAAATATAAATACTTTTATAAAAAATAATGCTATCTGTCGGAAAAAAATGACAATTGAGGTATTTTGATACCAGTATTTAGGGCAAGATAATGTATGCAAAATTCGATACGTTCCGTGTCTTGCCCCATTGGATAAATAACTTTTATGTTTTCAATATATTCCCTTCGGCAAATCGTTGGGAAAATTGTTTTCATACAACTACACGTGTACGTCTGACAATAAAATCATCGAAACGAGTTTTTTTGTTTCACAATTAGAGCGGCCTCGTGAAATAAAAAGGCGGAAAAAAATTCTCAGTGTCGACCTATTGATTTCTCAGGATTGGTAATAACTTGATTTCCATAACGACGACTATTACAAAAGTACATAAACTTACTTTGATGAAATTTACTGCTGACAAAGTTATCTGATTTTTCTGAATTATATATAAAAATCCATTACGTAATATTCTTCAGTTTTAATTTTAATCTGGCAGGGCTACTAGTGAAGTTGATTGAAATAAGAATAAGATCAGCTTCAGACTTCAGCAATCTTTGAAGTAAAAAATAATTGAATAATAATATTAATTTATACAAAAAGTAAAGACAACGTCATACTATACTTTGATCTTAACAAATTTTTACGATTAAATGATTATGATCGAGCATTGATTTATACATTTTTAAGATTAAGGCAAGATAAGAACGTGTCATGAGTTGCCTCCCGTCATATATTTATAAATAAATAAAATTAACCTTGAGATATGATCCGTAGTACTTGGTGACAAACTGGCTGTCGCACTGCGACAGAACCATAATTTCTTGTTGAATATCTTCTATCTCGTCCTCTGCCTCTTCGAGGTCTATGATCTTGATGGCCACTACTTGCTGTGTTCTGTTGTCCACCCCCTTGAACACTTCACCGAAAGACCCCTTGCCTATCTTCTCCTGTTTAGTGAAGATTTGCTCGGGATCGACCTTCTGCAAACAAAAAAAAATAATCATCAAATTAATGAACTTTCTTTACGACAGTATTATATTAATATGTAATTTGTATTCAAAGAAACAATTTATGAAACTAATTTAATAAACTGTTTTTTTTATCAACCCTTGCGACAGCAAAACTTGTAGCGTAGGATATAAAAAAAAATATATTAAAACCATAAAAGGGCAGAAAAAAAATCTCAGCAAATAACACGAAAACACAAACGTTTTCCAATTGATTTATCTTTATTGATACATAACATTATACAAGTGAAAAAACAAAATGTACGTGCAATAATTTGTGAATAAAATCATTCAAAGATTACATATATTTTTAACAAAATCGTTTTTTTGATACTATATTTAAAACATGTGAAATGGAAGAAGAAAAAATACCTTCAAATGGAAAAGAAATCTTTCAGATTGTAAATCGTTCAAATTCAAATAAACATTACAAACCACGCCGATATCAAAGGATATTTTTAAGGGCCGTATAAACCTAAACACCCCAATTTCAAATCAAATTTCTCAAATATGTTAAACAGTGTGTTTCTAGAAAAAATATCACTAGTGTTTTTAACATTTCCCTAATGAATGTTCGTTACACAATTTTAAAATTCAGCTTAAATTCCCCTAATAAAATATTAAAAATATATATTTTTACAGCATTTTTTTAAAATTACTCCATAACTGTGTATCGTAGAGAAATAAATCTTTAATATGCTTGAAGAGTGCATAAATCAAAGTGAATAACCGATTAAGTTTTTTCATTTCAAGTCAGGTTTGTTCTTGAAATGGAAAATAATCAACAAATTTTGGGTTACCGATAATTTAAATCACGTATAAACATTTTTTAACGCAAGCGATAGTTACCCTTACTAACGCGTACCTTCATACTAGGCATGCCTTTTAAGTTCTGTCGTTTACATATTATCCGGCAGCTTTGAATTTGGAACTGTTTGATATTCAAATTTGTTTGAATTTAGAATCTCAAAACAATTGAAAGTATTAGGATTAACTTTTTTTAACTTTTCTACGGACAATTCTTGGTAGAAATCCATTTCAAATAATAAATAAATTTGGAATGGTAAAATAAAACCAAAGTTTTCAGTCAATTAAAAATTTTTTTGAATTCCTTGAACTCGCTCAATAAATCAATACAATTTACAATGGAAGTTGGAGGAGATAGTATAAACTTTCTGGACCTATCTCTTAAAATTGAAAAAGAAAACATTAAATTCAACATCTACAGAAAACCAACCTTTAGTGACAATATAATACACAATAATTCGAGACACCACATTTCCCATAAACTATCAACATTTCATTCCTTAATTCATAGATTGCTAAACGTTCCATTGTCACAAACAGATTATAATAATGAAGTCAGCATCATACAAAACTTAGCAAAAAACAATGGTTACAAAGATAATCTGGTACATAACATGATAAGAAAAAAGAAAAAGAAGTTCTTCCTAACTGCGGTTGCTCCAGGACTTACATCTCAACCAGAAAATTCAGATAAATGGGTAAAACTAAGTTACATTGGCAAAACATCTATAAAAACCGGTAATATAATTAAGAAAATAGCCAAAAAGAAGATTGCTTTTTACAACCCAAAAACATTAGGTAAATCATTAGTAAATAATAAAGACAAAATAGATCCAGTCAACAAAAGTGGTGTCTATGAGTTGAATTGCAATACGTGCACGGGTTCATACATTGGTCAAACTGGTAGAACATTTAAACAAAGAATAACTGAACATTTAAGATGTAAAAGACTAAATCAAGATACTTCTAATTTTGCTGCCCATTTAAACGAACTACAACATGAATTTACAATAGACAATAATGTTCAAATTCTACATAAATGTAATAAAGGGAGAAAATTAGACAGATTAGAGATACTAGAAATTAATAGAGTAAAAAATAATATGAACAAGACACTTATTAATTTACAAACAGAGTTCTCTACTTCACCTCTACTTAAACCGCTATAAATATTTATAAATATATTATTCATATACCAAGTAATCAATAATAAGGAATGGTATTTCCAACCATTTATCATTATATATTATGTAAACAAACAACTCAATGCTTTTGAATTTTACTGCCCCAATATATTTTGTTACAGGTACACAGTTAATCCTTACATTGCTGTTCTCAACCATTGGTCACAGAACTTCAATAATAGATACAGACACCATCATGCCAATATAAATTATTAAATTTCTTTTTGTATTTGTACGCTCCGCTTTGTTTGCTAGTTTACTTTGTCAGTTCTTTCTAGCAACACTAATTGAACTGACGGAAAAAAAAAAAAAAAAAAAAGAGAAAAAAAAAAAATAAATAAATAAATAAAAAAAAAAATAATAATAATAAATAAACAAAAAAAAAAAAATGTTGCAAACCCCTTAACCAGATATTATATAAACACCAACCACCTCTTGTTTTTTCACACTTTGAAAATGGTCACTGGATGACCGAAACTAGTCAGTGTCATTAAATTAGTAGAACTGAAAACTTTGGTTTTATTTTACCATTCCAAATTTATTTATTATTATTAGGATTAATGTGATTGTTTAGTTATTGCGTCGTTTTGAATCTGTCAGGTCACGTACGAAAATGAATCTTACTAAGGAAAATGTCAGTGAAATAATTTTTTACAACTTTAAAAGAGGCCTAGCACGGCTTCAGTGTTTTGAAGAGATAACATTTGTATTACAAGATGAAGCTCCATCTCTGCGGACTGTCGAACGCTGGTATTTAGAATTTCAGCGTGGACATATCAGTCTTAGTGTCAAATCTCTTGAAGGACGCCCAAAATCCGCCTTCACTGAAGAAAACATCATTGCTGTGAGACAACTAATTCTCGAAGATCGTCATGTGACATATCGAGAGATAGAGGCTTTATTAGGCATCTCAGGGACAATCATTCAGAAGATATTGCATATGGCACTTGGTGTGAGAAAGCTAGTTTGCTGTTGGATCCCGCATTTGCTTTCCGACGATAATAAGGAGGCCCGTGTCAGATGGTGTAAGAAAACTCTTCAAAGGTTCAACCGAAGATAGTCAAATCACGTCTACGACATCATCAGTGGTGACGAATCTTGGGTCTACGATCCTGATTTAAAAAAACAATCTACAGTCTGGGTCTTCCAAGATGAGCCAAAGCCGACTAAAGTTGTTCGCTCTCGAAGCACTTCAAAGAAGATGGTGGCCACGTTCGTTGCGAAAACCGGTCATGTTGCGACAATTGCACTTGAAGATCATAGAATGGTTAATGCTGAGTAATATAGGACAGTTTGTTTACCACAAGTCATCGTCGAACTTCGGAAATCTAACCCAAAGCGACTCATCATCCTACACCATGATAACGCAAGCTCTCACAGCGCTCGTCAAACTATTCAGTATTTGAAACAGGAAAACGTAGAAATTCTTGACCATCCTCCATACAGTCCTGACCTAAGCCCTAACGATTTCTTTACATTTCCTTTAATTAAGAAAAATCTTCGCGGTCAAAGGTTCCAGTCCAGTGAAGAAGCAGACGATGCTTTCAAGACAGCCATATTGAACACTCCTACTTTGGAGTGGAATAAATGTTTTAATAACTGATTCAAGCGAATGGCAAAGTGTATTAAACTACGTGGTGAATACTTTGAAAAACAATAAAAGATACTATAAGGTTATAGTAGTGTTATTTTCTTCAAACGACAAAACTTAAAAGGTATGCCTCATAGTACCTACATGCCACGAAGGGACCTTGTAGCCACGAAGAGCAACTTTAGGGCTTTCAAGACTTTCTGTCTTAAATTCGGTGTACTATTATCTTCACTATCACTGAGCAGTGAGCCAGTTGTTTCAACATGATTAGCTCTCTTTGGCACATTAAGTGCAGTGTCTGCAAGGTTTTAGAGTTCTCCGGACTCTTCGTATGTTCTTTATGTGTTCTTTCAGAGTTTTGCAAGGGGCCGTTATTAGTCCCCATAAGCAGAACGGGTGGTGGTGGGGGAAGAACAGTACCTACATTAGGTGGTTTTAATATATCACGTTTTCAGTCACTAGATTTAGCTTTATATGTCCTCTTAAGTTCTAATGCAGTAACGGCAAAACGCAGCACACGAGCCACATGCAGTTCTAGCCCCTTGAATGGGGTTCTTCATTATCAAGCATAATCCTAGAGAGTATGTTGAAAATGACAAAAATTTTCAGTAAAATATATGTCAGTATTTGCACTAATGATTTAGTTTGGGTCATACACTGCAGTGACCAACAGTGCTCGATTATATTATCTCGCCACTTAGATTGATGGTAAAAGATTCCAAACTAGAAAATTTAACGTTTGGTCCGAGTTATATTCGAGATAATACATACCATAGGTACATGTTTATTTCGGAATGTGTTCAACATCGAGAGAGAATATAGTGTAAGATAAGGTAGGTAGATACCTACACAAGAAGGGTACATCTGTGACATAATCGCGCGAGTTCAAGGCATTTGGCCGAGAGTTTGGCGATGTACACTTGGCAATGATGTCCAAACGTTGCACTTTAATCCCGACTGTTTTCGAAATTACAAAAATAAATTCCAAATTGTAATGCGGCGAAATTACGACATCTCTGCGGACAGATCTATGTTAAAATGTATAACGGGAATCAATAAGTATAAAAATTGTTCGGTCACATTGAAAAAATGAGTGATAACCGTCTGAAAAACAAATATACAAGGTGGGTGTGAGAGGAACGAGAAATAAAAGGCAGCGGAAAAAATTCGACACGACCATAAATTTGGCCTTGAAGGATGTGAAAATTAAAAAAAGATGCATAAACGTGAATGAAGAGAGAAATGTATGTTCTCCTCAAATATTCTTAATAGGAAAACTGCGTGATGGTTTATTGTTTTGCATAATTATGCTTTTAAAATACAATCGTTAGTTGACTTATACTCATTTTCAAAATAATCGTATCATAAATTAACAAAAAAATATCAGTTTTTTTTTAATTTACTAATTAGACCAAATTTAACAAACGGATAGCGGCACATAACTTGAGAATGTCCATGTTCAAAATTTGTGTTATTATTATGCGCAACCACACCCTTCCACGACAAAAATTCTCAAGTAATTTGTCGGATACTATACCTGCTTTGAATTATTTATTATTCCTTAGCGGTAATAATACATAAAATCTCTTCCCTAAGTTGAGAGGAAAATTCATATAAAAAAGAGGGAATGCAATGAAAACTGTAAAATATTCAGAAAGCAAACTGTAATTTAAGATGATAGTAGATTGTGGATTTACATAAAGATCGCTTGCTTGGCATTCCTTTGACTCCGTCCTAAGATAAGAAAATGGTATATTAGGGCCAGATTGTAGTATTTGATATCACCAAAGGATTGTCAAAGTTATGTTATAGCTATTATAGATAACGTGTCAGCGGGTTCAAAAGGCTGAGTTCACAAAGGGATTGAAAACAAATTTTATATATTTTGAAAAACAATAAATGGTTTTGAGAAACATAATAAACAAAACTAAATCGTTTCAAGAAACATAAGACACAAGTAATTCAAACACAATTTAAAAAATCCTTAAAATAAACCTTCATATACTTCATTATTTTAAATCAATATTATCAGTATATTATGCAAGTTCTTTATAATAGTGATAATGAAAAGCAGATTATGCATTTCGCACATAATATTATATGACTATGGCCCTATAAGGCTGAGATGGTTAGATGAAGCAGAGAGGGACTTGCGGACGATGGGCGTTGTGAATTGGGCTGGGTGGAGGGAGCTTCTGGAGGTAGCCAGGACCCACGATGGGTTGCAGCGCCACTGCTTAATTGACTGATGATGGACCAATAAATAAGACTTGTAAATAAATACCATGTATGTAAGTAAATTACGAAATACATATGTATTGTATTGCCTGGATTATACACGAAACGCTAATTTAAAACCAATGAAAGTATGCAAATAGAACCACGTTAAAAAACAAATGGTAGAGAATCAAACATTAACATAATTGAACTTTAAAATTTTCGATTACAAATACAATGTAATATTTTTTTTATTATTGATACCAAAAATACAAAATTACAATATAAGTAGGTACAAAAAAAAATATCAGAGAAATTAAAATTATTACAGATCAAATATATGGGTTGGTTTGTACCACCTCACTAGGCCAGGCCTGTTCCGAGGTGGTAGACTAGTTACATAATATTAATTACTAAATCAAAATAAACTGTAATATTGTGCAGTGTGCAGTCTATGTTTCACTATGTGAGATTTGTTGTATATGTTGTTAAGGACTGAGAATTTGCTGACAATAGTTAATCCCTTTATTATATAGCCACGTACGAATTGTTAGTTTTAGTCTTGTTTTTTTCATTAGCTGTATGCTTTATGTCTTTAGCAACTAAATTTAGTATCTTTGGAGCCAAGTATTGATAATGTCTATGTCCGTACTCGTACATAAGAAAAATATCTAAAATAAGGACAATAATATTAATTACACCAGTCGATATTTTTTCCCAATATCTAATTCAAATGAATAATTTCCAGTTGATATTTGAAATAAATAGGTAGATCATTTTTTTACTTAATCTTTATTATTTCCAGAAGGTGTCAGCTATTTATTTAATTTATTTATTTAATATTGCTATATTTTAAAATCTTAACAATGACACATTTCTGAAGATACCTGGTTACTGCAATTTTAAATTAAACAATGTAAAATATAATACAGAGTGTATATTAACGTACATGCAAGTAGATATACACACAATAATATACAGGTCATCATTGCGATACAGCATTGATACTTAGCCAAATAATATCGGTCGGAACGATATGCACTAAATAAGGAAATGTCGCTAAATACATCAACTAGAACAGAAAAATCCTCCATATAAAATAAAACAAAATTTATCTGATTTCGATAATTTAGTGGTTAAAATATAACTTGACATCACCTCGGTTCAGGCCAAGCCTAGTGAGGTGGTAAAAACAAAAAAAAGATGTTTTTAATAAATTTACTGTATGATATATTCAACCTACCACAAAACCTTACAAAAATAACTAACACTATGACGAATTAAAATAATAGAACTGATTTATATAACGCTACTCTGGTACAGGCATAGCCTAGTAGAGTAGCCTAATCCACAAATTAAAATATATATACGTATACACTAATGACAAACTTAACTTTTTCTTACTTAAAGTATAACTTATAATTTTTATTAACTACTGTATAAAGTTATATTGTACTTATTGTTATTATTATACTTGTAAAAAGGATTTTAATAAATAAATAAATAAATATATTGGTTTATGTTAACAAAAAAATAAAGATGTTTATATCCTACTCAAATTTTGAAAATAAATAATCTCATGTAAATAAGCGCAAATATTAAAGAATAAAATTTACCTTTAGGTACCTACTTTAAAATAGTTTATTTAAAACTATGAAAGCTGTGTATTATATCTGGTTTTATTAAAAACACGGATTTTCATGAAAGGGCAAAAACCCTCCTAATAATGAACAGTGCAATATGTCCGAAAGGTTGGGTCATTAAAAACAACCTCATCGGAACGGACAAAAAACGTGAGTTACTCTAGAACTTATTATTTTCTAAGTTATTGTGTTTGAATAAAACATATCCCAAAAACCATTATAATTTTTGACTGGAACCCATATTTGAAAATCACACTGAAAAATTCAGCGATTACAAACCCCTAATCTGAAACGTTCGTTTAATTATCAAAGCCACAAAAGCTGACATATTTATACTATTGTAAAAATAACAAAATTATATTACGTGGTAAAAAACCAAACAGACTATAAACACAAACAATATTTATTATCACGAATGGTGGACCATAAAAGAGTAGGTATTTAAAATTGTATAACCATCAACAGTAAATCAAGTACCTAATATTTACTTACGAGAGTATACGAATACTATAAATGAGAACTTATTTATTGACATAAATATCTAGTTACAATAACTAAGTGTTTATTGACAACTTGGATTTTGTTCAATATCAATACAATAGATACAGTAGATACGTAATTATATTGAGTTTATTAGGTGTGCAATAATATGCAATAGCGTGGGATTTGCGAATGATGAAGTAAATATTATTTTATCGGAATGATAAATGAACAATAAATAAGGTTAGCAATCAATAAAATCGCTTATAAAATAGTCACCTGTGACTACTACAATCAAAAGTAAAAGACTAAGGCTAAATAACGAAAAATTTAACCTACATCAAAATACGGGAAACAAACTTAGTAAATATAAGAAAATTATAAACATTTCCAATTAATAAAATATGGAATAACAGACTTATAAAATACAATTCTTTGTAACATTGATAAAATAATTTATAAATGGTTTCATAGACGACTTGTAATAATCACTCAATAAACATTTAACAAAATAACATTTTCATATTTGCTTATTAAATATTTGCCGGGTTTATTGAAAGAAGGCAAACTCTTCTTATTGACCCAAGAAACGTGAAGTCTCAAGTTATATTCGGTACAATAGCATAAAGTGCATTAAAGGAGTTTCAAAGTCTTACTAAATGAAGCCAAAAATACATATGATATTTTGATTATCAATACAGTTTAAAGTCTTGCTGAAATGAATTTCGAAATCTATATTATAAATTTGAATGTTTGTATGTATCTATGTATGTATGTGTTGAATGCGCTCCTAAACCGCTCATCCGATTGCGATGAAACTTTGGTGAACTGTCGAGAGTATACCAGGGATGGTTTCTGGATCAAAAAATTTTAACTTCTTCTTCTTCTTCATCGAGTTTTAGGTCATTTTACCTATGAAGGTGGACTATCCTGGGAACCGTTCATCCGATTGCAATTAAACTTTGGTGAATTGTCGATCGTATGCCCGGGATGATTTCTGAATTTAAAATATTTTCTTCTTCTTCTTCTTCATCGGGTATCAGGTCATTTTACCTATGAAGGTGGACTATCCTGAGAACCGTTCATCCGATTGCAATGAAACTTTGATGAATTGTTGAGTGTAAGACCGGGATGGTTTCTGGATTAAAAAAAAATCTTCTTCTTCTTCTTCATCGGGTATCAGGTCATTTTACCTATGAAGGTGGACTATCCTGAGAACCGTTCATCCGATTGCAATGAAACTTTGATGAATTGTCGAGTGTATGCCCGGGATGGTTTCTGGATTAAAAAAAAATTCTTCTTCTTCTTCTTAATCGGGTATCAGGTCATTTTACCTATGAAGGTGGACTATCCTGGGAACCGTTCATCCGATTACAATGAAACTTTGATGAATTGTCGAGCATATGACCGGGATGATGGGACGGGAGGTACCGAAGGGACGGGAGGTACCGAAGGGACGGGAGGTACCGAAGGGACGGGAGGTACCGAAGGGACGGGAGGTACCGAAGGGACGGGAGGTACCGAAGGGACGGGAGGTACCGAAGGGACGGGAGGTACCGAAGGGACGGGAGGTACCGAAGGGACGGGAGGTACCGAAGGGACGGGAGGTACCGAAGGGACGGGAGGTACCGAAGGGACGGGAGGTACCGAAGGGACGGGAGGTACCGAAGGGACGGGAGGTACCGAAGGGACGGGAGGTACCGAAGGGACGGGAGGTACCGAAGGGACGGGAGGTACCGAAGGGACGGGAGGTACCGAAGGGACGGGAGGTACCGAAGGGACGGGAGGTACCGAAGGGACGGGAGGTACCGAAGGGACGGGAGGTACCGAAGGGACGGGAGGTACCGAAGGGACGGGAGGTACCGAAGGGACGGGAGGTACCGAAGGGACGGGAGGTACCGAAGGGACGGGAGGTACCGAAGGGACGGGAGGTACCGAAGGGACGGGAGGTACCGAAGGGACGGGAGGTACCGAAGGGACGGGAGGTACCGAAGGGACGGAAGGTACCGAAGGGACGGAAGGTACCGAAGGGACGGGAGGTACCGAAGGGACGGAAGGTACCGAAGGGACGGAAGGTACTGAAGGGACGGGAAGTACTGAAGGGATGGGAGGTATTGAAGAGTCTGAAGCGACGGGTGGTTATGGAGGACAATTTTTAATTATACAGGCAATACGAAGTTTGCCGGGTGTTCACTAGTAACTTATAAAAATATTTACACATATAAGAATTGCTTGTGTGGTACGTTACATAGATCAAAGAGACAATTACATGACTAAGTTAGATCGAAATAATAAACAATAAGGTATTCGAAAGTAAATTCGAAAAATGGCAGAAAATGTGAAAATATGTCGGTGGTACCTAATTGTGATGACCACGACTTAAATTACCACCTACTTCATTATAAAGAGTAAATGAATCGAACAGAAAATCATGTTTTGACATCCCTGCAAACATCACCGTAGATATAAAACATTCGGAAGCTATTATTACACTAGACTGTTTATTGTATGGTATATCAGAACGGGTATATAAAATAACCCATACACTTTATGTATAAGCCTTCAATCAATTACGTTATATTGATAACTGATAATACAATCAACATTATATAATGCTTTGTGTACATTTTCTTAAGTAAATGTCTCATAAGAACGGATGCTTTTTGGATCCAAACAGTTTCAGGGATGGTTCGAAGGAAGAAATTTTTCATATTATTGCGAAACAAAAACAAATTTAAATTGGAAGATCATGAGTAAAACATAACAAAATTATTTCAAATATTCAAAAATAGTAAATATTTTTAATAAATAATAACAGACAGAACCATCCTGAATTATTTTCTGGTGAATCATGTAAAACAAAAAGAAAATTTAAAATCAACATATCAAAGAAAAATACAACTGCAAGAAAGAAATTACTGTCATGTAAGGGAATATTACTTTCAGATGACCTACCCACTTGCATTAGAGAATTAAAAATAGCTTTGAAAGCTCATATTTTTCGCAATACATTGTCCTATAAGTAAAATTTATCGTATGACTATAAATTTGTAATGTGCAAGTTCTCGAACTCGAACACGAGTTTCTAACTCTATCGAGAGAGTATCATCGTAGTTATTTTAAAGTTGTAATATTGTGTATGTAATATATAAATAAATAAAAAAAAATTCATGAACGGGAAATTTTAAACTAGAATGCGGCAAACTGCACAAACTTTTGTGGGGAAAATTTGATATCATATAACTTATTACATTCTCTGAATCAAAGGAAAACCACTGCGAAATCTTAGGCACTGTGCCAAATAGCTTTTGATGGAAACTATAAGGTGATATAACTATATGTTCATATAACTATTGTTTGCATTCAATAACTGAACCAAGACTTTTAACTTACATTCCAACACCATACTAGGTTAGAAAGTATGTAAAGTATATGCAACTAAGCGTTATAATCAATACAATACCTGTGAAAAGGATGTCAAAAATATGTGGTGAATATTAATTCATACTTGGACACATGTATACTGTTATTAAGTAAAAAATGATGTCTTAAAGTAGTAAAGTCGGCTATCCCGTAAAATAATTTCATTACTAAGTTATAAAAAAAATGAAATCACAATATTTGATCAGCTCACACAGATCAGTTGATAAGGACCAAATCAGCTGAAACGGTAGTCCAGTCAAAAAGAACATACATATGATAAACTACAGTAAATTTATATAATTAGAAAAATCCTCATACAATTTCAAAATGTTTCTTTATTGGAAACAACGTATGAAACAATAATTTAAAAATATATGAAATTCACGTGGATTCTATTGGCTTCAGGGAACGCCAGTATATGTCTGTAACTTGTAAAGAGATAAGATATTCCAACTGTCGATTTGTTCAAGAGAATTTTAGTATCTTAAAATATCGACAAAGTATCAAGCCAAGATACGCGAGATTTGTATGCAGGGTCTATATTTTTCACGCCTTTTCCAACTTTGAATTCAAAAACACCATCTTAGAGGCTTCGCAGCATATATTTTCTATATAATATGGATTTACTCAGAATTCGGAGTAGAACATTTAGTGTGTCTGTGTGTTCCCCCCCCCTTTATAACTTTTGATCCGCTCAATTAACAGGACCCAAAATTTCAGAATATATAGATAGTTATAGGCCTACAAAACTTTCATACTCAGAATTTTGATTTTTTGTTTCAGTCAGGGGCCAGGATAGGATACTATGGAGGTCGTCACTAAATTCAATTTTTATAAAAATTATTAAAAAAGTTTGTGATATACTACTATAATGTTCATATTTTTATAGCAAAATAAATTATCTAGTTGGGGTATTACGGCTTTTTTTTATATTTTTAAAAACATTGGAAATATAGGCAATTTAACACATAAGTTTATCATTTAAACCTACTTTCCTTAAACCTTCATCCCTTCCTTATCAACGCTTTCCTATATCCATTACCCTTCCCTTTCCCCCACATACACTCACCATCTTACAATGACTACCCAAAATCAATAATATAATTATAATAATTTAAATATGTGAAACTTTATAATTGGCTATTTATTTTGTATTCTCATTTGCAATTAAGTATTATAAATGTATAGCTGTTAAGTTTCCAAACAAATAAAAATAAAAAATAAATAAAATAAATAAAAAATGTTTTTCTTGGTAAAAAATGTTTGAGAAACTCGGAATTTTTATGAAAAATCAAATTTGAGATTTTGTATTTGTCTATAGGTATTTATACCAATTTACAGGGTTCTAGCTTATATGGTTTATGTATGAGATACATAGGTATAAGTATGGAAAAATAAAGTAAAAAAACAAAAAAAAATAGATGGGTCGATGGCAGAGCGGTTAGTGCATTGGATTAGTAATCCAGTGGTCGCGAGTTCGAATCCTACCTCGACCGATTTCGTTCACCTATAGCACAAGCATTTATGCTTATTTTAGAGAACGTAGGAAGATGTATATGTACTTATTTAACAAGGACATCTTCTTCCTCTTCTTCAGCCTGTTATTTTCCATTCTTGGACATAGGCCTCCCCCTTGATAACAAGGACATATTCATTTTTATTAAGAAAAAAATAAGTATAAAAGTTTTGTAGGCCTTTTACTGTCTATATATTCTGAAATTTTGGGCTCTGTGAATTGAACGAATCAAAAGTTATTTGGGGGAGGGGACTCATACATAGACACGCTTAATGTTCTACTCCGAATTCTGAGTAAATCCACATATATTCATATATAGAAATATATGCTGCGAAGCCTCTAAGTTGGTGTTTTTTTACTTCAAAGTTGGAAAAACCGTGAAAAATATAGACCATGCATATAAATCTCTTGATACTTTGTCGACATGTTAAGAGAATAAAATTCTCTTTAACAAATCGACAGCGGAAAAAAACGACATAGTTGCGCTTATAATTCACTTTTACCAACCCTACCAATTTGAGGATATCCTTGTATCTTATTTAGAAACACAAAACGAGTAGAAAATATAGGGCCAATAAATTTAACCAATGTACCAAAATACAACTGTAATTATAAAGGCGAATAATTTATGGTGTTTTTATTAATAAACTAAAAAAGCAATTAAAACGTCAACCGATTAACAGCGGTGGTAGGTATTTATTTATATTGTGCGCCTACCAACATAGATAAAAGGAAGCATAAAATTGCGAGATAAAAAAGGATCAGAAAATCTTAATATGGACCGACTTTAACCAAAGTCCTCGATAAATTTACATTTATTACCGTAGAGGACGTTAATGACACAACCTCGCCACGGTGCGGTGCGCGGCGCCACCTATGCGGTCATAAAAATACTAGGGAACCCTTTTGATGCCGGCTCAAAAACCGAGTGACCGAAACTTAATACGCCCATAATATCGATAATACGGGATCATTCCACCTACGAGAAATAAAATAATTGAAATATTGAGTACTTTCTCTTGTATACTTAGTAAATTGCTTACTTTTAGTATTTGGGATCCAAGAATATAATATTATTTTGAGTAAGTACATCGAAAACCTATAAGTTACTTTTACCATATACGACACCTACGTTTTTCCAATTCAAAGACAACTACTATTTCATTTTTTTTTTTTAAATAGAAGCCTTAGTTACGTGTAATAAACACCCTTGTCACTGATTCCCAGGTCTGACTTCGAAATCTCGAAAGATGGTCAACTTAGATATAGATGGGTATTATTATTATTATTGGATAGGAGTGGGAACTTTCGCTCCCGCACTGCGACCATGTATGATCTATTGTACACCTCCCTTTAAGGTTGTCATTTCAATAGCAGTTCGGTTTCTTGAATAAGTCTCATATTTTGCAAATTGAGATGCCTCCCACGTCCTTGGGTCTTAGTATAAAGGCTCCCAGGTGTCTATGTCTGGATTCTATTAGAGCTGGACACTCACAGATCACATGTGAAGCTGTTTCTTCCTCTTGTTGACACTGTATACAGTTTGGTTCATCAGCGATCCCCATTAGATAGATGGGTAACAAAACATATTACTTCAGTATAAATTTATTTTTACCAGGGTTACACTCCGCTACCGCTGTCATGCATAAATAACGTTTTATTCCTTATTAACAATTTTTCAAATTATGTAATACATTATTTAATTAATTTTTTTGGTATGCTATATATTACCGATGTTTTTTCTCTTTTTTATCGCCTTTATGTTGTCAAGTTTAATTTTTGAAATTTATATACAATTATTGGTTGTATAATATTGTGTAACTACTTTATATTTTATGTATGATTGTAAAAGGATTCTCGCCGTAGATACCAATAAATAAATAAAAATATTTTTTATTTTTAATTTTCATTCATTTGTTGGTAAATTCACATAATGTATTGCATAACATTATTCACATAATCTTTAAAATATAAATACATTCCAATTACGAATTTACACGTGAAATATTACAAATGTAATGTGCGGTAGAAATAAAAAAAAAAGTATTAAGAAATAAAATAAATTAAACTATGTTGATAGAGTAAGTAACAATAAATAAATCAATTTACAAAAAAATAATGATTTTGTCATATTGTAATCTCGTTGGTTGGAAGTGGCGCGCCAGTGTAGATTTTCTTTCTTTATATTATGTACAAAAAGATAAATAAACAAATTAATGAATAAAAACATAATTTAACTATCTTGGTTTCCTTATTTTCTTACCTTATTGGAAATCTCGAGTTAGAGAAAAATTAAATATAATTATATAAAAAAAATGAGGCTGGTGGGTGACAGAGATGAGCAGAGTAATCGAGTTTCTGGCATTATTTTAATTTCTCAATAGAGACGAAACGGGAACATAATATAATTATACAAAAATCGGGAACATACAGGGGTTACGACCGGTTATCGTAAACTCTGTAGGTCCCTAATTTTACGGTTCGCCTATAAATATTATATATTCCCGTTTTGTCACTATAGAGATATTAAAAAAATGTCACTACATATTTATTTGTTGTTTAGGGCCGATACATTGGCAACGTGACAAAAAAATTCTCTCTCTGAAAATAATACTTATTATTTATGAAACGAACATTCGATGTGTATTGCCGTTGGTATCGTAAGTTGTTGGTCCGGTAATAAAACGTGTCATTAAATAAAATAGCGAGCAATCGAAGCCTCGCTATAGGTCGGTACACAAAGAGGGTGGCAAGTGGCAACATACGATACTAGAAACATTTTTCACCGTGCCCAGGAAATGAATGCCATGCATCAAAACCACATAAAGAGCAGTTTTGGGGGAAATCCGTACAGCTCTATGGTTGCCATAATGCCCACGTTAATAATAAAAGGGACTTAAGTAGGTACTCGTCTTGAAAAGCAACTATTATTGTCAGCTGGAGGAGAAGATTTATTTTAATTAGTTGTGATATTTTTCAATAACTTACTGAGAACATTATACCTACGGCAAAATTACAAAATATTTACTATAACAATTATTTACTATATCAGTTGGATAATTTGGAACAAGATGAACTATATTACATATGTATTTATTACATAATATGTGTGTACGATGGCGGATTATTTGCCATAACGCATATTCGTTCTTTACTAACTTTATTTTCTAAAGTTAATACGAATATGCCTTATGGCAAATAACCCTCCATCGTAACATTATTGTACATGAAGTAAAATTTCAAATTAAGAAGTAAAATGAAATCCTTGAGGTGGAAGACTGACCAAAAAATATACATAACTAAAGTGAATCTAAAGTAATAAAGCAATCAAAATGTTAGTGTATGTGTGTGTGTATGTGTGTGTGTGTGTGTGTGTTTGTCTCACGCCTTCTGAAAAACCAAGAGCATCTAAAAATCTAATTTAAGTGCGAACATGTACCAGTATACCTGATGCAGTGTCACGCTAAAAAGAATGCGATAAAAATGCTGAATTTTAAAAATATTTAAATAATTATTTTTTTCATACAAAATTTTCCAAGTCATATCTGTCAAAAAAGTGTACATTTTGCACGCAAATATCTGTTAGTTTAAAAGTTAGAAGTAGGTATTTACACAAAAAAAATATATTTTGAAGTATAACTTAGCGTTTAAGTGAAAAACATGGTGAATATTTGGTATAATTATAATGTTAAACTTATTTTTAAAGTAAGCGTTTTGTACATAAACGCCGCCATTTTAATATCTTTTCATACAATATTTCATTTTCCCACGGAATGAATATGTTCTTGAAAATAATAAACCTTTGAAATAAATGTAATTATGAAATAATAAAATGAAACACAAGACATTACGGCAAGTTTTAAGACATATATTGTAAAAATGTGTTTATTATTAGTTAAGATGTAGGCATAATAAAATTGCATAATTTGTAAATAATATTTGATTTTTCTGACAATTTTCATTTTTATGGCATCGAACAAACCAATGTAGGTACCTACATATTCAAAAAAGTCTCAAACCATTTGATATTTTTAAAGTATTGGAATGGTTACTATGGTAACGGAAAGATTCTGATATTCAAATTAAATTTGTTATGAATAGAATTTCTTTAGAATATTGTTGTAGGTAGGTACCTACCTATTACTATTTACTTACAAATCAACAATATACTGATTTCCTATCGGAAAATTGTATGCGATGTGCTCCTAAACCGTTTGTCCGATTACAATGAAACTTTGGTGAATTGTCGAGCGTGTGCCCGGGATGGTTTCTGGATTTAAACTTTTTTCTTATTCTTCTTTTTCTTCGTGTATTTGGTCATTTAACCTATGAAGGGGGAGTATCCTGGGAGAAGAAGGTCCAACTGTCCTTCCATCTCTTCGCAGGTCTTCCAAGACGGTTTCTGGATATAAACTTTTTTCTTCTTCTTTTTCTTCATCGTGCATTTGGTCATTTTACCTATGAAGGTGGACTATCCTGGGAGAAGAAAGTCCAATTTTCCTTCCATATCTTCGCAGGTATCTGGATTTGAACTATTTTCTTCTTCTTCTTCGTGTATTTAGTCATTTTACCTATGAAGGTGGAGTATCCTGGGAAAAGAATGTCTTTTCATCTCTTCGCGGTTCTTCCAGGATGGTTTCTGGAATGAAACTTTTCTTAACCGACTGAAGAGACGGGATGTAATGAAGGGAAGGGACGTAATGAGGAATTGAAGGGACGGGAGGTACTGAAGGGCCTGAAGGGACGGGAGGTACTTAAGGGAACGTGTACCTGTATACCTGATGCAGTGTCAGGCTAAAAATAATGCGATTAAAATGCTGAATTTTAAAAATATTTCAATAATTATTTTTTTCATACAAAATTTTCCAAGTCGTATCTGTCAAGAAGTGTACATTTTGCACGCAAATATCTGTTAGTTTAAAAGTTAGAAGTACGTATTTACACGAAAAAATTTTACTTTCAAGTATAACTTAGCGTTTAAGTGAAAAACATGGTGAATATTTTGTATAATTATAATGTTTAACTTATTTTTAAAGTAAGCGTTTTGTACATAAATGCCGCCATTTTAATATCTTTTCATACAATATTTCATTTTCCTACCGAATGAATATGTTCTTGAAAATAATAAACCTTTGAAATAAATAAAATTATGAAATAATAAAATGAAACACAAGACATTACAGCAAGTTTTAAGACGTATATTGTAAAAGTCTGTTAATTATTAGTAAAGATATAGGCATAATAAAATTGCATAATTTGTATATAATATTTGATATTCCGGACAATTTTTATTTTTATGGCATCGAACAAACCAATGTAGGTACCTACATACATATTATTCAAAAAATGTCTACAAACCATTTGATATTTTTTACATGTTCTATGGTTACTATGGTAACGGACACATTCTGATATTCAAATAAAATTTGTTATAAATCGAATTCGAATTAATTTAGAACATCATTGTAGGTAGGTACCTACATACCTAATACTACTTGAAAACCAACAATATACTAAGTTCGTATAGGAAAATTATTAAACTATCTTAGGTTAACTACAATACACATGTCATTCAATCTACAAACTATTTCCTATAGTGAAATTCTTCTTTTATTTAAGTAGACCTTTGGGTGATTTTTTATACAAACTATTTCTTGGAGTTTAATTCTTCTTCCTCTTCTTTTGTGAAGTCATTTGGGACAGTTCATAAATAAACTATTTCCTATAGTCTAATTTTTCTTTTTCTTAATTTATGTAGACCTTGGGTGAGTTTTTATACAAACTATTTCCTATAGTCTAATTCATCTTCTTCCTCTTCTTTTATGTAGCCCTTTGGGTGAGTTTTTATACAAACTTATTCCTATTATCTAATTCTTTTTCTTCTTATTTTATGTAGACCTCTGGGCCAGTTTTGATACCAACTATTTCTTTTAACGTATTTCTTCTTTTTCTAATTTTATGTAGACCTTTGTTGAATTTTGTATAAACTAACTTCCTATAGTCTTATTTTTCCTCTTTTATGTAGACCAAGGGAGAGTTTTCATGCAAACTTTTCCTTTAGTCTAATTCTTCTTCGTCTTATTTTATGTAGACCTCTGGGCCAGTTTTGATACCAACTATTTCTTTTAACGTATTTCTTCTTTTTCTAATTTTATGTAGACCTTTGTTGAATTTTGTATAAACTAACTTCCTATAGTCTTATTTTTCCTCTTTTATGTAGACCAAGGGAGAGTTTTCATGCAAACTTTTCCTTTAGTCTAATTCTTCTTCGTCTTATTTTATGTAGACCTCTGGGCCAGTTTTGATACCAACTATTTCTTTTAACGTATTTCTTCTTTTTCTAATTTTATGTAGACCTTTGTTGAATTTTGTATAAACTAACTTCCTATAGTCTTATTTTTCCTCTTTTATGTAGACCAAGGGAGAGTTTTCATGCAAACTTTTCCTTAAGTCTAATTCTTCTTCGTCTTCTTTTATGTTTTACCTTTGCGTTAGTTTTTATACAATCTATTTCCTGCGTTAGTTTTTATACAATCTATTTCCTGCGTTAGTTTTTATACAATCTATTTCCTGACGTATAATTATTCTTCTAATATGTAGACCTTTGGGTCAGTTTTTATATTAACTACTTTCTATAGTCTAATTCTTCTTTTTCTTATTTTTTGTAGATCTTTTGGTTAGTTTTTATACAAACTATTTCCTTTAGTCTAATTCTTCGTTTTCTTATTTAATGTAGACGTTGGGTGAATTTTATATAAAATATTTCCAATATTTCAATTCATCTTCTTCTTCTTTTATGAAGACCATTTGGTCAGTTTTTTATATAATACATTTACTATTGTGTAATTCTTCTATTGGATCTTTTATGTAGACCATTGGGTCAGTTTTTATTACAAACTATTTGTTATAGTCTTATACTTATTCTTTTTTTTTCATTTAGTCTTTTGGGTTAGTTTTAAGTCTTATAGTCTATTGTATAGAAATATTATAAACAACATGCACACTTGACGAAAATACATAAAACGAATGGGATGTGACCATCACTAGAATCTTCTCAATACTTTTTTTCAATCGAAATTTACACCATTTATTATATCATCATATATTGCTTAATTTTCAATAACTACATATTTGATTTTGATGACAATATAATAAAAAATCGGGGTTGTGGCCATTACTGGACTCTTCACAACGTTTATATTCAAATTAAAAACTATTTAAGTCTTCTTCTGTAATGTAGATCAGTTTTATTGTGCAAAAATATAATAATCTATAGGTATGCACACTTGACGAAAAATATAAAAACGAATGGGATGTGACCAACACTAGAATCTTTTCAGTACTTTTGTTTATTTAATTTTTAAGCCATTTCTCATCATCCAAAATTACTAAATATTTAAAACACATTTGCGTTCGATGACAATATATAAAAATAGGGGTTGTGGCCAAATCCAAACTCTTTACAACGTTGTCTCTTTATAATCAGTCATATTTAAAACCATTGACCATAGTCCATGCGTGCAGAAATTGTATGTACCTACTTATATATAAAAACAAATGGGTTGTGGCCATCACTTGAACATTTTACATCGCTTAAACTCAATTAAATTTCAAACAACTTTTTCATACTACGAATTAGCAAATATTTTTTATGACAATATTATATAAACGAATGCTTATTCCTTCACTAATTTACATTCTTGGCCAACGGCGGGACATAAAAGCTAGTCAATGAATAAATTTGTAGAAACATCTACCTACTTTATTGATGGATTGAAATATAGGTAGGTAGGTACCTACCTAATATAACGTTGTTTTATTTGTATTAGGCAATTCACTCTGCAAAGAGTGCTTCAAAATATTAGAATTTAAGTATTTGTAGATGAGGATTTAAAATTTTGAAAATTCATAAATTCTATGTAGAATTTTTTGATCAAAAACACAAATTACAATAAATTGCCTAGTGAGGCAATATATCCAAGTACCTAATATAGATATATATTTTAATTGTATTGTATTTTGTATTAATATTGGTATGTAATTATGGCTTATGTAATTCTTTTTTATTTGGAAATAAGAAAATATATTATATTGTAAAACAATATTAGAAATTAGTGAAATGTCAGTACTTATGTATAATGTGCATGGCGACGATTATATTGTTTTTTAATATTATGCTATAACAAACCACTTTGTTTAAATGGCGAGTCAGTTATTTAACACTATGTAGGTACGTATAAAAAAACTAATTATTCATGGTAGCACAAAGTTATTTTTAGGAATTAAAATTGTATAAAAATAATTTCATCTAAATATGGGTATGTGAAAATACAATATTTGATGATATAAACGCAATGTGTATCAGCCCTAACAAAATAAAATAATAAGTGGTGTGAGGCGTGTGCTGCACATACTAAACCACCAAAGGAAATTAAGTATAAATCTATGGGGTGGTAGCATAAAAATGCACATAACTTGTTACAAAGGCATGATTTTTTTACTTCAACATACGGATAAAACGAAAAATACGATATGTAAAATGGATTAGAAACAAATATGCATTCTGAGGAGAAGTGTGCACTAAAATATCCATAAAATTCTTCGATAAAAAATATCTCTTATGATGAGTTTGTAAAATAAACCTATCAAAGGCTTTCAGACGTCATAGTTAGTGGGTACATTGGCTAAACTTTTATGCCTTACCATGTAGTTAAATGTACATACATACATACATACCATCACGCCATGTCCCTTGCGGGCTAGGCAGAGAGAACCGAACGCCACATTTTTCTATCCTGGCACGCATCCCTCGCCTCGTCCACATTCATGCATCGTCTCATACATGCTCGTCTATTGCTCACACTTCTAACATTTCCGTCTTTCAAAATTTCGTTCACATGGTCGTGCCATCCCTTTCTTGGGCGTCCCCGACCTCTCATTCCATTCCTTTCCGCTCTGTATATTTTCTTCGTCAGGCGCTCCTCATTCATTCTCCCCATGTGACCAAACCATCTCAATGTGTTCACTTTCATTCTAGTAATGACATCTTTCTTCATCTTACATTCTTTCCTTATGTCCTCATTTCTTACCCGGTCATACATCGTTCTATTACAAATCCTTCTTAACGATCTCATTTCAACTGCATTTATTCTACTTTCATGCGTCTTCTGCCATGTCCAGGTTTCACTTGCATACGTCAAGGTTGGCACTACGACGGCGTTATGAATGGCAACTTTGGCATCCTTTGATATGTTGCGATCATTCATAATTGGTCTTAGTGCTCCATTCACTCTGTTTCCTGCCATAACTCTTCTTTCGATCTCTTTATCGAGTCGTCCATTCCGTTGAAATATGCTTCCCAAGTACACATATTCGTCGACGTGCTCGAGCCATTCGTTCTCAACTCTTATTTTACACGCTGTTCTGCTTTCACTCTTTTCAAAGACCATTGTCTTTGATTTGCTGGCATTCATCCTAAGTCCATTCTCTATACATCCTTCATATACCAGACTTACAAGATACTGTAACTCTTCCATACTTTCTGCTAATAGAACTTTATCGTCTGCATACATCAAATCTCGCACCATTACAGTTGTGTAGTTAAATGTGACGTATATAATATAGTGGTAAAGGAAAAAGACAGCAAGAGAAGTCATGCTCATCTTCCCATGAAGGCAGTTCAAATAACGGATCATCACCATTCAATCGACCTGACAGAACAACCTACCTTTGTACCCACAGTGAAATGTCGGATAAACGTCTTCTTTATATAAAAAAAAAACAACCATTTATGTCAAAGCCGAACCAAACAATATTATACTATGTAGTAGTGTACATTTAAGCAGAGAAAATAAACTATAGGCTTTATATGTAAGTTTTGATGTTTCATTTATAGTATATAAGGAAAAATTTCATAGATAAGGTAAAATTTGTTACGTTACTAAAAAAATAAACATTGCTTGGAAATATACAAAATCAAAAACGATGGAAACTTAACACCATTACACAGTTTTTCTATCTATAATAATAAATACTACCCACGAGGAGTTTATGTCAATTTCTTCACAACTACTCAGATATTTCCTCTTATGGGAATCAAACCGATGACGCTGGCATATATTATTACCCCGTATTCAGTTGAAACTATTGTTACTAAAATAGGAACATACTAAAATTGTAGATTTTAATATGTTCCTATTTTAGTTTTTCTATCTATAATAATAAATACTACCCACGAGGAGTTTATGACAATTTCTTCACAACTACTCAGATATTTCCTCTTATGGGAATCAAATCGATGACGCTGGCATATCTTATTACCCCGTATTCAGTAACTATTGTAACTAAAATAGGAACATACTAAAATTGTAGATATAGTATGTTCCTATTTTAGTTTTTCTATCTATAATAATAAATACTACCCACGAGGAGTTTATGAAAATTTCTTCACAACTACTCAGATATTTCCTCTTATGGGAATCAAATCGATGACGCTGGCATATCTTATTACCCCGTATTCAGTAACTATTGTAACTAAAATAGGAACATACTAAAATTGTAGATATAGTATGTTCCTATTTTAGTTTTTCTATCTATAATAATAAATACTACCCACGAGGAGTTTATGAAAATTTCTTCACAACTACTCAGATATTTCCTCTTATGGGAATCAAATCGATGACGCTGGCATATCTTATTACCCCGTATTCAGTAACTATTGTAACTAAAATAGGAACATACTAAAATTGTAGATATAGTATGTTCCTATTTTAGTTTTTCTATCTATAATAATAAATACTACCCACGAGGAGTTTATGAAAATTTCTTCACAACTACTCAGATATTTCCTCTTATGGGAATCAAATCGATGACGCTGGCATATCTTATAACCCCGTATTCAGTAACTATTGTAACTAAAATAGGAACATACTAAAATTGTAGATTTTAGATTTACGGTCTTATTTTTCAGTGTTATAAAATATCAACTAGGACTAAATGGAATAGGAACGAACCTATATTGGCCGGAACGTTCTTAAAAAGTTGCTGAATTAGACGTATTTTGAATAATTATGAAAATGATGAAAATTTAATAATTTTCATAATTATTCATAAAACGTCTGATTCAGTAAATTTTGAAGAACGTTCCTATTCCATTTAGTCCAAATTTATATTTTATAACGCTGAAATAAGACCGTAAATCTAAAATCCACAATTTTAGAACGTTCCTAATTTAGTTCCAATAGTTACTGAGTACGGGGTATTATGTAAAACGACTACAACTTCAAGTGTGATTCTATTCAGATATAACAGATGCAACTGAATGTAATACCTGAATATCTTTACATGAAATTTTGCTTCATTTGCCTTCCGTGTATTCTCTTAAATGCGTTAAATTATTATTGCAAATTCATACATTCCCATCTTTCAGTACTTATGTTAGGTTTATCAACTTCGTCGTAGTTGACCCTTAACAAAACGTAATCAACTTAATCACCTTTGTAAATTTAAACTGTTCAATACACTTTAATAAGAATTATTTTTCATTACGCTTCACTCTACTCCTATTAACATCAGAAATCCATCATTCATTAAAATTGATTGAATAAAAAAATATATTGTTTTATCACAACATATTCGGTAGGTAGGTAACTCATTTCCTTACTCAGTGTATTAGTAATCAGTATATGTAATTTCGTAAGCATGATTAATTTGATCCTGTAGGACAATGTCATAAAATATCAAAGCATTAGCCGACGTATAAGTAGCTAAATTCTAAATGAACAGTGAATCAATGTACAATAACAACTATGTATTATACTCGTAGTGCAATGTTGATTATCAATGCAAGCACAAAGCGAATAGACACATACAGCATGTATAGTTTAAATAACACTATTGAAGCATTATAATTTAATAGTTATATATCAGATACTTGTAGGGATATATAAATTATAATCATTTCTAAATAGGTACCAACCATAAATGCATTTTGTCAATGATATCTGTCCCATATTAAAGATATATAAATTATAATCATTTCTAAATAGGTACCAACCATAAATGCATTTTGTCAATGATATCTGTCCCATATTAAAGTTTTATAAAAACCAAATCACTGATCTATGTAGGTTGTGAAAAGATTTTTTTTCCTTTCACAGAAAGTCATCAGTCGATAAGATAATAAAATCGAAACGATCATCCTTAAAAAGGTAATAAACTTTTGTAGCAAAACTCAGTAAAATGTTTTTTATTCGTAGTAGCTATTAGCCGTTGGGTACACTGTACAGCAATTGTGGAGCATTTAACAATAAAACTCCACAAGTGACGGACGAGATAAAAATCAAGTAAGTAGAAAAGAGTCAAGAAACCTTGGAGGAGGAGAAACACACATACCTACACACAGTATTGACCTTGAGAAATCATAACAATGAGTCACTTAAATATGTCATTGTTTTAAGTATACAATGCTCACTAATCGCAAATGGTTACCAGCTCATATTTACGCCAGTAGGTACAATACAATGATCTTTTTAAATAATACTCGTACATTATATATTATATAGTCAATGCAGCTGATATCACTATTAATAATATATAAACATCATTGTTTTATTTAGTGAATTACAGTGGTCGTCATCTCAACTATCAAATGCGAATAATAATGCACAAAATAGTTAATTAAACAGCAAATTGTGGAAAACGAGTGGGTTGTGGCCAATACAAACACTCCACTAAATACTTCTTGAAAGGCTGGCAATTTCTGACAGCATTCTTGTGAAATTTAATTTTTCTATAACGTGGGAGCATTATGCATGTTTTGGTAAATGTAATCATACAAAAGAAATTGACAAATATCTATAGAAACTAGTCAGCTTTAATTATATACACTTTACATATAATATGATATCATAAGAAGATATGCGCTGTCTCCCATTCCACTCCATTTGGCAACGTTATAGAGGACGATTGTCCTGCTCGTCCCCGAAATGGCTATATGTAATCAATATGAGGTCAATCGAATTAATATTTGAAATGTATAGAGGATATAAAATAATCATACTACGTCACTCGCAATATTATTTTATATTGTATTGCTTCTCGGGCAACTAACAGGTAGATACTATGTCAAATATTAATTTAGCACACCCCTAATAACAACATTATTGCCACATTATTGAAACTTATGATAATAATTATCGTCTAGCAGATTCAGACCAAAATCACAATTGAAAATATGTATTAAATGCGTGATACGCCATACAAACAACAACTTTATGACAAAATTTATATTATCCACTCTCTTCGAAATTTCTGTTGTAAAATGTATGTATGTTACACGCTTGAAATTTGTGAAATCATAAATCTCTACGATTCACTAGTAGGTAATCAAATGTACAAAACAATTATTTAATTAATATTCTTATCATTTAGTAGACACAGAAAAATCGTGGCTATATCAACCTTGGAAATGGCAGACCGCAACGAAAATCGCTAAATATTGAAACAGACGAATTCGAGCGACAGAAAAAAAAATTTGAATAATCAACAACAGACACAAACGAAATACTTTTTTATTTTTTAAATAAAACACTTTCATTTGGTGCTTCGAAGTATAATAAAATTTTCCGAATTATCATTTACTTTAAACAATTTACTTTAAACTGAAAGGAATTAAACACTAAACAACTGACAAAGTATAATGACACTCCGACACAGGCATTGGCCTAGTGGTGTTGTATCCAGAATTCACTGCAAAACCAAAAAAATTATGAGGTGTAAATAAAATTATTCATTTTATAAAAATATTTGGATACTAATAATGAAAAAATATAAATAACATAAATCATTATATGACGCCAATGACTAATCAGCATTTTATATGTATTTAACAATGTTTATATTATTATTTTATACCTAACCAATGTTTCTGTACTGTACTGGATTCCGAAATAAATAAGTAAATTTCAAAAAACAAATAAAATTGTTTGAACCATTATTTATACATTTACTTGCCTAAGGAAAATTAAATCACTTATTACAATACGCACATATTTTATAGACAAAGAGACATGTTTGTTCCGAAACTGAAACTAATAGGCATGAAATACAAAACATTCGATTCAGTCAAATGAATGATTTAATTTATAAAAGATTTAAAATTTAATCAATAGAAATTAATGAAAAAATGTTGTATGTGTAATCAAAATGAAATGACACATAACCGAGGTTCAACAATATATAAAAATATATTGTATTAGAGACCTCGATATAAAACGAATTTTCTATTTACAAAGATACTACATTGGATCAAAAGGTCAAGTTTCAAAGAGAACAATGAAGTAGAAAGTCAAAGAGGGCAACAGTACATTATATTCAGGATTGCTGATGTATAAATAATACAATATTACCGGTAGTTAATAAGTAAATAGCCATACCGATGTTTACATAGATATATCAAACAAATTATATGTGCTGATATACCAAACAAATTATGGATAAATCGGTCAATTTTGGAAGCGTTTGAATGAAATTTCATGATCTCGACTTATAAGATCAAAGCATACAATAATGTAAATACAGCGCATAACTCTAGCACTGCAAATAAATCGTCCTCTACAAAATTGGATCCATTTAAAAATATATTATAATCTGATTTAAAAAAATATAATTTAAAATCAAACAGAAAGTTATTGGCGAAAGTGTTGAATTCAGTAGTTAAATGACTATTTAAGGCTTTACGTAGCTTTAGTTAGTCGGGAAAATTCAATATTTGAAATAAAAAAATAATAAAATCGCTTTTTGTAGATAAAATAAAATATTGTTGGTCTTAATAAATAGGTACAGTGTTTGTAAGAAATCCGTTTAGTCATTAAAAGAAAACTATTCTAGGAAAAAATATAACATGGAACACACTACCAGGGTAATAAAAACCATCTGACAATTCAGACTTTTGGTGATCCAGAACGTTTTGTATTAGACAAACAAAATATCATATAGATTTGAGACGTATTTACTTTGGTATAAAATTATCTTACGTCATTCGATGGTTTCGTATCGATTGTTATTGAAGTCGCTGAGTTACCAATAGTATTCTTAGAAGTTTGGAGATGAAATGTAAATATTGAAACTAAAAGCAAAAACACTTAGTGTTATATAAACACACCTACTCTAATGTCTAACTTTAGCAAAAAAATGTATAGGGCAAGCTAATTCGAGCATAAAATAAGAAATAGGTATATATCACACTGGTTTTGTACAACCATATTTTGAAATGAGAAATTCGCGTGTGTATGTTTGAAAAATACAAATTTCAAAAAAAAAAAATTTGTTTTGAAATTTTATTCTAATAGGTAAGTATTATTATTTTTTTCTATTTTGAAATAGTAGAAATATGTACGTTACACAACCGAAATAACTGACAAAGGTTATACAAAGATTTCTTTCCTAATGCAATCGTTTCGGCTAACCGTTATCAACAAATTCGAATACTCGATTCTAATAAAAGATAATAGTTAATAAACGCAAAATCCCATTTTTATGATCGTTCAAACCTTTTCTCAAACGAACAATATCCCCATTTCACTATTTTCAGCCTTGTGATACTCGATTTCATTCCTCTCAACCTTATACTCTTGCTTTGTCAGACGATCATCATTTATTCCTTCCAAGTATCCGAACCACCGTAAAGCATTTACATACACCGTACGTACGCACAGAGTTCATGAACTTTTAAAGAAACAAAAGGCACCATTGCTTGTTTGAAAATTCATCACAATTCACCTGTAATTTGTTTAAATTAAAATTGCATGATTCACCGGGTGAAAAACACACGCATTGCTTCTTCGGCAGTGGTTCGTAATTACTTGCTGTATTAATTCGTGGTCACCAACTTGTATGTGACGAGGTCGCATAGCAACCGAGTTGTCAACAACATTGTGTTTATATTCGCTCTGTAAAAAATATTGTTTTTTACTAAAATATAAGTGTATTTTATATTTATTGTGCACTAATTTCATTATTGTGAGTTTTATTTTGTATCCGTTCATTATCCATGAATATGGATTTGGATATTCCACCTGATCCGGGACCAAGTCCAAGTGTTAAAAAATCTGACATATCAACGCCACCTAAACAAAACAACAAGAGACCTAACACAAATAATTCTGACATTATCCATCCGTCTAAAGCTCCAAATTTAAATAGTTCTCCGGAAAAATTGTACAATACTCATAGTGAAATTGAAAACCAATACCTGGAAAATTCGCCTGGGCCTTACATTGTTTTCGTTCAAGATATTGACTCTAGCAAGAATATTCACCCAATGAAAATTGGTAATATCCTTATTAAACATAACATTAAAAATATTTCTCCGGGTGGAGTAAAATCAGAAGGGAGAAATAAAATCTCAATTACTTTCAAAGATGCTAAGAGTGCGAATCAATTCACGACAGCCATTTTTTTAAAAATAAATAATTTAAAGGCCTATATACCTAGATTCAAGGTGACAAAAATGGGTTTGATTCGTGGTATTTCAACAGACTTTTCGATTGACGATATTATAGAAAATTGTGCAGTACCAAACCATATTGGGAAGATTTTAAAAGCAAGACGCCTCAATTTTAAAGATAAATCATCAGGAGAAACAATGTGGAAACCATCGCAATCTGTTGTCTTAACGTTCGAAGGACAAAATCTCCCAGAGTATGTTTACCTTTTTTATAACTCTCTGAAAGTTGAAACTTATATATTTCCAACAATACAATGTTACCGCTGTTGTCGCTTTGGTCACACGAAGATTCAGTGTCGTTCTATTATTCGCTGCTTCAAATGTGGAGATAGTCACCTTGGAGAAGTTTGCCAAATGGTGGACTTTTTAAAGTGTATAAACTGTTCAGGATCTCATTCAGCTACAAGCCCAATGTGCCCGGAATTCACTCGGCAAAAAAATATTAAACATTCAATGGCTACAAAAAATATATCATATCTGCAAGCATCTCAACTCTTCCCAACTTCTGTGAAAAGCTATTCTGAAGTAACTAATAACCAATTGAACAATAATCAAAGTTTTAAAAAAACAATATACACTAAAATGTCATCGGAAACTCAAAAACAGACAATTCCTCATATTAATATTAAAGAAATAAACAAGTGCATGTCGTATTCAAATGGTGAAGCTAGCCATCCTACAAATGGATGCGCAGTTTTAAGCCAGTCAACTGCTTCTGCATCTAATGAAGTCCAAGAAAATATTTTCCAAGATGATACCCATTCTGTTGTATATTTAATTACGCAAATTCTTATTAGTTTAATTTCTAAATCAAATTTTAATTTACCGTCCAACGTTGCCAATCTTATCCCGCTTTTAAATTCTTTTTTAAAAAATGGTTCGAAATCACAAAACCCATAATCCTTTAAACATTTTACAGTGGAACTGTAGAAGCGCAGTGAGTAATAAATCAGATATTTTATATTTATTAACGAAATATAATATTTCTATTGCAGCAATCTCGGAGACTTGGTTCACTCCAGGTATTCATTATAAATTCCCTGGATTCTCTTGCATCCGCGATGATCGATCCGATTCTTACGGAGGATCCGCCGTTCTTATCAAATCTTCTCTTTCTTTTAATAAGATTAATTTAAATCCCCACCCTTCTTATCAAGTTGTTGGTATTACTCATAATAATATATCTTTCTTATCCGTCTATATTCCACCTAAAACTCATTTTGATGTAAATTATTGGAATGCAGTTATATCATCTCTCTCATCAGATTTTTATATCCTTGGCGATTTCAATGCCCATTCCACCTCATGGGGATGTTCTATTTCAGACTCAAATGGAATATCAATATTAAATTTTATTGATGACAATAATTTATGTATCATGAACGATGGGTCTCACACAAGATTGAGCAACCCTAATCAAAATCTCAGTGCAGTTGATCTTTCAATTTGTACTACTAACTTAGCATCTTCCACTGCATGGACTATCATTTATGACTCATTATCTAGCGATCATTACCCCATTATTTTAAATTCATCTCTTTCAAATCCACGAGAACCTTTGTATACCCGTAAAAAACATGATCTGAACAAAGCAAATTGGTCAAAATTTTCTCAGTTAATAGAATCAAAATTAGATTCGATTATTCCTCTTAACTCACTTTCTGATATCTCTCAGATTCCCATTGCATTGTCCAATCTGATACATACTTTAGAAATTGCGGCCGACTCAGCCATTCCCTTATGCAAAAAATTCTCCAGGCATACCCCACAAGCTCCATGGTGGGATGAAGAATGCTCCAATATTATAAAATTAAGAAAAGAGGCTATGCATAAATATAGGAAAAACATGTCCCTAGATAATTATTTGGCGGTTAAGATGATCCAAGCGAAAGTAAAGTTATTTCTTCGTAAGAAAAAACGAAAAGGGTGGATTGACTTTTGCAATTCCCTCTCACCAGATTCTCCCATTTCATATGTCTGGGAAAAAATCCGCAGATTTAGATCGGGATATTCTTCTAAAATTCAACATGCTTGTACGAACACCTGGATTGAGTCATTCTTAGATAGACTGGCCCCTCCTTATGCCCCTAATTTAAACGAAATTAAATATTATGCGAGCATAGAGCCTTCTTCCTCCTGGTTTTGTGCCCCTTTTATTATGGAAGAATTGCTAATTCCTCTTAAAACAGTTCACAGTAATACCCCTGGAATCGATAACATCCCTTATTCTTTTATTCAACACTCTCCCCTCAAATTCAAATCTTTCCTTTTAGATATTTATAATTTCATATTTCAATCTGGCTATATACCTAAATCCTGGAAAACTCACTTAATTCTGCCCATTCTTAAGCCTGGTAAAGACCCAACAATAGGGTCTTCCTATCGCCCTATTGCTTTGTCATCATGTTTTCTAAAATTACTAGAACATTTGATTAAAAACAGAATAGACTGGTTTGTGGAAAGTAAAATGTTGCTTTCTCCAATTCAGTTTGGCTTCCGAAAATCTAAATCCTGTTTGGATAATATCAGTATTTTGACTACTGACATCCAAATTGCATACACAAAACAACAGTTTACTTTAGCTGCATTTTTGGATATAACTAGTGCATATGATAATGTCAATCTTTTTTTACTCCAAGAAAAATTGTTTAAAATTGGAATTCCTAGAAAAATATCCCAACTCATACACAATATTTTTTCAGAAAGAATAATAAAAATTCTGAACTCCAACGAAGACAAAATCCGTACTATTTGGAAAGGTTTACCTCAAGGGTCAGTTTTAAGTCCCATCCTCTTTAACATATATTGCCATGACATACACATATGTGTTGAAGGCCTCTGTTCTATTCTAATGTATGCTGATGATGTTGTTTTATATCTTTCTATGAAAAAAATTGATACAGCTGTAAAGAATTTTAACATTGCCCTTAAGTGTCTTAATGTATGGCTTAATATAAATGGTCTTGAACTTGCTCCGCATAAAAGTCAAGTTGTGGTCTTCTCCAAAAAACATAAAATACCTAATATATCTATCCAAATTGACCGTATACCGATTCCAATTTTTGAGACTGTTAAATTTCTTGGTATAATCCTCCATCGTAAATTATCATGGAAACCTCACATTGATTTTATTATTTCTAAATGTGAACGAAACATAAATGTTCTTCGTGCAGTTACAAAGGTGTGGTGGGGTGCTCATCCATCTACAATGAAACTTCTTTACAATACTCTCATCCGTAGTCACATGGACTACGGCAGTTTTTTATGGGATCCTCTACCAATATATCTCAAATTAAATCTTGAAAAATTACAGTCAAAATGCTTACGATTAATAATTGGTGCTATGTCCTCCTCGCCCATTAACTCTCTTCAAATTGAAAATTCTGATATGCCACTTTCCCTCAGAAGACAACTGTTATCAGATAAATTCATTTCTAAAAGACTTCGTTTGAGTACCCACCCTCTCCCTAATAAATTGGCTACACTCCATTCAATTACTCAGTCGAATAACTTTTGGAAAAATAAATCCCCCCCTCTTTTATGTAAAAGTTATTTTTCACTTTCTTCTAAAATTCCTCCGTTTACCTTTTCACCAATCCTGCCATATTATCAATTATCATATAAGGCAATAATTGTGCCTATTAATTCATTTGAAAACATAGGTTTAGACAAATCGTCACATTGTGATTCAAATAATATTAATAAAATGTTTAAAAACATAATTTCCTCACATTGGCCATCAGCTATTTGCTTATACACAGACGGTTCCAAACTCGAATCAAATGGATATTCTGGAGCTGCCATTTCTATTCCTTCACTCAATAAATCTTATAAATTTAAATTGCCACCAGAAACGTCCGTCTTTACCGCAGAATGCTTTGCTATAAAAGAAGCCCTTGTTATCTCCCAAAACTTATATTCTCCTGATATTTTAATACTAACAGATTCACTCAGTGCTATTAAACTCATTAAAAATAATGTCTCCAAAGTCCCAGATAACGATTTAATATGCTCAATTAAGTCTTTATTATCATCCTTGAAAAATGACAAAAATATTTCGATTGCTTGGATCCCTGCTCATGTAGGTATTATTGGTAACGAAATTGCCGATACTGATGCTAAGTCTGCAGTTTCTTCAGGCGTTGTAGCAAAATCATTTTCTTTACCTAATTCTGATCTGATTCGCTCTTTAAAAAACTCAATATGGAATCAATGGAACTCTGATTGGCTGTCTGAAACCAAAGGATCATTTTACAAATCTATTCAAATCAATATCATTCCAAGAAGACCTTGGTACAACGATGTTAAATTTTCAAAAAAAGAAATTTCAATAATTTGTCGCATGAGAATTGGTCACTGTCTAATTGCAAGTCATTTAAATAAAATTAAAATAGTCGATAGTGATGTATGTGAATGCAATACCGACATAGAAACGTTGGATCATCTGTTCTTTTCGTGCCCAATCCAGTCTTCTGGTAATCTTTACAACGAATTTAGTGAAATCTCTAGACCTTTTAATGTTGCTCACCTCCTAGCTCTCAAAAAAAATAATGTGTATCGTAAGCTAATAAAATTTATTGTTAAAAATAATATCCTTCTGTAATGTACTTTTTGATATTTTATGTTTATTTTTAGTGTTAAGTGACTTTCTTTTATTTGATACTGTTCATAGTGTATGTCTTGTTTATTTTTAAGTTTGAGTGTTCTGTGAATACAATTATGGCACAAATCATACAATATTGTGTGAATTGCCTAATAAATATAAAAAAAAAAAAAAAACTTGTATGTGACATTGCAACCGATTGATACCACTAGTACCTACATTACCTGCACGTTACAAAGTATTACTGAGCACATTTATAGATTCTGGTATGAACTAATCATGAATTATGCAAATCCGTGCATAAAATAATGCAAAGCGGCGCAAACCTATTTACGTAACTGAACACGATTTACATAAATTTCTTGTATAAAAACGACGAGGTAGCATTTTTAAAGGCAATCTCAAGTATCAATGGCGAGGACTTAGGTGCAATTAACGGTCGTTCACCGAGGGCCTTCTAGGCCTTGCCTTATTCTCTTCATCTATAGGAAGTATACATACAGTGGGAACACGAACACAATAAATACTTCCATGGTAATTGTTACTTTGTTCCTTAACGTGTAAACTCGACGGCATGAAACAATCAGAAATAAACCGGCACATGGCCAAATATTGTTCGACCAACAAATTATTTACAAAAACATAACAAACTAAATGAATCAATTTAAAGTAGAGTAAATATTATTAATTCTAATATAAGAACACCATTATAATTTTTGTTAGGTATTGATGATTTGTATACTTACTTATATATAATTGAAAGTGAAATTAGTTTTCATTCCGAAGATATCTTTCAGAGATTAAATAGAATTATACATTTATTTCAATGAATGTAGAAATAATTGGCGTTCGGTTATCTATGCCTATGCCGTGTGGGATTTAACCATTTACTGCATAGCAAAATATGCCATCAAATTTTCATGTCAAACGATATAATATAGCATTAAGTTGTTCTTTTTGAATGGCTCGACCATTTGAACGACATTATGAGGGAAATGTTTGAACAACAGACGAACATGTATGAGACTATGTACATAGGTATATGTTGATGGATGCGTTCCAGGATAGAAACACATGGCTTTCTGTTCTCTCTGCCTACCCCGTTAGGGACATAGGTGGAGGCATGTACGGAAGTTGTGTTTTTACATTTGAATGTGAATCCACTTTCATTAAATTTTGAGCCATCGTACCAACACATATAATATCACGTTAAGGTAATAAATGTGTATTCATACTTTCACAGTTTAAGACTAGTTGCATGTAACACATGAGATACAACTGTCGATAGCGATAGTATGTATAGTTGAAGAATAAGTACCAAACTATAAACCCATAAATACAAATTATTTAATATTTCAAGATATTTGGTTTTCTATACAACACATGTACCTAGGTATGTATGTCAAGATAGGATAGTATGGAGGTCAGTCCTTTGATCCTTCCCAGAATATAAAAACAGCATGATGGTATGTAGGTATGTACCTATGTTTGTAGATTAGTATCAAACTATTAAGACTTCTTAGATATTGTGTGTAGGCTACTGCCATACAAATTGTGTGAGGCAATGTCGTCACTAAATTCAATTTATATAAAAATGGTCAAAAAAAAAATTGAGATGTGCTAATACAATGTTAATATTTTTTATAGAAAATTAAATTATCTATTCGATATTTTTAAAAAATTTGGAAATATAGGCAGTTAAACTCATAAATTTATCATAAAAAAAAATATTTTTCTTAATAAAAAATGTTTGAGAAACCCTGGAATTTTTTATGAAAACAAATTTAAGTTTTTTTTTTCTATGTTTATAACAATTTTCAGCGTTCTAGTTTTTATGGTTTCTGAGATATATGGAAAAATAAACCAAAAATTTAAAAGTTGATAACCCCTGACTGAAACAAAAATTCACAATTCTGAGTAAAAAAGTTTTGTAAGCCTATAACTGTTTATATTCTGAAATTTTGGGCTCTGTAAATTGAGCGGATCAAAAGTTATAAGGGGACACACACACACACAGGCACACACACACAAAATTCACATAAATGTTCTACTCCGAATTCTGAGTAAATCTATGTACTTGAACATGTATGCTGCGAGGCCTCTAGTTCGTGTTATTAGCATGCAAAAAGTCCACTACGCCATACAAAATGTTCCTTCGTACACGCATCTTGGATTTAACTGCCTCTTCCTTCAATAGAATTTCATTCTCTTGAACGAATCGACAGTTGGAATACTATCTATAGATAATCACATTGCAATTTATTCTTGATAAGTTTTTAATGTTCAAACTATATTATGTACCTTCCGAAGATAACAAATGATACAAAAAATAAATGTTCTATTCAAAACCTTTCATATCTTTATGGAACACAAATAACATAAGGTCGTTTGAACACAAATTAATATAATTATCACCAAATTTCTTAAACTGAGCTTCCGGGTTGCGCAGAGCGCTAATTTGTGTTTTTTTTTGCTTCGTTGGTATACATACGTGCAAATCGCGCCCTTTCTCGGCCAAATGATTTTAAATATATTTGGCGACAACTATAAAAGGTGTACAAAGGACAAAAAATTTCAAAACAACACAGGAAAGAGGTTTGGCACCGTAATGTACCTACAACCATTTTAATGATAATTAATATTGATAAAATCTATAGAAAAACATTTATTACAAATAATTCTAAATAATGATATTTGAAACATACAATATACAATTTGGAATAAAAATTAAACGTGTTATATTATACATTGAAATCATCATGGCTGATGCGGTTTAGAAAGTGATCTATGCACTATGTATGTAGTATGTAAGTACTGTTTCTAACAATATTCATTTTCTCTTTATGCCGCAAAGGAAGAGCAAAAAATAATCCTTTTAGCCTGAATTTTGGAGTTTTCTGCAACCTGGTAAACTCCATACACTTTTTATATTAAAGCCTGGTAATATATACCTATAGTAAACATATAACCCAAATCGTATGATAACCTGAGGGGCAAGTCTGGTCCAACCGGCGAAATCAAAACCCTCGTGACTACCCATATCATGGATATAATTATCATTTTGAGTTCTATGACATCTAAGGATGTTAAAGATCTCCATATAATAATTATATCCATGATATGGGTACCTAATTGTGAGGGTTTTGATTTCGCCGGTGGACCAGACTTGCCCCCCTGATAAACTCGATTAAGTCAAATTCTACGTGGGTATTTCATTTACTATATTGACACGCTCTTGTATAATTTCTAAACTATTCAACACTATGAATAGTTTCGAAACTATGCAGAATAAATGCAGTTGAAATGAGATCGCTAAGAAGAATCTGTAATAGGACGATGTATGACAGTGTCAGAAATGAGGACATAAGGAAAGAATGTAAAATAAAGAAAGATGTCATTAATAGAATGAAAGTGAACACATTGAGATGTTTTGGCCACATGAGGAGAATGAATGAGGAACGCCTGACGACCAAAATATACATTGCGGACAGGAATGGAATGAGAGGTCGGGGCCGCCCAAGGAAGGGATGGCAAGTCCATGTGAACGGTATTTTGAAAGACGGAAATGTCAGAAGCATGAATAACAGACGAACATGTATAAGACGATGTATGAATGTCGATGAGGCGATGAATGTGTGTCATGACAGAAATAAGTGGCGTTCGGTTCTCTCTGCCTACCCCGAGAGGGACATGGCGTGATGGTATGTATGTAACTATTCAAATCAATTTATTTGTCGTGGTTATTGTACCATGGTATATTTATTATCAATGTTATTGTCGTGTGTGAAGATACATTAAAAAAATAAAAAACACACTTAATCTTTATTTGTCTACATCGTCCGACCTCAATTGATTTGTTATTCACAATTGAGGCTTGTTCGGAATAGCATTCAGACTATAATAATTCTAACCAGGATAAGAATTGTGGTGCGGTAGACGTAGGCACTTCCCGTACATTTAATTTGTTTACGCATGTGCTAATGTGACACCACACGCTATTGTCAACTATGTATGAATGTACCCGACTAACATAATTGACAATTGTGTTGATTTACCTACAAATTACAACATGAATATATTATTATGTTAATAGGATAATCCGTTTGGCAATTGTATGAAACTATTTAAATGTTTAAAGAGTTCACGTCTGCGGGTAACATTGGGTTGATTATTTCATAAAACGAGAATATTCAGTCGACAAAATGAAGCAGACAATCAACGTGATAACAAAGGTTTACAAAACATCAGTTAAGCAGAGATTATAATTTTTGTATCGTCATAAGATCAATTCTTATGATACTCTTATCTAAAATGACAAATTATTAGATAATATCTACTCATAACGAAATAGAGAACAAGTGGCCAGCTTAAAACTGTATAATAATATTATATTTATTTATTAGTGACAATAACATCTCAATAGAGACAAAGTTGGGATATTATTATAAGGAACTCGGGCACCTACAGGGCTTACGACCTGTCATCGACTGGTTTACGTGATCACTTTGAACGTTCACCAATTATGCCTCTATTGAGTTCCCTTATAAATGTAATTTTTGAAAGTTCTATATATTTGAATAATGTGTAAAAATTTCACCTGAATAATAGATACGAAATTATACTATTGCCATCTATGAGGTAACGAAGAAACCTTTTTTTAAAGCCATCTATTGAGGAATTAGTTTATTTCGATAGGAAAAAAATCCAATGGTTGCGTATATGCAATTAAAAAATATATTCGATTTATATTTATTTATTTAGTTTATGGACAATGGCCATAAGACAATCTATTCAAACAAACCCGTGAAGTCTTTGAGGAAAGGGAGGAGAGTATTAAAGGATGCAGAATTTTAGAAATCATTTGATAAATATTTTTTTTTGTTTTCCTTAAATCAAATATTTTTTTATTATTGTGTATATACTTTATAGATACGTTTTTGAATTGAATACATTACACATTTTTTTATATATAATTATGATTATTAGACACCCTATTTATATAAATGTAAGACAATGGGTAAATATTCTAATAAAAAGCATTATCTAATAAATATTTTTATAATGACAACAACGTAAATCTTCTGATAATAATATTATTTTAGTACCTTAGTATCAGTTGAAAAGGAATATAATAAATAATAAACATTATCATTTTGATTATCTCTTATGAAGAATGTAAAACAGGATTAATAGAATTTTATCGATGGTACCTACTTCGTTAGTTTATAATATAATTGAAAAAAAAATCGTGTAGGTATACAACATGTAGTTAAATCATCTTAATATTATTTTGTTTGTGTAAAATAAAGTAGGTATAACTTTTACGTGCAACAATTTTTTTTTAATATTTGTATCTTAAACAAGAGCGATAAAAAATATTGAGTTCGGTAGAGAGGAAGGCAGGAAGCATATATTATGGCTTCTAAACATTCTGGAATGAACCGGAATGAGGCGTGTGGAGTACTTGTTCCGCACCGCACAGGACAGAGTTTCTCCCAAGTGATCTCCAGCGTAGGGGGACCCTACAGGATACATGATGAAGGAATAAGTTTTTTAAATGGTATATAATATGTATATTATATTTATTTTACTGCTACCAATACCTACCCATATTATTTACAACTTCGAAACACTAAACAATATACAGATTTGTATAGCCTCTTACAGTCAAACATTTGACAAGATACTCGTCTGTGTTACTCGAAGGTTCTGGTTTCAAATGCATTTAGTGTCAAAAAATATTTTAAAGAAAGTATGTCAAAATATATACGTATTCAAAAACGAAACAAAATCTGTAATAATGTAAATAAGCAAGTTAAAGAAATATCGATGCAATATCCTGGTTACATATCGATATGAGATGATCGGGGAATTTCCGACTCAAAAATCTCAACTAAAAAGCCGCAAGTGCCGGACTATAGATAGGTAGGTACACAGGTGAAAATACCGATAAAATTGGTAAGTTTGAGGCCATTGTCACATAAATAGCAATACGACACGAGAGGTCGCAAAACCAAAACTGGTTATGTGGAATGCTGATAGTAATAGTACCCGAAATTACAATAAATAACATAATAATGGAGCTAAGATACAGGTTCTACAAATTTTGCGGCTACAATGAATAAAAGTATAATTAGTATCTTCATATAGTGCAATATATCGATGTGCATTTAGATATATTTTATCACATAATGTTTTCCATTGCGATTTATTAATGAGTAATTTCGAACGAATATTGCTGAAAATGCAATAGGTGGATGTCTTGTCGTGAAGGTAATCAAAAGACGATACATTATGAAGGGTTGTGTAGCGAACAAACTCTAAGCTGGAAAAAAAACAAATTCATGTAGATAGTTGACCATAAATATATAAAAGGAAATACCCACATGCAGGCTGCGACTTGTGGGATGTCAATATTGAATAATGCAATTTTCACGAATTTGAAGTTAAAAGTTACGCACACCTACACAATCAAATATTTCAATATTGTCAAGTACTTTAAAATATTGATTTGAAGTAACACGTGCATTATTTACACAGTGAAATGCTAAGTTCAACATAAAAAAATCCAAATATTTAGATTTTAGGTGCGTAAATCATTTACAACTGTATTAATTTTGTTTGGAAACGAATAACTTTTATAAATAAATTGTTTAATCTGCTGAAAAATAGAATCTTTGTGAAAATGTTATATCAAGAAAAGCTTTTAAAATAATTAAAGTGTATGGAATGGAGGTGATTCAAATATTTATATTGTATTTTCTTTAAATGAATATGTCCTATTTAAACAATAAAGTACATATATACATCTTACTACGTTCCCTAAAACAAGCATAAATGCTTGTGCTATAGGTGAATGAAATCGGTCGAGGCAGGTATAGAGAAGATTTAGAGAAGGTATATTAGGAATATTATGTATAATATAAACAAAGAAATAAACAATGAAATATTGTAACAAAAACAGTAACGATCAGAATTGCGAGAGAAACTTTCTAATATAAAAATAAACAAATAGGTATTAAATCAAAATTATACATCGCGTGAAAAAATTTTGTTATTCGAAATGAGTACTCATATTTTATATGTTAACGACGTGAAACACGCACTATTAGAAATTGAGTCATTGAATCATATAGATGTCATTGTAATAACCTATTACAGAATTTGTAATTATGAGTATTTAAAAATAGTACCAATAACAATGAAAACGGAAAGAGTAGATATATGTATAACAATATTTTTAAGGTGGCAATCATCGGACAAGAATGTCGATAGGGTAGAGATCAATTATATAATAGACCGTTCATTGTGCTTCTTTGTAATACGTGATCACAGCCTAATTAACACAAGAATCGTAATATAAAATTATTCAAAAATAATACGCGCATCTATTCAAAATCGTACTTCAGAACTAAGTCAAAGAAATTCATAACATTCATCACTTGATGTTTAGTTTTGATATATTTCATAAATTTGTACACTTTTCTAAATATTAGTATTATTGTTAGCACTTTCAAGTGTAAACTCAATCTGGTAATTTTACAGGGCGATAAACAATGTGTTTTAAACATTGGATGAATACCTCGGTAAAATAATACATATATTGTGACGTACGAAATATTATGTTTTCCATCCAAGTACGATGAGAGGTAGTTGGTATACTATGTCCAAGAGAAAAACAACACATTAAAACAGTTTTTATTTGTTTATCCACAACCACGAAAGGCAATCCCATTTGATTAATGGAATATGATACTACAAAAACCTTTTGTCAGATAAATAATTTTTATAAATAATTACCAACAGTTTTACCAGGTATAAATAAGCAAAACTGTATCAAGATAAACGAAATGTGTTTTCTCAACTTTGGATCTGTAGCGAATTATAAATTAATTTGGAGGGGAATAAAGGAGAGAATAATCAGAAATAAGTTAAGAAGCGATGAGCGCCAATATTAATGACGAACAAGATAACTTTTGAGGAGGTAAATCAGAGCAAATTAAGTTTCGCAAAATCAGGAGATAATAAAGTATACAATAATAATAATTATTGACAGTACCTATGCTAAAATGTTATTAATAGAAACTTAGAACTATATTATACTACAATTTTCTATATATATTCAACTGTAAAATGTCAACTTCCACGAATGTAGAAGGCGATTTTATTATATTCTCGGAAACCATTTCCTGTCAGCCATTTATAGTAGAAATGCATATCATGTTTTTGAATAACTCTATCTGCATATATCATCACAATCTGAAAAATAATCACGTTCATATATTTTTGTTATCATCAAATGTGGAATTCATATCATTTTAATAATCCATGGAGAAGTATGTCGCGATTGTAGGCTAAAACATAAAATATCTTTAATCTTATTGGCAATTAAAATTTTTATTTTTTAACAATAGAGATAGGCATACAACTGGAACACATTGACACAATTACCCTCAAAGCTTATAAAATGTTGGGAATCCTGATGAGAGTTTGCAAACCATTTACTCAAATGAAAACATTTAGCTTGCTATAATACATAATCGTTCGAAGTCAATTGGAACATGCGTCACTCATCTGTAATCTACAATATAATAGGTATTTATATTAACAGCAAAGAACAAATTCAACACATATTTTTGAAACATATCAAGTACAAATTTGGTAATAGCTACAAACATTAATGTGAGCCTTTGCAGACAAGACGAAGGACCTCCGATTTAATGTACCTTTATGACATAATAAACTCCAACATTGATTGTACAGACCTTTAGGAAATTATTAACTTCAACATACCAAACTGACGAACACGGCACACCTCAACGTTCTTTTTAGACAATAAAAACACTAACAGCGCTCAGAATTCGCAAGTCCGTGGACATATTCCAACGCCACATTAGACAGGAATAATTGTTTTGTTACCAGCACTGAGTACAGTAACATGAAATCGAAGGTGGGCTTATTAAGTTACAATTAGGTAGGTATGTTATTCTTTAGTATATTGTCAAAAAAAATATGTATGTATGTTGCCCATTTTTTTGAATACATATAAAAACCGAGTGGGTTGTGGCCAACACTAAACTCCTCACTAAAAAAGTGCCTCCATAAAGTATTCAAATTTTGTATGGAAAATTTTCAGCATTTTCATGAAATGAGTTTGTTAAATTATTTTTCATTTAAATAATTTATTATGAAATCTTGATAATTTTTCAATGCCATATTATGAAAGATAATATATGTCTTTTTACCAATTTGAAATTAAAAATTTGAAATTTTATGTTTCTTGAGTTTGGGGTCACTTTAAAATATTTGATGTTTAAAAAAAATGAGAAGCACTATTCAGATATCCTTCAAAATATAATGGGGTCTAAGCGAGTATTAGATATACATATTTACAAAATTTTAAAAGAATCGAATTAGAACTTTAGTCTATAATCGATAAATTAAAATAAACACGCCGTACATAGCACACACACACACACACAGATACATTTTGATGAAAGTTTCAGAATACAATCTCAGCATGATACTAGTTGATAATCTGCAATAAAAAATACCATTAAAAATTGCGAAATCATAACTCCCCTTGGGTTAGTGCGGAGTGAAAATCTCAATTCAACATAAATCATAAAAAAATAAAGGAATTTGCTACATGTTTTACAAGAGAAACAAATGTCATTAAAATTCGATATTTTACAATTTGCTAAAATTAAAAAATCACAGAACTCGTGAGGTATCTAAAAATACAATGTTAGCTGTGTGCGAATAATGAATCATTTGTGAGGTCCTTTTACGAGAGAAGGTAACCGGTTACCTTGTGAAATACTACTTGAGGAGTTGGGCAATACTTGAACCCGGAGTTGAAGCTGTATAAGTTCACTGACGACAACAAAGCAAATGACTAATGACAGATTATAATAATCAACTCATAGGCGCAGCGAACATTTAATACAACAAAATTTGTCGTATTGATACACAAATGATACATTTAATGTATCATATTGTGGTCCTCGGATAAAACAGAGTAATTTACTTACAGCATACTGATAACATGTTGTGTTCGTACAGGAATATGATGTTCATACACTTTTTTCTGAAACTATTTTTTTCTGAAACTCATCGATGGGATATTGATAGTTAAAAGTAAGCACTTTCTCTAAAGGACTGAAAACAGTTTTGTTTCGTAGAGCATCATAAGACTGGAGTAATCCTAATTAAGTAAACGTCGCTATATAAATTATATATATTACATACATACATACATACCACCACGCCATGTCCCTCGCAGGGTAGGCAGAGAGAACCGAACGCCACTTATTTCTACCTTGACACACATTCATCGCCTCGTCGACATTCATACATCGTCTTATACATGTTCGTCTGTTATTCATGCTTCTGACATTTCCGTCTTTCAAAATACCGTTCACATAGACGTGCCATCCTTGGGCTTGTGCCATCCTCTCATTCCATTCCTGCCCGCAATGTATATTTTCTTCGTCAGGCGTTCCTCATTAATTCTCCCCATGTGCCCAAACCATCTCAATGTGTTCACTTTCATTCTATTAATTGTTTATCTTACATTCTTTCCTTATGTCCTCATTTCTGACCCTGTCATACATATTATTATTGTTATTAAATACGGTTAGTAATTCCCCATACCATACCATCACGCCCTTTCCCTATTTGGGGTATACAGAGAGAACTGAACGCCAAACTCCTCTCTTTTGACATACAAATAAAGTCATTCGATAAATCGATATGTAATTCAATCTTATTATTTATTGATAAGTTCAGAGTTTACTATTTTCATTTTTATAAAAAAATTACAAATGTAATATTAAGCGATTTGCGTTGCAAATTGGAGAGCGCAGGTAGACCGGTCTAAATGGCGAAAAATTCTGGAGGAGTCCGAGCTTCACAATGAGCTATAGCGCCAATGGTGATGATTATTATGATGATGATGAATATTGATTAGTTTTTCGGACAGTAGGAAGACGACTAAAAAAAAATTTCTGAAAATCTTTTTATTTAGTTTCTATGTTATATGTGTCGAAGTTACTTATTTGTAATAAAAACAAAACTTTAAAATTAATAAAGCTGGACATTGAAATTCAATAAGAACGAAAAAAGCTACCCTAAGAAAGGATATTTTGAACACAATAAATGACCTTCATCGCGGGTAAGACGTCGAAATGAAAATTTTCTTAAAATGAGAGCTTTTCAAAATGCTCAAAACTTTTCAAACAATATTTTTTTTAAATAATTTCAACAAATATAAGCTAAAAATATTCTATCCTTTCTAAAAGAGAAATATTGAATTTAGTTTATGGAAGGTACGTTTTCATATTGTAATCACGAAACCCAATGATTTATTGGGAATTCTTTTCACGGACGATCCAAAAAATTAATGAAATATTCAGACGAGACAAAAAATATCAAAAGAATAAAAATGTAAAAGAGCTACCGGGATGGATTTAATTGAATGAAAGGAACGTTTTCATCAAAAGCATTGTAAGGATACTTACTAATCAAATTTTACTAAACAGGTGCGAACTTGTGAAAAAAAAACGTGCAAATTCGTCTCTATTGAGATGTTAATAATTTGTCATAAAAATAGTTATCGGTTTTTGACGATTTTGGTTATATTGACGCGTTTCATGTGAAGCACATCGTCACAATAAGGTTCTACAAGGCTGAAATTACACAAGTCATTTATACAATTATAGAAGTCATTTGAAACGGTTGGTTGTAAGAGGTTGAATAATAATGCATTATGAATATATACAGATCGATATATTTTATAAATCAATAGAACAAAACCAATGTTTTAATTCATTTTAACAAAGTAATCGTTAAAATCAAGTGGGTGTATAAAATACTACGTTAATCGGAACCACTAAACCCATTAAACAACCACTGTAAAATTCAAATTTTATTTTGAGTGTCAAATGAAATCTAATAGTAATAAAGTATTTAAACATATTTATATATTACATATCCTGTCAACCATAGAGTGTTTAACATTAAAGAGACAGCGTTATAAAATTAATAAACTGCAATAATACAAAACAAGATTTTAGCGAAATCAGAGTGGCGTGGCAGACACTAGATACATTTTTATGATAATGTCAAGCGATAACACTACATACAACCTTGCCCGGGGGACCACAACGGTCATAACCAGAAATGAACCAGTTTTATTATTAAAATAATCATTTTAATTTCAGTAGTCATTCAAAAGCTGATTTCAAAATTATTACTGCATGTCAACTGCATGCAATAAACAAAAAAATGTCTTAACTTAGAAAGATACATACATATACTAAATTTTTGAATCGAAAATGTCCTTGCGAAAAGTACATATACATTTATTTATTTGTATTTTTTTAGTCGACTAACACCTATATACAGTGGCGTGCGAGGGGTCCTTCAGCTGAGTATGCCCAAAAAAATACATCCTCTAATATTTGAGAACCAATGTGCTCTAAGAAAAGCAAAGACATGTCATTAAGAAAACTCAATGAATTGTTTAATTTAAATCGAGAATTTTTTCTCTGTTCGGATATTTATCAAGAAAAATGACGACATCTAGAAACAATCCGTGAAAGGATATTTATTTCATTATAATATACCCATTTATTTCATAATACAAATAAATATTTCATTTAAAACAACAAAGGCAACAATATCCAGTATAATAGGCTTCATTCTATAGGACATCAGTCTTCGTCACATTCAATAAGGACTTCATAATGACATATTATATGTAGGTACTTAAGTGAGGGTGACGGAAACCTTCCACCATCCGAAAGCCGCTGAAAATAACGATACTTTACATTCTGGAAAAACGCTAAAATTGATGAATTATATATAACATCACAGGTTTTTTACGTTTTTTTCACAAAAGGTGTTTGTAAATGTTGTTAGAACCTACCACTTTGTGATTATGTTCTTAGATAAATATTTATAGTATAATAAATTATTGAAAGAGAAACGAAATAGTAATTCTTGGATATCTTTATAGACATATTAAATGTTCATCAAAACGAGTTCATCAATAAAATGCTAGCATAAAACAACGTGCAAACTAAACATGTTTGATAGAAAAGAACGTAATCTTTGAAATTGTGAAAACTTCCTTGTTTATTTTAACAACAACCATAAAGATACATATAAGTACACCAGCCATTGATTGTTACTTATAATATTGCATCTTCTGAAGATATATAACATATTTGAGTATTTTAGAAATACGCGTTTATGAGTGAGAGTAGTATACTCAGTTAATTTACGGTTAATTTATCAAAGATCAACGATAATACGTACACGCACAAAACATTACATCATTGAAAGTTCTGCAATAACTGTACTTAATATATATAAGAGAATTCTTAACAAAAAGGCTTCTTCAGACAACAAGCCAATAAGACTAAGTGGATTAAGAGTCAAAGCACTGTTACGTCACTCGGAAATAACTCTACATTGTATGTGACTTGGCTTGGTTAAACAAAATAAAACTTTTTACTCGAAGGCCACATTTCAATGAGAATTTCGCTCAGTCGAGGAAACGTATGTTTGAACGGAACTTTGAATTATACTCGCGAATAAAAGGTTAGCCAAACTCGCTAGTTTTATTGATATACGAGCGAGGCGAGTGGCGGTAAAGTGTTTGTATACAAAAAGGTTTATTCAACGAAACACATTGCCAACGAAGGTTTTCAGAAGTCGTGTATCGATTAGATTCATAGCCAAGTAGAAGAAAACCTTCTGCATTCCTTTTAAGATTATGCTTCGACACACATCGCTTTATTTAATTAGCGACACGACAGTCTTTCTACAATTATAGTACCTTAAATAATCCCGATTATTTATTTTCTTTTAATGTATTCTATATTCGATTTGTTTTTCTATAGTAAAACAATCAAGTTCAAAGATAATAACTCTGAAGATAGTAAATATATTAACTACCTGCTGAGACTATTTAATGCCATATATGACACAGGAAACATCCCCCAAGATTGGTTGAGATCCACTTTTGTGACATTGCCCAAAAAGCAGCACCCAAAGAAATGCAGTGATTATAGATTAATCAGCTTAATGAGTCACGTGTTAAAGCTCTTCCTTAAAATTATTCATGCACGGATTCGCAGTAAATGCGAACAGGACCTCGATGACACGCAATTTGGCTTCAGAAATGCCTTTGGTACAAGGGAAGCATTACTGGCTATTAATGTATTATTACAAAAATGCCGTGACAAGAGAAAAGAGGTATTTGCATGTTTCATCGATTATGAAAAGGCATTTGATAGGGTGAGACATTGTGACTTAATTGAAATGCTGAAGGAGTGCAATCTGGATACAAAAGATCTGAACTTCATCCAAAACCTATATTAGCACCAAACAGCTGAGATCAGACGTGGAAATGTGACATCAGATGAAATACCCATACAGCGAGCAGTACGGCAGGGTTGTATCTTGTCTCCTCTACTTTTCAACTTGTACTCTGATTATGTATTTAAAAGAGCTCTCAACAACACCGAGAGGGGTATAAAAGTCAACGGCGTAGTAATTAATAATATCAGGTACGCCGATGATACTGTATTACTGGCGGATTCCATTTCTGATCTCCAGGAACTGTTAAACAATGTCAATATATTTGGTGAACATTTGGGTTTATCTATAAATATAGCCAAAACAAAGTGGATGACATTTGGTAGATGTGAATATCCTGGTTCTTCCTTGCAATTAATGGGCAAGGTTATAGATAAGGTGGATAAATTTAAGTACCTTGGCAGTATTCTCTCGGAGTCCCTTGACCCGGATATGGAGATCAAGTGCAGAATTGAGGTAACAAGAGCTGCCTTTAATAAAATGAGATCTTTCTACTGCAACGAAAAGCTCAATATGGACCTGAGACAGCGGATGATGAGATGTTATGTGCGGTCTGTGTTGCTATATGGCTGTGAGACTTGGACATTAAAGGTTAACACCATGAACAGGCTGGAAGCTTTTGAGATGTGGTTGCATCGCAGAATGCTCAAAATCCCTTGGACAGATCTGGTTACGAACTCAGAAGTCTTAAGTCGAGCCAGAACAACCAGGAAACTCTTGTCCACAATAAAGGTCCGCAAGATCACATATCTGGGTCACATAATGAGGGGGGAGAAGTATCACTTGCTCCAACTAATACTGAAGGACAAGATAGAAGGTCGCCGAGGGACTGGAAGGAGACAGATGTCCTGGCTGCGCAACATTAGGGAATGGACCGGCTTCAGGACCGTGGAACAGATAGTCCGGGCAGCACAGGACAGAGAGGGATTTGCCAGAGTGATAGCCGACGTCGGGGGTTCCTGACATGGCACCGGAAGAAGAAGAAGATAGTATCCGTGAAAAAAAAGACATACTAGCTATGGTCCATAAATTATAATGAAACTTCAAACTGGATCGTCTTTTAAAACAATAATTATATGAAATTGTTAATTTAAACAATTTTAAATTGAAAATATGCTTTTAGTAGGTATAAAATTATTTCGTGATAACGATAAGAAACAATTATAAAAAGAAATTTACGACAAAAACAAAATATCTCTGACCAAGTTGACCTATTTTAATACGAAAACAACATCGCACATTCTCAAATACGGCGTTCCGTAATTGAATAATTATATAATTAGAGTTTTGCAAATATTGACGGTGATGACACTATTGAAGACCAATGACGATGGAACTAAGTATTCATTCTCTCTCTGTGTGTGTGGAACAGTCCAATTATACGAGTATCTGAATACAAACATACATAATGTATATAGGTAAATGATGTTTTCTTCGGTAGACCATTGTATTTGATAGGATGATGATACACTATTAGTCATCAGATCAATCTAATCCCAGCGACATAAGTATTTTTATAAACTGTCATTGGATACGAGAACAATGGACACTCGCTACATAGGTACATTATATCTATGATTGTTGTACAACTGCTTACGAGAAGAGTGATGGATAAGTCAAGGATTTATTCGAAGCAGATATGCAACGTTTCCATAGATCAGCATAACACTAAACATATTATGTAAATACATGTACTTTGTTGTATCATACATTGCAAATGTTTTAATTTAGGTAAATCAAGATAAAAACCCAGGGTAAACATTCTCGTAGTTTGAAAGAGATATTGTTGTAACAGAGAGAGATGGATAACGAACGATGTCTTGACTCCTTTGAATATCAGCTACCATACGTTTGAATTATCCACGGTATCGTAAGGCTGCCTAATTAAATAATTATATTGTGTTATATTTCAATAATTTTACAATGAGATAAAGATTTTACGCGTATTCTTAAAACATGAGATATTTTCAGAAGTGCAACCCTTTTTTCGGTTGTAGATTCTCGAGCCTATACAAATAAATAATAAGTAACACATAAATGTGATATTTCAACAAATATAACTAGTTATAAAACAAGTGTGAGTTTCAAATATGGGTTCATTACCTCCAGGAATATACGCAACCCGGCGGGTACAAGGTGACATTATACAAACGAATTTATACTTGAAATAGGTTAATAAATGTCATGAGAATGTCACGTTTTGCTGACAAATCGTAATTTGACGTACAAAAGATTATTTATAATTATATCACAATGTCAGCAAGTACAAACAAATAAAATAATATAAACCGTGCCAACAAAATGAACAAATTCAATATTTTCTAATGGCTAATAAGAATATTCCCGAGATTTTTTTTATGAATATATATGATTTAAACTTGAAAAGCGCATTTGTCAAAGAAGAAAATGGTTTCAGTCAAATAGAGATGTTTTAAAGATGGCATTTGCATTTTTACTCGTTAAAATGAAACAGTTTGAAATAAAAATGTTTTACTTTAACAATAAAATGATCCTCGTCAAGGAGAAAGAAAACAAATTCAAAGAAATAAATGAACATATATGTATTTTACCCTATCAACTGTTTCGTGTCAATAAATATTTGTGTAATATCGACAGAAAAAATACGGTGTTGTATAAGAAACAACACATAATTTTTCAGTTCGTCATAATACAAACATCAATGTCAGACATTGCGGATTGATTATTTCATTTTATAAAATATCCTTTCTTAATTTCACCATTTTCATAATTATTCAGAATATAAATGTTTTAGTTTCAAATTTTATAAAACAAAATTACAGAAACATGAAATTTCAAAATTATATAGGTATATTTGATTTCCCCCACTTTGACAAAATAAGAGGATATGAATAATTTATATGTCTAAGATGTATAGATAGATACAATCTGCAGAAATAGCAGTTTAACTTGTAAATCAGATTGAATGCGCTGCCGCCAACGACCCCTTAGAAACAGAATGCGAAATCAAAATGTAAATCTGGCAAAAATTCAACATGGCTGAATCGGAGCGGAAATGGTAGTTCCGAGACGAAGAATATTAATCTTATCGTATCCCATTACGTAAAGTACATTAAACTTGTGTGCCCTTAACTTTCACCGATGCAAGAAACGCTTCTAATGCGACGCCATTGCCCAGGAACTCTCATTTTACAAAACCTAGATCGACTGCAATCACATTCGATTCAGAAAATGTATAAAGTTCACGACGATGAATATGTTATAGTTGAAATATTTTGTGAACTAACAATAGTTTGTGATTCATTAGATGTACTCTAAGAAATAGGTATCGAAAAAGGAAATTAAATTGGATGAGCACTTTATTTTATATCCATGTAAGTGACTTCGAATTTCACTTCCGTTTCCGGAAGAAATCTGACGCATTGTATCCTTGAATATGACACATATCTCCTTATCCAATCCCCCTTTCCCAATTATGTATCCTTATTTGATATGTATGTAAATAAATAAAAAAAAAACAAGTGGGTTATGGCCAGCGCTAAACTCCTCACAAACAAGTCATTCTATAAAGTACCTACCTATTCAAGTTTTAATAAAAATCAAAAATAAATAAAAAAAAATGTATGGAAAATATTCAGCATTTTCACTAAATGAGTTTGTTAATTTATTTTTTTTATTTAAATATTCTATTATGAAAACTTGATCATCAAGGCACCTGAGGTGCCTTGATTTCCCGGTTCTCCTACAATAAATATTCCAACTTCGTCTCTATTGAGATAATTAAAAATCTGTTAAAAAATATCTTTGACTCCCGACAGGGAAAAAAATCCAATGTTTGCGCATATGCAAGAATAAAAATATTCGATTACTTACACATTGGTACAAGTAGGTAAATAAGACAAAAATGACCTAATAAGTCTGGCGCAATTCAGGGGTGACTTCTATGCGAAAAATGCATTGTCACCTCAGATATAAGAATTGTAGCTTTCATTATTTACAAAAAACCAATTCTCTCAATAGATGGCGTTCCAACAAAATAAATAAAAATAATAAGATTGTTGTTCATAATTTCACCCATAGATGGCTGTAGTAAAAATTCCTTATTTTCAAGCGAAAAGAATTTCAGTATTACAATATATAGAACTTTCAAAATTGAATTGATAGGGATCTCATTAAAAGGCATAGTTGGTGAACGTTGCGCAAGCGCATAAAGTGATCACGTAAACCAGCCGATGACAGGTCGTAAGCCCTGTAGGTGCCTTGATTTCCCGGTTCTCCTACAATAAATATTCCAACTTCGTCTCTATTGAGATAATTAAAAATCTGATATTAGTTGATAATCTGCAATAAAAAATAGCCTTAAAAATTGCGAAATCATAACTCCCCACTATATTTTATTTATTTATTTATCACACCATTTACATAATCGTCATTAAAAATAGATAATTGCTGCCCAACTAGGTATACCTGTTCTAGGGCTAGCAGTGAACATATTATTATATTTCACAGGAGACATATTTGCATTTTTAAAAAGGATCTAAACAATATAAACTTAACTATTGTACATAGATTAAAAAATTAGTTACCCCTTAGGTAAGTGAGGAGTAAAAATGATATTGTTGATTGGAAGATATTTCCATAAGCAATAAACCAGCCATTACGTTCGATTCTTTTTAACTAATTTAGAACCTGCCGGATAAAATTGGTGCGTTCTTATTCCACTTAGTCCAAGTTGATATTCTATAACACTGAAATGGGAACGTTCCTATTAACGAACATTCTTACTTGAAGTACGTCACGAATAAGTTCAATACCCTATTCTATAACCACATTTTAGTCGAGTCAACTGTCAAAACGTTCCTAATTTTAATTCACACCTAATTGAACGCGAACTAGTTATTTTGACAGCAACTCGTGATATTTTAGTTAAGTTGAAAACATCACTTGTAAAACCAGAGGATATTAGTGCATTTCTACTTAAATGTTAGGTTATGCGACATGGCCGGCGAACAAACATGGCCGAACAGTGCGCAGTACGCATGCGTGGTCTGCGCCATAGACAATTCGAGTTCATATTTTACTAAATATTCATTTTGGGGACACGGAAGGAGCCTCCACGTAGATTGAGTTTCGGTTAACTTCGGAAAAGCAATCGGGCGTCCCTGGAAACGGCAGAATGCCGGCCAATCCTTCCACCACCGGAGCACCAACCAATATGATGGTGTTCCGGACACGGAAAGTAAGTAAGTATTTTAGTTTTAGGAACAACGTCAGTTAGTAATTACGAAATTAAACTCAAACGACCTAAAATTTAAGAATGTTACTATTTTAGTTCAAAAAGTTACAAAATTGGACGCATTTCGTACTATTGTGTATTTGATTGTGTACAGAAAGATTGAAATTTTTTTTTCTTTAATGCAGTTTACCTATTATTTTATCAGAGGCAAAATCATAAAAATGACAAAATCTTATGATCTTATCAAAAGAAATCGTTTCGATTGTATATTGAGCGTTGACCAAACCATTGTTCGCAGCATGAACGGGAAGACTAACCAAGTAACCAACTAACAGCATGAATAATTTCACTTTTGGGAAAGTTTAATTACGTTTTACCGTCGTTCAATTATGATGTATTATTGATGGACGAATACCAAATGGCGTGATTTATTAGTATAACATGCAACACTATCATACATGGGTAGTTTGATTTATATTTTCATACATGAATACAAAAAAAGATAAGAAAAATAATAAGTTATAATATAAAAAGGTATCGCGATTATTAATACCCACTACGATAGCAAGCAAATTCTCATCACGAAGGTTCTGTGGTGGAGGAAAAACTTAACAAACTAGGTCATTTTCCTTCCTTTTTCCTTCCCTTCCTTTCCCGTCACGGGTAAATGTGTGAAATACAGAGACAGTAAATACTCAAAATTCGAGGTTATACAAAGTTATTGTATGTATTTTTATTTATTTAAAATGTGCCACAAAGTAGTAGCAACATCATATGAAGAAATTTTAAGTATATTAAAAATGTATTTTTTGTTGTATTGTAGGTAGGTACATACTTCAATGATTATTTAATGTACCTACCTACATCATTTGTGGACAAAAGTCTGGTCTGTCTTTTTTTTCATTTCATAGTGTATTTTTTGTTTCTTTTATAAGACTGTATTTGTCCCTTAAATATTATAAACAAATAAAATATAGAAACACAATTGAACCTAAAAGTTCTGTAATGATACACAAAATTTTCAGAACGATATCAAAATGAATCGTGATAAATTCATGAACCAAAGCGGAAATAGACTAAGTACTCGGTAAAAGATTGTTAATAACAACATACCTATTTTTTTTCTTATAATAAATCAATAGGTATATGATATTATACAATATTGTTCCGAAAATAAGTTTTTTCATTCACGGATTGCATTAAAAATCAAAGTGTTACATACTAATACTAATTTTGGTGATCAAAGATATTTCATGAGTAAAAATTTATTTAATAATTGTAAATATACAGCATAAGATTGTCCATAAACTGTTATAATTATCAGTACGCTGGCTTAATAGTTTATGTAGAGGAACAAAATGTAATAATATCAATACTGTTGCTGTGTGTTTCAGTACTATCGGCTCACATATTGTAATTGCAAACATATTGTCTCTAAAGTAAACATGAATTTGACCAGAGATTATTAAGTACCAACATATATGTAATGAAATAATATAATAAGCTTAAAGAGATCAAAGCACCAATACTGGTATAACGATCGTGTCGTATTGATATTGTAATACACTACTGAACTGGACTAAAGTGACTAATGAAAAGGGATCAAGGAGAAAACAATAATATAATGTAACGTTGGCAAGTGAGTACTTGGACAATGATTGAAACCAACAGTGACTCTAGGTACGTACATTATCCACTAGCGACTATTAACAGGTAGACAACTTGAACGAGGGAACATCCAATTAGTCAATTAGCTTAGGTTGGAAAATATTATCTAGGTACTAGCATTACTAGACTATACCACGATTCGTGATACATCATCATAGTTCAGGGGTCAAATATTAAATTGTATGTAGTGTCGTTTATAGAAAGTGGCATGAGATGATTGTTTCGAGTAAACTCATCACTAAACATAATATTGATAGTAATTATATCCTTTGATTATGTAAAAAATAATTTGTACATAATGTGACGAACTGATACTTGCCCGTAAGCAATTTCTACCAGTTAACCACACTAGTAAATACAAGAGAAACAAGTATTCAATAAAAAAAGAAGAAACAGCAACGAAAAAAAAACATTAACAGTTAAAATAAAAAAAAACAAAATGATGGGATACAACGAATAAAGGAATTATAGGTATGTGGATAGAAAGTGTGACTTCAAAAGCTTCTCGAAACATCTATCTTATCAAGAGATCAATAGGTACCTATGTAACTATAAAATTAAAACGTCATTAGCTATAAAAAATACATATAAATAACACAATGGTATTCTTTCAAAGCGTAATTCAATAGATATTAAATTTATCTACTTAAAAAAAGTTTTTATATGATTACGGAATATGAATGGATACACTTGTTTTAAGGACGTTAGTATGATATTTGATAAAAAAAGAAATACGAAATTCTGACATTATAATTAGAGAAATATTCAATTAAATTATCATCAAAGAAAATCATCGAGATTTTGGCGATAATTTCTCCCGAGATGACAGTGATGATTTTCAGATAAGCAATTTAATTGAAGATAAAATAATTGTCTTAATTAATTTGGAAAGCTGACACGATAATCTGACATGGATGGAAAGGGTACCTACCTACCTAACAAACAAGCAGCAGTAGGCAGCTGTTGAAGCTGAACGAATAGGATATATAAGATCGAATCAGGAAGCATGTCACGTCTCAGTCGATATAATTAGTAACGGTGAATGTGCCTGCAATGGCGTCCAGACCTCAAATGTGACAATCAAAATGGAAACCAATTTGGATTATATCCGTTACTACAATAATAAGTAGATAGTACCAAACACTACCAAGTCCTCATAATTATATGCGAACAAAAGCGTGAATCTACCATCACGTACTTATTGAGAGAAATAGAGTCGTTAAAATAAAGTCTCGCTAAACTAAAATGGATTAGAAAGAAATACACATACTGTAATCATAAATACTTGAAATTACATTGTCATCGATATTTTCATATATAAATTTAAAAGAAGACAGTATTTTTAAATTAACCTATTCAATCTCATCATAAAATAGGAGTTAAAGACCTATAGAAGTGAAATTAGTGATGGAGTAAAATAATAAAATCTTTACCATCAACGAAGGCATACCTACTATATGTATGTAGGTATAGTGTATAAATATATGTATATTCCAATTTTTCTTTTGAAATTTTAAGTACATGCATAGTTTGATATTACATCCGTAAACTTGATGAGAATCGGTAAGGGTGGACGAAATATTTGTACATAATACATAGAAAGATAACTTCCACTGGTATTATTAGATATAATCTAGTTGCTCCATAATATTACCATACACACGACAACAAGGATCTCAATTTTGTCTACAGAATAATAAATTTTCGTTATGTCTTCCTTGCCATATCCTTGACCACTCTTTTTCAAATTATATTAAAGAGGTTTTATTGTAATCTCTTGACCAGAGCCTATTTAGATTAATTTATTAAATTATTTATTTATTTGAATCTTACTGTACATATAATTAGTACACTGGCAGGTTTATTGCCTAATGGCAATTTCTTCCAACCAACCAGAGTTAATGTTAAATATACCAAACAGTGTACTATAGCACTAAGTTAATCACATTACAAAAATAAACAAAGATAGCAGAAGAAAAGTAAAAAAAAGAAAAACAAACAAGATAGCATATAAGAACAATTGATAGCGATGATAGGAAAACTAAAGGATAAGGTAAGGAAGAGGAGAGGAAGATGTAGTCAGGTATTGTCAGACAAATATGTTGGCTTCAGCCTTTTCTTGAAGATGTTTAGTGAGATATATATTACATAAAAATAATACAATATCCATGACCACTTCTTATCAAATAATATTAAATACGTTTTTATTGTAATCTCTTGACCAAAGCCTATTTAATTTAATCAACCACATGACTTAAAAATAATACTGTAAAAATACTATAATAACAATTATTGTTTAAAAAGTGTTTTTCTTTATTGGTTATGTTAATAAAGGGATAAAGAAACAAACCCATAAATGTGTGATAACAATGTAAAATAAACGAGTGGGTTGTGGCCAACGCTATTCTCCTCACAACCAAGTCACCCTACAAAGTATTTTTTTATGGAATATTTGCAGTATTTTCATGAAATGAGTTTGCTAATTTATTTTTGATTTAAATATTATTTTATGAAAAATTGATAATTCTTCAATACTATTTTATGAAAGTGATGTGCCTTTTTAGCAATTTGAAAAAAAATCTAATTTTAAGTTTCCTGAGCTTGGGGTCACTTTGAAATATTTGAAAGTTGAGAAGAAATTGAGAAGCACTGATCAGATATCCTTCAAAATCTAATGGGGTCTAAGAGAGTATTATTAATACAAATTTGCAAAATTTGATAAGAACCGAGTGAGTCTGTATAATCAAAAGTGGAATAAACACGTCGTACATAGTACCTACACATCACACACACTGTGATGAAAATTTCAGAATACAACCTCAGCATGATACTTGTTTATAATCTACAATAATAAAGTAATCTCAAAAATTGCGAATTAATAACTCCCCACTATAATCCCCTTTGGGTTAGTGAGAAGTAAAAAACATGTTGAAACGATCAAAACTATAACAAAAAGTAGAACGCAATAGTTTTACGATTCAATTTCACGTTGGTTGTTATACGTATGTAGGTAGGTATAGTAACCGTTGATAATAATATTGTTATTATTTGTGCAGTATACGGAGAAAAGTAAAAGTGGGTTCGAGACTGGGTGCGATGTTGCTGCTTCGTCACGCTGAGATGGACTTGACTTGGTGAAGTATTCTTTCGTCTGCAAGTAAAAGCAGAACGCCGCCTTCATACCTACCTACATTAGTCTATCGTATTGCCTACTTGTATAATCAGAGAGTCATTCAAATCTCATTCTTGTTCACTATAATATAGGTAGGTACCTATCGTTGATTATCTCACGACCGAAAATGACAAATCATTTTTCATGTGGCCCATGTTAATTGTTTGAGATATCATTATTTGGTGGAAATGGCATTCGTACGCGGCATACCACTGAATAGAATTTAGTAAATCTAAGTGAATGTAAATAAATATATTCCATTGGGGAAAATCTAGATTAGACAATACACGCATGGAATCACGTGGTATCATACAACCACCGTTTCCATCTTGACAAATATTCCAACATCCTTCTTCTTCTCGTGCAGGCTCCGTACCTAATTCTAGGTTCTAACATTCCTTAAAATTTTATGATCTCATTAATATATGTGCCAGCATAATACATGTAGGTAATTAAAATGTGCACAGTAATATTACGGTTTATTGCAGCATCACTACGACATTTTCGCATACAATTAAAATGCAACATCGAATAATAGATACGTTTATGAATGAAAACAAATGCTATAAGATAATCATATCCTTGTCCCCTCCTTTGGTTTTTTCGTTCATATAATTTTATTCACATAAATTGTTACATATCACAAGTGGTTGGTTGGACGATATCGCCATATGGCAATAAGCTCGCCATTGTACACATATAATGTAATGTGTACAAAATGATTACAATAAATTAATAAGATTACAATTGGTTTTGGCACATAATAGATTGATTAATGAACGTCTGACGTAGTAAGTATTAAAAAACAATAAATGTAGGCATAGTTTAGCGTAGTTCGCACAATACCCATGTAAGATAACCATCATCTATCTAACGAAGTATCATTTTTGTGCATCATTATTATGTTCTTATATAAAATTAGAAAGCAGGCCTTGTATTTAGTTAAGGATGTTTTGATTTAGGACACCCGGATAATAAAGTACAGAATTAATTAACTATTAAATTAATAAAAACAAGGTACGATAGCTTATAATATTTTTACAAGGTATGATAGCGAATTTTTTTCCTATATAGTTTATTCGAATTCTTTAACTAAATAAGTTTAAATGTTAACAGAATAACAATTGCAGTCCAATAGTAAATAAAATATTTATTTTCATATATATACACACACCCTAGTGGTCACTAAAATGTGATAGATTCGCTGGCCATTCATTATTATTAGATGTAATGGAAATATTATTACACCGCAGAAATACGTATAGTAAAGTGATATTATTTATTAGTTTAAATTACACGACAGTTATAAAATATCTGCATTATGTTAATTTCTCCATAATGATATCTTTCTCTTTTCATTTGCCACCTGTCTTCATTTATCAAAATAAATATTTAACTTATTTTGTGGATTTTCTCTAACGACAAGATGTTTTTATTTTATCTTTTTTTTTTCCTAGTATTATTGTTAAACGCCTTTGAGGTGAATACACAAACATGGCATTATATAAATTCCTATTTATAATTATTATCACGCCATATTCCTGTTATTGTGGTAACGCCATATCTTTGCAAACATTCATGCATCCTCTCACACATGCTCGTCTGTTATAAAAATCTGTTATGAAATCTTCTTTCAGAATATATTTATCGTGGTGCCAAAGTTTTCTTGGTTAGGTCCTATATCTCATTCCTTATTACATTTATTTAATCATTTATACTGCCCTTTACAAACATATATAAATAACACATCGAAAATAAAGTCACAGAAAAGAATACAATAATAAATTTACGCAAAAAAGGAAAAAAAATATCAACATATTAAAAATATAGTAGTTAACATAAATGAATTTCAATGTTTTTGAAAATTTTTCAAAAACATTGAAAAATACATCAGTCAGATAATAATAATCATTGCCCAACCGATGAATTCTATTAATTGATGATTTACGCAAATATGTAATTAGTGTTGGACGTCTTACATAGGAATGTTATACTTTGGCGGGTATTCTTTGTTGGAATACGGTAATGAATCTGACAAATTTTATAAAATTTCTTTGTCAGTCTACTCGTTCTTTCTTAGTAAGTGGCCAAACCATGGCATGGTATTTATTTTCAGTCTATTTAAATAAAAGTCATATTAAGAAACTCTATATAATGAAGATAAATTGAATAAACAATCAATTTATGTTCATTATACACGATTTCACGCATAAACAAAAACGTATTGAATGATTATTTTGTCTAACTGTAAAATTTCATTGGAAATGAAACCCAATATTGGATTGATATTGTAAAACTCAACACGACTCCATTGGCTGAACGGCAATGATTTAAGCGGAACTTTGCAGGAAACATTATTATTCATATAAATTAATTCGGTAAATGAAAACAATAAATTTACCTCGAATTAAAAATCAGGTATGCAATAAATTAAAATATATTGAAATTCATATTTGTAAAGTATTATAATTTGGTAGGTACACCGGATGCATTTATATCAAAAAACCGAATAAAAATCACTAAAAAAATTAACGTTAAAAACATGAATTAATAAAAGAAACAGTTGGTACAAGCAAGCAAGATTTTTGATGCGTTTCATAAGGATTCAATTAATATTGTTGAATATAACATGTTATTTAAAAACATTATTCCAAATAACAAGGTTATTCGAATACCTTATTCGTTAAGATATTACACACAATTAATATTATTACTAGTTGCATGTAACACATGAGATCCAACTGTCGATAGCGATAGTATGTATAGTTGAAGAATAAGTACCAAACTATACCTAAACCCATAAATTCAAATTATTGAATATTTTAGGATATTTTGTTTTCTATACAACACATGTAGGAATGTATGTCAAGATAGGATAGTATGGAGGTCAGTACTTTTTTCCTACCCAGAATTTGAAAACAGCATGGTGGTATGGAGATTAAGAATCAAAGTCTTCTTAAATATTGTGTATAGGCGACTGCCATACATATTGTATGAAGCGATGTCGTCACTAAATTCAATTTTTATAAAAATTGTTCAGAAAAAAATGAGATGTAGGTATTGCAACAATGTTGATATTTTTTATAGAATAAATTATAATATTAAAATATTTAGTTGGGGTGTTTCGGCTTTTTTCGATATTTTTAAAAACTTTGGAAATATAGGCAGTTAGAAACATAAATTTATCAGAAAAAAATATTATTCTTAATAAAAAATGTTTGAAAACTGAAATTTTTTTAAAAATAAATTTGAGATTTTGTATTTGTCTATGTTCATACCAATTTTCAGCGTTCTAGCTTTTATGGTTTCTGAGATATATGTAAAAAAGAGTAAAAATTTAAAAGTGGGGTTATCAACTTTGGGGTTGCCTGAAACAAAATTTCAAAATTTTGAGTATAAAAGTTTTATAGGCCTAAATATTTATATAATATCCTGAAATTTTGGGATCTATCAATTGAGCCGATAAAAAGTTATAAGGGGGGGGGGGGGGACACAGACCGTGCATACAATCGTGTTCCTTCATACACACGTCTTGGATTTAAACTGCCTCTTCCTTCAAAAGAATTTCATTCTCTTGAACGAATCGACAGTTGGATTACAAGCATTGTTATTCTGTAATAAATAACTTAATGCGCACAAAAAAAAACACCTTTATACGCACTTTTCAATGTTTCGATTGTGACGGCTTCTAATTTGTAGAATTCCATTATGAAAATGATGAATATGAACACATATATAATTCCACAATTTATTTATTTTACTCCCGACGACCGTTTCGGCTTATAAGGCCATAATCAACCAGTTGATTATGGCCTTATAAGCCGAAACGGTCGTCGGGAGTGAAATAAATAAATTGTGGAATTATATATGTGTTCATATTCATCATTATCAAAAACACCTTTGTCTATTCTAATTTATAAGTTAACCCCAGCAAAGAAGAAAATTGATTAAGTTCATTTATCACACAAATATTGTTTTTCTGGGCTGCAGACACTGGGTAATTGAAAGAAATTGCCATATGGCATTTAACTCGACAACTTGTACAGGGAGCAAAGAAGTTTTTATTATTATATCAATAAATGTAACACACGATATTAATATATTTTATTAAACAAACCTGCAAACTATCACACCTTGTCCATAAAATAGGGATAGATACCTATAGAGAATCGAGCGCACTTTTATACATGCTCGTGTATTATTATTATATCAATAAATGTAACACACGATATTAATATATTTTATTAAACAAACCTGCAAACTATCAAACCTTGTCCATAAAATAGGGATAGATACCTATAGAGAATCGAGCGCACTTTTATACATGCTCGTGTATTATTATTATATCAATAAATGTAACACACGATATTAATATATTTTATTAAACAAACCTGCAAACTATCACACCTTGTCCATAAAATAGGGATAGATACCTATAGAGAATCTAGCGCACTTTTATACATGCTCGTGTATTATTTAATTTTTTTTTTGCAGAATATCATTCAATACTAGAAAATATGTAATCGACGATTTCATTAGTTTACTAGCTATACCCATATAAAATATATTAAAACCCCAACCTCACCTACCTAACACTTCGTTACACACCTTACTATAGATAGAAATACCTTAATAATAACCTTTGTAATACCTATAATACGACATTGTTTAGCACATACAATAGACACTACATATGTAGGGATAATCCTAGATTCTTGTTAATTATATAGGTACCTACATATGTTATACCATTTTAACTAGGTTGTCCTAGACTACTTAAAAATGTGTATCGCAGGAAACAGGAAAATAATCCAAATAAATTGATTGTAGAATATATAGTTAAAAATTGTTTTCATATTATTTTGTGAAATGATAATAATATAAAATTAAATTCCATCAAATAGGTACTTATGTGGTCAGTGAGCAATAAAAAAATACATATAACTAGACAAAATCAAATAATGTATGTACTTTTGAAGAGGCTAACGTCAGTCGGTTAGTCACCTCGACGCCGCGCCGCGCGCAGTCGGAGTCACGGTACCCCGCGTGGCTATGGAAACTCCAGTCGCCCACACCAAGTAGTTTGCATTCACCTCATGCGCAGACCCTAACGGCAATAGCACCATACCACACTACAGCGAGAGTCAACTCAGTAGAGCTCGACAAGTAAGAGAATGCAGGTCGTAGTTTGATACTGCATGGGTGCAATAGTCAAGGCAAAAGTGACACGCAATAAGCTACACAACGTCAACAAGTCAATGATGAAAAATTATAAATAAATTTGCTATGGTAAAATAAAACCAAAGTTTTCAGTTCTACTACTTTAATGACACTGACTAGTTTCACTGGATGACCGAATATGAAATGGAGTTCTACCAAGAATTGTCCGTAGAAAAGTTAAAAAAAGTCAATGATTTTTGTTGACAAATTTTTAACATCACTATAGAGACGAAGATGGAATATTATAAGAGAACTAGGAACTTAAGGCACCAATAGGACTTCAGTAAATCACCCGATGAAAGGTCGTAAGCCCTGTAGGTGCCTTGAGTTCCTGGTTCTCCTATAACATTCCATCTTCATCTCTATTCAGATGTTTGAAATGTGACATAATTTTATTTGTTGATTTTTAAATCAAAGTAGGTATATCCCTGTACTAAAATTAGTTTGTGCACAGGCGACGTCAACCGTATTTTTTCACTTGACGAGCTCTACCTATTTACTTATGAGTACTGTCTTGACTTGCTGTATTTGGATGTGGCGAAAACGTTACTGACAAAAACGATGACAGACAAAACAGACTTTAAAAAATATACCTACAATATGCATAACGATACATGGAGATACACCGAAACACAACATATTTCATGGTAACGGATTACAAATATGTTACCTTATTATGAAAATTTCATTTTACGTTGATACCGCTTTTTTTATAAAAATCAATATCAAGAACTATTTATGTACACGCATACTTGAAATTGTGATTAAATAAAAATATTTTATTATTTTACAAAAGAAAATAATGCAGTTATTTTGTGACCAATTCGATAAATATTTCGTCAAAATGTAGCGGCTAAACACTATATGGGGCGTATTATTTACTTTTACATATATACTCTTTTACATACATATAAAACGGCCCACGCTAGACGCGGCGAATTAAATCAGCTTACAAGGAGTTCAGAGTAGTGCTTAACAAATTTATTGGAGCGACTGGGACAACCACGATACGATAATGTTGTCTTTAAAAGGATTATCTTCAATTGAGGAAGGGATGTTTTTTTATACTTCCGTCTCATCAAAATAAACATAATATTGTACCGAAATTTATATTTATTTATTTTATTATGGTTCAAAGTCTTATTTATTTTTACAATTTATATTTCTACAATTTATATTTTTACAAGCTTTGTCTAGTTTTTCCAACTCACTACTCAAATCTTTTGTTTTCATTTTTCTTGGGTTCTTATTTTCAAAATATTTCTATTTAAATTTTCAATTTAAATAGAAATAGTACTTAATTTCATAACACTGCCTCCCTCTTAGTTCAGTTCGTCCCGAACAGAATTCTCTAGATGAATAAATCGGCATTTTGAACCTTCTCTACAGTGAGATGCTTTGAAAAAGTAACATGGTACACTTATTTTTATATTTTTACTGTATCTTGGATTATAGCAGCAAACTAGAACATTAATTCCAGTATTATGAAAAATCTCTTCTATCATATTCCGAACCACTTTCCAATCCATACCATCACTGATCTTTGGAATGCCGAGCTTCATAAGATTCAACTGTAACATTTGATCCCGCATACTTCGTAGACAGTTCCACATCTGAGCATACTCTGCTCGTTCCTCAGACGTTTCCTTATTCGTCATGTAGAATAAATGCTGTTTTCCATGCTGTGAATGGACCGCTTCTCCAATCTTCAGATTCTTGGCTTTTAGCTCATATAACATCCCATACTTTCTCATGATAACTTTGGCTATACCACTAGTCATCTTCATGTCTTGAGCCACACAGTAAGCTAAAACATTATCTTCTGGGATATCGAAGAGGTCTTGCTCAATTTCCACAGTCACACCATGGCGAGTGCGTCGATAAGGAGTCATCATGAATTCCTCGAAGGTCTTTTCTTCACTTTGGACATTGCAAACTTGAGCAACTGGATTTTTTTTCTCATCCTTGTTATCACCTAAAAAGGGAGCCAGGCGATTGAAATGTACCACTCTTGGCTTCCCATTTGGTTTTCTTCGTATACGATAAACCACATCATTAATCCTTTTGATCACTTCATACGGTCCTTCCCAGGATTTCTGAAGCTTTGGTGAGTAGCCTCGTCGTCGTTGTGGATTAAATAACCAAACCAAGTCTCCAGCCTGATAACCACCTTCCACAGCTTTAATGTCGTATCGCTCCTTCATCTTCTCACTAGCTACTTGAATATTGGACCGTACACGGTCATGTATAGCATTCATTTTCCTCCGAAGATCTGACACATAATCTTCTCCAACTAGATCTTCTCCAGGCTTAGATCCATACTGCAGGTCGCAAGGTAACCGTAACTCACGGCCAAAAATCACACTTGCCGGTGTTTGCCCTGTTGTCTCATGAATTGCTGCTCGATAAGCTAATAAGAACAAGTGGATGTATTCGTCCCAATCCTTCTGGTGATCGGACACTGCTTTTGACAAAAATCTTCCAATTGTTCGATTCATTCGCTCCACCATTCCATCCGACTGTGGATGCAAAGCAGTTGTTCTCGTCTTTCGAATTCCTAATGCTTCACAAATTCCCTGGAATACGGCTGATTCAAAGTTTCTTCCCTGGTCCGAGTGTAACTCCAATGGTACTCCAAAACGACTTATCAGTTCCCTTACCAAGACTTCAGCAACAGTGGTAGCTTCTTGATTCGGTAGTGCATAGGCTTCTGTCCATTTACTAAAATAGTCCATTGCTACCAGAATATATTTATTCCCTCTTTCCGTTGTGGGAAACGGCCCCGCTATGTCAATGGCTATCCTTTCAAATGGGCTACCAACATTATACTGCCTCATTGGCGCACGCCTTCGTTTCTGAGGTCCGTTTGAAGTGGCACAAGTTACACATCTTCTACACCAATCTTTTACATCTCCATTGTAATTGACCCAATAAAAACGTTGACGAATTTTTTCTGTGGTTTTTTTAACTCCCAAGTGTCCCCCAGACACATCATTGTGAAGCAGTTTAAGAACTTCAGGAATTCTCTTCCTTGGAATCAATAGTTGTTGTCTCTGCTGTGTTCCATCTTCATTCTCCAATACACGCTTTAACAACCCATTTTCCACGACAATGGATTGCCACTGAGCCCAGTATGACTTAATATTTGGAGATAGTGAAGCTATTTCTTCCCATAAAGGTCTTTGATCATTTTCCTTCCACTGCATTACAAACTTGAGATCTGGGTCTTCCAATTGGTCTGCTCGTATTTCATCATCTTGCCAAAAATTGTCAACGACCGTGGTTCTACAAGCTATAAAAAACTTTTCCTCAGCCTTATTACAGTGCTGGCAATCCTCTGGACATGGTCGCCTTGACAGTGCATCGGCATTTCTATGATGAAGTCCGGCTCGATGTTCAGAATCATAGTCATATTCTTGCAATCTCTCTATCCATCTTGCCACTTGACCTTCAGGATTCTTGAATCGCAAAAGCCACACAAGTGCCGAGTGATCTGTCCTTAAAAGAAATTTCCGTCCATATAAATACTTGCGAAAGTGCTCAACTGACTTGATAACAGCAAGCAATTCTCTTCGTGTTACACAGTAATTGCGTTCTGGTTTCGACAATACTTTACTGAAGTAAGCAATCACGCGTTCTGCCCCATCTTGTACTTGGGAGAGCACTCTTCCGATACCAACGTTACTTGCATCTGTATCCAGAATAAACATTCCTTCAGCTCGAGGATAACTCAAAACCGGAGAATTAATTAGAACCTGTTTTAATTCTTCAAATGCATGTTGGCACTTGAAATCCCATATGAATTCACTGCTTTCCTCCGTGAGTTTTGTCAGTGGCTTTGCGATGTCAGCAAAGCCTGGAACAAATCGTCGATAGTAGGTACTCAGACCCAAAAAGCTTCTTACTTCATGTTTGTCTTTAAGTACTGGCCAATCTCGAACAGCTTTAATCTTCTCAGGATCTACTGCTACTCCCTCCTCAGAGACAACATGACCTAGATAGTTGACTTGCTTTCGGAACAATATACATTTCTTGCAATTGAGTTTAAGGTTGGCCGACCTCAATCGTGAAAATACCTGTTCCAAATTTCCTAAATGTTCTTCAAAACGCTTCCCAAGTACGATGATGTCATCTAAGTATACCAAACAGGTCTCCCACGATAATCCTCTTAGCACACTTTCCATTAGTCGTTCAAACGTAGCCGGTGCATTGCAAAGTCCAAATGGCATCACTTTGAATTGCCACAATCCACTTCCAACAGAAAACGCCGTTTTTTCTCTATCCTTGGGTTCCAATCCAACCTGCCAATAACCACTCTTTAGATCCAAAGTTGAGAAGATCTTACAACCAGCCAATGTATCTAGGGTGTCATCGATTCGAGGCAGTGGATAACTATCCTTCTTAGTTACATTATTCAATAAGCGAAAGTCCACACAGAACCGAGTTGAGCCATCTTTTTTTTTAACTAACACTACTGGTGAACACCATGGGCTGCTTGATGGTTCAATAACGCTATCCCTTTCCATGTCTTGAATAATTTGATCTGCTTCCGCCCGCTTTGCTAATGGTAGCCTTCTAGGTAATTGGCGGATAGGCCTTGCGTCACCCGTATCTATTTGATGTTGAACAACATTGGTTCTTCCTTTAGAAAGACTCGCATTCTCAAAAACATCTTGATAATGAGCAATGAGGTATCTAATTTGTTTGCTTTGTTCTTTGGTAAGTTCCTTACAAGCATCTTTTACAAAATCCTCAAGATGTTTTGGTACATCCTCTGAAGAAACTTGTGCGATGCAGGCATTTTGTGTTACTGATGAAACTGATGAACACACACTTAAATAAGCTCCTTTTTTGACAGTTACTGGATATTCATTTATGTTCATTAATCTGACTAAAATTTCCTTTTGGTTTTGAATCAGTGCTCTTGCAATTAATACTCCTTTTCCTGCTTCATTGTTGGCGTTGGACTCCACAACCAAAACATGTCCATTCGGGATAACACAGTCTAAATTGACTCGTACTAACATCTCACTTTGTTTTGGAATAGTTACAACATCCGCTGCAAGAACACGTGTAGAAAATTCCTTACGCTCTTGCACGAGAACATCTTCATCTCCAATTTTCAAAGATCGCCTCTTTAGATCCAACTGGAATCCATATTTCGCCATTATGTCCATTCCGAGAATAACTTCCTCCTCTATATTCGCCACTAGCACCTGATGATCGAAGATAGAACTACCAATTTGAAAGTTGGCATATGTCTCACCACATATAGATGCCGACTCCCCAGTAGCTGTTCGTAATGTCCATTTAGTTGGTGTAATACACTTTTTATTATAAAGCAAATCTGGTCTCATGATTGTCATCGTTGCTCCAGTATCCAGCAAAAGTTTCAAATTCTTTCCATTTACTTTGCCATTTATAAACATACTGGTATCTCGACCACTGAATGATGCAACAACTGCAGATCTCTTTGAGGCATTGGTAATGTAGGTCAACAGTTGCCCCTTCCCATCAACCCTTTTTAGTTTTCCTGTGGCTGTTGCTGTTGCGTTGTTGCTTCATTTGGACACCGATTACGTAGATGTCCAGCTCGTCCACAACCCCAGCAGCGAAACTGTCTTTTTCTTCCTTGCAATGCCTTCATCACCTTTTCGACAATGCATTCGATGAGTTTTTGATTCTCTTCAACGGCCTCAACAACGCGGGCTTGAGCATGACCTCGTAAAGATTTTTTTATAGATTCAAATTCGAGTGCCTGGGTTAGAGCGTCACTCAAAGTTTGTGGTCTAGCTAGTTTTACAGCTTGTTGTGTCTCATTTGCCCACAATCCATCCAAGAACTTTTCTACTGCAAGGCTTTCACACACATCATCAGGAACCGTAGGGTATGCATATCTAATTAGACGCGCTATATCCGCCTCAAATTCCTGGAGAGTTTCATTAGATTTCTGATTACGATTCTTAAGTTGTGACCTGTAAAACTGTTCCATGTGCTTATGTCCAAATCGCATCTCAAGTCTCTCAATCAACAATTTTAAATCTCGTCGCTCAGCTAGAGGAATTGTCTCCAAAACTTTTAAAGCATCACCTCGTAATGATACACTCAACACTGAGGCCTTTCTTGTCATGGACCAGCCATTTATCATGGCCACTGTCTCGAACAATGTTAAATATTCTTCCCAGGGGCATTTTCCATCAAAGGTTGGCATATCATTTCGCACGCACTCCACTGTTGGTACTCTTGTATCTTCTACACACTTAAAATTTGTATCTACAGCTGAATTTTGCTCGGAATTCATTGGCGTGATTGAAGGAAGCACTTGATTCTCCAAAACTTTCATCTGTTTAGTTAATTCATTTATCTTCTCATCAAAGGTCATAGAATAATTCTGGAATTTCTTTTCTATAGTATTTGAATGCTTTTGAAGCATCGCTACTTCTCCTTTGATTTCTTTAATTTCTCCTTTTATATCTCTGGAATGTTCTTGAAACTTCTCTTCTATGTCTCTGGAATGTTCTTTTAAGACTTGACAAAGATCGTTGTTAGAGCAAGGCATTTCAAAAAGGTATGTGTCTGGATCCTCACCTACTTCTTGCATCACTTTTCTCAATCGTAGTTGAAGTGCATTTTTATTTCCTGATGTATCAGCGTCTCTCTCCTCCAACTCATGTTTTAAATCAACCACTTTCAACTCTAAAAGAGTTATTTTTTTTTGATGCCATAATAAATGTCTTTATAAATAACTATTTTATTTTTTTCTTACACAAAAAATACTTGGGTATTTTTATACCCCACACCTGACACCAAATGTACCGAAATTTATATTTATTTATTTTATTATGGTTCAAAGTCTTATTTATTTTTACAATTTATATTTCTACAATTTATATTTTTACAAGCTTTGTCTAGTTTTTCCAACTCACTACTCAAATCTTTTGTTTTCATTTTTCTTGGGTTCTTATTTTCAAAATATTTCTATTTAAATTTTCAATTTAAATAGAAATAGTACTTAATTTCATAACAATATATTTGGCATAAATAAAATATTATTAAAGCAAAATAAAAGAATCTTAGTTAAAGTAAATAGAGGACTTTGCCCAAAATAGTATATTATGTTGATTGCTGCAATGTGTCGAAAATCTCTCTAAAAAAAGGAACCACCCAAGTCCGAGGAGGCAAGCCTAGTCCAACAGGCAAAGTCAAAACGCCCGTGATTACCCATATCATGGATATAATAATCATATGGGGCCTTACTTACTATTTGCAATTTGTGTTTAAGCTGATACTTACTCAGTTTTTTGTATGGCTGAAAATGACTGAACGTTGGATTAAACTCGTATTTTAAATAGTAAGTAAGGCCCATGGAGTTCTATGACATCTAAAAATATTATAGAACTCCAAATAATAACTATATCCATGATATGGGTAATCACGAGGGTTTTGATTTTGCCGGTTGGATCAGACTCGCCCCCCAGTTTTGTTCTTGAAAGTAGGAAATAAAAATATTATAACGAGTTGTGGAGTACCTACCTATATAAACACATCAAAACATTGTCCTCGAACCCCTACTTAATATAATCTTTTACTACTTTCATTATTTTTAATTTTTTTATCTTTCTCTGTTAAAAATCCGAATGATTGTGTTTATATGAACATATTTCATTGTTTTTGTTATATACCTATAAACCAGTATTTATGTTTAATTATAGCTGTATAAAAGTAATAATATTTATTTTAAGGGTAACTAATCATGTTTAAATCTAATTCCAAATAATTATTTACTCACGCTAGGCTGGGAATTTCTACTTTGTTTCGGAGGCACTGGGACCGGTACAGGAGCAGGTCTCGATGGTTGCGGAGGAAGTCGTGTCAGACGACGATCTACAGAAGCGGGGCCCGAGGAAGCCCAGCGAGGAGCAGATGTCGCCGGAGCGGGTCTCGGGAGGGACATCGCACCTCCACCCCATCCACGGTATTCCACAACGGGTGCGGACACGTTTGTTGAACTCCACATACCACTAAAACGCTCACTGCCACGAACCATCGTGGTTTTATGATTTGCACATAAAATTTCCAAACACAAAAACAATTTTTGGTATTACAATTAGGTTTGTATTAATAACACAAATATTTTTTTATTCGCACTTGAACCAAAATACCTACATCTGAAAGGTTAAATGAATGAAGACACTCAGTGACACGTTGTACAGGTACACACACTATAACTATAAAAAGTTATTTTGACTCAGACTAACTGAATTGTTACATACGTTGATCAAGAATTGACAAAATCAGAATGACAAATTCACACTGAAACTTCGAGCCAGTTACCACTTCTAAGATCAATATCGCGTTCACGAAAAAAATAAAAACCTACTATAATTATTGTAAAAACTTACAATCAACTAGTGAAGGGTGCGTATAATAAAAACGTCCAAGACCCAACTAAACAAATAACGGTCATTTTTGGAGAAAATTGAGCACACAATGGACATCCACCTCATCATAATGGAAACTGTGTACGGACAGAACATTCACTTGGCCGAGAACCGAAGCGTATCACAACTGCGGCTGATAATACGATAGAACCGATACAACACTAAATATGGCGCTTATCACCTGAACTGAAAATGACATTTTATCCATAAGATTAGATTTCGCCTATCACACCGATACATTGTTTCGAACGTTACTCAACTTTTTCGCTCAAACCCCACGGACAGGACGAAGCGCGGATCACGTCTGACGAGCATCAAAGAAACGACAACAGTGAAAGAACGGTAGGAATTGAATTATTGTCGACGACAATGGCAGGTATCGGTGTGAATAGTAATTGGGAGTAATGGTTAAGTAAAGGCTTCCTCCCTCACACCCGTTGACCGCGAGTCGCAGGACACTCCGATGTGCGTTATGTATGCAAATCGCGTCTCGCGGGTTCTGCACTAAAAGCTACGGAACGTGCCGAGATTGCATCCGGACTCGCTTTAGATAGACGGACTTCTTTGTTAAATAATGACAGCGCGTTCGTGCCAGTTCTAGTTCCATAATTCAATTAGCGGAAGAATCAAGTAATTCCTCGCATAAATAAAAATACACACACGTACATTTTATTGTTGTTGAGACCGTTTGGCGCAAAACTAAAAACACGATGTTTTGTAAAGGCTGCACGCTAATTACAATTCTGAAACATAAATAAAAAGAACCGATTGCATTTCATTAGTTCCGTTTACAACAGCGTTATTGATGAACGCGATTGATTCAATAAAAACCAATTATCCATAGGTGGTCACAGTACGAATCCATCCAACGAGAATACAATAGGAATAAAGTGATTTTGTTAATGGTATTGAAAATGAAATGGACAATACTCAGTATTTTGTTAAAATATAACAGACCAGGAGGTAATCGCATACCGATCCAAAGTGAAAATAATAAAATTCTAGGCAAGCAATATCACTGAAGTCATGAATAATTAAACACACGTTTATATGGGATTATGAATAGTTTTGGTCGCACGATGTCACACAGACCAATATACGTCGTCCTACATTCCAATCTTTAAATAAAAGTCATTTTCTGAACAAAACAAGTGTCAAACGCTGAATATAAATTGATATTTAACGAAGCCTAAATTTTTCAAATTTGTTTTGTGTGGTTAAAAAATACGAGTGTAAAAGTATACGATATGATTGTAATTATATTACAATAAAGTTATTGCACACAACATGCTAGCCATATACATACCGCGTATCGGACTGCGTCGACCATCAACAAATTGGCTCGCATCGAGTGCGTATCCGTCGAATGTGTGTGGCTAACAATACATTTTTATTTGATCAAAACAACTACAGAAAAACGAATTCATTTTAACCACCGAAGCAAGAACAAAATCCATTTATTATAAATTATAACGCCGTAATTACTACGAAATGAAACGATGTGTAATAAGCACTTCGCGAGGTGAAACCAAGTATTTCGTTCGGTAAACACATCATTATTAGGTATATATCGAAACTCTAGTTGTATTCGAAATATCTAATTGGTTGTTGATCTCGTTATGTCTACATAGAAATTATTAATAGCTATTGGATTATGGAATACGAAAAGTAAGCACTTTTACCTTCATTCGCATGAATATTTTTGATATTTTTTTCATAAAATTAATGAAACAACTAAATGTAAATTTGACTTAGGTAGATAGGTATAGAAAATGTTGTAGCAATAATAAAAACTTCAAAAATTAAGACTCAGAATTAATCTTAACCAAATTTTGTACATTATAATCAGAATGATATTTGATAATATCAAAAGAGAAGCTATGTAAATTATGGCAAAATATATCATAGAAAATGTGACAATATAATTAATGTCTTGGGTCATTTTAACGCATAAATAAATCATTAATGTCTAATTTTATTTTGATGGATCGTAGTCTCTTACAAGTTGGAGATTGAAAGATTTTGATTAAAATGATATTATATAGAGGACAAGGCTTCTTAATAACAATAATAAGGACAGAACGAATAATAAAGGCCAACTAACAGGCAACGGAAATGCAATAAATTAACGATACAAGGCTACATTGTATCTCTTACAATACTGGATTGAACATTTGGAGTATAAAACCACATAAAATGTGTATTTCATATCAACACTTCGTTACGTCAGTCTCATCCCTTGAGATGAGTAAACAGGCAATCAATCGATCACTACACTAACACATTCGGTAGTAATTACAAAGGATATTATTTGTTAAATTAAATGCACAATGAATCAATTCACTCAACGGAAACTAAACTAAAGGCAACACGCGAACGCGTTATAAAAAAAAACAAAACAATAAGGCAGGGACGCACCGACAAACGCTCGGTTCGGGCAAACGAACCGCCCCGCACCTCGGTAGGCGCGGCGCGCCACTTTCAGCCTTTTCCAACCCCCTTGAGTAAAAATCTTATAAAAGTTGTATATTTGCTTAGTGTGTAAGCGAACGCACTTCGTCGGACACTGAGCGCGGACCGTGGCGGTGGTTGTGTTGGCGTTTCTTTTTTTCCACTCGGCTGAGCCAGGGCCGCGCTGGTGGGGCGGGCGGTGAAAAGCGGCGGCGTGGAAATCCGACAAGCATCATAGTTTGTTCAAGAAAGTACGAAAAATAATGATAGGTGACTACTTACAAAAAACACAACTGAAATCGAACCTCGTGTTGAAAAAAAATTCTAATACTTATACATATGTACTAACGATTGGCATGATCCTAATTTATAATGCATCAAGTTTTATTTAAGTCATGAAGAAACTAATGAAAGATGTTTCATATTTCGATAAAGTTATGTTGGGATTTTAGAATTTCGGCTAACATTTGACATAGTACTACTTACCTGTTAGCTGCCCGAGAAGCAATACAAAATAAAATAACATAAAATATATAAATATTACATAAATACATTTATAAACATTGATATATTTTGATTTAAAAGGACAGACCCAGGCCATAGGCAGTTTTTTGTTCGAAATATAATGCAATGTCTCCCCAATAAACGTACAGGACAGGCGAAGTAAAGGCAGATCACATCACCATTTGATCAAAATAATTGACAAGGACAAGAATACCCACGAAATATAAAAATTTTGCTCAAATATATAGAACGACTAGAAAAATTTTAAAAAATGTATCGAAGTATCATAATATCACGCATTGCTTTCATCGTTCACAACCTTACATCAAAGAAAATACAAATTGAACAAAACGTGTTATCGCAAGTATGGGTAGCAAAACAATCGATCAAACTTGAGTTATTGTCTCTAAAACCTTTCTCTGAAATCGAATATAAATAATCTACGAAAAAATCACGAACGTCATGATATTGAAAGACCTTCATACACAACATCAACATAATAATTATTTTTATGAATATATTACATGCATGAACATAAATAAATAACTCGACACAAGTGGCTAATTTACACATCACACACGATATAATAAATCACCGATTGACTAAGCAGTAGTTCCACTTCGAGAAAACCATCTCTAAAATGCAATAGCAAAAAAACGTACCTACATCTACATACGGCGGTCGAATTAAACTAATAACAAAACAGTTTTATTTATTTCGTTTGTGTATAAAAATGTAAGAAACATAATGTGTCTTTGTAGAAAAATCAGTTATTTTCCCACTCCCTAGTAGGAGATCATAAATGTCGAGCGCAATACCAGCACGCATTCTTACGTGCAAGCTTGTCAAAATACCGCTCGCCAGATTGTCATGGCCCATGGCCCATGGCCCATGTTACCGCAGTAAAGATGCTAATCCTGCCGAGAATAACATACTAATGTCTATCTTAAAATTCAAACAGCGCGCACAACATATCTGTGCGTCTAATGAGGAACTCCCGCTATAATTTACAAGGGCTTTGTATTATTATATTTGTTGCCTTTTTATTGCCGCGAGAATCAAGACCTCCAAACACTTGTAGGTACGAGCTAACATATTTCCGCTTTGTTAATAATCTAAGTAGGTTAAAATTATGTATTCGAATTCGAGGGTAGATGAGAATGCTCTATAAATAACTGTATTAAAAAAGGAAACTATGTACTTGCAATGTCATTCTTCTTCCATCGTCACCATTATATTGAATGGAAAATAAAAACAGCGCATTTACAAAATTTTCAAACGAGATGAAAAAAGAAAAAGTATTTTCAAACCTCGCGGTTACGGCACCAAGTTCTGAAGAAAACGATAAGTGCGGTTGAACTTAAGATTTTATACAAGTATTAAAGGAAAACTTAACGGAAGAGTATTTTAATGTAAAAACATGTTCAGGGTGCTAAAAAAATGGTACGTTATTAGAATAACCTGGATGGTTTCATAATAAAGCTCAGTATTTATATAATTGTAACAAAATGTCATGAATACTTTGATATTGCTTTTTGTGACCACAAAGTCCTCAAGTCGTCTGACTATCTTTCATATTTCAGAAGCTAATAAATAGTATGTACTATAAGATCGTTGTTAAAACTCGTGTTGCTTAGAAGGTTATTAAAAAGGACGTAGCGTAGAGTTGGTAAATGAGATGTTCCGAAATAATTTTGCCACGAAATCTTTGCATTATACATACCTTTTGTAAGGTATAATATGATCAAATACTTGCTATTCATAGTCACCATCAGTGTCCGATGTACCAGTGGCAGCCCTTATCTGGTCCGTCCATTTTATGGAGATCTCCCTCTTCCCCATCTCTACATTCAACCCCAACAACGACAGCCAGGTTTTCACGGCGATTCTCACGGCGTATGCAGATGTGTCCAAAAAACAAGAGAACGCACTTGAGACATATGATGGACAATATGTCCTCTATCTTCAGCTCCTTTATGATGATGGATATATTTGTCCTTTTCGCCGTCCAGGGAATTTGAATTATACGTCTCCAACACCATTTCAAAGGCGTGAATTCTTCGCCTTACACGGGCTTTGATTTTCCACGATTCTCCAAAGTAGAGTAAAATGGGGAAAATAAGTGCCCTTATTATTTGTAAATGCTTCTATCTTTCCATTTCTTGAACAAATTTTAGTACAATCTCCAAAATGGCAATGCCGGTATACAATCTTAATTTCAGTTATCCTTTGGTTTATCTCCAAGCCTAGGGGCCATATTTATAAACAGTTCTCAGTGCTCAAGTTGATACTTAGCACACAGAAATGTATGGAATTTGTCATGCTAAGCATTGAGTAAATTCTTAGTACGTTTTATAAATTCGGGCCTAGGTGTCTGCTTTATCATTCTACTCGCTGCATTATGAATGCTAATTCGTTATCAGACTTTGCGATGAATGTGGTATCGTATGCATATCTAAGGTCTTTCCCCAATCTTCACTCCTCTGTTCATTCATTAAAACAATTATTGCATTAATGTTCATCCATAGTTATTTAACAATATCTATTTGACATAAGATTGCGACAGTACACAGAAAAAAAGTTTTCTTCAGTCAAGAATATTTTTCCATATATAATGAAAATAATATTCTCTCAAATTAAGATTTTTTGTTTTATCTCAAAACAATGTTTTCTTAATTCAAACAAATTTATTTGAATTAAGAAAATACTGTTTTGAGATAAAACAAAAAAATCTTAATTTGAGAGAATATTATTTTCGTTATATATGAAAAAATATTCTTGACTGAAGAATTTTTTGAAATTTTTTTTCCGTGTATAACAAACTATAATACTTACTATTTTTTTTCTATCATAAATGTTAGGTTTTGAGACATCAGTAAAATACAAAAGACTCTATATCATAGATCCAACAATTAGACATAGGTACCCTTGCAATAATCTTTAATCGACACGCTATAAATTATTAAATCTTAAATAATATAAATAGTTGGACACAAAATGATTATTACACATTGCCAGATGATAAAACAATACGCCATCATTCTCGTAAAATATACGTAATCCCCATATCTTCACTATCTTTGTTTCGGATTACTGTGCTTAGGAGATAACAGAAAAAAAACTGGGCCTACAAATATTTAACAATGCATAGTAAAGATTCCGAGAAACGTTTTGACAAAATATAGATAAGTATAAATATCAATTAGATAAATTTTGTTGATTACATAATATATAATATACTAGTTGCATGTAACACATGAGATCTAACTGTCTATGGCGATAGTATGCATAATCAAAGAATGGTTTCTGAGATACATGGAAAAATTAACCAAATTTTCAATAGTTGATAACCCCTGACTTAAACAAAAATTTACATTTCTGAGTATAAAAGTTTTGTAGGCCTATAACTGTTTATATATTCTGAAATTTTGGGCTCTGTAAATTGAGCGGATCAAAAGTTATAAGGGGGGGGCAGACAGACACACAGACACAGACAGACACAGACACACACAGACACACACACAGACACACACACACACAGACACACACACAGACACACACACACAGACACACACACACACACAGACACACACACACACAGACACACACACACAGACACACACACACAGACACACACACATAGACACACACACACAGACACACACACACACAGACACACACACACAGACACACACACAGACACACACACACAGACACACACACACAGACACACACACAGACACACACACACAGACACACACACACAGACACACACACACACGCACACACACACGCACACACACACACACGCACACACACGCACACACGCGCACACACGCGCACACACGCGCACACACGCGCACACACGCGCACACACGCGCACACACGCGCACACACGCGCACACACGCGCACACACGCGCACACACGCGCACACACGCGCACACACGCGCACACACGCGCACACACGCGCACACACGCGCACACACGCGCACACACGCGCACACACGCGCACACACGCGCACACGCGCACACACGCGCACACACGCGCAGACACACTCAGACACACAGACAGACACACGCAGACACACGCAGACACACACAGACACACACAGACACACACAGACACACACAGGTATATAATTTTTCTTTAGAGATTACTTTTTATCGCTGTTTGCCACTGTTTAGATATTTATACAGGGTGTCCCATAAGTCAACGTATTCCTTTTAAGGGCTGTTATACCAACTCATGACTCGCCAGAATATGCAAATATGACCTTGGTAAAAGTGCCTTAGTTTTCGAAATATTGCCACTTTTACAAAGTGCCCGAAAATCCCCGCCTTAGATTGGGTTTTCGAGTGCCATATTTACAAATTTCAATATTTTGGAATTATAATTTATGTTTTACAATCTTGAATAACTCAAGTGTTGATCACAATCCAAAATAATAGGAAAACTTTTTTTTTTGGCGGAAAAAGAAATAATTATGGCCCGGGTTATGAATTTAAAAAAAAATATTACCCAACTTTGATTGTTCACAATGAAAAAAAAAATGTATGTTGCCAACCTGGCAAATTGTTGCAAAAGTTGGCGCAATTATTGTTATTTTATTTATTTTTATTTTATTTTTATTTTTTATTTTTTCAAATTGAAGCTAACAATGTACAAAGAATAGTATATATGTATAAAAATATCAAATATAACAATTATCATCTCCGTACATCAATTATTAGCTTACAATACTATCATGATTTATTACAAAATACAGTCATATATACAAGATACAAAATCATATGTGTGTGTGAGGGTGTATATGTGTGAAGGTGTGTGTGTGTATGTGTGTGTATGTGTAAGTGTACATATATGTGTATGTGCATGCGTGCTGTGCGTTAGTGATAATCTTATGAAATTCCTGTTTTTAATTTTTGAGCGAGTTTATGTTTTGTATCACTGAATAGGTCTATGTCAAGGGACTTCTCATATTTTATGTATGTGTTTATAATTCTGTTTATAGTTGAGTTTTTCGCGGCATTAGTTTTGTATAATTTAGGTCGGAAGAGAGTTGTGTGTCTGGAGCGTCTCAATGGTACGTTAAAGTCAATACTCGACAAAAGTTCCGGGCAGTCAATAATATTGTTCAATATGTTGTACAGAAATTGTATATATTTATATATTTATTTCCAAAATAGTATAACAATTACTATGTTTTACAGTAAAAAAAAAATACATATTGCTATTTTACTGCAAAATGATACTATTTACTTTAAAATTTTACTTTATTATAAAATTAGTGCTAGTTTTCGAAATCATTTTTTTTTATTCTTAAGATATTTATACAAGTATTTTTTCGTCGAATGTATAACCATAATTAATTATTTCAATAGGTATATTATATAAACGGGCATGAAGTCAAATGTCTACATTTTGATATTTCAAAATGGATCTTTAATTTTTTTAATACTTTATTTAATGTTTGACATAGTACCTGTTAGTTGCCCGAGATGTAATAAATAAATCGTTGATGTATTCAACAACACATATCCTCAATAACGCAGGAGTATATTGGCAATGACGCAGCGATATGAAACATGGAATACTTAACTCCATTATCCCTCCCCACTCCCCCCCAATTCCTACATATCCCATTACCTTTATTTTATGTACCTATATTATACCTTTTATTTCAATTTTATAATGACGGAACTATTGTAACAAATAATTAACATTTACTATATGCAAAAATAAATAAATACATAAATAAATAAACAAGCAAACAAATAAATAAAATGTGGGTTTTAAAAACCTGTTTATTAAAAATATGTATAAACATATATTAAATATGTGTATAGGTATATATCTACGCAATGCACCGTGAATTCCGCAGCGTAACGGCATCGCCAAATTATAATTTAACGGAACAACGATACCCACTTGCCATTACACTAAACCAGCGTTTTCCAAACTTTTTTCCGTGATCCCGTAATTTTTACATTTTTTCTTTGTGACTCACAATTTTTTTTAATAGCCCATGGGTAAGCTAAACATATGGATGAACATACAGTTTTCATTTATTTAAATAATAATTAAAATAAAAGAAAACATTAACCGTTACGAAAAATTGATAAATAAAACATAAATTACATATTAATGATGAGTGTGGTTTTGTTTATTTTTTACTAATAATTTCAGATTAAGAAAAATCGATGATAGATTTATCCTTAGATCCCGGTTCTACTTCAAATCGTTTTTATTTCTTATTTTTCAGGAAGAATAATATTGAGAACTAATGTCAGGTTAGAACAAAATGGAGGAGAGCAGTAAGAAGAGCTGACCCCAACACCATGTTGAATATAATCTAAAGAGGAGAGAGAGAAAACCTGCTTCGCACCTAGATTCGCGAGATTTTAGGCGACCTGGCATTTCGCTTGTCGCGATCCGGTACTTGGTCGCGAGCTTCCATTTGGAAAACCCTGCAATACACTAAACCACACTACAGACCTCAGACGGCCTTCGAAAATATTTCACCAGGTATATCTCTCTACTAACCGGACAATAAATTACATCCTAACCCACAAAATATTACATATTAACAAATGCCAATTTCTACGATCGAACTAAGATGGGCTGAAACAGTTTTATAAAAACGTTTAAACATATATTTTAGCATACGGCCTTTAACAATAGGTATACAGTAGTTAAAATAATAGGTATTTTAAAAAAGTAAATTCCAAGAATCGATTATCTACAAAGTAATACAAAAAACAATAATAATAATAATTAATTCACAAAACAAAGTCAAAAAGCATAATCCAACTGTCGATTCGTTCAAGAGAACTTTGTTCTCTTAACATATCAACAATGTTTCAAGCCAGGATACGCGAGAATTGTATGCAGGGTCTACTTTTTTCACGGCTTTTCCAACTTTGAAGTCAAAAAACACCAACTTAGGGGCTTCGCAGCATTTTTTTTTTTATAAAATGAATATGTCCTTGTTAAACAAGTTGTGATACATCTTCCTACGTTCCCTAAAATAAGCAAATAAATGCTTGTGCTATAGGTGAACGAAATCGGTCGAGGCAGGATTCAAACTCGCGATCACAGGATTACTAGCTCAGCGCGCTAACCGCTCTGCCACCGACCCATCTAACCGTATATGTTCCATATACGGATTTACTCGGAATTCGGAGTAGAACATTTAGTGTGTCTGTGTTTGTCTGTGTGTGTCCGTCCGTCCCTATTAACTTTTGATCCGCTCAATTAACAGAGCCCAAAATTTCAGAATATATAAAAAGTAGTAGGCCTACAAAACTTTTATACTCAGAATTTTGAATTTTTGTTTCAGTCAGGGGTTATCAACTTTTGAATTTTTACTTTATTTTTCCATATATTTCAGAAACAATAAAAGCTAGAACGCTGAAAATTGGTATGAGTATAGACTAATACAAAATCTCAAATTAAGTTTTTCAATAAAATTCCAGAGTTTCTCAAACATTTTTTATTAAGAAAAATATATTTTTATGACAAATTTTTGTTTAACTGCCTATATTTCCAAATTTTTTAAAAATATCGAAAAAAGCCGAAACACCCCAACAAGATAATTTAATTTTCTATGAAAAATATTAACATTGTAGAAGAACGTCTCAATTTTTTATTTTAACATTTTTTATAAAAATTGAATTTAGTGACGACATTGCTTCATACAATTTGTATGGCAGTCGCATATACATAATATCTAAAAAGACTTAATAGTTTGATAATTAATCTCCAAACATATTGCTGTTTTCATATTCCGGGTAGGAAAAAAGGACTGACCTCCATACTATCCTATCTTGACATACATACCTACATGTGTTGTATAGAAAACAAAATATCTTAAAATATTCGATAATTTGGCTTTATGGGTTTATAGTTTGGTACTTATTCTTCAACTATACATACTATCGCTATCGACAGTTGGACCTCATGTGTTACATGCAACTAGTAATAAATTAAAAGGAAATTAAACCCAATCACTAGACACCTACTACATAAACAAAAATTAAAGGGGGATAAGTATTTTAAATAGTCGATATTAAAGTACCTTCATTGAGCAAAAAAATAATCAGAAAACCAGAATCCCTTTAAAAAAAATAATTAAACTTAATCGGTCCGTGTATGGTAAACGAGAATTTCGTATCGGATATTTTTTGTCAAATTAACTCAAATAGCCCTTGGATTTGAGTATTGACAGTAATTTAAAAATAATGCAATACAAAGATTCACACACTTAGGCTGACTGTTTTCATTAAATTATTTTGATCAGATGATATACCTACCTAATATGGACTAAAGGATGTATTATTTTTAAAAAACCATTTTCTGATAATAAAGATCTTACAATAGAAACCCCAAAGATAAATAATTCTCAACACAATTATTTTGGATGAAGAAGAGACCCCCCTGTTATTTTAATAATTCGGTTTGAAGCGACGGAGTATCATCATTCTAGTTATCTACATAGGTCTTCGTAGGTATCAGTAGTTTGAGTGATAATAAAATAAATATGTTTGTCATTTAACATATAAGTTGTTTGGGCAAAATGGTAAGGTCTAACCAACTTCGATTTTTAAAGAGAAATATATCTTAAACACAATGGCAAAAAACACCTTATCTACGGGGACTCTTATTAGTTTGATAGTTAATTTCCATGCATACCTACATACCATCAACCTATTGTGATATTGTGGATAAGAAAATATAACTGCCCTGCATACTATCCTATCCTGACATGCATTTTTTGTATAGAAAACAAGATATCTTAAAATAGTGAATAATTTGGATTCAATGGTTTATAGTTTGGAACGTATTCTTCAGTCTTTGAACACTAGTTTATGTAACAACGTTGCTGATGATAGACGAAAAACCGAAAACGTTAGAACAATAATTGATTTACTAAAGTTAATTGTGAAAATTTGTTTCGTGGAAGTAAAACTATAAAGTGCTTTCGAATAGTGTTTTTGTATTTATTTAAGTAATTTATTATTTATTTCATTAAAATTTATTTAATTATTTTGTCGGCCTTCGTGGCTCAGTTAGTTGGGTATCTGACTGCTGATCCAAAGATCCCGGGTTCGATTCCCGGTGGAGACACAATCTTTAATTGTGTTTTCAGTCTGGATCTGTAAGTCTCCAGAATGTGGCAACTTGTTATTGGGTGCGTGTTAAATAATTATTTGACATAGTACCTGTTAGTTGCCCGAGAAGCAATATTAAATAAATAAAAGTATTCTATAATAAAATATTTTTGTTATAAAGACGTACCTATTTTAAAACGCCTTGATATCTACCAACTGTATATCAATCGCCATTTCAACATCAAGAAAACATTGAAAGTGTCCACATTTTTTATTTACTTATCAATGTCATGTTCTAGAATAAAGAGATTTTAATTACTTGTCAGTGTCATGTTCTAGAAAAAAGAGTTTTTTATTTACTTGTCAGTGTCATGTTCTCGAATAAAGAGTTTTTTTATTTACTTGTCAGTCTCATGTTCTAGAATAAAGAGTTTTTTTATTTACTTGTCAGTGTCATGTTCTAGAATAAAGAGTTTTTTTTATATTATATAAACATTTATTATTTATTTCTACTTTCCTCTCCATTCGCTACGCATACGATACGTCGACCGACCTGTCTTGGTTGGTAAGTCGTTTGGTTTTTGTGCTGGCGTCCGACAAAGTTTGATCTCTAGCAGAGGAGGACTTTGAAAACACAATAGTTTAGACTTTTATTATATAATACTTATAATATTATTAAACTTGTTGAAATATGTAAACAAATCTCAATAATTTTAATAATATTTATAATGTGAGATATAATGCGAAATAATTTTCTGCCTGGTTTATATCAAATAAAAAACGTCATAATTTTTTATAAAAATATAGATATACATTTGCTGTCGAAAAAATATTTTATTTAAAATGTTAATGACAAAGAAACATCACGATGTTTGTTATAATAAGTACAAACACAAGTAGCAATAAATATGATGCGACTATTATAACATGATAATTGCAAACGGGTTACATAACATATTACAGCAGACCGGAAGTGGTTGTAAGTAATAAATCAAAGCAGCCAGTTCTTGAGCGTAGAGTATGTAAGTGTAAGTATGTAACGAGGAGTGCAATGAGCTCACCTGTCACTAGAGCGAATCCGCATGCCCTGTGGTTAAATAATATTATTACTTACCACAAAACAACATCTTCGGACTCTTAATTATCATTGTCGTTAATACACTTCACACTCACCTTGAAAAAGAACCATCATTATATCTCAGGTAGAGGCAATAGTTATGGACTCAATACATACAATGAAATAACTAGTTGCATGTAACACATGAGATCCAACTGTCGATAGCGATAGTATGTATAGTTGAAGAATAAGTACCAAACTATAAACCCATAAATACAAATTATTTAATATTTCAAGATATTTGGTTTTCTATACAACACATGTACCTAGATATGTATGTCAAGATAGGATAGTATGGAGGTCAGTCCTTTGATCCTACCCAGAATATGAAAACAGCATGATGGTTTGTATGTATGTATGGAGATTAGTATTTTTATTTTTTTTTATTTTATTTTATAGAATACAACAGCATTACAATAAAGATTCATACAGATATACAGAGATAATTTTTATGTTGCCAATTATAGTATTCTAAATATATTAAGTACATACACATTTATTAACAATTATGAAGACAGGATGGGAAAGGAGAGAGGTAGGAAGGGGAGTGGGGGGAAGCATTGACCACTAGAAACTCATATTATGATTTGCCTCACGTGTCTCAATGTATGAAGAATAGTAAATTAAAATTAAGTTAAAGTTAATGTTAAAGGGGCACAATTAAAAAGTTAAGGATGTGCACAATAAAACAGAGCACAGATTAAACATTCGACAAATTTACAATTTTTATTTTTTGAATACATAAAAACTTGAAGCAAACATATCCAACTCCGGAACGCTCAAACAATTTCTATTGTGCCCAGTACAAGCTCTATTAATATAAGAATTTAGCATATAGTTAGTTTTAGAAGGTTCTATATAAAAGAGAGACTGGTTTCTATTTCTCCTAAGTGGACAGTGAAAACAGAGTGTGCTTAGAAGGGGTGCGCTGTCGATCAGACCGTTAATAATTTTATATAGAAAACAAATATCATGGATTGATCTGCGTGTCTCCAGTAGTTTTGTTTTGTGGTGTTTAAGAGCTTGAGGATAGTTAGAGAAATGTAGTCTATTACGAAAATTTAATTGCTTTATATATTTTTTTTTGAAGATTTTCTATTGCGTTAATATGTGTTTCATAGTTTGGATTCCATACAACCGATCCAAATTCCAGTAAGCTTCTAATAAATGAATTAAATAATATAGGTACGCAGCGTGTCAGAGTTATGAAAAGGTTTCGTGTTTCGAAATATGAATCCGAGGGTTTTATATGCTTAGTATCAAACTATTAAGTCTTCTTAGATATTGTGTGTAGGCTACTGCCATACAAATTGTATGAAGCAATGTAGTCATTAAATTCAATTTTTATAAAAATTGTTAAAAAAAATTTGAGATATGCAAATACAATGGTAATATTTTTTATAGAAAATTAAATTATCTAGTTGGGGTGTTTCGGCTTTTTTCTATATTTTTAAAAAAAATGGAAATATAGGCAGTTAAACTCATAAATTTGCCATAAAAAATATTTTTCTTAATAAAAGATGTTTGAGAAACCCTGGAATTTTTGTAAAAAAAACCAATTTGAGATTTTATATTTGTCTATGTTTATACCAATTTTCAGCGTTCTAGCTTTCATGGTTTCTGAGATATATGGAAAAATAAACCAAAATTTCAAAAGTTGATAACCCCTGACTGAAACAAAAATTCACAATTCTGAGTATAAAAGTTTTGTAGGCCTATAACTGTTTATATATTCTGAAATTTTGGGCTCTGTAAATAGAGCGGATCAAAAGTTATAAGGGGGGCGGACACACACACACAGACACACAAAACTCACATAAAATGTTCTACTCCGAATTCTGCGTAAATCCATGTATGGGAACATATATGCTGCGAGGCCTCTAGTTGGTGTTATTAGCATTCAAAAACTCCACTACGCCATACAAAATGTTCCTTCGTACACGCATCTTGGCTTAATAATGTCGATTCATTCAGAGAACTGAATTCTCATGAACGAATCGACAGTTGGAAAAGTAGTACTTTAATATAAAATAAAATTAACAGTTTAAATATATGCACACTCCCAGAATTTAAAGTTAATTCAATCTTAATGTATTTGAATTGTGAAAAAACACCATTTTTCCGTAGGTCCTGTGTATTCAGCAAGTATTTTTTATTATAAATTCCTCCTCTTGTATGAATTACTCATCTTGACAATAAACTCAATAAAAAAGAATAGAATTATACAGTAATGTTGCCCGTTAAATTTAATAAAAGGTCAATTACAAGCCTTCAATAACCCAGGTTAAATTTAATTTAACGTTAAGCGCTCTTGAGGTAAGTTTTTCACGAAAACAGCGCAATATAATTCTATGCAACGTAGTTTTGTTAGGTCAGCAGACAGCATTTAAAATAAAATAACAGGGGGGCAAGTCTGGTCCAACCGGCGAAATCAAAACCCTCGTGATTACACATGATGATCATGGATATAATTATGATATGGAGTTCTATGACATCTATGATATGGGTAATCGTGAAGGTTTTGATTTCGCCAGTTGAACCAGACTTGCCCCCGGATCACATGTTTTAACTATGAAGGAGTTATTTAATGTGACACAACTAATAAGAAGCGGTCTCTTCAAAACCAGTTGTTTCAAATAACTTACTCGTGGTCAAATCAAAGTGATTTGTTGTATTAGTAACCATTCTTATTTCTAACATAATTCTACTTTATTTAGCATTGTTTGAGACAAAAATAATATATATTTTTACACCTTTGTGTTGCGTTAACTATTATTCTTCAATGGCTCTACAGCCCATATCGAGCCATGGCCTCCAGAAACTTCCTCCTCCGATTCTGTCACTTGCTGCGACTGATACATTAAGAAGCTGGGACGCGTCCCTCACAATATCGTCATCCCATCTTAGCCTCTGTCTCCCGACTTTCCTTTTGCCTCCTGGGTGCCCCTGAAAGACTCTTTTTGGTACCCAAGGTTATGTAACTCTCTGAACATGCCTTGCCCACCAAGTCTGCTTAGGCGTAAACTATTACACCGGAGTAATTCATTTATGCTAGATATTTATTATACAACAGTTTTTCTTTTTCCAATTTCTAAGTTTTTTTTTCTTTCATAAAAGTTTTACATTATAATTGGGATCTCACTAGCCTACAGGCTATCAGTGAATTTCCCATACAAAAGGTCAAGTACATATTACATTCCTTAAGTTACAGTAGGTATTAAAATTATAATATGAGATACATGTTTTTTACAGATTATAAATGAGTCAAATGTTTTTAATTGCTTTCTACAAAAAAAAATTTAAATGAGTCAAGATCTTTACCGTAGGCCACTAAGGCGGTATCATCAGCAAACATGAACATGTAGCAGTTTTCTATAGTGAGTGCTAAGTGGTTTACATATATAAGGTACTCATATAGATAGGTCCTAATATAGATCCTTGTGCTACCCCGTCGTCCATAATTTTCCCTTCGCTTAAACTTATATTAAATTTTACATGTGATTTTCTATTTTAAATATAGTCCGTTAATAATTTCTTTAATTGTCCGCATATGCCAATATTTTCTAGTGATTTAATTAGCTTTTCATGACTTATTGTATCAAACGCCTTGGCATAATCAATTAATAGAACTAATACATGATTTTTTTCATCTAATTTTTCAGTGATTATATTAGAGAATTTCTTAAGTAATGTTTGCGTACCTTTTTTTCTCTGGAATCCGTGTTGATCAAAATAAATTAATTTATTTTTTTCTAAGTAGTTAGACATACAGTTAGCAATAAATTTTTCTATTATTTTGTCTATTACAGAGAGGATAGAGATCGGACGATAATTGCCATATTCAACGTGTGCACCGTTTTTATAGATTGGACGAATTATTGCAATCTTAAGTACATCAGGGTAACATCCTTTATCAATACACAAGTTAATCAGTTTACAAATAACAGGGGATATTTCATCCCCAATACCCTTGATATCAACACATCGGATTCCATCAAACCCTGGTGATTTACGTTCATCAAGATTATTGATAATTGTTTTTATTTTTGAGATTGTCGCTTTTGGCAAATACATTGATTTATCATTTATATATGTTTTAGTTTTAGATAAGGTGATTGAATATTTGTGTCTTAGGTTTGAGGTTTGGTTATAAAATTGATTTGAGAAATTATTTGCTATAGTTAGGTCGTTACCAAGTCGATCATACGAACTAATATACCAAATGTATATGATAGAAATCGTGTACATCTGGGAAAGTTTATATATATATTATGTACGTTATATATTAAATAACTTGTGTACTTGGTGACTTGTATTCGTGATAAGTGTGTGATGCTACATTGCATGACAGCGCGGTCTGCGTAAAGCTCAACGCACGGTAACGACATCAATAATTTAATTTCTCATTTATTTCTCCACCTCTACCAGCAAAATATTCACGCAGGTGTAAATCAGTTCATAAAATAATCGAAAGTCATTTGATATCGTAATAAAACATTCCGAAAGGTTGTACCATCGATTATATTACGGTAAATTGAAACTGCCAAGAGCAATAAATTATGAGATTTGAAAATAAATGCTCAATTTTCATTGTAAGAAATTAACGGTAAGATAGTTACATATATGTTATTTTTAATAGATATATAATTTATATATTACTAGATACTTAATTCAAAAAAAAGTTTAATAAACTACAATATACATTAATAACTATAAATAATCATCACCGATCGATGTAATAATATTCTTCTTCTCCGTTAGCCCTCCTTCCTCCAGTAATGGACATATACCCCCCCTTCTGAGACCTCTACAGTTCCCTATCACGGGCAGTTCGTATCCATCCGCCTCCAGCTAGTCGTCTAATATCGTCAGATCATCTTGTTTGGGGCCAAGCTTTCTTTTGCCCGTTCTAGGTCGCCATTCCAGCTCTTTCTTAGTCCATCTGGAATCTGTAGTTCGGGCGACATACCATTCCCAGCTCCACTTTTGGTGGCAACCTTTATTTATTTATTTATTTATACAATATACGGCATAAGCCATTTACTTGTTAGAATACTAATAATAAATTACAAATACTAATAATAAATGTATGTACACAATATTAATGTACTTTTTTTGTTTATTTATTCGGGATAGAAACAGCGACAACAAAACAATATACAGAACAGTAAAATAAAACATGCGCCAAAACTACTATCCACAAATTAAAACTATATGATCAGCAAAAATAAAATTTAAATAGAAGAGAAATACATTATAAATGGAATAGAACAACATAAAAAGAAAATGAAACAAAGACCTTATAATAATGTAAGTATATAAGGTCTTTGAACAAAAACAAACAGGTCCAGAACCTATAATATCAAGATAAAAAATAAATAATGAAAGTAAGTAATGAAACAATATAGTAGTGTGTAGAGGATTTTGAATGGGGATGAAGGGGTAGGAAGGGGTAGGAAGGTTTATAATATTAGCCATGCATAATAACCAAGGTATTTTATATGAAACCAATATAATTTCAAACATGTAGGCATTTTAACCCGATACAAATTGACAATTCGATTTACGACATTTCGAAATTAATTGGCCGCGATTAAGTCGCTGCAGATTTAATGACAACATACATAATATTTAAGATAAACAATTCAAAAGTGGGTAGCGAGCGGGCCAAAACAAATATTTCCGACAATCAACCTACAATAATTGGTTCTGCAAATGAAAGCAGTTTACATACATTATATATTATACCTGTATGTACAAATTAATCTGGCAAGGTCACATCATGTCACCAGTATTAAAAATATTTAGAGATTCCAGTTCGACACAAAGCATTCTTATTAATAAGAACATAAAAAACATATAAACGTAGTGAAATGTTAGGTTTAAAAGAAAAAATTTTTTTTTCATAATTTTAAGTATTTACCGTATTTACATAAGCTCACCAGTAAAATTTATTATTACTAACACATGAGATCCAACTGTCGATGGCAATAGTATGTATAATTGAAAATTACGTAACAAAATATAAACACTAAAGATATTTTGTTTTCTATATAAAACATGTAGGTATGTCCGGATAGGATAGTATGGAGGTCAGTCTGTTTTTCCTACCCATAATATGAAAACAACATGATGGTATGTATGCATGTTTGGATATTGTAGTTATCAAACTATTGAGTGAGATATTGTGTAGTGTATTGCTGCAAAAATTCAAAAGTACAATCAGCAAGATTATGGAATAGCCTTAGTCCGGATATGGCGTCATCTAACTCACTTAGTACTTTCAAGAAAAAACTAAAGAAGGAATATTTATCCTTGAACACCTGATCCCGATTTCCTCTCCTGTCCTTACCATATCATTTTTATTGCTATGAATTATATTTTTTTTTGTTTAATAGTATTTAAGTGTTATACGTATTTTATTTCATTTCTTTTACTCTTTTTTATTTGCTGTTGTACATACACAATGTTGTCATACTTTGTAATCTGGTTGGTTGGAAGAAATTGCCTAATGGCAATAAGCCCGCCAGTGTACAATTATATTTGTTTATATTATGTACAAGAAGATGTATTAATAAATAAATAAATAAATAAATAAATAAATAAAAGTTAATAACCCCTGACTGAAACATAAAGTCAATATTCTGAGTATAAAAAAATTGTAGGCCTATAACTTTGTATACTTATATTCTGAAATTTTAGGCTCTGAAATCAAAAGTAAAAGGGGGGAGACGGACACACACAGACATACTGACATACAGACACACTAAATGTTCTACTCCGAATTCTGAGTAAATCCATATATATAGAACTGTATATGCTGCGAAGCCTCAAAGTTGGTGTTTTTTGACCTCAAAGTTGGAAAAACCGTGAAAAATATAGACCCTACATACAAATATCGCGTATCGATACTATGTCGATATGTTAAGAGAATAAAATGCTCTTGAACAAATCGACAGTTGGAATACTGTGAAAATTTTTATTGGGGTGTAGGTTTTTTCACATACAATATAACTGTAAGGTTTTTTTCACACAATTAAAAAATGTTATACTGTAAATTTCCTGAAAACAAATAAAATAAAATAATAATTATATAATTATAATTTAATGTTAACATCAAAAGATAAAATAAAATAATATAAATGTAATTCGTTCACTGTTTTTTTTTATCACATAAAATATGGTAAATTATATTCCGATTTTGGTATCGAAACTGTCGTCAATAACTTAGATCAATTAACAGTTTCGTCAATAAAAGTTGGTCATTACCTTTTGAGAAAATAAGACGTTATTGTTAGCTAGTTATTTTCATAATATTTTAAATTATTTAAATCCTGTAAATTTACATCCGCGATATACGACGATAGATGGAAATTTAAGTAATAAAGTATTTATTATGTGTCGATGATACAAATCAATTACAATCAATAAAATGGTAATACGTAAGTTTATATACAAAAGGCTGGCACCCGCAGACAACATTTAATTTAGACGAAATCAATCCTCCTTAATAAATAAATTGAAATGTATTGTTTAATTTAAACCACAAGAAGGATACGTGAAAACAACTAAAATTATTCGTAATAAAATTCACGATGAACAATTGCTGAATTGATATCCATATATTGTTAGTTTACTTAATGCTTATAGGTATGTATATATTATAATAATATTTGCTACGTCAAAAGTATGAATGTTTATCCTTACAAAAGACTATTACAACATATGTAGGTACACATTTCTAAAAAATAAATTGATTTTATTCAAAAATATGAGAAAAGAACGAAAAGACACGTAAAACAATAAATAATGGTTGAAAAAACGTTCTGGCTATGATTTTAATTTTAATAGATGAAAACACTTAATACTCCACTCTCAAATCCGAGGTTACCTATATTTCTTCAGACAGAAAATCAAGAAGCCTGAGTTTCAAACAAAATCGACAGCTTAAATACCATTCAAGTAATTGGTTTCATAGCAATCATTTATTGCATATTTTCAGTTACTTTAAAACCACTCCCACGGACTGCCTTAAATGTATTGTGAACGTGCATATCTTCTTGTCAAAATGTTTTCTTCGTGTATACCATGTATGATAGCTAATTTTATTATACTTAATACTTTTTGAAAAACGTGAACATATTTCATCACAAGTAATAATAATACGAAACTAATTTCATGTAGGTAATTGGATATAATTTTCACATTCAAAAGTCTGTGTTCGTAGAAATTTAATTTAATGACATGCAAGAACACTTAAAATTAAAAAAACGTACGTACCGTAAAATTTTACTGTTTATATATAAGAAATAAATATTATTATAACGAAAATACTTCAATAAAAGCACTCGATTTTCAGATACCAGAAGAAAAAATTTTCCCGGACGCAAAATGGACATAATATTTTTAAATCATTTGCATGACAATTTATAAAGAGATTCCACCTCAGGTATCTGGAAAGTGAATGCTCAAAATTAAAGGCGGCACTGCATTGAGCCTTTATCTTAAGATAAATTACAATACAAAACAGCAATTTCGAAATATATATTAAAAACATACTTTAAATCACATAATCGATAAACGATTGTTTTTTACTTTATGGTATCAATTTACAATCAATTAAATTAAATAAAACACAGATATGTACACACCAAGAAAATTATTACTTTCATTCGATTGAATAAAAATTCCTCTACATGTTACGGGAACAAAGTTCCCTTCCTACATGGAGGAATTATTATTCAATCGAATAAAAGTTATAATTTTAGTGGTGTACTTTAAATAAAAAAAAACATGATATACGAGTTCATACAACCAAAAAACGTCCTACAAAAACGGTGATAAAACGATGGTTGATAAATCAAATATCGAAGGAATGAAAAGTTATTCGTCTTTTCACAAAAAATGTGAGGGTTGCAATATGTCTTACTTATCTTTAACAAAAAACAAGATCAATATCAGAACGGCAGGCATATGTCAGATACCACAATCATATAAGACATTGCGCATTAGATTGGATTAAACTGGAACGCGAATCCTATGAAGCCCTTCTGATTAATATAATTTATGAAATGGGGCTCGAAGAATTCTACGGATTGAGTAGGTATTTATGATACCTACTACATTATAATATATGTTGTGAGAGAACAAAGCATGAAAATTCAACGATGCATCACTGAGGAAGAAAAAGATTTTAAAACCAGAATATTTTTAAATATTAAGTAAAATTCTTATTAGTATAATTCGTATTCGTAAAAATAATTACAATCCAATCCTCGGAAGAAATTAATTGCTAAATCAGATCGTGGATTCAAAGACAACATGGCCGTGATCAACATGATGGGCGAAAAAATAAACGAGAAAAAGTAAAACGTGACTCTCCATTGCAATGTTTTCATAGTAGGTTTATATTTAATAGTAAAAAATATTTTTCCGCACTGTTTTGCATATGAATCAACGCGCAATAGCAGTAAATTATTGTCGTCGATAAAAAATATCATATAGATATGCATACCTATATAGTTCGTGGCCGATACTGATTAGACGCAACAGTATGCACCATATCACCTACATGAACAAACAATGCGGTGGAATTCATTGCAGATAATGCACATTACAGAGTAGACATACAAAACACTGATGATAATAATTTACGTGCATGCACTATGATTGTGTTAGTGTATTATTTGACCCTACTTATAAACTTGTACAGAGATTTAAAAAAAATTTGAGATGAAACAACTACTACATAATAATGTGTACTTTTTATAGAAAATTAAATTATTTGGCTGGGGGTTTTTTTTTTATATTTAAAAAAAATAGAAATATAGACAATTTAACATAAATTATAATAATAAATTTGTCACAAAAAATGTTTTTCTTAATAAAAATAGTTTGAAAAATGGTTTTTGAGATAGGTACATGGAAAAATTAAATGAAAGTTCAAATTTTGGTAACCCCTGTTTGGAAAAAAAAAATCAAAATTCTGAGTAAAAAAGTTTTGCAGGCCTAAAACTTTCTACATTTTCTGAAATTTCGGGCTCTGTGCATTAAGCGGATCAAAAGTTATAAGGGACACACACACGAACACACAAAATGTCCTACTCAGAATTCTGAATTAATCCATATGTATACATATATGTTGCAAAGCCTCTAAGTCGGTGTTTTTTGACTTTAAAGTTGAAAACTCCCTTGTAGAACATAGACCTGGCCATGCTAATCTAACTGATATTGGCTCGAAATTATGTCAATATGTTAAGAGAAATAAATTCTCTTAAACAAATCGACAGTTGGAAAACGTTTTCACGTAATGCATGAGATTCTTTCCGACAATGTCACCATCATCATCAGTGGCTCCACTGCACATCATGGACCTTGGCCTCCTCAAGGAATCTTCTCCATTACACCCTGTCTATGGCATTCTTTCTTCAATTCCGCACACTGGCTATCTGAAGGTCCCTCTCGACTCCATATGCAGAGCGGGTGGTGGTGGGAGTAGCGAAAAAATATTTGAACTAAAATTATGTAAGTACGTATATGACGATGATACGTTGTAGTAAATAAAAAAAACACGAAAAAAACACCGATTATTACAAAGAGATACAATATAAATTGTTATGATAAATTTACAAATATTTTTCTTGTAAAAAAATCTACTAAATATTATATCCAAAAGTCAATTAATTAATTCATCACACACGTTCTAATACTTTAATTAAATACTATGTTTAGAACTATTTTAAGAGAAAATCGACAATACAAACAGTCGGCTGTGAAATTAATCAGATTTCGGTGGATACTTACGACCTACTTTCTGAAGTAGGTACAAGCTTAATCCACATATATGTAAGACTTCATTTTGGATTTATGTTCAAAAACTCAAGAAGAACACCACGAGTTTAACACAATCCATATTATGTAGACATTCAAATATATAAGAAATACAAAACCCTTATTTTTGCAGTGTAAATAGGGTCCATTTTATTTAGATACCTACTTGAGTATTTATATTGTATTTTCAGGTGATTTTATTAGGAAACAAAGAAACTTTGCCTAAGACTTGAAAGTTAATGCCTCATTCTTCATCTGTCTAGTCTGTTTGGTGTTGTTTCACTCGGTAAAACAATATGAACTGTACAACAGAAATCCTCGGTTTGCCTTCAAGAAAAATAAAAGAAAAAGAGATTGAATAAAATCAAAGGCAACAAAACAGATTTTCTTTCGAGTGTAACTTAAAAAAATAATAAATATCTAAGTTAATTCAGGCGTTTGTTAAGACGTAAAGCAAGAAAGCTAAGTACCGAATCTATTCCAAATTTATTCTTCTTCTTCTTCTGCTTTAGTTAGGACTGTGTCCTGTTATTCTCGGAGCCTGCTCTTGTGAAGTGGACGTCCATATATCCCAAATTTCTTAATTATTAATACGGTAAATTATAAAAATAGGATTAACAACTCAAAACTATGTCATATAAACGAATGCGTGATAATCAAAACATTTTCAAAATGATTACAACATGTATGAAAACAATCTATTTTTAGTATTAAGGTATGACAAAAAAATATTTTTTCTAAAAAAAATCAAATGCACAGGTTACGTAGCTAGTAAATAACGATACGAGACGTTATCAATGTACCCAAGTGGAAAAAATGTCATCAATTGCAAAAACGACATCACAATATTATAAAACAATAAACAATAGTAATCTATAGTGGGATATAAAGATTTACCTTGACATTACTGAACAAAATAATTCCCAGTTAGCAAGGAAAAGTAAATTGCCGACACTTTCTTCCACCCTGTAACAAGTAACGAATTCATAGCCGAATGGCAATAACTTGGGAATTTTGTCACCTCATAGAAACAAGAATTACCAAGAAATAATTTCACACCCAATAAACCATATTTTACTAAAAATTAAAACAAAACTCTACGTACATAACAAAAGAGTATTGGGTATTATAGTTCTGTATAGATCTATAGACGTCTTTAAGTCTATAAAATGGTGCATGCCTGAGTTCATATGTTATTGGTCGGGACTGTACGGTGATTTGTCACGTAAAAAATGACTTCTCCTTTCCCGGATTACCGCTTGCCGCTTGTCGTTTGCCAAGAAAGGAAAACCAGATGAACGTTATTATATGTTCATATATACTTATTTCTCAGACACAGAAAGACTATTGAGCAAAACAATACAAAGGAAAAACACGATAAGAGTTGTAACAACGATTAAACAACAGATAAAATGGAGATATTCGTCAAAATCTATATTCAGAGTCGGTATCTTTGAAATAGAAAACTTAACACGTTTTTGCCATATGAAGTATTAAGATAAAGTGACACATTTTTTTTATATCATTAATCCCAAATTTTAACTTTAAATAAGATGAATAGTTGGTGAGGTATTGTATTCATATAAAGACTAAGCATAATACACTATACATAGTTATTTTTCTTGTATCTACAATTCACATTCCTAGAGCATATACTTAAATATAAATGTATTCAAAACACGATTGCAAAGTAACCTGCAGCATATGATATTCAATAATCCATACACGTTTAAATTATGATTTTTATCAGTTTATAGAAATTGAGTCCAACTAGAATCACTAAGTATTTTATTTTTAATGACTGAAAACATAACCATTATTTTTCCTAACAGAAAATGTAAAAAAATAAATGTTTTTTTTTTGTTTGTAAAAGAACGCCTACACAAATAACCAATACAAGATGTCTCCACATCACAAAACAAGATTTGATTCGAATATAATGGTGATTAAATAGAGGTTTTTTTTTACCTAAAATAATTAATCATCCTTATAATTGCCATTTTTCGTCTACACAAAAAAATGATGTTAGTCATACAAGCGTGAGCAAATTGTTTATAATTTATACCTACCTATACATATATCCAAAGGTCGATAACATTTGATTGATACTGAGATACTCGAGGGCCTTTGAGGTAATTCAAAATAAATGCCTTAATTATTTTGCCTACTTACTTTTATTTGTTGTATCTGAAAATTATTTCAATAGAATTAAAACCAAATATTGTGATATACCAAAAATTTTGCTTACACCACCTATGAAGTGTAAAATCATAGGTTGAGTAAATAAAGTAATGATTTTATTAAAAATTTATTGTGTTTCTTCGGCATTTTATGAAATTTTATGCTTTTGCCAGATATATAGAAATTCGGTGGTTGTTGATATGTTGGATTAATCTGAAATAAAAATTTATTTAGGTAATAATTTTTCTATAAATTTTTACTGGTTTTTGTAATTCTAAAAATTTTGTATCAATCACAGGACTTGTTTATGCTTCAATAATAGGTACCTACATATTATAATAAGACAGCATATCTAAACTTATTATTTTTGATTTTTTCTAACAAAAAAAATACAATACATATAAGTACATTTAATATTGTATATTTTCCTCTATCACCCTATTTTGTTATTTAGTTTAGTTGATTTACGTACCATTATTGTTTAATAGTATTTTTTATAAATTGAAATAACAAAAATAGGAAAAAACATTTCTTAGATTATTAAAGTAGGTATAAACACGAAATGAGCATAATAGTCTCGACACAATGCCACCTGCCTACATGTCAAATGTCAAACACAAGAGGTGGGTAATGTCAAATCGGAAACGAATCCTTATGTGACTACATGTCAAAACTAAAATAGGAAAATTCTAGAAAAATATTGGTCTGCGATAAAAACGAAACAAAGGCTATCAATATTTGACAATTCTACTGTGAATGGGGCATTTTTTTAATGCATACATTATGAAAAAACGTTACGTTTTTATGTAGGCATAAAAACAAAATGAAATTTTATCCATTCATGGTAAAATCATTTTTATACTCGGTATTAAACAAGTCATTAATGCTATCGAAAAGTAAAAAATACTAGAAACACACATTATATCGAATAACACGATTATACATTTTTTTTCGTTTTTTAATATTCCATATATTAAAGGAAATAAGCAGGTATAAAAGAATACAAAATAATTATAATAATTATCGACGAAGTTTTTATTTGGTAGAATTCCATTATAGGTTTTATATATAATTAAAAGTAAAGACTTTTTGATTCTACATTATTTTTTTATTCTGCGCGATAGGCCTATTTCGCCTTGTTAGGGCATTAACTAGCTTATGCTAGTTAATGCCCTAACAAGGCGAAATAGGCCTATCGCGCAGAATAAAAAAATAATGTAGAATCAAAAAGTCTTTACTTTTAATTATAGATAAAACAAAATAATTAATTTCAGGTGACATCGATTATTTATACATCTCACTAGATACGATTATTTTTATAAATATTTAATCGATTATGTATAAAAATATACATACACACATACTCAGAAGAGTAAATACATACACAGAAAATGATATGTAATAAATCGAAATATCCCCTGATTCTAAGCTGACTACAATATTACTATATACTAACCAACTAGAAGAGCTGTGTTCGGTTCTCGCGAAATGTTTAAAAACTCTGGTTATAAATAAAAATGAAAATAAAACATGCTTCTCTTTTGGTTGCCGAATATTCAAACGTATTTTTTTTTAATTCTATTGTGAAACGTATTGTGCGAAATAATATACCCCGCGCTATGTCATGAACTTCGGAAGCAGCTTTGGAGTATTCAGTTATCCCAAGCATGAAGATTACAGAACAAGATAATGGGGGATAATGCAATATTTCTAAATAAATAGCCTCTGTAGTGTAATTATGGCAGATTTACAGTTTACACGGACAAGTAAATGGTCGCAACCAGAAATTTCAACAAACGGTTGGCCTACCATAACTCATAATTTCGCGTTGTTTGAATCAAGTTTGAATATTCGCCGTTTAAAGAATCGGGTCTTGATTTACGCTACGTGTTATATAATTATCAATCGTATATTCACACCTGCACAATAGTGTTAATATTGAATAATGTGTCTATATTCTTTAAAAAATATACCTTTCAGTACAAACTAAGAGATAACATGGAAGAGATAATATGGAAGTCTGACGAAAAATATTCAAAAATTTGACAAATATCAAGTTTTAATATTAATTATAATATGAAATCAATAAATAAAACACGGGTACATTTTCATAGCATATATTAGTAAATTCACGTTTTCAGAATTGCGTCCATTCTCAGCAACATTGCTACTTAAACTTGTATTGCCGTGAAACTATTTTTTATGTGATTTTATCAATTTCATCTACTTTATCGGGTCAAATATAAAAAGTATACAAACGAAAGTATTAATTTTTTTTAAATATACAAAGCGACACGAATGTTGCTTACGTACAGCAGTAAATTCAGACTTCTGGTCCTGAACATAAAAATGTATGAAAATGGATACCTCCAGCATTGCCACGTTGGTAATAAATGCGAATTAAATGCACATAATTCCAGTCTACGGACACGAGGAAATGCAAGACAAAGAGACTAGATGGTTGGGTTTATGTTGCATTACAGTCATACATTTTGTCTGTTTATTTTATATACAATACAGACCAAACTAAATATACAACATGTCATTGAAAAAAATACTACATGGGTAGATAATCTTCACATATCTACGAGTTTTTTTTTCAACGGCTGCATTTCCAGAGGAAATTCATATAGAAAATATTTTTAACAGTAAATATAAATTATTTTCAAAGTTTCTAACATTCCTTGGCTGAAATTCAGATTATATAATTCATATGTAACTGTGGGTAATAATTGAGTAAGTAAATGTCTGCAAGGTACCTACATTATTTCAACTCACACATTATCTAATCGTCCTAACCGTATTTTGTCTTCGATCATTTTTGTACATAAATAAATAATACACAATTTTATTTATTACTTTAAAATGAGTTATTTGAGTTATCATTTCTCACGAAGAAGAAGCTATTGAACCAAAACCGGTCGTGTTAAATGAATCGTAATTATATTAAAATAAATAAATTGATTATTTCGTCTTGATTTGTTACATTTCGTTCCGCGATCTGAAAAATAACCCGAAATGAAAAAATTCACAAGAATCATAATCAAGAGCGAGTATACAAATATTTGATAAAATTGTAAACAATGTTGTGATGATAACAAAATATAAACGTGTGCTGTAGGTATATATATAATATTTGTATAATATTATTCAGACACCACCCACACACAATGACAGCAAAGTAAGAAATGGTGGACGAGTGTAAATATTTATAAAAGTAGGATTAGAGCCAGGGAACCAAATTAGTAGTCCGTAGACTTACTTACAAAGAACAAATGCCTTATTATGCTCCTGCACGTCATAAATAGAAACACATTGAATTTGTTTACACTGACACAATTCTGATAAATGTAATCGAGATTTAGTATAATAATGATTCAATTGTTTGTATCAACTCCAGAGTTAACGACATTTGAAAAAAATCGTCGATATTTCTACAGCGGCGCTTTATTAAAATAAAATTGCATTTCAAGTAGAAGAAAAAGCAAAACACGAGGCCATAAAGAGAAAAACAACGACATAACACCATACATAGGTAAAAATAATGAAAATAAACAGCGATAGTAACAAGAAGAAGTGATACTTACATCTAAACATTACAGATTTTATGAAGAAATAAATTCTGTACATAACCATAAGTAGTAGTTAGATTGTAGTAACTAACTTATAACAATATTGAATTGAATTTCAACGTGACATGATATTATAATGTACCTACTTACATATTTTTTTTAAATAATACAAACACTTCATTTGTATTATATGAAGCTACTAGAATTTAAGCTAAATCAGGAAAGCCTCCAACACAGAAAGGTCCATTTCTAAGTGTTTCAGAGATGTTATATTATGTTATGGAAGCTCGGACTATATTAATCCATGAAATGTGAGTATACAGAAAAAATATATGGATAGAGTGACAAAAGAGAATGTATTGGATCGTAAGAATAAGAAAAATGCAGGTAAATAAAACATAAACATCCATAAGTTGTAGCACTTCGATCACGTGATGATATATCCAGAAAAATACCAGATCAATCCTGGAACTGAAATCAGGCTCTATAATAATCTACATAGATCATCAAATTTTAAGAATCTTGAGCAGTGGTAATATCAGTCCACTGTAGTTATTTTCAGCAGAGTAAAGAAATTCGCCAACATTCGATAAAGTACACGGTACTCGAGAAATTAACAAGATAGAAAAAAAAATAACACAACTACATATTCCGCCAAACCAATATTTGAATAATGCATGAAGAATGTTAGCATTATTCAAATATTATAATATAATTAGGTTCTGAGGTGTATGAAGTAACATAATGGTTGGTGAATTAAAAATGAGACTTTTAAGAAGTTTCAGTTCCAACCCCCAAGAATACCAAAAAAAGTTCTCCGAAATCTACAAGAAATAAAAGTTTTATTAATATGTAAGTACCTACCTACAAATATATTTATTTACCTACTTGAACAAATAAACATACTGTTGTGCCATGCTCTAGTATGGTAGTGGTAGTAAGAGAGAGAAACGAGGCACATTATCGTGTCATTGTATAAATTCAATTTGTTTCCATTCATCAAACATTTGAAACAGAAGCACAACATTGTCTCGTAGAGCAATACAAAACCAAGCTATCAGCGTAGGTACATGATCCCTGAACTATTGGCGCTGCACAAATCCTACATTTTATTATAATCATCAGGGCCGGTTAAATCATAGAACAATAAGGAACAAGAAATCAGGGCGGTTATCTTAAAAAGGGCGCTTAAAATCCTAAAATGTAAATTATATAAATAAAAAATCCGCAGCTCGGTTCTCTTAGCGTACTCGGAGAGAGGCTCGGGGTGACGTATGTATGTAAAAAAAATGTCAATGATTTTTCATTTTAGACCCGATGTAATTTTAAATAATTTTAAATGATTCTACATTTAAAATTCCAAAAAAATGTAGGGTGGGGGGCGATTTCAAATATATTGCTACGGGCGCAAAAACACGTTTATCCGGCCCTGACAATCATACATGCAGTCGTTATTTTGTTTTTTTTTTCATTCGTACCATCCAGATATTGGTATGTCAGTTGTAAATATAATCCATTTTGTAATAAAAAAAAATCCCTATAAAGCATGATAATGTTTAAAAATATTGTATCAAAATATAGTTTCCAGCAAATAAATTGAGAATTTTCGTCGTGGAGGGGGGCGGTTTACACATACATATATAACGACCAGGACAAAAATGCGCCCTGCGCAAACCATGTGGTTTCTCAAGTCATTTGTCGAAAACTATGCCCTACATACATTTCTTGGCTGTTTAGCTTGAAAAAATAAATAAAATTTTATATGAGATCCATTATTATTCTTTTCAATATTATTTTCTTTAATGCTTCATAATATTATTTATTTATTTATTTAAAATTTTTGGGAGACTAACAGTTATACATTACAGTTTTACATTTAAGATAATAATTAAACAGTGATAATAATTATAGTGATTCTGTTTGTCATTTATAATTTTATAGCAGAAATTCATTAAACTTTTTTTGTATAACGTTATATTATATCTAGTGATTACATGAATCTACTGTTTAGGGTTAGATTACCTATTGAATAAGTTATTAGAGAGAAGTAGGTAAATACGAAGAAACTTATATAACATCAAAGAAATTGTGAAATCTTTCAAGCGAAAACGGAATTTACACAAAAGAACACAAGTACATACTAAGTCAATTCTCCACAGGGAGTATTTGCATAATAAAACGTGATCTAAATTGTGTAAGTGGTATAAAACTGCCATTTAACCAAATATACTTGTTGGGTAATTATTGACTCAAAGTATAAATAAAAAAGTATAAAATTATAACAATTTATAAAGCGACACCAAATGATACAAGATCATTCAGAGGGCACTATCCCTTAATTTTTGGGTCTATGAAACAAAGTAATCCGAAGTACCTATTACACTAAAATCGTCAATACTCTGAGCTCCACTGTGTGACATAACATTTTTTAGACCGGTCCGTTTACAATGAAACCGCGATCAGAGTTAGCCGCTTTTTTGTCTATATTTATTAACCTCAACATATAAATAAAACGAAATGAGGACAACCTTTTGGAAGTTTTCCATTACTTAGGTATATATATTATAGATATGTGGAGTCGCAATAACGATTTCATCAAATTATACAATAATTATTCAAAAATTAAATAGGTAACATGAGTAAGAAATCTGGGGGGCAAGTCTGGTCCAACCGGCGAAATCAAAACCCTCGTGATAACCCATATCATGGATATAATTAACATATGGAGTTATATGACATCTAAAGATAATATAGAACTCCATATAATGATTATATGCATGATATGGGTAATCGTGAGGGTTTTATTTCGCCGGTTGGACCAGATTTGCCCCCCCACACTCAAAAAATGTAGTTGTTAAAAATAAATAAATTACTGCTAATAATAACCAAGGAGCTTTGTTATTATAGTACCTGCAAAGTTCGTTGCTAAAAATTGCCAAGTAAATAATCTGATAATTTTAATCCAGTAGCTTTGTTATTATTCATTCTTTCTTTTGAAAAACGGAAAATACTAATTGGTAATCAAGCTTTAACATCAAAATAGTATAAACATCTTTGCATTACATCTCAAATGTAAATATTAGCAAATCAACACACGATATTTGTGAATAATAATGATAATCTTTGACGAATATCTCATCTTAATTCAACTTAATTCAATCATTTTTCAGTGAAACATGTCTAATTTGACGAGTATTATACTTTATTTAATCATTTTTTTAATGTGACATATAATATTTGTCGAGAATTATACTTTATTTAATATTTTTTTTAAATATATCGTGTCAAATTTGAGAAATATTAATATGTTTATGTATGAAATGTCAAATATGACAGATGTCGAATACAAAATGTCCGTATAGGTACCTGTTACTCGGTTAAATTTAAACAAGTACATTGCTATTGGCAACCAACTTCATTTTAACAGTATTAAATTGTCAGATAATAACCAAGTGCAACTTTGCTATTTTTAATCATGTATAGGTTAATAACTACCAATATAACTTTTTACATTGCTATTGGTAACCAACTTACATTTTAACTGTATTCAATTGTTAGATAATAGCCAAGTGCAACTTTGTTATCTTTAATCATATATTGGTTAATAACTACCAACATGACTTCTACCGAGCCAAAAAGGTACTTTGCTAACTTAAAAATATATAAATGGATAACCGATTCTAAACGCAAATCACATATTGAAGAGTGCTTCTGTTGATATTTTAGAAAGATCGGAACAAAATAATTAATTGGATCAACAAACACATCACATTTTTCATTTGATTTTTCATAAAAAATCACTTCAACAAGTACATACTTATATGTATACAATATACTGAATGATACGTGCATACATATGTAGGTACTCGAGTTCTCAAAATGAATCCATTCTCGCCTAAACAAGCAACAAGAGATTGTATGTACATATGTGTACAGGTGTCCACATAAGGAGTATTTATATACATAGTATTATAAAACATAATTTGACATGAACTTAGGCGTGATACAAATACGGGTTCAGCGATCCTATACCTATACAACATAGCGGTGGGATCCGTTCATGGCGAAACAATAACGATATATCTAGAATTCACACATGAATAATTCATCTTCAGAATACCCTGTGGAAGGTTCTTTGGTACGTTACGTTACACCCACCCTATATGACATCTTCTCTACCCGCACACATTACAAAGAAAACTTAAAGATATCACATCGACAAATAAACACATATCTACTTATGTAATTCATAAGAAAATCATAAAGGACGGTATTTCAATATCGTTTTTTTTACTTTCTATTCCGTATGTTTATTCTTTATCAGATAATATAGATTTTATTTATTTATTTCACGCTATATAAGCATTTACGAAAAATAAAATATTGAAAAGAAAAAAACGTACAGTATGCGGAATCACACAAAAAACCCTCAACAAATATGACATAAGAGTAACTTAAATTATGCGAGTGTCGGTATAAAAAATCACACAAATAATCACCTGGGGGGCAAGTCTAAGCAATTGGCGGAATATCTTAAGATGTTATAAAACTCCATAAGATAATTATATCCATGATATAGGTAAACATGGATGGTTTTAATTCCGCCTGTTGACCAGACTTGTCCCCCAGGTATTTATTAATAGTCAAAAACAAAGCTCATACATTACATTAATTACATACAAAAATGGTTCAAAATCAACGTAAAATAGTCAAAAACAAAAATTCTAATATATATATAACATACAAAAATGGTTAAAATGCAGGCTATACTACAAAAGCTGTAGACAAACAATTAACAAAAATAAAACATTATATATTTTAATATCAATTACCTATATAATTTCAAATAATATGTATTTTGTATTGTTGTCAACACAAATATGGTTGAACAGAATATGTCAAAAACTTAAACTGGGTATTTTATTGGTTGCATGATCACCATCATAATTATTTAACACTTAACAGGTAAGTAAAAAATGTATAGATAGCTCATAAAATAATCAGTATTCCCAGTCCCGATATATTTTCAAACAGATCAAATTTAAAATTATGCAAGAAATAAAATTAAACGTATAAGAATACATAGAAGGATGACTCAAAAAGAAACTGATCATCAAATATATGATGTAGTGTTAATGTCGACCTTAATATACCTACCATGGAATATTTGCACCATATTTCATTGGATATGTACATTTTCTGTACCTATTATCAAATATTATTTGGATTACAAGTAAGTGCAAGCTTATGGGCGTTATATCACACCCACCCACGTGCAAATATTATAACGTTAATGGATGTGTACACTATAACACAAAACTAAAAATATCGATAAAGAAATGACTTTCAATAATAATTATACCATTATCGATGTTTACTTGCGCAACGGTTATAAATACATTTATCGCACATCATGTTGCATCACTGTGATAAAAAGGTGACGAAGAAAGGTTGATATGTGCAAAATACATATTTATCAATGTTATAAAAAATACGAATATTGAAAATGATTGAAGAAATGAAATGAATGATGAAGATATCTTCACAGACATCAATCGCCATATTCATTATATAATAATAATAATTCTTTTAAAAAAGTCAACCTATTTTAATCAATTTTTACAACATTACACACATACAAACCCACTATCGTGTCATGACTCTTAAATAACAGGCAGAGAGAATCAATCGCCACACATTTTCACCTAGCAATATTATAATCGTTGTCAAAGAGTATCTTAAGAGTACTACTTCAGAACAGGCATTTCAACTAGTGAGATAGTAAAATATCTATATATTTGTGAATTGTTTAATTATATATTTATTGTATTGAAATATTCATACACCATCTCACACATGCTAAATATTCAGGTTCCTTATAATCTCAAAACACCATTCAATAACGCCACAATGGCGCCTGGCTTAGTTTAAAATTATTAGATGCAATGACAGTAACAAACTCCAGGCCATCCTATATAGATAGATAGTAAGACAGGGAGTTACGTTATATACAGTCTGGTACAACTTAACTATCGAGAACTTTGCCCCTCAGAGGGGAGGCCCTCGATAACAACCATTTTATTGCAGGAAACTGGATAACTGCCATATCCCGACATAGAAAAGAAAACCAAGAAAATTTGACTCGGGTGATTCTATAGGCGAAATGTATTACGTTTATTTATCAAATAAATACTATATACTAGCCAACGCTCGCAAGATTTACTTTTATAGATCATAAAAAATAGGCATCATCTTGGGTCTAAACACATTTCATTTTTGGCAACATTTTTTGATATCTTCTGTTTGAAAGTACCGAATGAACTACCTTCAAACATTCCAGAAACAGACGAATGAAAAATATATTTTGATACGAGGGTCTATTTTTTTCTTTCAGCAGGTACCTTTGAAGATCCCCTTCGCATAGTAATAAGCCCTTGGCTTTTGTGCCGGCATACTGAGTTCGATTCCCAGCAGAAGAGAAAATCATATTAAATTAACTCTCACGCGAAACTTGCTTTATTCAGATTAGAAGTAGGTACTGATTAGTTAAAAGAAATTGCCATTTAGACAAGGTGCAAGGAAAAGTTCATAAATAAATCGGATATGCGTATATACATAATATTATTATATTATGCGTAGTTAAATAGGTTACAATACGTACGTATAAAAATATTACCTTGTATACGTAGGTTCTGTAAATTGAGGTTATAAATAGGGCTCACCAAGCGAAAGAATGTGAGTGATATCACCAGTGCACAAACCAATTTTAGTGTGCAGGAAAATAATCTAATTTATACTAGTTAAGTACATGTAACACATGAGATCCAACTTTCGATGGCGATAGTACCTATAATATAATTGAAGAATACATACCAAACTACGAACACTTGAACTTCTCTGGGCTGGAAACACTGGTTAGTTGGAAGAAATTGCCATACGGCAATATACTCGCCACTTGCGGAGGGGGCAAGGAAGTGTTCATTATTTTTATTTATTATTTAACACGAACACGAACACAAATTAATAAATACTTCTAGATATTCAATTTTCTACATAAAACATGTGTAGTGTTGTGTAATGTATACTGCCTTAAAACTTGTATGAAACGATATCGTTATTAAAATCAATTTATATAAAAATGGTTAAAAAAAGTTTGAGATGTACTACTATAATGTATATATTTTTTATTCAATATCTAGTTGGGGTGTTTTGGCTTTTTTCGATATTTCTAAAAACTTTGGAAATATTGGGAGTTAAAACACATAAATTTATAATGAAAAAATGTTTTACTTAATAAAAAATGTTTGAGAAACTTTGGAACTATTTTGAAAAATAAATTTCAGAATTTTTATTTGTCAATATTTATGCAAATTTTCAGCGTTCTAGCTTTTATGGTTTTTGTGATATATGGCAAAATGTAAAAAATCAAAAGTTGATAACCCCTGACTGAAACACAAAGTCAATATATTGAGTATAAAAATTTTGTAGGCCTATAACTTTCTATATATTCTGTAATTTTAGGCTCTGTGCATTGAGTGGATCAAAAGTTATAAGGGGGCAGACGGACACACACACAGCTGCGAAGCCTTAAAGTTGGTGTTTTTTGACTTCAAAGTTGGAAAAGCCGTGAAAAATATAAACCTGACATAAAAATCTCGCGTATCTTGGCTTGAAACTTTGTCGATATGTTAAAATAAAGAAATAAATTCTCTTGAACAAATCGATAATTGGATTAACCAATAAAATCTGTTGGCATGTAGAAGTTCTACATAGGCTGTGCAGCGTATTGCGCGTCTCTTTTTTCATGACCTTTGCAACTATACATTTGCAACAATGCTTTATAAAACTGTCACCCGCGGTCTCTTATTTGTCGAGCCCTACCTACGTATGTTGAGACTCGATATTTTGGAATTATGATAATTGATATTTGGTGGTATACGTACATAAGGTGACACCTTATTATATAAATTAGAAGTAACAAATAAAGTTTTAATGTGTCAAAGGTGAGCCAAGCCAAGTAGTTTGTGTAAATGAAAATCAAGTTGGTGTTATCTAAGTTTAACCAACTCATGACGCCGCCTGTATTAATATGGTTATACCGTTATTGTTCTCTCCTCAAACAATTTTATTCCAAAACAAGTTGATACCACGAAAGACCAACCAACATTCGCCATAAAAATAAGGTCAGACACACATATATACCGGCAGCAGGCAACACCGGCCGGTGAAATAGAGATAGCATAGATACGGTGTCACCAACCAATGATTCACGTTATCTCAAAATGAAAAATTCAGTCATAAAATATTTGTTATATTTCCAGAGTTAGCTTCATAGCGGATTTTTTCAGAAGAATCACTTTATTTTCTTTAGAGGTAGACTTGCGCGAAGGAGACGCACAGGAGCGAAAGACTTGGAGGCTGAGGACGAGGAAGGCCGACCCTACATAATGGGAAGAAATGGTCAGGGTGAAGAAGAAGAATCACTTTGTTTTTAAATTAAAAATGAGTTATTTGATATGACCTTTTTCAAAGCGACGGCTTCGTCTTTATTCATCATCGTGTTTTTGTGTGTTTTGATAATTTTATTCATTAGGTACACAAAGTGAATTGTAAAAAAAAATTTTTTTTTCTAAATTTGGTATTTTTGGGGGTGAAAAATACGCTAATGAATTTTACTAAAAACCTTTACAACGAAATATACCTTTTTTTAATTTTTTGTTTCACACATCCGGTTACTTGTAATTTAAAATTTGGTGATTTGAAATAAATAAAATTCAGTCAATAACACTTTTGCCAAATTTTGGAGACTTGTATTGTTTATCGTCTTACAAATCAGACGATGAAAACTGTACTTCCACCGGAATTCGAACTCGGCACGTTAAGATTAGTAGTTCGATACCTTATCAACTAACCTTTATCAAACAAAAAATTGTAATTTTAATAAAAAAAAACGTTGTATTATTCTTGTAAATTTTGAATTCTGATCAAATGCTGTATTGAATTATTTTATTTGGACCTAAATGAGAATTATCTTAGATTTAAAATAATGTTGATATTTTAAAAAAAATCATAAAAATTGTAAACATAATATGTACATATTCAAAATACCTACTGTAAAATACAAATTGGGTTCGTGGAGAAAATGTTACTTTACCCTGACGCAGTCTCATCTTACGAAACACCAAGCCATACTATTACAGAAATAATAATTTAAATGACTGTTTGAAAATTGAGTTTGTTATACAGGTACTTACATGTTTTATTTTATAGGTTAGTTAGTTACGCGCTATAAAAATGCACAATTTGTATTTTTTTATTCTTAAGGATTTGAAATTACTATAGTTATACTTAAATTTATAAAAACAGTTGATTGTTAACACAGAAGCTAACAAATGCCATTTTATATCAAATCAACAGTAGACTTATATGCAACTGATAAAATAAAGAAGACACGAAAGATTAATTATATGGCAATATTTTTTTTTTTTTTAAATGAATATGTTCTTGTTAAACAAGTACATATGTATACATCTTCCTACGTTCCCTAAAATAAATGCTTGTGCTATAGGTGAACGAAATCGGTCGAGGCAGGATTCGAACTCGCGACCACTGGATTACAAACCCAGCGCGCTAACCGTTCTGCCATCGACCCATCTATTATATATTTATAATAATAAAAACACACCCTCGCACCCTGCGCAAGTGTTGAGTTCATTGACATATGGCAATTTCTATCCAGTTTTTCCAGCCCAGAGAAGCAAGATTTGCGGGAGAAATTAATTTAAATGAATTTCTCACCTGTTGGGATCGAGCCCATAGCCCCCACACAGAAACCAAACGGCTTCCCAACTGCACCACGGCGGTCGGCAATTAATAATAATAATTTATTTCTCCATAATAAAACACATACAGGTAGGTATTTGTAATTGTTGAACTTTGGGGGGAGCCCATCCGGCAAACTCCGAGCCCGCCTGCGTAAAAAGATTTGCAAGTAAGTGCGGGTAAAGAGGTGCTAACGCGCCTGAGATACCCGGGTGAGCGGTGGGTGACTTTCAGTGTTGAACTTTTAATTGATAGTTGTTGGAAAGTACTGTGCTTTGAATTCTTCCAATTAATCTGTCTAACTAGGAATAATTCATGTTTTTGCAATAGCAAAAACATTTTTTTAGTTACAGAAATTTTCATCTATTTACAGCGCTGCCTTCATATTTTGCATATACATATTGCCATAAAGATAACTTCATACTAACTTTAAGAAGCTTGCTGCAGTGAGAAGCGTGGAGGGTAAAAGATCCAAAGGTCGCTCATGGGCCCGATGGATGGAGTGACCTTGTCAAGTCCGTTACAAAATCTTCAATTACCAAAGTCCGTCGATCTCCCTAAAAACGTCATACATGGAGGCAAACCGCTCCTCAGTCGTAAGACCAAAGAAGAAGAAAATTAACATTATTTAATGTGACACGGAATAGAAAAACCAACAACAAATTGAATGATAATTAGATCAAAAGACAATACTCATTTTCAAGCATCATTCGACATAACATAAGGTGTTGGGTATTAAATTTGTTAACATTTACAAGAAGGTATATTGCGTGTTTCAAAATAAAAAGAAAACTATACATTGGTATAATTTCTAGGCAGAAACAGATCGATAACATGATAGAGAAGCTACCAACCAACATTAAACTTTTCATTTCGAGTACCTTCATGAGTATATTAGTAATAAGTAAATACTAAACGTTCACGCAGCATCAGAAATATTATATGTTTTATAGGTCAACGTATTAACGTAACTAAAATACATATTGCAGGTATTAAAAGCACGAAATTTAATCATTTTTGGGTAGAAACATAACGAGTAATATTAAAAATAAAAAAATCAAGTAGTAAAAATTGCACAAAAAGGGATGGTGTGTTAAAGAAGACAAACATGGATGATCTTATTGAATAAGCTGTATCAGAAAATCTACTAATAAATAATGAAGAACCACCAGCTATCATTTTAATCAATACACTAAAATCAAAGACACGATAATTAATTAGAATAAAAAAATCTGGTAGGTAGTTTTACATAAGACAATCGCCTTACAAAATATAACATAACATATTGAATCGAGTATTACTTACTTATCTACTACTAGATGTAAATAATAATATTTTCCGCTTTCTAACAATTATGTGTATTATGAAGGTACTAGCATGGGTTATTAATAGAATATTATGTAGTTTAGATTAATAGTTGATAAGAAATGCATATAATAATAATTCATATTGGATAAACTAACCTCCATACCATACCTCTGTATAGAGAGGTACAATCGTTCTCCATAACATATTTTGATACTTTATGATACGGGAATACAATCAATCTTTTTTATTATAATTAATACGTACTTAGCAGTATCGAGCGATAGTGTAATCAAATGTTATAGTTACATAAAAAAGAGTGGGTTGTGGCCAGCTCTCGACTATACGTTTGTTTATTGAAATAACTGTTATTTCAAAATATAACGGTATCTCATTTTGAAGTTGACAATCTGTAAATGCTTCTTCTTTTTCTTAGCCTTGTACTATGTACTTCAGACAGGGTCGGCTCTCCTAATTCTTCGGCGCCAGGATGATCTGCTGTGAATGGTGCTGTTCCTAGTATTTTATCGTATCATTAATAGTTAAAGACCTTTAGGTACATAGAATTGTATTGACCAAAGGATTTAATATATTAATAGACACGAAAGCAATATTTGTCACAGACATTATATTATCATAAAATGAAACGAGTGGGATGTTTGGAAGTAGTAAAAATGGGGAAAAATATTCACATTTCATAACTATATGGTTAAAAAAATGAGTAAGTGTCATACTCATTAAAAGAACTTATAGCAGGTTCGTATTAAGTAACGTAGGAAATTATTCCGCGCAAAACTAAAAACAATAATAAAACTGGATGATTTATACAGCGCCCATACGAGCATTGGCCTCCATCAACTCTTCTTGTCCACCGCTGCGGTCCTCCAGTTCCAACTTCGTCCTCCCATCGTAGCTTTGGCCGGCCCACCATACTTCCTCTCGGATGTCCTTCCAGAATCCTTATGTGTACCCGCAATGACGACATTCTCTGGATATGACTATATCTCGAGATGACTATGTCCCGAATACGTAAGCTGATATACATTTTCTTAAGATTGCGAAATATCATGACAATGCAATCAATGAAAATGATATACTATGCATTTGTGCAATCAGTGATAACGTATGGTATTATCGCTTAGGAAGAAACGAATATGTACAGCTAATTTACAACCAATAAACATAGCACAGAAATTGATAGTCAATATAATACTTATAAAAAAGAAATCCCAACAGAGCAATTTTTTTCAATATTTAAAATCCCTACAATTGATGATATTTATCGCAACATAGCTTTAAGATGACATATAACGCTAAATCTAGTGACTGAAAACATGATATATTAAAACCGCCTAATGCACTATGAAGTTACGCGTTAGTAAGGGTAACTATCGCGTGCGTTAAAAAAGGTTTATACGTGATTTAAATTATTGGAAACCCAAAATTTGTAGATTTTTTGCATTTTACAAACAAACCTTAGTTGAAATGAAAAAACTTCATCGGTCATTCACTTTGATTTTACGCATTCTTTTAGCATATACAAGATTTATTTCTTTACGACACATAGTTTATACAAGATCAATTTTATATTTATTTTTTAAAAATAATTCAAATTTCACGAAAGTTAACACAAGGGACACTAGGAGTAAAAATTCGGGTAGCTATCGAGTTCCGAAAATGAATACTAAATTTGGACAAAGATTTTTTTTTATATTGCACCGCGTTTATTTAACAAACTGCCACAGGCACTTAAAGTGTTAAAAACATTCAAAATGTCAGGAACAAGGTGGCTACTCGAAGTAGGTAGACTCCAAAATGAAATGAATGTGTCAACAATAATAACTTAACTTCTTTAGGTTAATTTTTGGCTATCACCTTTTTTTGTGTATAATTAATATTTTTACTGTAATTTTTTTAATTGTTAAGGTTGATATATATATTTTTTATTGTTAATTTTTTGTATAATATGTATACAGTGTTAAATTATTTAGTATTGTATAATGTAATAACTTTACAAACTTTACTGATAGTTGCTTCGGAACAGACTCTGTCTAGTGAAGCAGTTATCTTTAGTATATTTTCTTTTTAATATTGTTGCACTAAATAAATAAATAGTTTTGGAGTAATTTAAAAAAAATGCTGTAAAAAAGAATATTTTTAATATTTCTTTTAGGGGAATTTAGGCTGAATTATAAAATTGTGTGACGAACATTCACTAGAGAAATGTTGTAGGTATACACTTATGCTATTTTTTCTAGAAACATTCTGTTTAACATATTTGAGGAATTTAAAAAAAAAGAAAAGGTTACTGCAATTTTTCACAGAAAATCGATTAACAATAACCAACACATGCTTTAAACAACATCGGAGAAGGATTTACACGTGGATCTCACCTGGCAACAGGTATAAAAATCAAATAGACTATATAATGATCTCAGAAAGATGGAGATCATCTATAAGGAATGCAAAGACACTTCCCGGTGCAGACTGTGGTTCAGATCATCAACTGCTTGCTGTCAATGTCAAACTTAAACTAAAAGCCATTCAAAGGACCATAGCACCAAAAAGAATCAGACTTCCTAAGGACTCTCTATATGAACTAGAGAATAAACTTCATACGGCCCTGGAACCAATTCATCCAAATCCTAATACAGATGCAGAAGTATCCTGGAATAATCTCAAGAAGATAACATTACAAAGTATTAAGGAAACCCAAGAGACCGCATCAAATAATCCTAACAGAAGACGTAAGCTCTGGATCTCGGATGAGTCATGGAAACTGATTTCTGAAAGACAGCAGTTGAGGAAACAAGGACTAAATACTACTGTTAACTCTGACAAATATGCAATTTTTCTTCGCAAATACAGCGTCTCTGTCGTAGAGATAAGAATAAACATCTGACTGACATATGTAAGGAAGTCGAAAACCATGCACAAAGGGCTGAAACTAAAGAATTATATCAAAAAATAAAATATTTGGACAGAGAGTTCAAGTGCAAATCATGGGCCATTGAAGATGAAAAAGGTAACCTCATAAGCGAATTGGACAAAGTAACAGAAATATGGAAAGCCTACTGCCAGAATCTATACAAAGATGCAGCAAGCCCGTCATGTGAAAAATGGGACATAGTGGACAGTGAGAGGGAACCAGACATTATGTTGAGTGAGGTAAGGGCTGCTTTAAAGAAGCTTAAAAATAATAAAGCTCCCGGAGTAGACGAGATCTCAGCAGAAGTACTGAAGATACTGGGGCCCAAGGGTGACTTACTACTTCTTAACATTTGCAACAAAATATGGCTAAATGGCGTATGGCCCAAAGAATGGACTGAATCCACGTTTATACCAATACATAAAAAAGGTTCCACCAGAAAATGTGATAATTACAGAACGATCTCACTAATATCTCACGCAAGCAAAATCATTTTACACATACTCAAGGAACGCTTACAACACTATTACATCCGACAAATTCCTGTTGAACAGGCTGGATTTGTAAAGGGTAAAGGCACGAGAGAGCAAATTCTGAATATCAGACAAATTATCGAAAAATGTCGCGAATTCAACACTCCCGCCATTATGTGCTTCATCGATTACAAGAAGGCCTTTGATTGTGTGAAGTGGGATCGCTTATGGGAGACACTCACAGAAATAGGGATACCGCAACACCTTACCTCCATCATTCGAAACCTTTATTTAGACAATACAGCCAGAGTCAGAATGGATAACATTTTGTCCAGTACCTTCACCACACAAAGGGGAGTCCGCCAGGGATGTGTTCTGTCCCCCATCCTGTTCAATTTGTATGGCGAGCAAATTATGAGACGGGCACTAGAAAACTGGGAGAAAGGCATCAAAGTTGGTGGTCAAATAATAAGCAACCTTCGATTTGCAGATGACACCACACTACTGACAGAAAGTGAAGCAGACATGACATAACTGATCGAACGGGTGGAGAGAGAAACCCGAAAGTATAGGTTGGAAATAAATAGAAGCAAAACCAAACTCATGATTATTGACAGGGCAAATCTCATACAGCTTTCGGGAAGACTGCAAGGTCTGGAAACTGTTAAGGACTTTGTATACCTAGGTTCTCAAATCAGTGTCGAGGGTGGGTGTGAGAAGGAAATAAAAAGACGAATAGCCATGGCTAAAAATGCTTTTACACGTCTGAACAAGATCTGGAAAGATCGAGATATTTCCAACTCCACCAAAATTAAAATCATCAGAACCCTTATCTTCCCAATACCACTATATGCAGCCGAAACCTGGACAATGAAGTCCCGTGATCGTGACAGGATTGACGCATTTGAAATGTGGTGTTGGCGTGGCATGTTGAGGATTCCGTGGACTGCAAGAAGAACAAATGACTCGGTCCTTAAAGAGCTCAAGATAAAAGAAAGATTGACTACAGTATGCAGCCGCCGGGTATTGAGCTTCTTTGGTCACATCGCCAGGAGAGAGCTAGGTAACCTGGAAAAAAGTATTATCACAGGAAGTGTACCAGGCAAAAGAAGTAGAGGCAGATCTCCTACGCGATGGTGTGACCAAATTAAGGAGATGACTGGGAACGACCTTTATTCGGCGGTGCGAGCTGCGGATGGCAGAGAGGACTGGAGGCGACTAGTTCTGTCCATTGGCGGCCCCATAGACGCGACCTTCAGCATTAAGGAAACGAAGAAGAAGAAGCTTTATATGCCCCCTTAATACAGACAATCAAGGAAAACATTTATGAAAAAACAATATGTAGTTCGTAGCCAAAGATCAAATGTAGTTGGAAATATAATAGTGCCACTCTATGTATAATAAAACAATTGCACAACATCACTACATTTATCTCCGCACTAAATACATCAACACTCTCCCAGGTGATATAAAGTTAGTGAAAAACTATAATTTATTCAAATATAAAATTAAATTTCGAAAAGATTGAGTGTGTGTGCGTCTTTATGGTGTAAAATTACTGTATAACAGTATAAAATTGTATAATTATTCTAGCCCCATAAAAAAATATGTCCAGCCTACTCGTCTAGTCTAACATGATCATATTATTATAGTCTGGGAGCTTAGTAAATATTATATAGCTCATTGTTGTATAGTATTCTTCAGGATCCCACGCAGATCTTTTCTCTCGAAGGAATGTAGCATTTCTGCGGATTTAGCTTAGCAGTCAGTGTCCATGCTTCGCATCCACATGCTACCACTGCTCTAATTATTGTTCTGTACATGGTAATTTTGGGATTTCTATGGGAAAATCCAGACAAGAACCGGGAGTGAGGGAAAGAATCCTCGTTTTCTTTTGGTGAATTCATCAACCGCCTCAAAATCATATTTATCCTGAAATCAAACGTTGCCTTGTGTGTGGTTGGCTATTATACTTTGTTTATTGATTTTAGTCTTATTTTAATTTATTTCGAGTCCAACTTAGTGTGATTACGTTGTCGGTGTGCGTATGAGAAAAACAGTTTGTAAGGGTGTGTGTGAGAGACATATTTAGAAAAATTGTATTTATGTGCATGCATGATTGGTGAACATATATTGACAGATACAATAATCATTATAATATAAGGAGAATCAAAAACTCGCGATAGAATAGTTAGTGTTTGTACGAGAATAATGTGCAATGCCACGACGGGCGGGCGGCGGTACCGGTGCGAGATAATGCGATGGTAACAGATGAACCGTTAGAGCTGTGTCCGTCAGCATCCAAACCCGTATCTCCACCTTCCACTAGATAATTTTAATCAGCTCTGTGAATCCAACTAGTTACCAAAGAAGATTACTCAATAAAAATGAATTACGTTGTTTTTTTTCAATAAACTACATAATAATATATGTATGGACATAATATGATAACGATAAAACATCACATTTCCAGCATAGAAAAGTTAGGTCGATTATATTAGACAAAGTAAAACTTCGACTCATTAAATTACCTATTATAAATATTAAGATAATGCGGTGAGAGAATCGTCAATCTGTTTCATTGACAGAGCAAGTAGGTATATTTGAGATTATAAAACAAAATGTTTGTTTAACAAATCAGTAGAACTTTCGTAGGGATGATTGAAAAAAGGTCGTTATTTGTAAATACAATAAAATTTTGTAAATAGGTCATGTTTTTTTTATAGCAATAAATTACAGATGCTAGCACATGATGAGATGTTAAGTATATGTAGCACAGCAGTAAGAACATAAGAAAATGGGGATATTGAAATAGGATATTAAAATAATGCAGGACAGACGGCCTTCATGAAATTGTTTAAATGTGAATGATACCCTTTGATTAATTAAATGTGTTTGGAATATCAATTCCTTATTTTTAAATTATTCCCAGATTCAGAGGATATTTTTCAAGCCTGAATCCCCAGAGAGGAAACAAGGAAATATCATTATTACATAAGAGTTGTAGTTGATAGATACTTCCGTTTCCGCGTTATTAAAATAAATTAAGGTAAGTAAGTAGTTGTAAGTATGTATATATTACGTATTTATACAATACACAATTACGTAGATAGGTGAGTGAGTGAGTGAGTGAGTACACAACACAAGCCAAAGTAGTAGGCGTGATAAAAATAATTGCGTATTGAACGGATCTCACACTGTTCATAATAGTGCATAGATACATTTATTACATTACAATACATTTACATAACAAAATAATACTATGAATGTAGACAAATTTGAATGCACACTGTGCTTTGTTTGAATAGAAAACTGAATGCCTAGAAAACAATCAACTGAATAATTATTTGCTTACACTTTATGTCACTTTAATACGTTGTTACGATCAGTTGTCTGCCAAATATTTTTAAGATAAATAAAAAGTGAAATGTCAACGTTGTAAAATTATAATAATATTTTGAGCAGTAAGTTTTTTTAAGGAGGCTCGACACTGCACGTACCGGGATAGAGGGGTAGGAATTTTTTTTTGTAGTATGATTTTTCAAAAAAATTCAAGTATTGAAACAATTCTGAAATTTAAGTATGGGAAATATAAAACCACATCATACGTTTGTTTTAGTATAATATGTAGAATTATCGGCAAGCATCTTGAAAGATCATGTGGGCTGGGCAGAACATTTTTTTTGTGGATAGATGTGCAAGCCATCCCCCATGCACTCCACCGAAAAAATGAAAATGTTATTTACCTAACTTCAATTACTACCTAATAGAAGAAAATTACTATAATTTTCAAACCCATTCACTGAGATTTGTACTTTCTAATTAATATAAAAATAATATCGTATGATTTTTATTATGCGAATAACAAAATACCTAGTTAATCATTTTAACGAAAGAAAAATAACTAATCGTGAATTTTTAAGAATAGGATTATTAAAAATATACCAAAAAACATTTTGTACTACAATATTTTACAAGAATTGTATTAAATCATTGGTACTACTACTACTTTATATACATACCTATTATTATTTTATTTTATTTTATTTTGAAACACAACAAATTATTTTATACGATAATATTTTGTTTTAAATTTTGAGCAACTAACAGGTATTATGTCAAATATTATTTTTTAGCGCATCCAATAACAAGTTGCCACATTTTGGAGACATAACATTTACCGTCTCACAGATCCAGACTGAAAACACAATTCAAAACTGTGTCTCCACCGGGAATAGAACCGGGTCCTTAAGTTCAGTAGTCGGACATCCAACCAATCCACGAAGCTCGTCATAAAATAAATCGAATGATAAAATAAATCGGGTTAAGATCGAAGTTTACTGAAGTTATTACAGAAGCGGTTGAAAGTCATAATTATATGTAATAGGCCAAGAGAGAAAAAAAAACACAATCTAAGATAAGAGATAAAGATTTTCTCATCAATGAATGTACAATATTTTATAGGTGTATTTGTATATATTGATATTTTTTTCCATTTTATGTATTATGAATGTACTATTCGCTAAATTTAAAGGAAATACTTGTTTATTTTAAAGTACCTACAGTCGGGGAAAAATATACGTAACAAAATATCTGTAAAATAATATTATATCAATTATATGATGTAAGTAATGGATAGAACAATCGAAAATAAACCAAGTGTGTTTAATATAAAGTATCTGATCATTCTAGGATATTCATTATCCGTAATAAACAATATCATTTTGCAACACATTTATTTGTGAAACCATATTGATATACCTATTTATAAAATTTCGGAATAACCATACGTCACAGGCAGTCACAGGTAATTTTTATTGAATACCTAACCTAAAATTTTATATTCTATTACTGCATCGCACTCTGGAATTATTCAAAATACAGATAACAATATAACGTTTCGTTTTACGAAATGTGCAAGTATTCAAAGTATTATTTAAATCGTAAAATAATACAAATCGTCAAATACTGAAAAATTGCAAACGTCAATACATAGCAATGTCATTACGACGTAAAAATAACAAAGGCACTTCATACTTTAAAAAACAATTAATATTTAAAAATAAAATTGTACAAACCTCATTAAAGGCCATACCTCCGGCCGGTGGTGGCCAGGGCACTCAGACCTCAGCAGATTTAATAAACACTACTGATCAAAACAATTCTGTAGGACGTGTAACAGTTCATTGATCACGTTGATAAACTGCACAGGTTTCCTCACTTGTTTTAAAAAAGCTTAACATATCAAGTAAACACACAAAATAAACAATTAAATTAACACTAAGAAAACACCTGACAAATTCACTAATCACTGAAAAAACTATAACATTCCTCAGGTGGGATAGGCACACATATTAATAAGAAAAATAACTAAAACACACCGAGAGAAAATATATATCGATTACTGTTTTCATCATAAATATTGTTCTAAAATAATCATATGTAATTCCCTCAATTAATGCTCAAAATGGATCGAAAACATATTTTCAGCACGACACCGCTGCACACAGAGAATAACTTCCGCCATTTTGCTTTGATGTCACTTTCAATGTTGCCATCCTGTAAACGTATTCTAAGTAAGAAAAAAATCTTTCCCAACTAAACCACATGTATTATTAAATAAGTACTTACTGCAGTTCGAAAATAATATTATTTAAAACGTGATTTATCTATTATAACTATTATTCATATATATTTTAAATACAATAGAAAATAATTTTGTTTTTCTTCCCGTGCAATTTCATGTAACATGTTGAAATTTTCTAAAAATATTGTTATTTGAGTTGTGCAATGAATTTTGGCGGCAATTCAAATTATAATAAATAATTGTTAACTTACGTGGACATATTATTTACCTGATAGCTATTGGTATTTTCTATATTGAATTCTTATTTTCATAATAAATTGGTGAAAATATATCCAATTGATTAAGAAAAGTAAATAGTTTCATCACAGCTAGACACAATATTTTATAATTTGTTGTGTTTGAAATATTTTAGACTTTTAGAAAATTCTATTTTAATCCTACCAATGTTATTTGATTAGCATTAATATTGTTTTTAATGATATTAATTTTGTTACATATTTTTTATCTCGTCAAATTAACTAGAGCCATAAAATTTATTTCAGAAAGTGTGAGCATTTTTTTTATTTATGTTTAGTCTTTTTATGTAGATGTAGAGTTTGCCTACTTGATACACTTCATTAAAAGATTAATCAGGTCTATGAGTAAATAATTTCAAAGTTCTGAAAGAATTTTTATTATACGAATCAACTATCTGAAAATAAATCCATGCCACATATTTGTGTATTTATTCAATTTTATCGTGCAATATTTTACATGGTATATTGACCATTATTTTTTAATAACAATACTTTGGATTAAACATATTTAATTTGAGCGATTTAAATGAATATTTGTGTGGAAAAAATTAATAATTTAAAAATTAATTAAAAAAAAATATCCTCTCCTTGTCCTCTCCCTATCCCTTTTTTTGCTTTGAAGTATTTTATTTTTTTAATTTTAATTGTTATCTTATTGTAATATTTTTTTGATTTTTTGTTTTCATTCTTTTGTTTATGTACATAAACAATTTTCATAATTTGTAATCTGGTTGTTTGGAAGAAATTGCCTTATGGCAATAAGCCCGCCAGTGTGCAATATTTTTGTTTATATTATGTGCAAAAAGATAAATAAATTATTTGTGTGACCGTGGGAGCAAGTCTGGTCAACCGGCGGAATCAAAACCCATATCATGGATATAGTTATCATATGGAGTTCTATAATATCTTAAGCTATTATGGAACTCCATAAGAAAATTATATCCATGATATGGGTAAACATGGGTGGTTTTGAACAAGATTTCGAATGAAAAAACTCCGTGTGATTTCAATTATAAATTTAAATTAAAGTTCATACAATTTTCCACGATGTAAATTTTGCGAAGACGACTGAATTCATACCGTGTAAGCAAGTAGATACCTACATGATATTATATTATTTCCACAATAGGGGCCGGATGGCCTCGGAAATGTATTCGAAGTCCAACCAATTTACTGACGTCACCGAAGCCTGTACCAGGTGGAGAAATGCACTGAGGCTTCGTGCGAAGCTCGGAAAATACTTTCATTCTATAGCCTATATTTGAACTGGGTTATTGCACTTCCCTTCAAAATTTTGGGTGCAAAAGCTACAGTTTGAATTCAAGCTTACAGTTATGACGACGTGCCTACGTATAAAATAAACCAACTTGTTCTAAATCCGCGAAATTCGGTTTTGACGTGTCATCATTATTATATTATGGGTTGAAATATAAAAAAAATTAAAATATCATCAGCGAATATGGCTGATCCGATTGACGTTAGACTGGATTTGGATAATGGACAGGACAAATTGGAAAAACTGAAAAAAACTTCCAGACCGCCGAGTGCTCAGGCTTCGCCGCCAGGGAAAATCTCCACACCAGGTTTTTTCGTACCCATAGAACTATTTTGTTTTGTTTGAAAAATGTCAATCAAAAATAATTTTGTCTCGTAAATTAAACGTTGAAAAGAATATATAAATAATTATTTAAGTAGATTAATTAAATTGTAAGTGAAAGTAGCAAAATTAAAATTAAAGAAAAATGTTTGTAGAGTGGATTGAAGGGTGGAAAAATATTAATCAAGTACGTATATAAAAATTCAATTATTGCATACCTGCAATATACCAATGTCTCATTTCAATGAAAATCGTTTCATTTAAAATTAGGTACTGTAGAATTAACTTGTCTTATTAATATATGGATAAAATACGTTGTTTGAAGGTTTTTCAATAAATAAGTAAATTCATCCCTGACCGATGATATAATTTAATCCAATTTCACCGCTTCTTCTCAGGAACGGATGACAACTTCGTGTTAAATGTCGTTTCAAACCAGTGGTATAAATTAGCTAATTCGTAGTTGGAAGAAATTTGATTAAAAAAAATTAAATGTGCCCCAAGGTTAGCACTGAAAATAGCGTGTCCGGACAATTGACCGTACGGCCTTTTTACCGAATGGACAATTGACCGTGGGGACAATTTACCGTATGGATAGTTGACCGTGAGGACAATTCACCGCACGGACAATTGACCGAGGGGACAGTTGACCGTACGGACAATTTATCGTATGGACAATTCACCGTGCGGAAACTATTTTTAATGACAGAAAAAATTCTCTTTTTCTGTCAGTAAAAAATAATGTTCGTTTATGGCGACGAACCGATTGCCTTCTTTTTTTCTTTCAAAATACTACGAGATATCTAACGTGTCGGCAGTGATTAAAACGAAATTTTACATCTTCTTGTTCTTTTTTTATTTTCTAAGATGGATACCGATTTATACTTGTTAGAAGGTGTAGATTTCGAAATAATTGAAACTTCTTTGTTTTCTTTTGAAATTATATACAACCAATATGGCAAAAACTATACAAAATATGCGTGATACAGAATAAAACGAGTGGGTTGTGGCCAACGCTAAACTCCTCACTAACAAGTTATTCTATAAAGTATTCAAATTTTGTATGGAAAATATTCAGCATTTTCATGAAATGAGTTTGTTAAATTACTTTTTACTTTAAATATTTTATTATGAAAACTTGATAATTCTTTACTGCCATTTCATGAAAGTAATGTGCCTTTTTACCAATTTGAAAATAAAAATTTCAAATTTTAAGTTTCCTGAGCTTGGAGTCACTTTGAAATATTTGACAGTTGAAGCACTATTCAGATATATTTCAAAATCTAATGAGATCTAAGCTAGTGTTAGATATACATATTTGCAAAATTTGCAAGGAATAAATAAATAAATAATAGAATGGGTAGTCTATAATCGATAAAGTAAAATAAATTCGCCGTACATAGCACATAGCACGCAGCACATACACACACAGATACATTGTGTGAAACTTTCAGAATACAATCTCAGCATGATACTAGTTGATAATCTGCAATAAAAATAATAGCCATAAAAATTGCGAAATCATAACTCCCCACTATATGCCCATGGGTTAGTGAGGAGTAAAAACAATTACATATAAAATCATATTACTTTGGTGATAGAGCTATTAGGCAATAATTTTAATCTTTGGATGTAATATTATAATTTTTTTTTATATTGCTTCTCGGGCAACTAACAGGTACGGTCAATTGTCCTAACGGCCAACTGTCCGTACGGTGAATTGTCCCCACGGTCAATCATCCACTCAGTAAAAAGGCCGTACAGTCAATTGTTCACGGTCAACCGGCTACGGTCAATTGTCCGGGAATCTGAAAATAGTAGTAATATTACTATTGGATAGGTTTATTTCCAAATCAGATGTTATTATATGCTAAATAATTAATTATATGACTCTTTTTATTTAAATAAAATATATTTAAACGCATAAATTTGAGTAAATAAATAATACAAAAATCAACAGATTTTTTTAATGTGCAACCAAATTCATAACAAAAATTACTTGAGAATTTTTAATAAAAAAAATTGAAAATACTGTTTATATTAATTTTTATTCATGATATATGTACCTAAATGTTATTTGTAAATTATTCAAACTGTCGATTACCTTTGTATGTTAGAATTTTCTCCATTTTGTTAATATATTGTCACGTTACCTTTAAGTGTCTCCAATTCAGTGCACTAATGGATATTATAACATAAAAAATAATAATGATCTCAAAACATAATTTATTGATTTTAAACAAAATAGCATTTGTTCAAATTGATATGGGCAGGATACTTTACTGCCTGATTCATGTGTCCCTAAAAGAATAATGAATGGACACCCAGGTGGAAGGAGACGAGTTAGAAGACTCAGACTAAGATGGGAGGGCGAAGTGAGAAGGGATCCTACGGAGCTTCTTCTACGGAGTTGGAGAATGTCGGCAGAGGACAGGATAAGTTAGGGGCGAAAGTTGCAGGAGGCCAAGGATCAATATGAGCTGTAGCACAGTCAAAGAGAGAGAGCATCATAAGGGAATGCAAATCAAAATAGTAAAATGAGATTATCCGTTTTAGGTTCAAGTCCAACAACTGAAAGTCTCCAGTTATATCGTTCACTTGTCACCAAAGAAAGATGGAAAGAATTGAAAAAAATGTCAGAAGCAGCAATCAAAGATAAAAAAATATTTCTAATCAAAGGAGGTGGGTTTCCAGCAATAAGGAAAGCACTAATATCCCGAGGCTGGATACAAAAGTTTGAATCACCGAAATCTTACTTGAATAATCCAAATATTTTAAACAATGACCAAATACCCCTTGACAATAACGGAAATACTCAAAAATATTTGACAGAATCTGAAAAACTAACAAAATTAAAATGTGAAAAGCTGATAATGCACAAACTTTTGGAAAATCAACCAGTAGATTTTTTATGGACATCAAAAAGAGATAGAATTGATTGGTTACTTGTGAAAACAGATGTCATAATAAGCAGGTTAGAATTAGAAATAAATACATTATATCCTGAAAAAAATTATCCATACTTATTTAGGTTGCAATTTCCAATATTTAGTATAATTATAGGCAAATAACTTGAAAGCTCGTGAGTTTGTTATTTTGCTTGGTTGGTATCTGCGCAAACCAAACCCATACTCCCATATTTAGATGGGTCGATGGCAGAGCGGTTAGCGCGCTGGGCTAGTAATCCAGTGGTCGCGAGTTCGAATCCTGCCTCGACCGATTTCGTTCACCTTTAGCTCAAGCATTTATGCTTATTTTAGGGAACGTAGGGAGATGTATATGTACTTGTTTAACAAGGACATATTCATTTAAAAAAAAAAAAAAAAAAATATTTGCCGATAACTATATCTTAGAGGAAGGTTGCTTATGGTACCTTTTTTTAGTTTCAATATTAGCTATTTCAATATTAGATTTATATTATATCCTATTGATTCATCAATTCAAATATCTATATAATTCTTATAACCCTGTGCAAGTAGCGAGTTTATTGCCTTATGGCAATTTCTTCCAACTAACCAGTGTTTCAAGCACAGAGAAACACTATTTGGGTGAGAAATTTCTCCTCTGCTGGGAATCTTATACATTGTAGTAAAAGGGCATTATTTGGATAGGTCGGCGACAGAGTAGCTAGCCGATAGATTAATTATCCAGTAGACATGAGTTTGAATCCAGTATTGATTGATTTGGTGAAGCTATAGCTCTTTAATTTTTTTTAACACTAACATGTTTTAACATTTTTTTATTAAGTGTACATAATATTTATTCTTTAAATAAAATACAAAGTTAATTTTTAAGATGTAACATGATTTTGAATGTAAACAAAATCTTATTCCTCCAAGACAAAATCAAATAAATTATACAGACCGCCGTGGCACAGTTGGTAAGCCGTTCGGTTTCTGTGCGGGCATGCTGGGTTCAGTTCCCCGCAGAGGAGAAATTTATTCAAATTCATTTCTCACGCTAATGTTGCTTCTCTGGGTTGGAAACACTGATTAGTTGGAAGAAATCGCAATACGAAAATAAACTCCCCACTTGCGCAAGGTGCAAGGTAGTGTTCATTATTATTAGTAAATTAAACAATTTAGTTGATTTTTTTGGATTACCACTTAAATATAAATAAACATATAATTTTGTTTTTAGACTTTGCCGAGCAAACTTTACATCCAAAGAAGGTTTATGTGCATCCATTACACAAATGCACTGGCACACTGAGCCTGGTGTATCATATACATATTTTCCAAGATGTTACAATTTGCACATACAAGATCATTTAGAAGAGTTCATTGATGACTTCAGACTTACGGCATGCATGGGATTTTTGAAGTGGTTGGTTGATACATACAATACAGAAGGAGAGCAGGGTTTAATAGAGGCCACAGGAAAAATACCACTTTCAGCCATTGAATTTGCAATGTCACGATTAACAGAATACTTGGCATTCATAACTCACAAGGATATTGATGATTTTGAAGAGTCTAATAAACACATTTGGGAATATGAATGGGACCACTTTTTGACGCATCATTATTTGGTTATACATGAGAAAAATAGATTTTATTATGATCAAAATATCATGTTAGAGTAAGTATTCATTTTTAACTAACAATGATTTATTTACAAATATATTTATTAATAGTTTAGATTTATTTAATTGAAATAAATATCTGGCAGATCATAATGAAGTTTTTGAGATGTGGTTGCATCGCAGAATGCTCAAAATTCCTTGGTTAGACCATGTTACATACTCAGAAGTTAGTCGAGCCAGAACTATCAGGCAATTCCTGTCTACCATAAAGATCTGCAAGGTCACATAATGAGGGGAGAAAAATAACACTTGCTTCAATTAATACTGAAGAGCAAGATAAAAGATCGTTGAGGGACTGGAAGGAGACAAATGTCCTGACTGTGTAATGTTAGGGAATGGACAGGCAACAGAACTGTGAAGCAGATATTCCGGGCAGCAGAGGACAGAGGGGATTCGCCAGAGTGATTGGTAATGTTCCTGACAGGGAACCAGAAGATGAAGATCATAATGTGTCATGAAACAATGGTACTTGGTGAAAATCTAATTAGAGAATAGCCATCATAAAAAGTTGTTATTCATAAATTGATTGAAGTTGTATTAGATACATTGAAGCTATGTTAAGTAAGAGTCAAGCAATAAAATTGTAATCAAAGTTATATAAATCTAAGAATTCACATTCAAAAAGGTAATCGGTTTCTTTGTGTTTAAGGGATTTAGAAAGAAGAGCATCAAAGCTATTGAAGTCTTTAAGCAAATATTGGCCACAAATGGAATTAGATGGTATTATGAATATATGGATTGTAAAACCTGGAAATAAATGTCGTGGAAGGGGAATTCAATTAATGAATAATATAAAAGATATAGTTGGAGTTGTAAATATGCAACAAGCCAATAAAGCTAGATATGTTGTTCAAAAATATATAGGTACAAATAGTATTTATTTACAAGATTAAATTTTTAAAGATATTATAATTTTAAATAAAATTTTAGTTCAATTATGCATTTACAAAAAATATTAAGGTTATTTTACATATATAAAATATTTTATGATTGCATATATCAAATATTTTATGATTGCATATATTATAATATACTCATACATTGGATATTTATACTTGCTGGGAGTCAATAATATTTTTTTGACAATTTAATATCTCAATCGACTAAAAAAGTTGAAATATTATAGGTGAACCAGGAAATCAAGGCACCTGTCATCGGCTGGTTTATATCTACATCGGCTGGTTTTTGGGGCAAATGAGAGGAGATATCTATGCGATAGCATTGTCACCTCATATATAAGGACTGTTGCTTTCATTGTTTATGAACCAATTTCTCAATTGATGGCGTTAGTAAAAAAAATTTTGTCACTTCCATAGATGGCGATGGTGCTATCAACTTATTTTCAACCACTCAGATATTGATGAGTAACTTTCAAAAATTGGATTTTTTAGGGAACTCAATAAAAGGCATAATTGGTGAATGTTGCGCAAGCGCTTAAAGTGATCACGTAAACCAGCCAATGACAGTTTATAAGCCCTATAGGTGCCTTGATTTCCCAGTTCTTATATAATATTCCAATTTTGTCTTTATTGAGATATTAAATTGTGTAAAAGTATTTTACATACTTTAATCAAATTAATTATATTCCCTGGCATTTTGAAAAGAGGTTGGAGTTTGTGTAAATATTAGTTCAATTATAGTAAAAGTAAATTAAAACATAAAAATATTAACATAAGGTGTAACTATTTTTTTTTAGAAAATCCTTTAATTATTTACAATGTAAAATTTGATATACGTCAATGGTTTTTGATTACCAGTGCACAACCCTTAACAATATGGATGTACAAGTAAGTTTAGAATTAATTCAAATTATAATCAATATATATTATATATTTGATAATACTTCTCTATTAGGAGGTAAATAACAAATAACTACCATCTACAGATATGAAAAAATGTTTGAGAGTTTGGCATAATTTTAAAATATGTGACACATGGCACATAAAACATATTATTATAAAACAATTATAAAAAATAATTATACTGCTGTAAATTAAAAGATTAATACTTTTGATTCTTTGCTAACATAACATGATTCAATTTTCATTTTATTGAATAATATGTGGTGCAAATGCTGGTTTACATATGTACATCTGTGCACAACATTTATTTAATTTTTACTATATTGCAATAATTTCCAAATTCTATTGAAAACGTCTAGTACTTACACAAAGATTTGGCCAACATCTAAAGATGATTTAAAAAATATATTGAAAATTATTAAATAAGATGAAAACATTTTTTTAATCTTTTCGAATAAATTATTGCAATTAGTCATATGATTTATATACCTAGTTAATCAAAGTCAATTTTATTACAAACAGAAGATAATATCCAAATGTAATGCGTTTTAGAGAAAGTTATTTAAGATTCAGTTCTCAACTTTTCAATCTTAGTAATTACCATGAATCTGTGCATCTAACCAACAACGCCGTCCAATCCAAGTACAAAAATAATGATGAAAGAGACAAAGCACTACCGGATGAAAATATGTGGGATTGTCATACATTCAAAACATATTTAAGGTACTTACATATAAATAATTGTATAATTAGTATATGGTATATTATATTCATAATTGATCAATATTATTAGTCAAATGCTATGTACGGTCGATCGATCCTGCTTTACCGAGTTGAGGCATGGACCCTCAAGGTTGGTACCTACCATAAACAGCCTGGGAGTGTTCAAAATGTGAATTTACCGTAGTATGCTAAGGTTATCTTGGACTGACAAAAAAAAATAAAAAAGTAAAGTATTGCATAGAGCTAATTCTGACAGACAGTTGTTCACAACAGTTAAGATCAATAAAGGGGAAGATTGAGAGCCGTAAAGGGGTCGGCAGGAAGCAGATATCTTGTCTCCGACATATTCGGAAATGGACCAGAATGAGGCGTAAAGAGGAAATGTTCCACACCGCATAGGACAGGGAGAGTTTCTCCCGAGTGATTGTCAACATTGGGGGTATCCGATAGGACACACAAAGAAAAATAAGTCCAATTAAGTCATTAGTACTGTATCTGTATCGACATTTAGTCATCCACAGATCAAACTATACTTGAGGCAATGTATGATAGCCATTTGATTTATTTGGAGGTTTGAACATTACATGAAGTTCCGTAATTATTGACAGTTAAGCGTAGGAAAACAAATGCTGTACTTCATTGTGTATGCATTTATCTCCCCATGCTTAGCTGTCAAGAATCGTCAAGAATTACGAAATTTCATAAGAGCCCAAATGTCAAAAAATGCCATAGTACATTGCGCCCAAATATAAAGAAAAATATATATTGTATTGTACCATTAATGGTGAAAAGATTTGTGAACAGACCCTAACACAACATTTGGAATCACTTTTTGGTATAAATATTAGCTTTGGTTGAAATGGTTTTCGTAAGTAGTAGCAATCTTTAGATTTTATATGAATAACAAAATATCTTGGACCAATTATATATTAAGATATTAAAAAAATATTTACATTATTTCGATTTATACACAATTGATTCCTGATAGCACTTTATAAAACTACTAGTGAAAATAAGTTTTTCAGTGTCATCATCTTATTTAACTTGCAGGCAAATTGGCCAAACTGATATGTGGGAAGAACGCATATATCCAGGAATGAAAGAATGCTTAATTGGTGCAATGTTAGCATGTCAAGATACATTGGATAGAAGAGCCAATAGTTTTGAGCTGTATGGTGCTGACTTTATGCTTACGGAAGATTTTACTCCTTGGTTAATAGAAATAAACTCTAGTCCAGATCTAGCACCAACAACTAGTGTTACAGCAAGATTGTGCCCACAGTGTTTAGAAGACATCATCAAAGGTATTTTTTTAATACATTTTTTACAAACCATTGTTTAAACCATAATAAAGCATGAATTATTGCTTAACAGTAATTGTAAAATTATCTAAAATAATAATAATAATAACTTAAATCAAAATAATTGTTTAGTACATTTTTGTAAATTCTCTCCTGTATCTGAAAATTTGCTATATTTTTTAAGTAACAAAACAAACAATGGTTTAGATCTTTAGTTTAAATTTACCATACATCATTTTTTTTAGTTGTTATTGACACCCGCATAGATCCAGAAGCTGACACAGGAATGTTTGAGTTAATATATAAACAACAAATTCCTAAAGCTCCAGCATATTTAGGATTAACACTTTCTATTGTTGGGAAAAGGATATTCAAAAAGAAAAAAACCGAAAAACCTAAAATTGACAGAGAATTAACACCCATAATATCAAAATCTAATCAAATCAACGAAATTATTCAAGAAGACAAAATCGAAAATTATTCTGGGCCTTTGATTACAGATTTAATGACATGGCTCAAACCATACAGTTCAGAAAATATATTACCAATGAATAATGAACTTAAAAATAATTCTGAAACCGTAGAACAAAACACCACACAAAAGGAACCAGAGAATTCATCAGTTGAAGATACATTAAGAATAGTCAAGTCTGGATTGATATTAAAAACATCAAAATCAAAGCGGAAAACCAAAATTCATAGTTCAAAAAAAGAAAAAAGTATCATGATTAAATCTTCAAACTACTGCATTCGTTCAGAAAATGAAGCACTTATGTTAAGTAATAATACAGGTAAAAAAATAAAGAAAAACAATATTGAAAAAATTTATTGGCAAGATCCTAAACAAATTAAAAGTGTGGGAAATAAGCGTTGTTATATCGAACCAACTGCTTGGGAAAGAGAAACAGCCAGCATTTTAAGATCGTGTTCAACATCTAATGTTCAGTTGGTCGATAACAAAACTGAAAGTAAACACTTTTTACAAGTAACTCCTAGAATTTTTAGTCCAGGCATATTATCCTTTCATAAAGCATATCCGAAATTCAAAAAAAAATTGTCTGGAACCAGTAGCATAGAATATGATACCAAAGAAGGAGTTGGCTTAAATATAAAAAGATTAAAACATTGTAAAAGAGAAAGCACAAAAAAAGAAAATCAAAGTGCGAGTTAAGTATTTTTAGATTTAAATTTGTATATTACGAATAAAATTGTTAAAAGCTGTTTTGATCAAATTATGAAATTTATAAAGTAAAAATGTTTTATTGTACAAAAAAATATAAATGAAATATTAACTTGTTGAATTTTGTGTTTTATTTGATTGTTTACATAGCATATGTTGACGTGAGCATGTAATAAATTTTCTAAATAAGTAATTGATGTGTTCAATTACTTATTTAAAACTAATTTATGTATACATTTTTGAAAGCAAGTTCATATATAGAATCTTCTACTTTTTCTTTGCCTCGTTCCTACTTTAGGTAGGGTAGGCTCTCCTAATCTTTGCACCAGGATGATCAGTCCTATATTGTCGGGGTTGGTATTTGGGTTTTATCCGTGAGCTTACTCATACTACCCCACCACATGGATAGTGGACATCCTTTTCTGGGAATGAAACATAATCTTTTTGCCTTCTTATTACAAGCCTTCTGGTATAGGGGCTACTCAAAAGCTTCCTCTTATGAGCTCTTTATGAATTTTATCAAGCTTTATCATCCCGCCTGCCCATCTCAGCATTTTCATTTCATTTACATGCAGTATTTGTTCATGTGTGTCTTTTACTGTCCATCTCTCCGCACCGGATGTCATTGGAAGGTCTCCCAGCTGTTTTATAGACCTTGCCTTTAATCGTCATACGTGGATCGCACAGAATTCCCGTAAATGTTCTCCAATTACTCCAGGCCACATTCACCCTATGAGAGTCGTCAGCATCCACACTGCCCTAACCCTAAGAAATTGAATTTTGTCACCCTGGGTACAACATTGCCATCTGGGAAGCTCAACGCTGCTGTGCCTGAAATTCCACTGTAGCTGCATTCTATTAACTCAGTCTTGTCCTTCCAATGCATAGCCCAAATGTCTCATGTGCTTAGGTCCATTTGGATAGGGCCCCTTGCAGTTGGTATGTGTTATTTGCTATCAATATCAGTGTACAACATACTCCAAGGCAGGGGCACCTGTACATCTTATGTGAGATAATCCATCACCAAATTGATTAAAGGTGGGCAAAGTGACGATCCCTGATGTACGCCAACATTGAGCTCGAACCAACTGCTCAGGCCTGCCAAAATCTTGACTACAGTGTGGATATTGTTGAAAGTACATTCATAGAATATAAATGTTAATTGTAAACTTTTTTATTTCAATTAGTACCTACTTAACTACATTAAATTTAAACAGAATTCTATAAATAAAAGAATGATTTTTACACTTTGAATCTATCATAGAACACACTGAATCTATTCACTTGATGAATTGTGAAAATTCAGTCATGTCAAATTATTTGTATTTCAATTGAAAAAAAATGTTAAATAAAAAAAAACTGTATTTGTAAAATGAAACAAACAAAAAATTTAATCAAACACTGAATTATAATATTGTTGTATGAAATGTATACAAATGTGTGAATGAAGATAACCTTGACACTTCATGTATATTATTATTGATTGTTAAATAATAAAATCAAAAATGAAATCTGATTCAAAAAACAATCTTCAAAAAAACACAAAAAATAACTGTTCAAAAAATCTTCAATCATCCAGTTGTACGAGTAAAAAAAAACTGAGTGCATCTATGAAACAACCTTTATCTGTCGGTAATATTCCAAGAAAATCTGAATTATCCTCCGAACCATCAAAAGTATTTCACTCAAACAAAATAAAAAACCAAACAAAAGGCAGCAAAATAAAAACTGCTACAAGTAATAAACTACTTGTTAGTGATACTAAAAAGACGTCCGAAAATAAATCAAAATCAAGTATTACCTTGAGGGATACTAATCGCAGCCTACAATCAAAAGTAACTACAAACTATGTAAGTAAATTAAATATAGATATCATATAACAATTTGTAAAATATTCAATTTTCGGACCGATGATTCATGGTGGATTGTCATACTTCTTCTTAAGTAAAAGCCAGAGAACAGTGGACCCCCAGTAATCTGGCATCCCCTGTAATCCAACATGCCTATAACATGTACGTAATATTTAGTATGTCGATTGTGATGTTCAATTTACTAAATTCCATGTTTTGTTTTGTAGTATATACAGAATCTTACCATTTTTAAATGTAATTTGTCAAATTACAAGTTAATCAATAAGTTTCGGACTACGGGGGGTCTGTGGCACTACACTATAATTTGACAAATTCGATTGTCCAACATCGCCATGCAAAACCTTTGTCAAAATAAAAATAAATAAAAATTATATTTTAGGGGCAGGTGAAATATATAGTTATTTTACACGTTTCTCAAAAGAACAAAGTATTTTATAAAAACTTGCCGGCTGCCATGGCACAGTTGGTAAACAGTTTGGCTTCTGTGCGGCCTGAATTTGATCCCCAGCAGAGGAGAAATTTATTTCTCGTGCATATATTGCTTCTCAGGGCTGGAAACACTGGTTAGTTGGAAGAAATTGTAATATGGCAATAAACTCACCACTTGCGTAGGGTATAAGGAAGTGTTTATTATTTTTTTTAAATCGATGACAGATGAAGAAATCTGGAATGTTAACAGTGTTATATAAATACCTAGAATGAATTAAAATTATTTCAAAATCTTCACCAGTACATACAAACCTATCCTACGTGTACATATTGTATTTTTTATACATTTTTTTGACTTATCAACACTATCACCAACAAGTGTATGATGTTAGCTATCAATGAAAATTACACATTCACAATTTTTTTTAATTGTTCCTTTTTTATAATCAAGTAAATTAAAAATTTAAATTACACCACAGTAAAATATGTAAGCAAATATATAAACAAAACAGTGTATCTAATAAATAAATTTATCATCAAATATCGTATTTGTAACTTTGTGGTACATTTTAACAAAAATTAACTAAATTTTTAACTTTGTTTACACCACGTGTGAATTGAATTAGCGACCGGTTTCGGAACTAACCGTTACTTCCTCAGGCAGAATTTCAACTAAACGCAGAATGTGACTGTGTGCTTAAATGAAAACTATGTATTTGGATATTGGTGGGAGGTCATTAGGGGCGGGTCTTGTGTAGAATGGCTTTGATTGGTACGATTGATGGAAAGGGGAAACATATTTAAAAGCGGGCTGTAAGTTAAATTTACTTGATTATTCATTATATTTCTGTTTGAATTAATTGCTTTTTTGAAATAAAAAGCAATTAATTCAAACAGAAATATAATGAATAATCAAGTAAATTTAACTTACAGCCCGCTTTTAAATATGTTTCCCCTTTCCATCAATCGTACCAATCAAAGCCATTCTACACAAGACCCGCCCCTAATGACCTCCCACCAATATCCAAATACATAGTTTTCTTTTAAGCACACAGTCACATTCTGCGTTTAGTTGAAATTCTGCCTGAGGAAGGAACGGTTAGTTCCGAAACCGGTCGCTAATTCAATTCACACGTGGTGTAAACAAAGTTAAAAATTTAGTTTGTAAATTTATCTTTTATATTGCAATCATATATTATTTTAAAAGACTTAAATTATACTACATATTTAGAATGTATAAATAAAGAATATTCTATTCCAGAAAACATGTGAAATTAAGAAAAATAATAACTTATTGTTCACAAAAAAAACAAATAATTTAAATAAAACAATCCAGAAGAGAAACTTTGCTTTGCAAACAAATTTTGCACAAAACAATCAAAGAAAGAAACCCAGCAAAACAACAGTCAACTTAATAAATAATAAATTGATATATGATCAAAAGAAATACGAGGAATTAAAAGAAATTGTTCGAAGAGCTATAAAACAGAAAAAAGTTTTTATTATCTATGGAAGATGTACAGCTGTAAGAAGAGCTTTAAAAAATAGAGGATGGGTTGAAAAATTAACACGTCAACAATTTGATCACTTAAGACAAGAATTAACAATTCATAAAGACACTCGTTTTAGTGAAGACAAAGCCCGAACATTAGTTGTAAACCATCTGTTAGCAAGAGAGAATCCAAATTTCTTATGGTTAGTTACAGCAAGTCTGAAAATGATAAGTAATGATATACTTCACACATATCCATTACTAAATCGAATAAATATTGATGATAAACATTTCACTACCAAAGAAGGACTATGCTCTGCATTAAAATTTCAACATTGGTTTCACATCAATGGAATTTCAGATATTTACTCTCCTCGTTCATACAATATTTATGATGAAAGTGAATTGGCAGAATATAAATCTGATTACAAAATAACTGCTTGTACATGTTTACTTCAATGGTTTATCAAGCAATACAACAATAAAAACCCTAATTACATTTCAAACACAGGAAATATTTTTTTCTCAGTTATATATTTTGCGTTAAAAAGATGTCAGACTTACATTCAATGTAAACAACACCGAGATATTGACAAAATTATAACAGAACCGAAGCCCAATGAATGGGACACTTACATTGATAGTTTTTTTAGACTTGTTTCTGGACAAGCTAAATTGAGAAAGGAACATCATAATGTAATCACATTTTATGTAGAATGTTCCTCACAAGTATTACAATACATGAAGACGTTTCATCCAGAATTAGAATGTGAAGGGTTTAATAATATTTGGATCATAAAACCAGCTCATTGGTCGAGAGGAAGAGGAATTACATTAGCAAATGACTTGAAGAAAATAATAAATGTGTGTACAAAACAAAAAGTACAAAAGTATGTTGTACAAAAATACATTGGTGAGTAATTTACATATCAAATCAAATTTTATTTAAACATGTTTCTATTCTAATTCGCAAGTATATTCTTATTTCACTACATAAAAATTAATTCTAATAAGAGCCATATACATAGATGTATCAACGGAAAGTAAAATATTGGCTATTCTACTAAAGTTCTAGAAACAAAAATATAAAATGTTAGTAAAAGTTCATTTTAAAATTGACAGATTGGTTGCGAAATAATTGAGAGCTTACAACGTTCTTGATTCTTATCTCTTATATTGAATTCTCTACATCACAAAAATATTATGAATTCTTATTTGAAAATTATAAAGTCCTATGGGTGAATAACACTCAGCAAATTAATAATTTGATTAACATACCAAAAATTTATATTTTAATTCTTGGACATATATTTCAGTATAATGTCTTGATAATGCAAGAGATACCTATTCGTTAAATAAAATTTCCATTTTAATTCTTGGACATATATTTCAGTATAATGTCTTGATAATGCAAGAGATATTCGTTAAATAAAATTTACTTTTTGTTTTTTCAGAACTTCCATTATTAATATATAATACTAAATTCGACATAAGACAGTACTACATACTAACCAATACCCACCCTCTTAAAATTTGGATGTATAAAACGTGTTATCTAAGGTTCAGCTCACAGACATACTCACTTAAAAACTTCCATGAATCTATTCATTTAACTAACAATGCTATTCAGCACAAATATGATAACTGTCCAAGAAGACATGGAGGTTTACCAAAAAACAATATGTGGAGTCTTGAGCAGTTCAAAGATTATTTGAAAATGAGTGGGATAAGCAATGTCTGGGATGACATTATATATCCAGGAATGAAGAAAAACATCATAGGTGCTATGTTGAGTTGTCAAGATGGTATGGTATACAGACACAACCAATATGAAATGTACGGGTGTGATTTTATATTGGATGCAAAATATAGACCATGGTTAATTGAAATCAATTCATGTCCCGATATGAGTGGTAGCACTAGTGTTACAGCAAAATTATGTCCGCAAGCATTAGAAGACATCATCAAAGGTAAATAATTTTCATTTTATCATAAAAATTGAATATTTTTTGTATAATTAACCTCCACATTAATTTGATATATTTACTTTAAAATCGTTCCAACATATGTAATATTTGCATGTAACACATGAGATCCGACTGTCAGGGCCGGATAAATCATAGAACAATCAGGAACAAGAAGTCAGGGCGGTTGTCTTAAAAAGGGCGCTTAAAATTCGAAAATGTTAATCATATAAATCAAAATCTGCATGTATGGCGCTCGGTTCTCTTTGCGTACCTGGATAAAGGCTCGGCATGATGGTGTGTATGTAAAAAATCGCGCTTATTATGATTCGTCATTTTAGACCCAATGCAATTTTACATAATTTTAAATTCTTCTACAGTTAAAAATTAAAAAAAAGTTGTGGGGGGGGGATTCAAATATATTGCTACGGGCGCAAAAACACGTTTATCCGGCCCTGCCGACTGTCGATAGTATGTATAATTGAAAATAAGTACCTTCGGAAGTACATATACTAAGTACCAAACTATAATCACAAACACAAATTTATAAATATTTTAAGATATTTTGTTTTCTATATAAAACATGTATGTAAGGATTGGATAGTATGGAGGTCAGTCTGTTTTCCTACCCAGAATATGAAAACAGCATGATGTATGTTTGTAGATAAAGTAAGTATCAAACTATTGAGTGAGATATTGTGTAGTGTTTACTGCCTTCCAAATTGTATGAAACAATGTCTTCACTAAATTCAATTTTTATCAAAGCTGTTAAGAAAAGTTCGAGATGTACTTATATAATGTTCATATTTTTTATAGAAAATTAAATTATTATGTTGGGGAGTTTCGCCTTTTTTCGATATTTTCAAAAACTTTAGAAATATAGGCAATTAAACACATAATATTTATCATAAAAAAAATGTTTTTCTAAATAAATGTTTTGAAATTTAAAATAAAAATGAATTTGAGATTTTGTATTTGTCTATATTTATTCCAATTTTCAATGTTCTAGCTTTTATGGTTTTTGAGATATATGAAAAAAATAAGTATAATTTCAAAAGTTGATAAGTAACTGAAACATAATGTCAATATTCCGAGTATAAAAGTTTTGTAGGCCTATAACTTTCTATATATTCTGAAATTTTAGGCTCTGCGCATTGAGCAGATCAAGTTATAAGGGGGGGAGGGGGCGCACAGACACATTAAATGTTCTACTCCTAATCAGTGGCGGCTGCTAACTAGTAATTTTAACGGTTCAGTGGAGCAAAACAAAAACACTTATTTATTTTGCTTTGATCTTTTATACTTACGAACTCTTAATTACTCGCATATTAAAATCCTGTATTGTCTGAATCAACTTTCTTTCGGTGATCAGCAGACAATGCGTTGAGACGGTCCTGCATGTGTCATGGTGTTTCTTAAACATATTTTTATTCTATTTAATGTGGAAACATAACGTTCACTCTCAACGGACGTCGTGGAAATTTTACATATTAGTTTAACGGATTGTGAAGAAGACTCGGCTAGACCATAATTTAAAAACAGTTGTCAAATTGAAACCTTTCTAAAATCGTCAAGATTCTAAATTGTGCAAGGCGGCACCATTACTTCCTCGTGATGGTGCCGCCTTGACGTGGCGAGGAGGCTTGCGAGTTTCGAGGAAGGATTAGGCTATGCCGGAGAGGGTCACCCATACCGGAAAGGCTATTCCTGAGGAACCAGACTAAGAGCATCATCCCCCCTAATCCAGGGTGTAATGCGTACCGTGCCCATTGGAGGTTTGCAGCCAGGGGGTAATACAGGCTGTATTATAACGGAGCCTTTTCAGACACCTGTCCGCATCTGAAAGTGTAGATTAGGACTTGCCATGACGAGGGGCGCCGTCATGGTGGACGTTTATTTCCCCTCACACACAAAGGTCTGGAGGTTGCCTTGTCGACTGAAAGACCGTACGAACCAGAATGTACAAAAATATAAAGAATAAAATTTTACTTCCGTATCCACTGATGGGTCGGAGGAGCAGAGGGCCCTGCATGGGAGTGGTTCAGATTAATCTGCACCACTCCAGGGCGGCGTCAGCTGCGTTACTCCTCCGACTTACATCGAAAGGAGAGGACATAATTCTAGTCCAAGAGCCATGGGTGGTAAAAGACCAAGTGGCGGGACTAAAATCCAAAGACTACAAGATCTTTTACTTAAGGGGAACTGGTAAACCTAGATCTTGCATTCTCATTAAGAAAGAGCTCAACGCCTTCATGGTGACAGAGTTCTGCAATAAAGACATCATAGTGCTGGCAGTAGAACTTCAATCCCAAACCATATGGATGGTTTCTGCATACCTAGCACATGACCATGAAGAACCGCCCCCCCCGAGTATCCTTCAAGAAGCTATCGCAAAAGCAGGCAATGTGAAGATACCAGTGGTCATAGGTGCGGATGCCAATGCACACCACACGATCTGGGGCAGTACGGACACAAATGAAAGAGGTGAGTTACTTTTTGAATATATCATGTGTAATAACCTTGAAATTTGCAATGAAGGTGATTCTCCAACCTTTATCACCGCAATAAGGCGCGAAGTTCTGGACATAACGTGTGTTAATGAACAAGCTGCCCAATATGTAAGAGATTGGAAAGTCTCAGATGACCATTCCTTCTCTGACCACCAGTACATAGAATTCAGTCTGGACCTTCAGAAGCCGGACAAAATTAGGTACCGTAACAGAAAGAAGACGCAATGGGATAAGTATAACACTGCCCTCAGCGAACTTCTATTAGAAATACCGCCCAGACCTTCCACAATAGAAGAACTGGACGATACGATAGAAACCTTTACCAATGCTTGTAATCGGGCAACCAGGGTATCATGCCCGGTTCGCACGGTTAAAGGAAGACAGAGACCACCTTGGTGGACAAAAGAGATCATTACCCTGAGAAAGGAATGTCGGAGATTATTCAATCTAGCCAAGGTAACCAACAATTGGGAAAACTATAAGGCTAGTCAAAGAGTTTTCAAAAGCAAATTAAAAACAGCGAAAAAAGCCTCCTGGGAAACTTTCTGCACTATGATTGAAACAATCCCTGAGGGAAATAGGATTCGCAAAATCCTAGCAACGGATCCAGTAATGCCCGAGTGCATAAAAAGGCAAGACGGCAGCTGGACCACAAGCAGCTCTGAGACATTAGAGCTATTAACTAAGACACACTTTCCTGGATGTAAGCAGGAGTTGCCAAGAGCAACAAACCAAACCAGGAAACAAAGAAGCGCCCAAAGACTTTTCAGTAAAGAAGCAATTTCTTGGGCTTTATTTGGGTTCGAACCTTACAAATCGCCAGGTCCGGATGGAATCATACCGGCGGAACTACAGGCGGCCTCAGAGATTGTCATACCTTGGTTGGAGACAGTCTTTGAGGCATGTATAGAACTCTGTTATACCCCCAAAATATGGAGGGAAGTAAAAGTGGTGTTCATACCCAAAGGAGGTAAAACATCTAACGCTACAACCAAGGATTTCAGACCAATAAGTCTATCCTCGTTTGTCATGAAAACGCTAGAGAGACTCATAGAGACACACATCAGGAGTAAAATTGAACCTTCAATGTGGTCAGAGTCCCAGCATGCATACAGTAAAGGGAAATCTGTTGAAACAGCCCTACATACTCTAGTACAGAAAATTGAGAAATCGATGAAGTACAAAGAATATACATTGGTAGCCTTTCTAGATATAGAAGGAGCCTTTAATAATATTAAATACGAAAAGATAGCTCAGTCCTTGGAGAAACTAGGGATAGAGACTTCGCTTACAGAGTTTATCGATCATATGTTGAGAAATAGGGTCATAAACTCGGAACTTGGAGGCTCAAAGATAAGAAGATACCCAGTGAAGGGTACACCCCAAGGGGGTGTTCTATCACCTCTTCTATGGAATTTAGCCTTAAACGAACTGTTGATGGAATTGGACAACATTGGCGTTACGGTAATCGCGTATGCGGACGACCTCGCCATAGCAGTGTCGGGGAAGATTCCCAACATACTCACATCTCTTTTACAGAGAGCATTAGGTAGGATAACTCGATGGTGTAACAGCAGTGGGTTGGGAGTCAACCCAAGGAAAACGGAGTTAGTCCTATTCACAAATAAACGGGTAATCCCGACCTTCACGTTGCCAACCCTGGAGGGAGTGACACTAGAGATCTCAGCCCAAGCTAAATATCTGGGACTAATTCTGGATAGGAAGCTGAACTGGAAGCCCAATATGCAGGAGAGAGTACGGAAAGCTACAAATGCGCTGTACACCTGCAAAAAGATCGTGGGAAAAAGCTGGGGAGTGCACCCGAAGATAACCCACTGGATGTACAAGGCGGTCATAAGGCCAATCATGATGTATGGGGTGGTGGTATGGTGGCATTCCTTGAAAAAAGGGGCACACCTTAAGGAGCTGGCAAAAGTTCAAAGACTAGCTGAAGTGACAATCACTGGCTGTCTAAGAACTACACCAACTAAAGCTCTTTACACCATCCTGCACCTGATTCCGCTTGACCTCCTTGGGAAACAAATGGCGGCAAACGCTGCCCTAAGAATGAATAATGTTAACCCTTGGAAGGGGACTCATATTGGGCACTCCATGATTCTTCAGGAGTACAAACAACCATCCGAAGGTATTGACCACACCATTCCCAAACCCTTCTTCGAGAATGGGTTCTCCACCCAAATCCCCTCGAGGGAGATGTGGAAGGAGAACGCAATTCACCATGGTGAGGCCCAGATGGTGATATACACAGATGGGTCGAAACTGGACGGAAAGGTGGGTGGAGGGGTATTTTCGGAGCAACCAAATATCAATATCTCATTCAGGTTGCCAGACCACTGCAGTGTTTTTCAGGCAGAGATCCTGGCGATTCAAGAAGCAATAGGATGGATACAAAGGGCCGCAATGCAAGGCAGCGAAGTCCGTATCCTCACAGACAGCCAAGCAGCGATCAAGGCTCTGCGAGGCGCATTAACGACCTCTAAAGTTGCCCTGAACTGCCGCATAGCATTAAACAAAGCAGCCGAGCGGTTCAACATACTTGTTATGTGGGTACCAGGTCACAATGATATAACAGGTAACTGTAAGGCAGATGAACTGGCCAGGGCAGGTACCCTGTTACCTTTAGAAACAATAAATCATCGACCCGGGGTTCCCATGGCAACATGTAAACTCCGGGTCGATGAGAAAACGATAACTCGTGCCAATCAAAGATGGTCTGAAGAAAGCACGTGTGCCATTGCCAAACAAACATGGCCAAAATATGATCTCAAAAGAACAAGGGAGATGCTCTCGTTCAGAAGGGACTCTAGCCAGAGTCACATCGGTATTAACAGGGCACTGGCTCATAGGAAAACATGCCAGAAGGCTTGGTTTAGAGGCATTTGATTATTGCAGAGCATGCCAAGACGAAGAGGAAGAAGAGACGGTAGTCCACTTCCTCTGTCAATGCCCTGCTCTCTCCAGAAATAGGAGGAAATTCTTGGGAAGTTTCTTCTACGATGACCTGATGGACATAGCGTATGCTGACATTAGCGACGTTCTGACATTTATTAACCACTCAGGCTGGTTCAATGTGGTTTAGTGAAGGGGAAGGACAACCCCACTGTGGTATCACAAAGGGCCAACCGGCCTAAGTGTGTTCTCCTTGGAGAGCTGCCACTCAAAAAAAAAAAAAAAAATTGTGCAAAGTTTATTTTCAACATAACACAAAATTCCATACAGAATTCAATAATACTCAGTCATGTAGAAAAAATATACAATATACAATGAGTTATACATAATTTATAATCAAACAAACATATTTGAACAACAGTGAAATGCGCGCCGCCTAACAAGGAATCGGCAAACTACATAGCTTTAGCGGTGCGGCGCGCCAAAGTCCTATAACATTCGTATGAAATATCTATCATTTCACGAGCCAGTATGTTATCTAAGTTTCCATACATTTGTTATAGAATCTGTGGTGCGCTTATAAAAACGCACCGCGGGTCTCTCACAGATGCATAAATTCAGGCGTTTATTTAAGTCAAGCGATACTCGAATTTTTTGTATTCATTCTTGTACTTACGTTACAAGTAATTTGGTATTTTTTTAAACATGTTTGTTGATACATAATTTGGTTTATGCTTTTATTTTATTTCACCGGTTCAGCGCTCCAGCGCACCTTAGGAGCATCCGCCATTGCTCCTAATTCTGAGTAAATCTATGTACATAGAACTTAAATGCTGCGAAGCCTCAAGTTGGTGTTTTTTTACTTCGAAGTTGATAAAACCGTGAAAAATATAGACCTGGCATACAAATCTCGCGTATCTTGGCTTCATACTTTGTCAATATGTTAAGAGAAATAAATTCTCTTGAACAAATCAACAGTTGGACTAGTTGCATGTAACACATGAGATCCAGTTGTCGATGTAGTGAGTTGATATATGTATGTATAGTTTTATAAGATTTAACATTCACCATTTCCAGTATGTATCATTATCTTAAAATGCTTTAGCCAAGCCTTTTAGAAATATCAATTCTATATAATATGCATGATTAAATAAAGAAATAGTTTAGATAAGTTTGTAATCATGAAACCTCAAATCAAAATTATTACATATTTTAAGATATTGTTGATTGGTAGGATAGTGTGGAGTTCAGACCTTTTTTCCTACTCCGAATACATAAATGATTTGATGGCATGTGAGAATGAATAAATAATATCAAAGTAAAAGGAGTCCTCGTATTGTATATTCTGTCATACATTTATATTGAGGTCATCACTTAATTCAAGATTTGTAATGAAAATTTAATTATGTTATTAGGGTGTTTTTCAATATGTTCATAATTTTTGGAAATATAGACAGTTAAATACATAAAAATTAAATTGGTTCACCATGCATTCTGAATGTTCTGCTTTTTTAGATGAGGTGAGACTGGTGTGTATGAATGAAATACATCAATTTGCTAAAAAAAGTTTTGAGATATTGTAGTATTATCTGCCTTCATGATATTTATATTTAAACCACGATTTATACAAATTTTCAGCTTTCTTTCTTTAATGGCTAGAATTAGAAAATTGTAAAAAAATTAATTAATTCAAAATAATAAAAAAATATTTTGTTCTCTTGCATAGAATCACAGTTAATTTAGGGATCTATAGCTGCATAAATATTTTATAAAACAATTATTGTAGTGTATTATCTGTCCAAGTAAGCATATTGAACTACACAGTGTGGTTTACTCAAGGTAGCATACTATTCATTATCAATACTTTGCCACGTTTGCGGCACGGGTTACTCTTGGTTGACTGGAAAAATTTCCCAGGGGGTAGCACCTTAAAAAATCCCCCAAATTTTTATTTCAATATAATGAAGGGCATTTTTTTTCAGTTGTTGTAGATCATAAAAGGAATTCTTGTGAACAAACGGGATATTTTGAATGCATATACAAACAAAAAATGACTAATCCAGTTTACACCACAGACATGTCATCTCTTACAATTCAGGGTAGAGAAGACAAAAATATTGTGAGCAGAGTGATGAATCACAAGCCACAGTACAAAGAAGCTACTACAGATGAAGCATCAAGAATACATTTACCATGGAAAAAAGATATAATTACATTGCAGAGTGAAGAAGACTTTTTAAAACACACTTTGATGAAAATGCAAAGTGAAGAGACTTTAGTGCATCAGTATACCAATGGAGACTCCTTGTATTCAAACGATTGTAGTAATACAAAGATTAATGTTCAATCAAACGACTCTTTGACTGCTGATAACAGTCAACAAGTGTCTTTAGATAAATATATTTCATTGCCAACAATACTGGAAACATCAACAGAAAGTAATGAAAATGATATGAATTTGGAAAATACAGAGGAAAAAAATACAAGTGTAAACACATCAATTTCTGTTAGTAATCTTATAGAACTTTTGATTAGTAAAGAACAATATTTAACAAAACCTAATGTGACATATAAACTAAGGAAAAAATATATTATCAATATATTTATCAAAGATTTTAAAATAAAATATGACTTACATAAAACACTACCTTTTAAAAAAAAATCAAAACAATTTAATCTTTCAGGTTTCTACAGTCTGAAAAAAAATCCATTCAAGAGGTCCAACAGTAAATTTCATATAATTTTAAAGCACTTTTTTCATGAACAGCGTCTGCCAAAAAATCCAGTCATATTCAGAAGTAATTTTTTTAAAAACTTTACTGAAAAAAGAATGCTTGTGCATAAATATAAATCTATTAAATGAATGGATATGCCAATTAAACATAATTTGATTGATCAATAATAATATATGTGTATACTAAAAATAATTGGATGTATCGACAAAGAAATTCATCAAATCAGTTTGGGTAAAACAATAATCACATGAAAATTTAAATAAAACATTATACTTGGAACAAGACTTTATTAATGGAAGAATACTAACACATTTTTACATACACAATATTACAAATTAATGTAAGATTAATGAAAAACAGTTCTTATAAATATCCTGACTAAATAAATGTATCTTTAAAAAAAAAATTGTAACACAAATAAAAAATTCACATACTAAGTCTTGTATTATCACTTACATAGATATATAAATATTATAGATGAAATTATAATTTAAGTGTTAACTTGTACGGTGAAGCAAGCACCATTTAATTTCATAGTCGGTCTGAAAATATACAATCTTCTGTATTTGTACCACTAACAATTAAACCAAAAATATTCATTTTACTTTATCAAGTTTATTGCTGTAATAATTTTTCAGTTTTAAATTATAATTACGTGATTGTTATGATTAAAATGATTTCAGATTACTTACTTTTTATATAAAGCGCTCCAAGCTTAAAAATCAATCAAATATGAATTATCCAATAAAAATTTAAGAAGAAATCCATTGTTGTAACTACTTTTTGTGAAGTCATCAAATGTACTTGCACCAAATCTTATATTTACTAAATGACATAGTAAAATCTTACATAAAGTATAATTTAATATGTAAATATTGAGTCTAGGAAGCAAAATTACTCATGACACAGGCTTTAAAGAAAACGACAATTTGGGTCTGGAATTATTTTTACCAAGAATTTTCTTTTGTTCCTCTTTTATTCTTTTCTCCTGCTCCTTCTTGAGCTTCTGTCTTTCTTCGTCCATTTTGCGTTGCTCTTCGATCATGGCCAATCTTTCTTCCGCCTAAATTATCAACCAAAAAAAATTAGAAGGAATAGTACAAAAAACAACATGATAATGAAAAATCCTATTAAAAATCAATAGAATAAATTTGTGTGAACTGAGTCCTTTTTAATGAAACTATGATACCAAGGGACTTATTTTAAAATTACGAAGTATCTATTCTGTTAACAAAAACAAAATTATATAGATTCTGTTAAGTATGTATGTAAGATTTATTTTATTTTCTTTGATTTTCTATTGCGTGAAAAAATTAAGAGATTGTATGACAATGCCAAATTCCATTGCCCACTTACAGATTTTCAATATAAAAAGAGCACAGGGGCATGCAAAAGAGAGTGCACGGGCCAAACCGTGTAGGCCTGCTTGTATTACATAATATGTGTAGAAGCATTATCCTTTGAATCCTTTCCTTGCCACTGTCCCCTCACCGATGTATTTGACAATTTCATTTGTCATTTGCTGCAATAATTTTGGGTGACAATAAGTGTCAAGTTAAAAAAGGATCAGTACAAGTTTGAAGACCACTGCGTGTGGATGTGTGCACAGAAAAAATAATCAGTGAACCAGGAATATAGAAGCATCGGTGAGATCGTTTAAAAATACAGTCCACTACCTACCATCTAATACCCATCACCTGATGTTTTCTACAATATGCACTAAGGAAATATTTTAACTAAGTTATGAAAACAATTTAAAATAATTAATTTGCTAGAAAACAGTGATAAAATAAATGCTTGGAATTCATTTCTCTCTCTTTATCTAAAATTTTTAATAAAGGAAGTATGTTTTTAATGAGGTTAAATTATAATACATACTAGTTGTATGTAACACATAAGATCCAACTGTCGATGACGATAGTATGTATAATTGAAGAATAAGTACCAAACTATTAACACTTAAATACAAATTAATAAATATTTTAAGATATTTTGTCAGAATAGGATAGTATGGAGGACAGTCTGTTTTTCCTACCCAAAATATGAAAACAACATGATGGTATGTATGTATGTAGATTAAATAGGTATCAAACTATTGAGTGAGATATTGTGTAATGTTTACTGCCTTACAAATCGTATGAAACAATGTTGTCACTAAATTCAATTTTAATCAAAATTGTTAAAAAAAGTTTGAGATGTACTACTACAATGCTCATATTTTTTATAGCAAATTAAATTATGTAGTTGGGGTGATTCAGCTTTTTTCAATATTTTTAAAAACTTTGGAAATATAGGCAGTTAAACACAAATTTATCATAAAAAAGATTTTTGAGAAACTGGAATTTTGTATTTGTCATTTATAGTAATTTACAGGGTTCTATCTTATTTATTTTTGAGATATTATATGGAAAAATAAATTAAAATTCAAAAGTTGATAACCTCTGACAAACAAAAATTTAAAATTCTGAGTATAAAAGTTTTGTAGGCCTATAACTTTTTATATATATTCTGAAATTTTAGGCTCTGTGCATTGAGCGGATCAAAAGTTATCAGGACACACACACACACACAAAATGTTTTACTTCAAATTCTGAATTCATCCATATATAGGACATAATAGGTCGGATAGAAAGTCTTTTCGCATATAGTATGTGTAAACTTGTAATGAAATATCTTTGGCTGTACCATTTGTATATGGCTGGTTTTGATGACATTAAAAAGGTTACATTTCAAAAAAGAACCAAATTTTTCATTTGTTTTTCTTTCTGTCAAAATGAGTGAATCTAATGAAGAAATTCGATACATTTAGAAATTTACTACAAAAAATGAAAAAAATGCTAGCCGTGAAAAAAAATTGTGACCTTTATGGAACTAATGCAGTGTCTGTAAGAGTGTTGCACAAGTTCGTTTAAGCGTTATCAATCCGGGAATTTTGATGTCAAAGATGCACCTCGTTCTGGTCGCCCTGTTACGGATAAAATGGATGCCATTTTTGAAAAAGTGGAGCAAGATCGACATAGTAGTTACGACATAGCCGAAGAACTGGGAATAGTCCACAAAACAGTTAAGATGCATTTGAAAGAAGCTGGGTACAAAAAAAGCTCGATATTTGGGTGCCACATGAGCTCACTGAAAGAAAACCTAATTAACCGTGTACTCATTATTTGCGATTCTTTATTGAGACGTAATGAAACTGAACCGTTTTTGAAGATTGATAACTGGTGATGAAAAGTGGATTACGTACAGCAAAAACATGCGAAAAAGGTCATGGTCAAAGGAAAGCCAGGCTTTACAGACTGTGGCAAGATCCGGGTTAACTCGCAATAAGGTGATGCTGTGTGTAGGGTGGGATTGAAAGGGCATTGTTCATTATGAGCTTTTACTACCGGGCAGAACCATCGATTCGGATCTCTACTGCCAACAATTGATTAGATTAAATCAAGAAGTTGAGAGAAAGTAGCCGGAATTGATCGATAGAAAGGGTGTGGTCTTTCATCACGATAACGCTAGACTACATACAGTTTTAGCCACTCAGCAAAAATTAACAGAGTTTGGCTGGGAGGTGTTGATGCATCCGCCATATAGCCTTGACCTTAGATTTTCACCTGTTTCGGTCTCTTCAGAATTCTTTAGGTAGTGTCAGGTTAACATCAAGAGAGGACTGCCAAAATTACTGTCGCGTTTTTTTGATCAGAAGTCCCAAAATTTCTACAGCAACGAAATCATGTCACTACAACTTACAAGATGGCAGAAAGCCATTGAACAAAATGGCACATATATACTTTAATTAAATGCAAATAAACTTTGAAAAAAAAAATGTCTTGAGTTTTCATATAAAATGCGAAGGAACTTTTTCCCCGACTTAATATATGCTACGAAGCCTCTAAGTTGGTGTTTTTGGCATGCAAAAAGTCCACCATACAAAATGTTCCTTCATAAACGTGTCTTGGTTTAATACTGCCGATTCATTCAGAGAATTAAGTTCTCTTAAACCAGAAATTATCAAACTTATTTCTTTTACCGCCCCCCTTGAAAATCAATTATTTTTCAGCGCCCCCAATTTTTTATACACTCTTAAAACTTAAAAACCACAATTTCATTACTTTAATTAATTTAGTTATAGTGTGCTATATTAGTCGGTTCTGGTGTTTAAACCTACATTCTAAACTAGAAATTTTTACCAGTAAGAGTAATTAAAACGCAATTTTATAATATTAAGAATATATTTTAATCAAATTAAAAGAAACAATATTTTTTTCTGGGATCCTTAACGCCCCCCTCTAGGTCTCCAACGCCCTGATACGAATTATATAATCCAACTGTCTTAAACGAATCGACAGTTGGATTATATAATTCGTATCAGGCATAATAACCATGTTACATAAGATATACAATATCATAAAAAAATTATTACCAGTTTTTTCTGGGCTTCTTCTATTTTACGATTGTTTTCAGCCATGATTGCTTCCAGAGCTTCCCTTTTGCGATTTTCTTCTTCCTGTACAGTAATAAAAGCAATTTCAAGCGTTTGTAGAAACTGAATGTAAATACTACCAGCATGTATCCCTCCACATACATATTCATTATATGGGTATTTATTTTAAACAAGTTTAAATAATATAATGATCTGTCAATTTTATTTAAAAAAAAAAAATGGTCATTTTTATTCCACTTCAAATTTTACGATCAAAATTCACGATAATACAATGAGACCAAATTCAAAATTTTAAAAATCCTGAAACATGCATCTCTTCATTACAGCACAAAATTGAATAAAACAACACGTACATACATCAACAATACAACAGTTATTTGTTTTTAATGAAAATGTGAAAAATTAGGTCTCAAATGATTTTTTTTATGATGGATAAAAAAAAACATAAGTGGCTGTTATTGAAGAAAATAATAATTTGGGTGTTTAAACGCACCAACAGCAAATCTTCCATCAGTCTGAGAGACTCACCGCATTAGTGAGATGGGAGTAGATCTGCTAACATCTACCAGCGTCTTCACATAACCGCCAACAACTAAGATGAAAAAATGATTAAGTAATAATATATGTCAAATAATACCTTGTCGTAGAGTGGCGTAATCCTCAGTGCGCAGTACGGCCATTAAAGTTCTCAGGAGACGGTGAAGTTCTGTCTTGATACCTGACCTAGCCATTATCAATACTTGTAACCGACACAAGCCAGTTAAATAATTTATTTCAATATTGATCTCTTGTGCTTTAGGCTTATTCCCACAACTTATATGTTTATATTTTGGTTTAAAAAGATTACAACTGCAGTATCTAAGAAAGTTGATGCTAATTATTGAATGTTATGGTCCAATCTGAATAAGTTAAAGTTCTCGAGTGTATTATGTATTTTATACACGTCACAAATGTTATTAATGTTTATGATTAAACAAATTTTATTGTGTAATTAGTTTTCTGTTTTTCATAAAATCACTTGCACAAAACATGCCCACAGGACCTTTAACAAATTGGCAGGTATATTTTTTTAATTGTTGAAATAAATCACTTTTGTTAAAGATATAATAATCTTCATGAAGATAGTTGATGATACACTTTTAAAATAAAACAAAAATTATGAAGCGTGTTATATTAAATGACTTCTGTGTGGTGTGTGGGATTCCATTAAACGTTATCAAGAATTGAGAAGTAATAAGAGAAGTAATGTAAGATAATTAAAATGTAACATAATATAGAATTAGGTTTATAGGTATCCCACACAATAGTAGTCCTTTACTATATTCTACAATACGCAATCACCACAAATCTTCTGTCATTGTGTATTGTAGAAAAAATATAACTTGAAAATAATATTACCTCTCTTGTTTTTTCCTCTAGGCGTTGTCTCTCACGCTGTCTTTCCATTTCAGCCATCATCTCCTTCTCCATTTGTCTTTTGGCTTCTTCTACTCTTTTTGCTACTTCTTGTTCTATTTCATCTTTCCTTTTTTCTAATTCTTCATCAACACGCTTTTTAACGAGAAGTTCTATTCTTTTAGCAGCTTCTTCTTCGACTACCTACAAAAACGAACAATGAAAAATTATAAAATAAATAAATTTTCAATTTGAAACAAGTGTATTGGCTGAATATTCACTTTTTTTTTAAATGTACAGCGAGATCTTGAGGGTGAAGGATATTCCAAAACTAAAAGATCGACTTCATCATAAATAAATGGCATATCTACGACCATCAAAAATTATTTACAAGGATACTCAAAAACAACAGACATTTTTTGAATTTCTTGATAATCTTTATTTTATGCTTAATTACTTTGCATCCCTTTCCAAAAAAATATAATAAAACTAATGTTATAATTATTGCCAAATATCTTGAACGAGCTTCCGGTTGCGCAGATCGCAAATTTGTGTCTTTTTGCTTCGTTGGTTTACGTGCAAATCGCCCCCCTTCTCTATTACAAAAACCAAGTTATTTGGCGACACCTATAGCATCATTGATTATTTTTTTAATTGTATATATTTTATATATTTTTTTAAGTTGTTTGGCTTTTGTGATAGGGTCTTGGGTTTGATTCCCAGTAGATGAGAAAATTATTTCACACATAAATTTTGGTTCTCTGAATTGGAAACACTGATAGGTTGAAATGTCAGCTATTCTTTGATATTTGTGATGATTGCCAACACAGTAAATGCATATCACCAAAAAAATGTGAATGTGATGAAGGATATTATATTTTAAAAGAAGACCTACCAGTGTCAGCGGAAATGTGTTGCACAACAAAATGCGAAACTTTTATAAATGGCAAATGCATTGCACCAAAAGTTTATGCATGTAATGTCGGCTACTCAAAAATTCACAAGGAGAATGTATATCATCTAGGTGTATGAGAAAATAGAGCTTTAAAAGATTTTGGGTTGATGAACAATATGTAAATTACTTTTCTTTTATATGACATTAATGATTGTTTGAACGAAAAATGTACTTCAAATGTCAATGCATTCATGTTAACGGTGATTGAATTAAGCGGGTTACATGTTTTATTAGTTATTTTTCAACAAAATCCGATGGGCTCTGTCTGCTATGCAGGGGATACAATTCGCTAAAAATACTCAGTGCCTGTGCAGACTTAATATTTTTCTTATATACCTTCTGTTCTGCTTCTCGTATCCGCCTTTGTCGTTCCATTTCGGCTAAACGATCTACTTCATCCATTTTACTTCGACCGCGTGAAGATTTTTTTCTGTGGGACCTTGACCCATCAATAGAACCATTACTACTGCTGGTTGAAGAAACAGAATGAGATCGCTTCCTAAAATTTTAATAAACTTAATAACAAAATATAACTGAGATAAATATATAAAAACACATTAAATTTACAGAGTATATTACCTTGACTTCGAGCTTCTATCTCTTAATTTATCTACATGTTTTGAACTTTTGCTTCTGGATGTGGAACTGCGTTCAGACCGTTCTTTGGATTTACTTCTTTTGCGAGAATGTTTACTGTTTTTGTGGTGTCGCCTTGGCGATTTACTTCGAGATCTAGAACGACCCATTCTGTAAATCGATATAAGAACTTAATTACCTCGGAAATAAAGGCAAGAATTTATTCTTACAACAATGTCAAACCGCCATATTGCTCTTGATTGCTCTCATATTGCTCTCATCTCAAGTAATGGAATTTTTCTATGGTTTCAATTCATAGACAATAAAGATGCAATTTCAAAATAGAAAATAGAAACTGTGTAAAGCAGCTAAGCAGCCCACTCACGATAGTCAGAGCATAATACCTACGGATAGTGTCATTCGGTGTCGCTCCATATGGACTGGCTCCATTTGGAGCATTGTTAAATTTTCATCATACTCACGGGGCGCGCCATCGTGCCATCATGGTGCCATCAAAATTAGTATACACAAACGGACGGCGCTTTCGCATTAATAATTTCTATTTTTTTGAAATTTTCAAGTAAAAATGAGTTGTAATTCTGATGATGAGGGGTTTAAACAACTGCTATAGCGGTGTGTTTATATATAAAAAGAAAAAACAAAGAGAAAATGTTGTATTTTCGCATTCACGAGCACGCCGTACCGGTAGGATGAGCCGCGCCGTTTGTCGCGGCACTATAGAGTTTGGATCGTTTGGAATTCCGTTGTGGTGTGTCAGGCCAATTGGGCTTCGCGGGTTTTGACATTCACGAGCGCGTTTTGGAGTGATAGCAAGCCATTTCAAAGGAAGGATTTTTTTAAAGAGGGGTGTTATTTTTATAGAAAAGCGAAAAGTGGTGTTATTTTAATGAAATCAGTTATTTACTATGAAAAGCCGTGATATTTTTCAGTAAATGGGGGACATTTTTAATAAAATTATACTATCGACAAAAAATAACAATTAAGATAAATCAACCCATGATTTAAAATTGCTAGTTATTTTTTACTGAAAATTATAATATTCATAATTAATGTCCATAATAAAGATTGATTGAAAAGTAACAAACAAATATGAATAGAACTTAACAAGAAATTACAGCCATTTCAAGAAAGCGATCCTGTTCAATATCTTTTCATTGTTTGATACACACTATATTGTATGTTCTATTCTGAACACTGCACTTCTTTCACTATAATTTAATTAACACCCAGAAACACGTATAAAAATGACATAATTTAGATCTGGGAGGCAAGTCTGGTCAACCGGCGGAATCAAATCCATCCATGTTTACCTATATCATGGATATAATTTACTTATGGAGTTCTATAATATTTTAAGATGTTATAAACTCCATATGATTATTATATCCATGAAAACAAAATATGATTTCAAAAAATATTGTCAACTAAATTTATACTTGACCAAAAATGATATGGTGTTCACGCATGCAAACACAAATTAAACAAATTATGTATAACGATTTTGTGAAGTACGAAATATAAAATGCATTTAATGTGAAATTATGTACTTTATTATATAAATTTTGAATACTTTTAATTTCTAAACGTTTTGTCCAGGAAACTTCAAATAGCCAAAGCGTATTATGGTTATAAAAGTTAACACAAATATGTTCACAGAATGCACCACGTTTGATTTTTTGAATGACAATTTAATATTTTCCATTAAATACTGATAATATTAATAATAAAAACGTTTACGAACGCAAGCGTGACACGAAGCAAGCATTCCACTCAAAAATCGCCATTTTGAAAAATACTTCGTTTACAGGTTGGCTTCTTTACGATACAAAGTGACACACGTTTTTCGAGATTTCACTGAGTTGACATAATGTAACGAAAGTTTGCGCAGGTATAACTTACGTAAAATGTGTACGTTTAGATTGTTATGCCCGAAAAAAATAATGCCGAAAAACAATGATTTTTATTTTGTTCCACGGCAACATTTCGGAAAACAGCTAGCGCTCGTTGCGGGCGAAAAACGGAACTTGCAGCTAGCACGCGCTATGGCACGCGCTCTCTTGGCATTCGACGCTGGTGAAGGACGGACGGTTTGGTGTGACGCCGTCATCGGTCGACACGCGCGTCCCGATGGCGGCCATATTTCAAGAGCACGAGGAGGTCTGTGTGACAGGACCCGTCACGCGCATGGACGCTGATGGTGCCCCAGAACCAAGATGAGGGCATCAACAGGACAGGAGGTTGGAGGCAGAGCGCAGTGTGGGGCCACCGCGTAGGGAACGCGGCGGCTCGCAGATTGGACCACGAAGGGCAATCCGTGTCGTCTGGGGCGTCGGTTCGCCTTCCGGTGAGGTCCCGACTGGTATGCCACCTCTGTCGAGATGCGCCGTCATAGCGTGTCGTGGGGCACAGAGCCAGCCATGGGTGACGGTCTGGAGGAGGAGATAAGGAGGAGAAGAAGAAACCACGCCGGACACGAGGAAGACCTGCTAGCCTGACGCAGAGGCTGGGCCCCACCGATCTACCGTCACCACGTGGAAGACAGTGACATGCCTGGAGTAAGGATGTCGCTGTACCCTGGGGCGGTATATTCTGGTCGGCGTCTTTTCATGTGTTCGCGTGTGTTTGACAGTTCGTTTCGATAAATGCCACGTGTTTCTGTTTTATTTGTTGTCTGTTGTTTTGTTTTTTTTTTTTTTATTATTTTATCGCCATGGACCATTTGTGAACATTATAAATAAAAAAGCGCCGTACTAAAACAAATTTTAAGTGTCGTCATGATATTTCCATAGGTATTGTGATCGATATATTTCCATGCATTATGATATCAAAGAAACCCAAAAACCATTATTTTACTTTGGCCTAATGTATTTCTTCTATTAATTCTAGGAATGGATTATAGCGGCCTCCCAGGCCTTGTTTATATATTTAAGCATTGTCTTTTCTATTGAAAATAAATTTGAAATGTAAAATGCATTTGGAAGATTCCTGGAATCTTGGTTGGCACCCGGCGGTACGGATTGATTCTTCAGTTAACCACCCCCCCCCCCTCCCCTACTCCATGTTTCACGGGCGCTGGGTCGCCCGGCTGTAGTCGATCAGTTATCATTCGATAGTTGTCAGTGTGAGTTATCATTCGATAGTTGTCAGTGTGAGTTGTCATTCGGTAGTTGTCAGTGTGAGTTGTCATTCGGTAGTTGTCAGTGTGAGTTGTCATTCGGTAGTTGTCAGTGTGAGTTGTCATTCGGTAGGAGTCATTGGTTGGTCGGTAGTGGTAGAGACCCGCGTGCGAGAGTGCGAGTTTGCTAGGCTATCGGACGGCCTTAGCATTTTTTTTCTAATTGTATAAAGTAGTGATTAAGTTCTTTCCAGGTTCTCTACCTATCATCGGGGGTGAATTTAAAATAGTTTAAGTTACTATTAATAATAACTTTTAATAATAAAAATAATCGCATGGTAGTGAATAAGTTTGTTTCAGGTCCATATAACCAACGAGGGGTGAATTTAAGCTAGTTTTAAGTTATTTTAAATTACTAAAAAGTGATATGTAGTGTAAGTGTTTTCCTCTACAGCCTCGTTACGAGAACAGCAGTTTGGTAAGATCTTTCCAGTTATGTATATATTATTTTACCATGCCTGTATTTGTATGTATTTGTCTTTTCAGGCACATCGCAGCCGATTATGTTTTATTAGATTTTTATTTTCAGGGGCAGAGTTTAATGTTTATTTTTTTTTTCAGCCTCTTTAGTTATCAATTTCGTGTCCCAACATGGGACTAGTATTTTTCTCCGCCTTCTCTAGATACGAGTATATTCTCCGCCTTTCTCTAGATATCAATTTCGCGTCCCAACGTGGGACTAATATATTTCTTCCCAGCCTCCTAATATCAATCTCGCGTCCCAACGTGGGACGAGTATATTCTCCTCCTTTTTCTTTAGATATCAGTCATCATTTCTCTCCTTTTCTTCCCCACACCTTGGCTTGATGTTTCCTCGTGGTAGACGAGAGGTCTCATCAAGATAGACACTATTTTTTATTCACATCACGTACGATAAAAAAATGTCTATGATCATGGAAACTATGGGGAAACTTCGATTAGATTAGTGACAACTTTATAAATAAACGTCAAAATATTAAAAAATTATTGTTCGAGACGTGTCAGTAGTGTGTGCAAGTATGTGTTTTAAGTTATAATAGAAAATATTTGTGAAGCCCGAAGTTCGATAGTTAAGATTTTTCCTGTATCAAATTTAAATTATGTGACAGAATCAAATAATTTTACTGTGAAATCGTAAAAAAAATAAAATTTTAAGTAAAATTCAAATGTCATTATTAATAAATAAAGAAACAATCATCTCAGTTTTATAAAGTAAACTATATAACCAAGTGTTTTCTTTCTGTTAACATGTTGGACGCCGTGCAGAATTTATTTTTGTTAGTATTAACGGAACAATGTTTCGACGAATATTTTGTTCATATGAACTTTTTAGATGGTGAGTTCATTGATTTACCTATTTATTTGATCAAAAACAGAAATTTCATTCCTTCAGAAATTACGTACTGTTAGATGTACCTATACAATAAGAAACCGATAGAATAAAATATTAGTCAATTAAATTTACATTTTATTAGAAAATGATTCAATTAGGTACTTGCTCCATGTAAATATGAACCTTCATCTCTTTCAAAGTTCAACTTGAAACTTTTCTCGTTGCACAATGAGTTTACTTCATTTCTCAGCATTTAATGGTTGGGAAACATATAATATAGAAGTATACTTACTACATTATTTTTTTACCTTATACTAATTTTTATTTATTTATTTATTCATCTTTCTGTACATAATATAAACAAATATATAGGATACAGGCGGGCTTATTGCCATTAGGCAATTTCTTCCAACTTTACTTTAATACTGTGTTATATTGAAATAATATTGCGCTTTTTCAAGTGTTAAATTCAATAATTCTGAATTAAATAAACATAATATATGCAATGATTTGAAACATATATATATACCTTAAAAAATATTGAAAATCTATATTCAATTTATTTTGAAAATATCAAATGAAAAGTATGTTGAGATTAATAAATGATAATTTGAAAAAAGCACCATTCAATTAGGTATTACACAATGATTTTTATATTTATAACAATACATTTCACCGGTTTGGATCTCAATTTATAAAATAGATTTAAAAATGAAAATTATAAAATTATTAAAATTAGTCAGGGTCACCCTTGTAATGATTATGTTATGTATTTATGAAGTATTCTATGTATATATATATATATATATATATATATATAATACCAGATGTTAATGTAGATCGAATAGTAAAAATCAATAATCAATTATTTACAGTTTTATTCACAATAATTAAATAAACAATTTATTACAAAAGATAAGTTAACTGTCGTGTGAGAGTTTTCACAAGGCACTGGCCGTCTTCGTTGGTTTTCCAGTATTTATAGACTCTCGTTTTTTCATTAACATTTTGTTTTCTTAGTAATCGTTCCATGTTTCAAATTATAAATATTCCGCCACATTATTAATGCAATGTTCCTTGAATATTATGCCAATTTTGAACCGAGACAAATATAAAATGTTGACTGATGAGTACTATATGAAATTTTAATATTTCCAATGCAGTTCTTGCATCTAAAAATCCTGGTTATTTGGAAGAAATTGCCTTTTGGTAATAAACTAGCAACTTGAGCTGGGTCCAAGGAAGTGTTAAGGTAGGCGCGCATGGAAGCTAATTTCATCGGCCGATTAATTATCGGTGAGCTACAACATACGAATTACATGTAAGAGCGCGCATGAAAGCTAACAGAATCGGCCGATTTAAAATCTGTGACAAGACACAAAAAAATTTTTTGTATCCAATACTGTTATATGAGAGGGCGCGCATGGCGCATGCTCACCGATAATTTAATCGTCCGAGCGCAGTAGATCGATAAGTACGTTGTCAGTGTTGTCAAACGAAATCTCAGAAAACATGGATGAAATAAATATTGATTCCGAACAATTAATTATATATGTTGAAGCACGTCCTTCATTGTATGATTAAAAATTAAGCGAAATATTAATAACTGGTTGAGAACAGCTAAATCATAATAAAGAATTGAATTGGGTAAGTTATTACTTAATTGATTAATAGTTACATAGGAAATTTAATAAATATTCTACTTAATGAATAAAAAAATCCATATTTCTAATCATATGTATATATATACTTGTGAATATACATATTGTATTTTAAATATATGAATGTTGACCGCCGTGTTATTTCCAATCGTACGATTCTATAAGCTTCCATGCACGCTAGTACCGATCGGCCGATAATTATCGGTCGATAAATTAATCGGCCGATGAATTTAAGCTTACCTAAATCATTAAAATAGGTAATATGAATTAGTATATATGTCAAGAATCAAGATCAAAGTTTCTATGAATTTAAGAAAAAAAAAAACAATAGCTAAACAAAACAAGTTTATGCTAATTGTAGACAATGTTGTGTTCCCAAATTCACATTTTTGTATCTATTATGTGTTTGTTTGACAAATTGCTTTTTATTTTCAGTCCCATGTCTTAAAGCCACCATCAGCAAATGTCTTGGCTTGAGTATTATAGCTGGTTCCGTATTAGTGAAATTACCTCAAATTTTAAAAATACTTAAAAGTAAAAGTGGGGAGGGTATTAACATTTTCGGTGTTAATTTGGAATTATTTGCAATGACAGCAACTGTTTCATATAGTTATGTCAAAGGATTTCCATTTAGGTTTGTATAAACTATTTTATGTCATTTATTTATTACTAGTTTATTTATACCCAGCATTGTTTGGGATGGTAATTGTGAATCAAAAATAACTCATCAAGAAAATCATTTTTGTTGTTTTAGAAATGTTTATTTGTTATGATAAAGTCTGAATTAGCAATTTTTTGAAAAATCGGTCCCCTCCGTCCCCCTCTTCAGTCCCTACCCTATACTTAATGGACTGCATTGGAAGCAAGTGTTTATACAATATTTCTCTATCTCTCTATTTTTAAATGATTTTTGCAGATACTTTGGAAAAAGGATCAAATATAAGAAAAAAAAGTACTTATGATGAAGGTACTATTTTTATTGAGTTTGAAATCAACTTGTTAATGATATTAGGATTTTCATCAAATATTAATCATATAATTTAGATTTCAAAATAGAAATACACGGCAGTTTTAGTTAGTATTCTTCTTATTTATTTTATATTAAATAATAAAACAAGGTGTCTGATTTTAATGGATAAACCTTTTTATTTTATTCACACAAAACAGTATTATTACAGCCATTGAATATTTTTACGGAAGTAGCTGGTGTTGCTATAAGGCATAGATACATTTTCTTATTCTAACAAGTACAGTGGTACCTCGACATACGAGTGCCCCAACATACGAGTTTTTCGAGATACGAGCCGGCGAGCGAGTGATTTTTTGCTTTGAGTTACGAGCGAAATTCGAGATATGAGTTTGGTTTAGCAGGTCGGCCGGTAGATACAAGAGTTACAGTCACAGCAGCATACGGAGGTTATGCAAGAAATTGGTTTCGAGGAGTCAGAGGAGGAGGAGGTTATTTCTACAAGTGAGATAAAGGAGATCTTAGGAATGTGGGAGAGAGTTTCACAGTTCGTGGAAAAGAAACACCCAGAAAAAGTTGCAACAGGTCGTGCATCTGATCTTTTTAATGACACTTGCCTAACTCATTTCCGGAACATTCTGAGAGGGAGGAAGAAACAAACCTCCTTGGACATGTTTTTTTCTAAACGGCCTACAGGTGAAAGTGAAAAAAATGTAGTGAAAAAGGCAAAGACCAGTGAGGATATCTAATTTATTTCTTTACATTCTCTTTTTTGTTTTTGTACAGTAAATATTTGTCATTTATAAATACGTTTTTACTATTCAAAACCACGTAACAAAAAAAATGGGTTGACATTTTGGGGGTTGGAACCATAGACCTAATAGAATGGACAGCGTGCGTGAACGGTATTTTCAGCAAACATCATAAACAGCTGATTCAAGTGCAGAACGACGTTGTTTCCTTGCGAATAGTATAGAAATTTAACGTTATATTGACAAAAATATCTTATTTTTAAGGACAATTTATGATTTTAGTATTCATAGAATATTTATACATCATTTAGAACAACATGAATCATTGTTTAATTTGTTTTTTCAGTCAATAAAATTATGCATACTTGTGCCGCATATAAATGCAATTCCCGTTATTCCGAAGGGTGTTAATTGTCTTTCCATTTGTAAATTATAGACTTAATTCTTCAATTTAAATATTTTTTTGTAAATTTACGTGTCAAATTAAATTATATTTGTTGAATAGCAGTCGATTTCGATTTGAAAAACACTGATTCAATACTATGATGGCATACTTCTTGTCAAAATTGATGTTTAATTAGATTTGTATCTATTATTTATATAAAAAATTATACATCTACTTAATACTCGATTTTTTAGACACAAAAATTTGTCAAAAAACACATAGGTATAGGTATAAAATACTTTATTTCTAACCTTACATTACAGTATAGAAGGAAAGATTTTCGTTTTCATTCATACCATAACGGCATATCCCACAATATGATGGGGTAACCAGCGACAGGTGTGCGGGTATGCATTATCTTAAAGGCAACATTCGGAATGGATGGTAAACCTCATTGCTGAACTATGTGAGATGTTATTTTGCCTCTTGTATTTTCGATTACCCGTCTCTCACGAGACACACGAAAACAATAATTATGAAAAAGTGTGGAAGCACTATTCTTAGAAGGTGCCTCAGCGCATAAGATTTTTTTCGTGCATATTATAGTAACTTAACCATAAAAAGATTCTGTCATTTGATTTTCTTAACGTTTTATGAATGTAAATTAAAATTATAATATGAAATTTATTTTATTTGAGATTTCCGAACGGTCCTGAAAGTAAAGCTAGATAGATCATCGCGATCAAAAGAAAAACAAACGATTCATTGTAAATATTGAATCAATAAAGCCTAATAAAAAAATATATTTATAAGCTTCTTGCTACAAAAATCAGTTTTGGGAAAATAAACTATCCAAAGTAGCTAATTCGACAATATTTTAAAATTAAAAATATGTATATTGAGCATTTATTTTTATTAATAGCAGATTATTCTATGTAGGGAAAAAGAATATGACTCTCAAATAGATGGATTTATAAACAATGAGTAGAATATGAATAATATAGATTATGCCTAAAACAATACATTTACCATATAATATTAACTTGAAACTTTCAAAATCAATTAAAATTTATTCAGTTCGAGCATTAAATAACTGGTAATTTTAATTATAAAATTAGTGTTTTTGTATGAAAATTTGCCTTGCCGCCATTTGTGGACTTCAGTCACGTGGTCTTTCCATACAAATCATGTTTGCCGAAAACCTGCCAAGCAAAACGCCTTTGCATGCAGTCCATATATATATCAAGTCTATGGTTGGAACGGATTAATGGTAGTTCAATTATTTTGTATGGGGAAATTTGATTCGAGATACGAGTAATTCAAGATACGAGCAAGGTTGTGGAACGAATTAAACTCGTATGTCGAGGTACCACTGTATAAAATTTATAGCAAAACGATCAACACTAACTAATCTTATGGTTTATGAAAATTTTATAGTTAACGCTTTTGCTAGAAAAACTCAAGTTGACTCCATATACACAGACTTCAGCAAAGCTTTTGATAATGTGTGTCATGTGATATTGCTGAACAAATTAAAAAATTTGGGAATAACAGGTAGCTTTTTGGGATGGATTGAGTGCTATCTGTCAAATAGAAAGCTATGTGTCATGTTAAACGATGTGATCTCTACGGCATTTACTGCTACTAGTGGTGTGCCACAGGGTTCACATTTGGGACCAATTCTTTTTATTTTGTTTATAAATGATATTGCTGAAGTATTTGTTGATGTAGAATTTCAATTATTTGCAGATGATTTGAAAATATTTAAAATAATTAATAATCATAATGACTGCTTGAAATTGCAAGAAAATTTAAATAACCTTTCTGAATGGTGTAATCGCAATACTGATAAATGTCAAGTAATTAGATTTTTTAAAATAAAGAAACCCGTATTTTATGATTATAATATCGATTCAAAAAAGTTAAATGTGTTAGAAGAAATTAATGACCTAGGCGTAATTTTTGATCGCAAAATAACTTTTGTTAGCCACATAACTAATATTGTTAATCGTGCGGAAAGACTTTTAGGATTTATAATTAGAATTACTAAAAAATTTACAGACATACTTAGTATTCAAATTCTGTACACATCACTAGTGAGAAGTATTTTAGAGTACAATTCAACAATATGGTCTCCACATTATAACTCTCATATTCAATCTATCGAAAAAGTGCAACGTAGATTTCTTAGATATGTGAATTTCAAGCTTTTTATTCCTAGAGATTTAATAGATTACAATGCCCTTCTCCATTTGACAAATTTATTAAAACTATCAGATCGCAGAAAAATAATTGACTTGGTTTCTTTACACAAAATAATTCACTCGATTTTGGATACCCCTGCACTAACAGAATTGGTTAATTACAATATACCACGACGATCAACCAGACAGACAGCACCATTTTATTACAACAATACACGTACACAGACAGAATATCACTCGCTAATCAGTCGACTCCATAATACTGGAAATGAATATTCTCATTTAGGTGACATTTTTATGCTGTCCAAATACAAATATAAACAGACGATATGCACATTTTTTTATGAGAGAAACAACCTGTGATGTTTCAGTACGGATTTGTATATTTGCGATTGTTAAATGTTTGTTTTTTTTTGCATATCTTTTTTGTTTATTTATAATTCACTGATATTTTTTTTCTATTAATAATACTTTTTTATTTAATGTTTTGGTTGATTTTAAGTCCATATGTACATTGTTTTTTTATGTTTGCATACGTCTATTGATTTTTTGATTTTTGAATTTAATGTTTTTTTATTTTTGAATTTACTGTTTTTTTTTTGGATCCTTATGTACTTATATCTTTTTTTATGTTTGCTTACATGTATTTTTTTATTTTTGTCTTACTGTTTAGGTTTAAGTTTTTTTTTTGCCAAGTGTATACCTAATTGCTTTTTTTTATTCTATCTATTATTATCATCAATATGTGTTTTTATCTATGTATGTAAAAGGCATTTTATGCCGTTTATAAATAAATAAATAACTTTCTTCGTACTAACTCAAATGTTTTATGAAGTATGTTAGTGATGAAAACATGTTGAAAATCAGCTGCTGGATGCTTGTCCTCCTGTAACATAGCTGAGCGGAAACGGAAAAGTTGTTTTTCTTTTTGTCAGTTGTATATTCTCTTGTAAACTATTATTTTTATGTAAACTGCTTTTTGCATATCAACGAATGTTTTCTTATTATTATTGTATGTATAGTGATCGACAAATATTTTGAAAAATTACGTGGACTGCGCAGAACAAAAAAAAAACTCCCCCCCACTCCATACAAAATATCTAGATATTAGTCGATTCATATTCAGTATTATACCAATAAATTGATGCACTATCTATTTACTTACAGACCCCCATCTGTTTTCATCCACTCCTAGTTTAAATAATTAACCAAAAGAAAATTAAGAATATGTAGATATATCAAAACAGCTTTTACTATAATCATTTCTTCACATTGTATTGGAATTGAATTTGTCTGATTCCATTCTCTCTCTCTTTTCGTGACTTGGTCGTGGAAGTCTAAAAACATAGTAAGTAATTTAGGTACTTTATTTAAAAAAGGAAGCTCTACTAATGAATATTTACAATAATTTATTAATACTATGTAATTCAACTTGATGGCATTCATTATTCAAACTGTATCCGTGTGGGTACTTGTATTTTAAGGATTGAATATAATTTTATGCCACGTCTATGAAAGGGTAAAACTTTCAAGTAATATGATACACTCATTTCAAACGTCAATTTGATACATTTTGCAAAGTGACTGAACCAGCTGAAAGAAATTTAACAAATAAAGATGATTCTTTGGTTCCTCGATTACTTTCTTAAATAAATCCAAATTTCGTTTTAAAATGAATAATAAAAGTGAACTATACGTTAAAAAAAACAATATAGATGAAATGTGATTCCATCATTTTTATTCACTTTCACTGTCGTATTTTAAATGAATTGACTATTTAAAAATTCTTTTCGTTGTAGTAGTATTAAAGTAATATCTAAAAATACAACAAGGCATTTTGACAATCTTATAACGCAGTACACATGTTACGATAGCAACGCTAGTTTCATACTAAATCGCTTTGAAATGAAGTTGGTTCTTTTTTATAAGAACATGCCGCTTCTAGTACGTAGTACATATAGTTCAATGACATATATGTTTTCATCCATTCTTGGACATAGGCCTCCCCCTTGATCCTCCACAACTCCCTATCTTTGGGCACACTGCATCCATCTCCCTCCGGCACATTTCTTGATGTCATCAGACCACCTTGCCTGGGGTCTGCCGACACCTCTTCGGCTTGTTCTCGGTCGCCATTCTAAGATCTTTTTGGTCCATCGTGAATCCTGGCATCTGGCAATATGCCCAGCGCAGCTCCACTTAAGACCAGCGACCCTTTCCGCTACATCGGCTACTTTGGTTCTTTGTCTTATCATAACATTCTGAATTCTGTCCCTTATTGAAATACCCAGCAACTTTCTCTCCATAGCTCTCTGTGTCACTAACAGCTTGTGCATTATTCCAATGACATATACACAGAATATACTTTTAGAAATTTTTAATTTGTCCAAGTTATATGCAAAAATTTCTAGTTTATGATAGATTATAGAACAAAACAAAATATCCACAAGATACCCACATTCAAATACAAATATATTACTCACTAAAATATTATGGTGGTAATATAAATAGAGTTATATCAAAGATATCTGACGTCTGACCCCAGGGCAAAGATAAATAATGGATGTTTATAAATATTAAATATTGATTACTTACCTTGTATTGAATATATATAAATTTTTCCTTCTAAAATATTTATAATTTTATGCTTTTTCACACTAAAAATAAACATTACAGGTTGAACTGAAATAAATTATTTATTACCCAATCACTTACAGACAGTACTAGTGAAACTTGGGCATGGTAAAAGATTCCAGAAAATAGAATGAACCCTAAGGGAATGTATAGTAAAATAATCTATGAGATTAAAAAATTAAATATTTTTTTTTTTTTTTTTATAAAAAATGAATATGTCCTTGTTAAACAAGTACATATACATCTTCCTACGTTCCCTAAACTAAGCATAAATGCTTGTCCTATAGGTGAACGAGATCGGTCGAGGCAGGATTCGAACTCGCGACCACTGGATTACTAACCCAGCGCGCTAACCGCTCTGCCATCCACCCATCCAATTTAAATATGAATTTAAGAGTAGTAAAAAATGTACAGAATTCCTTTTTTTCTTCCATCTTAAAAAAATTAATTAGTTAGTTGTAATAAGATATTATGAAATATTCTAGACTATCTTCCTTCTAAAAAAAACACAAGGGCAAAAACCTACCGGCACTTCCTGTATAGGAAAATAATATTTCAATAATAAATCATTATACACTTGATTTGTGATCATTGGAATATGAAGGTGAAATACTAAAATGACTATTTTCTCAAATTCAATTAAGCATGTCCTTAGCAGTTCAATGATTTTCAATAATAATAAAATGCAATGAGGCAAATCATTCTTACTTTGAATTAATTATATTTACATATGTATGGTACATGGATAAATTTATTTTTATTTCGGTTCATAATAATATGTAAATATTTTATTAATACCTATTGTTTATTTTGATTTTTCAATTAATTTACTAAAGAGTTAATGCCTTTTCACACGCTCTGTGGTGAAAATAGTCAGGTAGCCGGTTTCATGGTGAGCTTGCACACAACCCGGCTTGAAGCCGACAGTAGCCCCTAGAACTTCGACGTGAGTACAGTTGCGTCTCGTGTACATTAAAAATGGAAAGCAAACAAATAATTACAATATGGATTTTATATCAAAGATACCGCCGACAGTAAATATATATTCAAATTGACGATAATGTAATATACCTAACAGCAGCCCCAGAACAGGTAATACCTAGTGGGGCGTTGTTGATCAATTTATATATATATATATATATATATATATATATATATATATATATATATATATATATATATATATATATATATATATATATATTATATATATATATATATATATATATATATATATATATATATATATATATATATATATATATATAATATATATTATATATATATATATATATATATATATATATATATATATATATTATATATATATATATATATATATATATATATATATATATATATATATATATATATATATATATATATATATATATATATATATATTCCCAGGTTCGATTCCCGGTGGAGACACAGTTTTTAATTGTGTTTTCAGTATGGATATATGAGACGATTAATATCGTAAGTCTCCAGAATGTGGCAACTTGTTATTGGGTGCGTGTTAAATTAATATTTGACATAGTACCTACCTGTTAGTTGCCCGAGAAGCAATATTAAATAAATAAATAAAAGGAAGTCAAGAAATTTTTGGGTTAAATCCAATTAACATGAAAAGATTAATATGTGGAGCATTCTATACGTTATTTTCAGACCTACTAAAAGACGAAAACAAGTTATTCACATACTTAAGAATATCAATACCTTCTTTTGACAAAATACATATCAGTTTTAAAAATCATTTGCTACGTGAAAATTGTAGATGAGAAATTGCATTCAACAAACAGCTCTCTATGTAGATATACCTGGGCGACTGACGGCTGAACGCCGGTGTGTATGAGAGCTAGTTGCGTGTTTCATATACCACTGTGAGTCTGGCCGCTGGCTAACCGGCAATCCGGACTGTAGTGGATCCGGCGTGTACCCGTCCACCGCCGGCCCGGTAAATAATGCCGGTGCGTGTGAAAGCTACCATGCATGCCCATACACTTCGCCGCCAGTTACCCGGCGCCAGCTATCCGGCAACCGGATCGTGTGAAAAGGCACTTAAGCAACTCACAAAAAGTACAATAAACCAAGTAGGTATATTTAAAAGGTAACTTTCAATTCCAAGAAAAAATAAACAGTGTTTAAAATACAATTTATTTTGTGAACAATCACAGCAATCATGAAAAAGTCACATATTATATAAATACATATCCCCACCATAATATTTTAATGCGTAATATGTATGTTTATGTTTGTGTGTGGGTATATAATTTTTAGACAGCATCAATCATAAACGAAAATGTTTTAAATGATAAATATTTTGCATATTGCTTCCTTTAAGACCAGTGACAGTTTGTTTTTGACCAGTAAAAAATTAACTTATTAATGTTTTATTTTTCAATTTTCCATAGTTTTCTTATAACTTTTTTCAACAAATGAAATTACAAATAATGAAATTTTTCACCAGCAAATATTTGTTTATTTACATTTCAGAATAGTATATTTTCAAGTATAACTTAGCATTTGAGTAAATAGTGGCCGCAAACAGGTTTGGGTTGCAGAGGCACATGAAGTCTCGTCACCTCACCAAAAAAAATAAAGTCCTTCTCTATCCGGCTAAATCTTATCCGGCAGTATTCTCAAATGGATTGGACTGCTGCACAATCACTAAAACTGATGAAAATACCCTGGAAACTTTTGAGAGAAAGGTACTGAGAAGGATCTATGGCCCAATTTAAGAGGCGCGTATTAGACACAACCAGGAAATGTATGATCTGTACAAGAATCCCACCATCTTGAGTGAAACAAAAATTGGAAGACAGATGGGCCGGACCCATTCACAGATTGAGCGAAGAGGACGCCCCAAGATGAATTATGAATGGTGTACCGGAGGGAGGAAGAAGAATTGGAAAGCCAAAGCTTCGATGGTTGGACGGAGTAGTGAAGGATGCAAACAACATCGGCAGCGATAACTGGTGTAATGCATCACAAGACCAACAGTTATGGAGACGGGCACTGCAGGAGGCTCAGACCTGACCTGGGTTGTAAAGCCACAGATGATGGAAGAGATTGACTTACTTAATTTTTATTAATAATGATCCTCTTGATTCACAGAGCCTAAAATATCAAAAAGTATAGAAAGTTTTATGCCTATAAAACTTTTAAACTCAGAATTTTGAATTTTTGTTACAGTCAGGGGTTATCGAGATTTGAATTTTTATTTAATTTTTCCATATATCTCAAAAACCATAAAAGCTAGAATGCTGAAAAATAATGTCTCAAAATTATTTTATGAAATAGTTCCGGGATTTCTCATACTTTTTTTATTGGAAAAAACATTTTTTATGACTATTTATGTGTTTAACTGTCTATATTTCTGATTTTTTTTTTAAATATTGAAAAATGTCGAAACACATCAACTAGATAATTTAATTTTGTATAAAAAACATAGTCATTACTGTACATCTCAAATTTTTTGTAAAAATTGATTTTAGCAACGACATTGTTTCATTAATTCACATGGCAGTATACACAATATCTACGGGAACTCAATAGTGTGGCACTCCCTTTTTCAAGCAGTGCCACCATACCACCACTCCATACATCATGACTGGCCTTATGACCACCTTGTACATCCAGTGGGTTATTTTAGGGTGTAGTCCCCACCGTTTTCCTACGATCTTTCTGCAGGTGTACAGTGCTTTTGTAGCTTTACATACTCTTTCCTGCGTATTGGGCTTCCAGCTCAGTTTTCTATCCAGGATCAGACCTAGATATTTAGCTTGAGCTGAGATCTCTAATGTCACCCCTTCTAGGGATGGCAATCTGAAGGTCGGGTTTGCCCGTTTATTTGTAAAGAGGATCAACTCTGTTTTCTTTGGGTTTACTCCCAACCCACTATTATTAAACCACTGAGTTAATCTGTCTAATGCTCTGTGTAAGAGAGATGAGAGTATAAAGTTTTTCTTTATGTTAGGGGGTCTTACTTACTATTTGCGATATGAGTTTAATTTGACGCTTATCCAGTTTTTTGTATGACTGAAACTGCCTAAACGTCAGCTTATAGTCAATATGCAAATTGTAAGTAAAGCCCTATCATGTTTACCGTCTCATATCTAGACTAAATACACAGTTAAAAACTGTATCTCCACTGGGAATCGAACTTAGGACCTTTGGCTCAGGAGTCGATTATCTAATTAACTAAACCACAAAGGCTGACAAAAATATGTCTCAAAAATGTGATAACTTGTTATCGGGTGAATGCTGAATTTACATATGACATATTTAGTACCTGAAAGTTGCCTGAGAAACATTACTAACATATTATTAAACAAAATTTTCTTTTGAAAATGTGTATTCATAATAAATTATTTTATTTGCCAAGTATGATTGTCATATTATAATCAAGATAATGTAAGTAATGTAATATGATAATAACTTTGTTATCAATAGAGACTTTTAAAGGTATTATATAAGATTTATATTTTGCTCTTATCTGCAGTGTTTGAAAAAGGATTATTTTCAAATAATATGACAATTTGCCTTGATTTTTAAATTTTTTTTTTTATTAATTTAAAACCTATTTTGGAAACAATTTTTTGTATAGTTTTATCATTTATAGAAAGAAAATTGTATGAATTATTCAGATTTATGAAATATTATTTTAGTTCCTGGGGTGACGGAGTATTTCTGGGAATTCAGACCGCAGCAGTAGCCGCTTTAGTGTTGTTTTTCGGTGGAAACCAAGGAAAAGCTGGATTATATATGATTGGTTATTTCTCAGCATTGTTTACATTGATGAGTGGAATTGTACCTCTTGAAGTTCTATGGTTTTTCCAGGCTTGCAACATCCCCATAGTTTTTACTGGAAAGGTAAAAATATTTATACAAAACAGATTTAATAATAATTTAATATTATTTATTCATAAAACATGTTTTTTTTACAATTTTAAATTTATAGCTACAGATAATTTTTCATTTACACATCTTAACCATTTGGGAATAGGATCACTCGCAGACGAGTGGATATCCATTACACAAACATATTTACTATTTTCGAATGTCCAGCACACATATTGAATTGGATAATAGGTGGTATTGTGTGTATCCTAAAAAAAAATATTTTCATAATTACTTTAATGACAACAATGTCTCGAAGAAAAACATTGAATAGTGGCCACAAACCAGTGCTACTATGGGTTGTAGAGGCACATGAAGTCACGTCACCAGAAAAACCAAGGTCCTCCTCTGTAAAGGTAGTTGTTCGCTACACAACAGAGACAGGAGACAGAGACTGAGACCGTTACTTGACTATTGTTATGAAAGGTAGCGGTTCGCACCGCAACCAAAACAGGATGACCCAAGACCGGAAACAGATACGAGAGACTGATTCCGTTACTTGACTGTATGCATTTGTATGTATGTCGGTTCGCAGGCAAAACCGAGACAGGAGACTGAAAGACGATTCATATTGAGATCAATGTTTGATGGATATATCTGGAAAAGCATAGTTGAAGTTTATTTAGCGGGTTAGAATCTTTCCTCAACCGATTCATCAACCTGTATCACAAGTTATTTAGGATTATTTTAGATATGTTTGAGGATCTGGATATTGTCAGAGAAAAGGATAAATCAGCAACATCAACATTATGAAAGGCACAAGATTTTGCTGATTCTTTTTCTGACAAAGTAGAAAATATCCGCAATTCACTTAACAACTCAAACGAAATACCTAATATTTGTGAACAAAAAAGTACAGTGGCAAAAATTGAAATACTTCAAGCCGTGATAGAAGAGGAATTATCAAAGATGATAATGGCCTGCCAAAACAAGCAATGCTTACTAGATCCGATTCTAACATGGCTCTTAAAAATCTGTGTAAAAGAATTGGCACCTGTGATAACCAGAGTAATAAATCTCTCGATGATCGAGACAGCGAGCGTTCCAGAAACCCTAAAAACTTCAATCATTACACCAATTTTAAAGAAGTCATATCAAGACCCGGAAGATGCTGGAAACTGCAGGCCAATTTCTAATTTACCAGTGCTTTCTAAGTTACTCGAAAGAGCAGTTGTACACCAAATGACGCAGTATCAAAAAGATCATGATCTGTTTCCAAAAAAGCAATCAGCGTACAGGCAAAGTCACTACCGAAACTGTACTAATGAGAATACTGTCGGATCTTATAAATCAGTTCCCTTAGTGTGATCTCATTAAATGGGGCTATACAATAAACTTATTATCTATAGGTATGTTCATTTATGTATTTATTTTATTCATTCATCCATTTGAGTATTTATTTAATTATCTATTCATTCTTTCATTAGGTAATGTATTTATTTAATTATTTATTCATTCTTCATTTATTTATATTTCAGAAAACTATAGCTTTGTAGTACAATGCCCCCAAGTCAAATTGAAAACGCTGTTCGTTTTCGCCAAGCGCTAATTTTTTTTGTATGGGATTTGACGTTTGTTGTAGAAATTTTTTCTACAATAACAAACAACAAACGTCAAATCCCATACAAAAAAAATTAGCGCTTGGCGAAAACGAACAGCGTTTTCAATTTGACTTGGGGGCATTGTGTGGTTACATAATGGTGCTTTTGAAATTATTTCCAATCAAAAGTAGGTAGGGGGCATTGTGTGGTTACATAATGGTGCTTTTGAAATTATTTCCAATCAAAAGTAGGTATTTTCTTTAAATTAAAATAAAATTTTTGAACAGTATGCTAAGCAGTAGGTATAAGAAAAAAAAAACACAATTTTTCCATAGGTTTACTAAATATAAAGAGCTTAGAAATTGGTCTAGTTTTTAATATAATATCATGTTTGTCGCCGGCCTTATAAATTAGGCGTAATGTAAGATCTCTTCCAATATGACGGAAAGACGCCTGTGTGGAAGGAAGATACGATCGAGGACTTGCCAGTTCAAGAACACAGTTTCTTATGAATAAAGGTGGTATGCCATCTGGACCCGGGCCCTTACTCAAATCTAAGGTTTTCAATCTCTTCAATACATCTGCTTCCGAGAACATCACACCACATATATTATATCCACCTCACCTGAGTAAACAACGTCACGCATATCAAATGTATGATGGTAAATCATTCTGACATTGTCCGGTCACATGATTCTCTAAAGAGACACAACGCAACACCACTTGTCTAAGCAGGAGACCTTTTTGGTGTCTCGGTCGCAATCTCATGTTTCTGTCTCTCTCGTGGATTGGCGCACATACAAATGCAAAGTCAAGTAACGGTCTCGGTCTCTGTCACGCAGCGAACCACTAGCTTAAGACTCTTATTCAGCCAGTACTCTCATATGCATCAGAATGCTGGGCAATCACTAAAACTGATAAAAGAGCCCTGGAAACTTTTCAGATAAAGGTATTGAGATGGATCTACAGCCTGATTTTTTGACAACGAAGAGTGGCATATCAGATGTGATCTGTACAAGGATCCTACCATCTAATATGAAATAAAAATCAGAAGACTCAGATGGGCCGTACACATCCAGAGAATGAGCGAAGAGGACGCCAGGGGGACGAAGAGGAATGGAAAGCCGAAGCTTCGATGGAATGAAGGATGCAAACAACATCAGTATCCATGACTGGCGTAATGCATCACAAGACCGAGTCATGAAGATGGTATCTGCAGGAGGCTAAGACCCGATAGATAGAATTACTTTTGAAAATAGATGATTTTCTTTTATTTGTTTATACTTTTTAAAATATGATTTCAACACCACTCTATAACAAAAAAGTATCTCAGCTGGCTTGTTTCATGTGTTAAAATATTTCAGCTGCAAAATTAATATTGACTAATCTTTTACTATTAGCTGTTTTAGTCTAAAATTGAAATCCAATTATAGTAATTCAACTCAAATTGCATATGGTGATGTGAAAATATTTATTATTGTTGACCATTTAGCCGTTGGATTGTATGGCAGTTGGATTTTAACACAACATTTTTTTACAGATGATACAAGCACGAACCAACTACATCAACAAAAGTACCGGTCAACTTTCAGCTATTACATGTTTTATGCTTTTGTTTGGATCGTCAGCGAGAATCTTCACATCAATTCAAGAGACAGGAGATATGACTTTAACATTAACTTATGCTTTTAGCAGCTTTGTTAATTTAATTATTGTTATACAATTGCTGTATTACTGGACACCCAAAAAGCAAGTAAAGAAAGACTGATAAAGGGTTTAAGTTATTGACTTAAGTAATCAATTGAGAAGGCTTCTTTTTATCATTATAATTGAGAATTATCAGTTGTATTCTTGAATAATTTTAATTCCTCTAAAAAGGTAAGCAATGCTTTGAGTAAACAAAATGTACTATGTAACTTAAAATGAGGTCCACAATATAATATAGCTTGTGCAATGAATTTTATGACAATATGCACCACTTAAATCCTGTCTCGGTATTTTCGTTGGCTTTTTTTTAAATTTTAATTGATTATATTGTATTAATTTATGGTTATTTTCATCTGTGTTGGCATAATTTTATAAACTATATTACATCAATATTGTCCAACTTTTGATTCATTCAAGAGAATTCAATTCTCTGAATGAATCAACATTATTAACCCTTTGCGGCCGGGGACATTTTTTTTTTGAAATTCTAAATTTACACATATAAGTGGTAAGAGGGGTAAGTAAATAAAAAGAATTAATTTTTTTTATTGTAGTTTTTGAAATAAGTGGTGGTTCCTATGTGGAACTACTAGGCTACAAGATTAAAATTAATGTAGATATTTAAGAATGGAATATCTTATAACAATTTTTTTTATTGTTTAGGCAAAGCCCAACCTTACATGTAGAGCAATGCCATCGTGTCCTGGATGGCTTTGCTCGAGTGCTGCAATGGGGTAAGGGTTACATTGTACATCAATACAAAAATTTATATATATACTTGTTACCTAGTAGTTCCAGTATGGGACCACTCACATAATTGAAAAAAAAAACTAGGTAATTATAACAATTTTCAAAAAAAACTAATGAAAATACGTAAAGGAGTAACATAATAATAAAAAAAAAACAAGACTCACCTGCCATTGTTATATTTTCACAACATAATACAGAAAATTGAGCACGAACTTGTCTACATAAGAAACTCAGAATTGAACTGATAACTGACATGTGAATCTTAAAATTTTGCCAAAACTTATAAAATAATATTGTAGATGGCAGTATAAGTATCATGTATGTTTATGTGGTTACGTTGCTGGCTTCTCCGGTCACTAGGAAAAAATATTTTATATGTGGTTCCACTGTAGAAGTACTTCCCTTCAAAGGGTTAAGCCAAGATGCGTGTACGAAGGAAAATTTTGTATGGCGTAGTGGACTTTTTGCATGCTAATAACACCAACTAGAGGCCTCGCAGCGTATATGTTCCCATACATGGATTTACTCAGAATTCGGAGTAGAACATTTTATGTGAGTTTTGTGTGTGTGTGTCTGTCTGTCCCCCCCTTATACTCCTGATCCGCTCAATTTAGAGATTCCAAATATCAAAATATATAAACAGTTATAGGCCTACTAAACTTTTATACTCAGAATGGTGAATTTTTGTTTCAGTCAGGGGTTATCAACTATTGAATTTTTGGTTTATTTTTCCATGTATCTCAGAAACCATAAAAGCTAGAACGCTGAAAATTTATATAAACATAGACAAATACAAAATCTCAAATTAGTTTTTTTTTAAATCCAGGGTTTCTCAAACATTTTTTATTAAGAAAAATATTTTTTTAATGATAAATTTATGAGTTTAACTGCCTATATTTCCAATTTTTTTAAAAATATCGAAAAAAAAGCCGAAACACCCCAACTAGATAATTTAATTTTCTATAAAAAATATTAACATTGTATATTAGCACATCTCAAATTTTTTTTAACAATTTTTATAAAAATTGAATTTAGTGACGACATTGCTTCATACAATTTGTATGGCAATTGCCTACACACAATATCTAAGACTTTGATACTAATCTCCAAACATACATACATACCATCATGCTGTTTTCATATTCTGGGTAGGGTCAAAGGACTGACCTCCACACTATCCTATCTTGACATATATACATACCTAGGTACATGTGTTGTATAGAAAACCAAATATCTTAAAATATTAAATAATTTATATTTATGGGTTTATAGTTTGGTACTTATTCTTCAACTATACGTACCTACTATCGCTATCGACAGTTGGATCTCATGTGTTACATGCAACTAGTTTATCTTAAAATTAATTGACAAGTGTATGCAGTAGTGGAGTTTTTGCATGGATTTTTCCAACTTTGCATCATATAATGATATTTAAATATGAAACTTAGAATTTGGAGCAGAGCATTTAGTGTCCCCCCCCCTTATAACCCGCTTGATGCACAGAGTCCAAAAGTATAGAAAATTTTAGGCCTACAATACTTTTATAAGATTTTGAATTTTAGTTCCAGTGAGAGGTAAACAACATTATTCATATTAGTTATAATTTTATTATTATATACATATTTAATTATAAATCAATAAGAGGATTAAAAATTATAAAACAGTTGTGTTGTTATTTATTGTATATTTATTATCATATGCCAACATTATACATAAGCTATTTAAATTGTTGACAATTTGTTTTATTGTTAAATATACTGGTTACAATGTAAATGTAATTTTTAGTGCTACACCACTCAAAACTTGCATCATACTTCTGAAAATTGAACACAAGGATTTAAACATTACAAATTAACTCAAATTTTGACAAAAAATAACAACTGCTGTACATGGTAAAATACATAAATCTACAAATTATATGGAATAGTTCAATTTAAATTATTAAAATTACATACATACCATCATGCTGTTACTCTTATTCAAGAAAAGCAGAGAGCTGAATGCCATTTTTCATCATTTTTGACATCTTACATTCCCAACTTAATTTTTATGAATTTTATCATCTTTCAATTCACTCTTTGTATACTGTTTTCATCAGATTTCCTTCTTATTCCAAATCATTGTAATGTTATCTACTTTTATATTATTTTTGATACTTTCTCGAGTTTTATATTCTTGCTAGTGTTACATTCATTCTCTAAACCTCATTTCTTCTGCATTAATTTAAATTTTATGCCCTTTTTGTAAGTCTATGTCTTACTGGCATTCAACAAAAGGATTAAAATAATCAATTAAACTATCCACTATCTATCCTATCCACTCACCCCGTTTTCTGTTTTTATTTTTCTTTCAATATCCTTTTTTAGCTTTGCACAGCACTAAAATATACAACTTCTCACCTTATCAACCTAAAATGAAATACACGATACTACACATTTCCATGTATATTAAACCTTTTTTATAATCTACCATTACTATTTTTCTGTCATCTTTCTTTTATGTCATTCCATTAACTTTGGGTCTCAGTCATGTATAGCATCCAGCTCCTTTTACATTAAATGGCAAAGTAGGTATTTTACTGCTTCCATCTTGAGTTCTTCAGCATGATTGATAAGTTGGTTTCATGACTTAAAAGTATGAATTTAATAAAACACACCTTGTGTAAAATGTAATTGTGGATAACACAAACTTTAAGGTACACAAGTGTAATTTAATAGAAATAAAATATAATTCTAAGGGTGCTACAAAAAAACTATGACAAGAGTGAAAAAACATTCATAAAATGGCATCAATAAAATATTTTATTCCACTTTGGGCGTTGGTTCCCTTGGTTTATCTGCTTCAGCTCCTCCTCCTCCTCCTCCACCACCATGCTCTCCCGAGTCTGCCCATTTACCATCATACTCTTTTCTGTCCACATACCTAGTTTCTTCTTCATATTCACCTTCACTGCGATGACTATCACGTTCGGAATACCTGCTAAAAGAAAAATACAAACACTGTAAATCTACAAAGCAAACAACATTCAAAGTATGTATAACCTCAATTATGATTTTTTATAATGTTTCTGGATCCGGCATTAATTATGAAAAAATGTTAATTTAAAGTTTTACTAAAATACATTTCGATAATTCACAGTACATAAGTTACTTTTTGATAATTGATTTCATTATAAAGGATGATGGGCGTTTTGGTACCTATGTCCAATCAAGATATATCGTTGGATATATCTTGATTGGACAAATCTGTACATTATAAGTTGTCCATTTTGAAATGTCCAAACAAGATGGGTCATACATCGTTGGATAACTCTTTTCAAGTGAACTAAAAAATACTACTAAAACAAACCCATATAAGTTGTCTGTTTTGAAATATGTATACTCTTTGCAGCCATCATTCTTTAAATGACATTAACTAAATGTTGTTTTATTCAGTTTAATTAAATGCTCATAGTAAAGGGATATACTTTTACAACCATTATTCTGTAAAAAAAAATCACAAACCTTTCCATCTTGTCCTTGTCTTGTCTTCTATCATCAGGTGAGTAACTGCGGCTTCTTCTTCTAGCGTCAGGACTGCGAGATCTCGAGAAACGCATGTTACGTCTGTCTCTAAAGTCACGATATCCACCCCTAAAAAAACAAAGTTGATGGTTAGATACAAGTCTGGTTCACATCTATATTTATATATTGTCATTGAGATGATTATAATAATATAAACCTGAAGGGTCTTCCCCTGTTGTTTCCTCTCTGCCTCGGTCTGAAAGGTCTTCTATTTCCCCGGTCTCTCCAGTCGAAGCGGCGATCGTCCCTACGGAAATCATTCTGTCCACGACCCCTACCATTGTTGCCTCCTCCCCTCTGACCGTACGGTTGGAAACGAGGTTTGTAGTAAGTGCCACGTTCATATCCACCACGACCCCTCCAACCACCACCACCACCGCGACGGTTCATACGTCGGAATCTGAAAAGAAAATAGGACCACAATACATTGATTAGAATAAAACAAACAAAGAAGTCAATAATGTTAGAGTCTTGTTAATGATTAGAAAATACTTTTTTGTTTAGTAATTCATAAGACAGTCATATTTATTAATTTATTTTTATAACTTTTACAAAATATATGTATACTTTTCACACTAAATTCTTTCTTACAATGCAATCAGATTCAATACAATATTGTTAAGTTGTTTAGTGTAAAATTCTTTTAACATTTAAAAAAATAATTTATATACATATTTTATTACATCTTCCTACATTCCCTTAAATAAGCATAAATGCTTGTGCTATAGGTGAATGAAATCGGTCGAGGCAGGATTCAAACTCGCGACCACTGGATTATTAACCCAATGTGCTAACCGCTCTGCCATCGACCCATCTTACAGAGATTTAAGATTACTTTAATATTATTTCTAAAACAGATAAACATTTTTTACTTAAAAAAATTTACTAGTTATAAAATGATAATGTCGACGTATTGAGTTTATGTTTTATTAATTATTTGATGAATTATATCTGAGATATTATACCTATCTCTAGAGAAAGATCTAGATCTGGACCTAGAGCGTGAGCGAGACCGTGTTCCAGCGGATCTGCTGTCTGGTGATCGACTGCCATCACTGCGGCTACCTGGTGAGCGTCTTTGGCGACGTCTTGGTGAACCTTCGGAGGAAGAACTGCGTGATCCGGCCCCACTGCTGCGAGATCTGTATTTGCGAGGACGGGAGCGACTGCGCGATGAACGTCGACGCGGAGAACTCTCGCGAGAACCTTTGAACATTAAAATTAATTTAATAAACAAGAAAAAGTAAAATTATATCTTAGCTTATAAGTAGGCAAGTATTCCTTTTGACAAGAGGAGGTTGTTAATTTATCGTGATTTTTTTTATGTTAGTCCACCCATGTCAACTGATTTAGATGATTATTTGTGTTGAAAAGAATTTATTTAAGGGGTAGGTACATTTAGATAAATTTTATAGCTTCGTACACTGCCCTCTTTCAGAATGTCGTTCACATGGTGGAGCCATCCTTTTTTTGGGCGGCCCTGACATCTCATTTTATTCCTGTCCGCATTCTATAGATTCTTCGTTAGGTGTTCTTTTCTTCCCATGTGGCCAAACCATCTCAAATATTTAATTCTCTAACTTTCATTTTATTGATGACATCACCCATGCCTCACTTGCAAACTTAAGTGTTGGGACTACAAATACATTCACCAACTTTGATACATCCATTACTGGTATAAGTAAGTACTCCATTCACTCGTTTCCTGACATTGCTCTTCTTTCACTATCCTTTTTCAGCTGTCTATCATTTTGAAACATACTTCCTAAATACAAATATTTGTCAACTTGCTCTAATTGTTCCATTATTCACACGTATGTACATATATTGCATAATCCTTTTTGCTAACATCCCTCATATACCATATTTACCTGCAATTCTTTTGACCACATATGTAAATGATGTTCGGGAAAATCTCTTAGGGTAAGTAGGATATTTGATGCACTACTAATAATTCAAACATGATTTATTCAGATTCAATTTTTTAAAGACAAGTCTCTTTTATTAATTTGTTATCATTTTTAAGCGAATGTAATATTAAAGTGAAGATTTGAAATACATAAATCTATAATTGAAAATACCAACCTGATGGCGATCTCCTCCTGGCTGGTGCTAGAGGTCTAGGTGATGGTCTGGCTCCAGAAGGAAGAGGTACTGACAGAGCATCTCCTTCGCCTTCTTTAGCTAATCTAAATGACCCAAATTTGTCAAGAACAATATTTTGTTTGGGCCGGACCAACGGAGGAGGCTGCTGTTGCTGAAATCAAAAGTTGTCATGTTCATTCATTTCATTTTTTAAAATGCATAACTCAAATAAAAAATATACCTACATTTACAGTCTTACTAATAAATGTGTTGTAAAATTTACACGACTGTTTAACACCCGTGTAGGCAAAAACGTTACGTATAAACGCTGTGTATCATATCAGTTGGTCAACGACTGTGTATCTCTCATGCAAATTTTACATATCGCTTGCCCGCCTGTTCTAGGTAGTTTAGCGGTGTTTTAAGACAAATTTCATCTATCACAAATGGAATTTGATTTTGTGTTTATATTGTTATATCTTGGAATAATATGACAAAACCTCTTATATTCTCGATAATTGTGCATTTTAGGAGCGAAAAGTTGACAAAAAATCAGCTTTTTTATAATATCTACAATGGTGCTCGCTTGGATATTCATACGAGGGTTGCCTTTTATATTTCGGGATTTGGCAACCCTGGTGTTGCAATCTGTCAACTGACAGCTCTATCGTAAAGTTAGAAGTTTTTGAGGTTATACGTAATCAGAACGTTTTGACATACAAGCGTTTTTTTGTTGTTTACAGTAAATTAAAAGATTCATCTGCCCCCAAGAATGGAATTAAATCGTGAACATTTTCGTGCGATTATTTTTTACAACTTTCGACGTGGATTAACTCAGCAGCAGTGCATGAATGAACTTAATTCAACTTTTGGCGATGAAACCCCATCAAGGAGCAGTGTTTATCGATGGTATGGTGAATTCAATCGTGGTCGGAGTTCACTCCAAGACGAATTTCGTGAAGGTCGTCCAAAATCAGTTGTTGTTCCGAAAAACATTGATGCTGTGCGCGAACTGATATTGCAAGATCGTCATGTGACCTATCGTGAGATAGAGACAACCTTAGGCATTAGTGGGACCAGCATACACTCAATATTGCATGAACATTTAACTGTCAAAAAAATTTGTTCGCGTTGGATCCCACACAATTTGTCAATCGCTCAAAAAAAGACTCGTGTCGATTGGTCGAAAGAAATGCTCGAAAAATACGATCGCGGTGCTTCAAAACACGTCTATGACATCGTGACAGGTGATGAATCGTGGATTTACACGTATGAGCCCGAAAGTCAACAGCAGTTGACTGTATGGGTGTTTCAAGATGAGCCAAATCCAACAAAAGTTGTTCGCGCACGAAGCACTTCCAAGCAAATGGTCGCATGTTTTTTCGGAAAAACTGGACATGTCGCAACCGTACCACTAGAACAACCCAGAACAGTCAATTCCGAGTGGTACACAACAATTTGTTTGCCAGTTGTCCTCCAAGAAATCAGGAAAACCAACCGCCGAAGACGGATCACTCTACACCACGACAATGCGAGCTCTCACACATCGGCTTAAACAACTGCATTTTTGAGCATCCAAAACATCGATTTGATGAGTCATCCGCCATATAGTCCTGACCTTTCACCAAATGACTTCTTTTCATTCCCGCACGTAAAAAACAAACTGAGAGGTCAACGTTTTTCGACACCTGAAGAAGCGGTTGCTGCATTCAGAATGCATGTTTTGGAGATACCTCAATCAGAGTGGAAAAAGTGCTTCGACAATTGGTTCAAACGCATGCAAAAGTGTATAGATCTTCATGGGGAATATGGAGGAAAAACAATAAAGTGATTTTCGATGATTAATATTTGTTTTTGTTTTCTAATCCCGAAATATAAAAGGCAACCCTCGTATGATGAAATTATTCGTTATATTTTCCGTATTCCTATTTTGAAATGTGAAAAACATATGAAAATTTTAACTACGACAAACATCAAAATTATAATGGCGGATGGAGGTTGGCGGCTCTGCGCATGCGCGAGTGCGAAATTTCAACGTTGTCGGATTATTTTTTATTGTACGCTTGTTGTAACTACACAATCGTTATACAGCGTTTATTAGTAAGGTTTTCAAATAATCGCTGCACGGGCTTTACAAAGCACTGGTCAACGGGCGTGCAGTCAATTTTTATTAGTAAGACTGATATACAACGTTCTTAGTTTCATAAAAAATAATTAAATTATGGTATAACACAAGTATGGGATATGCAAAAGCAAAATAATAATTATTTTCTAACTGTGGATAGCGAAATCTGTTTTTTTAAACACAGACAGCTTGGCTATATGATGATCATGTATTGTTTACCTCTTCAGTCCCAGGTGGTTCAGGCTCCAAGTGTTTGGGTGGAGGTTCCTTGAGAGCCATGGCCCTTCTGACACTAATGTTCTTATCATCGGGTGACATCAGAGGTTTTCTCATCTTGTTTGTATCTACGTCCCTTCTTTCTGAATCTTCTGAACTGTCATCAAATGCATAAGATTTGTCTTTGTACCCTGATTTAACAGGTGTTTCTTTCTTTTTAATTCTGAAAATATAAAAAAAGAATATCTTAAGTGAAATAATTATTTTATTTGTTTTGTTTCTCAGGTAATTATTATTATAATTTGTTTCTTCTTGCACACAGGCGGGTTTATTGCCAAATGGCAATTTATTCCAACCAAAGTTGATTTTAATAAACAATATACTATGTCAAATATTAAATTAATACCCACCCAATAACAGGTTGCCACATTCTGGAGACTAATATTAATCATCTCACAGATTGACTGAAAACACAAAAAAAACTGTCAACTAGGAATTGAACCCAGGACCAAACTCAGGAGTCAAACATATAACCAACTGAGCCACAAAGGGCGAAAATGTGAATATTATTATGGAGCTATCAATTTAGCTTGGTATTTCTTCCAACCAACCAGAACATATAGAAGATAGGATATAAGAATAGCATAAAAAATACAAACTTGTCTTTAGATGAATTCATCTGCATTTTCCATTTTGGTTTATCTTCAGGACTGACACTCCTTGAACGTGACTGTTGGAATGTATCGTTGGATGGTCGACCATTGTCTTGTCGTTTGCTGGCTAGTCCGGTATCTTTTTCTACTTTTGCATAATAAGCATTCAACTTGGACTCCAGTTCTTCAAAATCTGGCATATCACCGAGGACCCTGAATAATAATTCAATTGATTTATACAATACTCAAATGATACCTACCCAACAAAAATATGTATGTTTTTTGTGAACTAGGGTGGGCTGTCTAGCATTGAACCAAATAATACGACGTTGCTGCTCTTGGCGATTATGTCACTTCTTGTCAAACCCCTCTCACTTTACTTAGTTTGCCAAAGGCTAGCGCACGTGGTATTTGAGTATCAGTTTTTTTTATATATAAATCTAGAATTTATCACGTATTTGATTTTTTTACATTTTAACATAGTAGGTAGGTACAAATTAACTAAATTAATGTTTTCTAGCATAATTTTGCTTTTTAAATGAGAAGTAATAATGAGTTATAACTAACTTTTCAAACTCTTTCGTTTATCAAAATTTCAAGAACACCTTGTTTCAGTGAACCAGGTATACACCTAACCATGGCTTACTGTGTACTTATTGTGTATACTATAGAATTTCAAATGTAATTTTCTTTTTCGGATGCCACGGCACAATAAATAAGAGCGAAAGATAGGTAAACACATTGAAGAGCATATGAAATTGGCATTGCAAGCTGTCAAAGTGGGTTCATCAATTTGAAAAACAGCAATAGATTATAAGTTAAAATAAGAAGTGAGTTTTTGTTTTATTATAATTATCTAAGTCAATAAAACCAAAAATTATATTTATCTTAGTATCTTTCAACTATTCCTTGTTTTTTCTTTTAATAAATTTTCACACAGTGAACCAGCTTAATAATTAAGATTTAGTTATATTGTATAATTTTTTTTTGACAAAATGTAAATAAAATAAAGACCTTTTTTCACTTCCATGCTTTCTGTCGTACTCTCCATCATCGGGGCTTATGTCTCTCTTACTGCGCCTTCTTTCTTCATTTGGCTTTTGTGATAGTTCTTTTCTGTCAAATTCAATAGAAAAAGTTATATTTTCAAATGTATACAACATTTATTTTATCACAGGATATTATTAATTTATAGATAGGACAGGGCAAAATTTACACCTATGACATTAATTCAATCAAAGGCTGAATTTTAAATACTCTGAATTTGAAGTTCTACAATCACAAAACTAGTCTTATACATACATGCATGTGTCATGCTTCCTTTTATAAGGTAATGCATATCTGTGGGATATACCGTGATGGTTCTTGCCAAAAAAACTGTTTGCAGTTTGGCGGGAAAATATAATTGTAATTATCTTTATTATTAAAAAAAAATAAAATAATATTCATGTATGTATATGTGTAACTACAAAACAGATGAATATCAGCTTCTATGTTCGTTCATAAAATACGTTTTAAAAATATCTTGAATTAACAAAAAATAATTGGTTATAATTATTATGATAATTAGCAGCTCAGATTTAGGACCAAACAATACATGGTCAAATAAAAATAATAAAATTACCTCAATGCTTCTCTGAATTTCTTGTCTCCCATGTTTTGATCAAAGTCTCTCAAGTAATCTCCACTGGTGTTGTTTTGAGCACGTTGTGTTAGTTTAGATTTACGTCGCTCCTCTCTTTCACGCTCCTTGCGTTTACGCTTCGATTCTTTTTTGCTTTTTCTAAAAATAAAAATAACTTTAAAACAAGGATAAATAATTTATAATAAGAAAAAGTTTCATTGTTTATTAGATGTGTATAAAAAATGAAATATAGTAATACATACTTTGATTCTTTTTTTGCCTTTTTCCTTGCTTTGCTACTTTTTTCATGTTCTTGTGTACCGAGTTCCTGAAGTTTACGATCACGTTTAAAACGAGCGGTCTCTTCTAAGAAATTACGAACTTTGTCTTCATAATCTGAATCTTCTTTGGTCATTTCCAGGAATTTACGCACCTGAAATGTAAAAATAATATTCACTTTAAAGGTATGATCAAATAATTAACATTTATAAAAGATTGCAACATAAAATCGTCCTTTTGAATTCAGAGCTACTCGGGGCAACTAACAGGTATTATGTCAAATAATTATTTAACACGCACCCAATAACAAGTTGCCACATTCTGGAGACTTACGATATTAATCGTCTCACAGATCCAGACTGAAAACACAATTAAAAACTGTGTCTCCACTGGGACCCTTGGATCAGCGGTCAGATACCCAACCAACTGAGCCACGAAGGCCGACAAAACTAATCAACTAAATTGTTCAAGTGCAAAATTAAAATTCGAACCAGGTAGGTGACATTAGGTGTTACAGATTTATTTTAATCAAATGATAAATATTGAAATGGTAAAAATCAGAATAATTTTATTTATACATACCCATTTCTGACATAGAATCATAACTTAACTAAACATTTAACTGGCCAGGGCAGGTACCCTGTTACCTTTAGAAACAATAAATCATCGACCCGGGGTTCCCATGGCAACATGTAAACTCCGGGTCGATGAGAAAACGATAACTCGTGCCAATCAAAGATGGTCTGAAGAAAGCACGTGTGCCATTGCCAAACAAACATGGCCAAAATATGATCTCAAAAGAACAAGGGAGATGCTCTCGTTCAGAAGGGACTCACTAGCCAGAGTCACATCGGTATTAACAGGGCACTGGCTCATAGGAAAACATGCCAGAAGGCTTGGTTTAGAGGCATTTGATTATTGCAGAGCATGCCAAGACGAAGAGGAAGAAGAGACGGTAGTCCACTTCCTCTGTCAATGCCCTGCTCTCTCCAGAAATAGGAGGAAATTCTTGGGAAGTTTCTTCTACGATGACCTGATGGACATAGCGTATGCTGACATTAGCGACGTTCTGACATTTATTAACCACTCAGGCTGGTTCAATGTGGTTTAGTGAAGGGGAAGGACAACCCCACTGTGGTATCACAAAGGGCCAACCGGCCTAAGTGTGTTCTCCTTGGAGAGCTGCCACTCAAAAAAAAAAAAAACATTTAAGGTCTTTTCTGAAATTTGTATAATATGAAAAAAAATGTACAAGTCAAACCTTTTGTTCATAGTCGAGATCTTGAGGAGCAGGTGGTGGTGCGACTGGCACAGGAGGTTCAGGTTCTGGTGGTTGAGCACCTCCAGTCCATCCATAGGGATGATTGAATTGAGAGTTATGACTCTTGTCCAGGGAGGGCTCTATCAAAGCCATGCGTTTGCTTAATGGTGACAGTGATCTCTGCTTCTTATTCCGAGACCGTGACCTTCTCTTTTTCTTACGATGGGGACCTTCTGTATCTAGGAACATATTGAATTTCTAAGAATAACATTTGAATGATTTACACGAAATTAAACATTTGTTTCTTCGCACAAATTTATTGAGAAAACATGATGATAAAATGACTTGATAAATAATTAAGGTACAGTTAAGAACATTATATAATAAAATATCATCTTTAGCATTTTCTTAATCGCTGTGGTAATGATACACTGAATTAGTTCCAATGTGAATAATATCAATGTGAAGTTGGTTGTAATTATGCATACATTATACAATTCTTGAAAATGGAGGGTTGAATTTCATTAGGTACTAATAATATTGATTGTGATTAGATAGATATACAAATTATAAAATTAACACTGTATATGAAGTAGCAGCTTCCACGAACATTTTTTTTAACTCACCAATACCTCAATTGCATAGGTTTGGTTTGGAAATGAATTGTGTGTTGATTCAGATATTTTGAGATTCAGATATTCAGATACCGCTCTTAAAAAAAAAAATTATGGATCATTTCTCTCTATCGATAGCTGTCAACTTTGCAGTCGATCTATTGCTTAATTTTTAAATTATTTCATTAAGTTTAATCAATCGATACATTTATTTCTTTATGTGAACGATTTTATACTGTTTGGAAGGTGTCTAATTCTATTTTTGTCTATTTTTATCTGGTTCTATCTATATTTTAATCTGTTTGTAATTAATTACTTTTAGTAATGTAACAAGTAAATGGCTTATACCGTATATTGTGTAAATAAATAAATACACACCACTTGATTCAGATGATGAACTAGAAGAGTCTGAAGAAGAACTGGAACTAGATGAGTCACTAGATGAACTGCTAGAGCTGCTTGATCTATGATGCTTTTTCTTTCCCTTGCCTTTCTTCTTCTTCTTTTTTTTCTCTTTCTTTTCAGTAGTGAGGCTAAGCAATTGTTTTAAAGTTTCTTTCATTTCTAAAGATTTATTAGCAGTTAAACCAGGAAGCAAGAGTTCAGCAGGTTCAATTAGCGGCTTAATATTGCTTTTGCTTTTAAGGAAGTCAAGAGAATTTTGGGCTTCCTCGTGAAAGGGGATAATAGCGAGACAATCCTCGTAAGCCTTTTGTGCTTCTGCTATTTTATTTTCATCCTCATAGCTTCGCCCTAAAGCTACCAAAGTTTCTCCCATGTATTTTCTGGCATTAGCGTGGCTAGGGTTTAGTTTCAAAGACGTTTCAAAATCTTCAATGGCTTTTTTAAAGGTTCCACTATTAGCGTATAATGCTCCCCGGGCAACGAGACCTTCAACATTGCGAGGATCAATACTTAAAGCTTTATTAAGACATTGAAAAGCTTCAGAATGTCTACCGGCTTTGAAATGTTCGATTCCCTCAGCCACAGATCGAAATGCCCACTTGCTCGCCTGTGCTTGTCTGAGTTCATCAGCATATTCTTGAGGTGGAAATCGGCCCCTGTAAAAATAAAAGTTTTTTTTGTATACTGCAAAAAATTTAATGCAATTCTGAAATAATTATCTATAAATGTGTAAGTTGTTTTACCTCAAAGACAAGAAGTTAGAGTAGTGGTTGGAGGATAGTCCTAATAATTCAGAGAGGTAGGAGACGCAATTTGGATTGTTGAATCCTGGGCTCTTCTCTAGTATAGCTTCATAGGTCTCTCCTTTCATTTCTAAAGTTTTTCTAAAGATGAAAAAATATTATTAGGAAAGATCATATTGAAAAATAACACTAGACAAATGTGAGGAAAACGAGACAATCAATATTGTTTGTAATTTATTGTACAATCAATGAAAGAATGTTTTTTTTTTAAATACACCGAAAAACATAAGATCCACTTATATTGTCTAGTTATTCTAAAATCTATCAAAAAATCTGTGCCTTTTAGCAACTAGCCACAATTAATTGACTGTGAAGTAATTTTTTATCTGACAATCAATTAATTAAGACATGTTGATTTTACAATAACTAGAGGAATAATATATTTTTAAATTAGGTATTTTTAAATCAAATAAATTTGATTATGATTTGACATATATTTTTTCCTTATATCAGGACGACCATTTCAGCAGACTAGACCCTTATAAACTGGTCCTAGTCAACCGAAACAGTCATATATAAAAAAAAATATACATAGAAACTTGTTTGATTTGAAAATACCTAATATAATGGAGTTCTACACCTTAAATACCGTCAGTATTGACTTTAAGAACATATATAATTAAGTAAATAAACAATATTAAAAATTTAATAGCATTATTTGATTATGCTCACCAGTAATGACAATTCTGAAATGAAGATATATCACAATTAAAGGAGAAATATTAAAAGAGAGAAAAGTAAATCTTATAGCTACAACAGCAATGTATTGTATTATTACCCTGCTATTCTCACCTGAATTATGCTTTAGTATAATTTATGGCACTCTATTCATTCTTTATTTCAAATCTTAATTTCTTTCCCAAACACACACATTATAAAAGGACTGGTATCCGGATATTTTTCCAAAACAAATAAAAAATATAGGAAAATAATATGTAGTCTCTATGAAAACTCAGTGTGTGTTAAGCTGTAGTGTTGACAAAACAATCCTAGAAAAAAGAACCTAAGCGACGGATCTTCCAAAGGCAGCATCATGATAGTATTCTATTTTGTTAATTCAATTTGGGATTCTTCATAAAACAGCCTTGGCAATATTGTCATAGTCCGTACAATATAACATAGTTTGTAAACTTCATCTTAATGTAGAAGATTTTTGTTGTCATCTTTTAAATATAACTTTATGGTAGAATAATTTTGCATTTGAACATTGCTGGAATGTTAAATTTTTATATATATTAACATTTCAATAAGCCGACAAGTTTATCAGTCTCCCATAACCAAAATCTACTTGTCTCTAGATGGAGGGTAAGAGTGTAAATGATTTCATTGCTTCTATTTTATATTCAATCCATAAGAAACTTCATTCAATTCCAAATTATGCAATCAAGCGTTTCTAATAGTTATTACAATCATTTTGATAAAAATGTTACTTGATTGATAAAAATTGAAATCATTTTCACATTATTCAACTTATACTTATTTATTGAAGAGAATAATCGCTAATGAATAAAATTTTGACAAACGTTTACTGTCTGATTGCGTTAACTCAGTTTACAGTTTTCTTTCTCAGATATTGCAACAAAGAATAGTTGGTGCTATTCCTACAATAAAATATTAGTGGTGACTAAAAAATATAACAAACTATCCTTCTTCCGTGAATACAATTCCAAGTGATTCTAAACAATAAAATAATAAGAAATCCTGGTAAATTGAGTTAGATGCCATTGGACAGAGAAGGTGATACACCATAGTAGAAAAGAATTTCATTAATAACCAAATAATGAAAAGGAATAATAAAGTCTCTTTAGATTTATGCATTAGCAAACTTCTTACATCTAATTACTTGCACAAATAAAAACAAAAAACCACTTGATTAAATATTTTCCAACCGCGAGTAATAAGTTCAAGCACATATACATGTATATATAAAAAATGTCTTCCTCAATAAATTAACTTACTTCTTGAACAACACTGATCCATATTTAGTAAAAAATATTGTTGTATTGTAACTTCACTACAGTTTAATGATGTGCAAATCAATTGCCGCTATGTACAGAAGATTCATCCTTTTTCTTTGGCAGAAAATAAAAATGATATTGCCTTCACATGGAGATTGGTTATTGATAAAATAATGTTAAATTCACAAATTCTTATTGCCAAATATACTATGTTGATTCATAGAAGGCTCTGACTGACATCCTAGTCCATCATACTAATATGTATCATTATGTATGTGACATACACCAGTTTTATTTTCCTTTTTGTAGAACACCATTGTCAACTTATGTAACACACATTTTGTTTTGATTATATATCCATCATGTAAAAACAATTTTATTACTATTAAGTCTGTAAAAATGACAAGTTAATATGACATTAACATCACATTGTATACAAAAAAAATTGTCCCATAATGAATGTACAAATAAGAAACATATACTTAAAAAAATCAAACATACTTGTAAATATGTGGGAAGTCATCTGTACTGATAAGTCCCAGAGGTGGTTTAGGGCTGGGATCATCTGGACTCCTGGTGACTCCTTTCATTCCGCAAGATATTTTGTCCGTATCGGGAATGACCTCGAGAACTTCACAGCAAACCGTGTCATTCATTAAATAGTTGCGAGAAACATTCTTCTTATCCATTGCTGGTATTATGTTCGAGACAGGTAAGAAGGCCTAGACACATTTGAAATAAAAAAGAAAAATATCAATAAGCTGACAAAATAAACACACATTCTTTTAATGAATAATGAAACAATAATTGAACAGGGCTGAGGAAGGATTAAGGATGATATGGAACTTCGACTACGACTTCGAGGTAAGATTTCCGATTGTGTTATCTATTCAGTTTTGTCATTTGTGTGTCAGATGTGTTACGAGCTTCCATTAAACTTATGAGTTGTGAATTAAATTATTAGAAATGTAGGTATTTAGAATTTTTTAGTGACAATTTTATTTAAATTGGCAATGAAACCAAAACAAAGTGTTATTTGGAACTTGAAGTTGACTTGATATAGCAAAGTGAAAAATTTATGTTTTGTCTTCAACTCTGCCTCAATAGATCAGATTTTAAACCTCCAGTTCAGTATACCTACCCACCTCTGCAGTGCACTGGTTAAGTGAATCAGGTGGAATCAGGTTTGAATCCTGTTTAAACAATTCATTACATTTAGCACCAGCATTGGTTAATTAACACTGGGGAATGCATGAACTTGGAAATAGTAATTATTCAACTGGTTAATGATTTTTTCCAATTATTTATTTATAATCAACAATGCAAATATTTACTTTTTATGATCCATAAGTCATGCAGGATGTGCAATTTGTGGACACAGGTCCAAATACAGTTCCTATTGATTTTATTCACCTTTACTGGCAATTTAAGGATGAGTAATTTTTTATATAAATTGATTTTTATAAAATGTGTGTACACAATATTCATTACCTTAACGTTTATATCAGCTACATATCTTGGATTAGCACCGGCAGTGCAAAGAACCTTCAGCATCATCCCTGAAGCATTTCTGTTGATCACTGTTCCAATGATCAATTCCCCAGTTTGGATGTTCTGAAACAATTTCATAAATGAAATAAAATACATTGCGAAAAGCTTGTATGATTAAGTAAAAAAAAAAGATTTATACATGCTGGTTAACAGCAGTGACTGTAAGCAGTTGCAACTAAATAGTGTCGAGTCAAAGAATTAATATGAAATATTTGACAACTTCTACAAATAATAAAATATTCTCAAGTGTTTTGACATTGTATATTTTTTTTTTTTTTGAAGAACTAGTGTCTAATTTTATATTACCTGAAAGAAATGTCGAAGTCTGGCTGATTTGTCTACATTGAGGAAGGTCTCAAACGGAGGCATCACAGCATAAATATCTGTAAAAATTAATCAATATTTAATAAAAATTATACAAATGAAAAGGAAGAAAAAATCAAATATATGATAACGGTATTTAGAAAATGAGGTCAGTCAAATTAATAAATAATTTGTTTAATATTTTTTTGAAGTGGGGTAATTTTTCCGGGGTATAAACATATTTATGTACAAAAAAATGTTAAATTTGACATGCATTAAACTACTCTTATGGCATATGTTAAAATGTATTGATATTCTGAATAAAAAAAAAAAAATCATTATTCACATCCATATATCTCCGTTCTAGCAAAACAATGACACAACTGTAGAGTTGATTTTCTAGTGTTTTGTAAAATGGCACAACATAGGTTAAACTTTACGACCATGTAATTGATGACGAACTAAAGTATTGTTTGCTGTAGGCTAAGTTATGTCGCTGTTTTGCCAGAGCGGCGTTATTAAGTCGTACAATCCATTTTGTATAACATTTGTTCTAGATACTATTTATTTATAATTAACATGTACGTATACTTATTTGCTGTTTACTTACTTACACAGAGATTTAATCACGATTCCTTTCAGATGCATGATATATTTTAATATATACAAAACATATATATCAACCAATTCCCTAATTTGATGTGGATATAATAATAATAGAAAGGTAATAGATTTCATACAAAAATGAACACCTGTCTTGATTGATCTATACTGCTGAGCATCATATTCAACAATCTGCTTTAAATTGGTGTATTTCCATTTCAATCATTGACTATATATTCCATGTTGTAAATTAACACTTCAGTTTCAGTAAAGTGATGTTCCACACAGACACTTTACATTATTTAAATAAGTGAGATCACTCAACATATAAATGGTTTCTGAAAATTATGTTGATACAGTATTTCTTCAAAATATATTTTGTATATCATTTCAATTAATAAGCAAAGAAAGTTATTTTTACAACGATAAAAAAATAGTTTGTTGTTTAAACTAAAAATCATTAGTTTTGTGATATCACCTTCGGAAATAAACACGCATTAATGAATCACTTTTATTCATATACACATATTACATTAAATTGTATCAAAGATATAAGAATACATCAGTAGTTGAGCAGTAAATGGCAGTCATTGTATTTTCAAATGTCTAATATATGGGAGAAGTAATTATTGCACAAAAAGTAATTTTGTTTCTTAATAAAACTGAAGAATATTTTTAGACACAATAATAAAACGTAATACAAATAATTTTTTATCTCCTCAGACACCTTTGAATAACAGTAAGTTTTGAAATAAATTAAAAATAATCCTTTGTAAGTTCAACTTTCTTTGTATACAATACTAACAAAATAAAACACCACCATTATTTTTAAACATATGTACTTGTTGCGAGGACTTACGCATTTTTAGGACCTATTAATTTCATAATCGTGCTATTCTAAACCTAGTCTATTGTTTCAGAAAATATTGTACTTGCAGTCATTATCCTCATAAGGCTAAATATCGTCAAATACACCATTTAGGACATTACACAACATTTAAAAACTTAATATCATTACGTGAAAACGTTAAAATCAAGTAATAAAACAGTATTTTTATAGTAAAAATGCGGAAATTATAAAAAAAAATATTTTCGACAATGTTTTGAAATAAATGCGTTATATGAAATTACAAAAATTGATAATTTGAATGTACATTCGAAATATCATTTAGAACAGTACACAACAGTTAAGACTGAATATATTTTTTATAATAATACAATAATAATGATAAATTATGCATAATTAAATAATGCGATTAAACGAAAACATTACCTGTCATCTTTTGCGACATTTTGCGTATTATAATGACATATTGAAAGCAATGTTGTCAGTATTCAAAATGGATATTCCGCAGATTATTACGGTTAAAATTTATTCTAAATGTTTAAAATTACTTTTTAAACAATAATAATGTCAATTTATACAGAAGATACATTTTAAACGATTAATTTGTACTTTTTCGCATCAATTTATTTTTTATTTTAAATAAAAAGTTCGAACGTGAAAATTGTTTAAGGAAAAATTATTTCACTGGCGATCCGTTGAAGGACGAAAAAAGATGGCGTACAGTAATTATATTATAGATAATTGCTAGTCAGAAATGCTAACTATTGGATATCATATTTCAGTAATGTTTTTGATTCCATAACAAAAATGCTCGATTTTTAAGATATATTTGTCTTAATTAAAATGTGGATCACTGCCCGTTCCCACTTGAGTGTCAGGCACGATAAAATATTGTGTGATCTAGGGACAATACATTTTTTCGTGCCTCACACATGATAAATGGGAACAGGTTTCCACTTGTCGCGTGTCAGGCAGTTATTGTGTCAAATAAATGCCCACGATTAACCAGAGTATTTAAGACCTCGATAATATTACATTGTTAATTTAAGAAAAAACACGCAATCCACATATTATTTATCAGTGTGACAGCATTGAAAACTGAATAAACAGTGCAGTGTAATTTTGACTGCTAGATTTGTTTTTCATGTTTTTTCCATAAAAATGTTCAACAATTAAGACTAATAATTAGATGTTAAAAAAGTTCAGAAAAATCAGAGTATTGTGGAATTATCAGCAATCATCTTGAAAGATCTCATGGGCCAAGAGAACAATTTTTGTGGTTGGTAGATGTGTCATCTCCCACTCCATATAAAATTGCCACGATATTCGTCGATAACTAGCTCTTGCGCAATATTATAGAGATACCTATGTATTATGATCATATCAGAGATCGATTTTGTCGACCTTTTTTTTTTAGAAATAGCAAAAATAAAAAAAAACTTACTGTCATCATTTACATTAGTATCGACTGACACAGTAGATGAAGATGGTGTTTCAGCTATCAGACTCGCATCGAAGAGGGCATTAGCTTCCTTAGCAATGAATTGATGGAGAATCAGCCTCTTGCCTCGATCTTGGAATGTGAGCAGTTTTTGCCTGGCTTGATATGCAGCAAAGTCCAGTTGGCTTACGCCAATTTTGGCGAGATCACTTTCGCCTCTTTCGCTTTCCCATATTTTCTGTAGTTGTTGGCCGTGGAAATTAAGACACTGTGTAACTAAGGACGCATCTAAAGTTGTATCGGTATCCATTTTCCTGAAAAAATCCAATCAATATCACTAAACGAAAATTAGAAAACTAATTCACGGCGAAGAATTACTTCAAATCACAGAACAAAGATCGTAATCATTGCGTCATAAAAATTATATTAGTAAGATAGGTATAATCCATGTAAAAAAAATAGACATGAGGAATAGTTGATTTTGACGCCATTTTGAAAAGAAATAGAAAATGAAATTAAACATGAAAAATACATACGATATGTTTTAATTCCAATGCACTGACAAACATAAAAGAAGTAAGTTACTCATTTGGAGGAAATTTTAATCACTTAATAAAAAGCGTGTCACAATATCGTAAGATATAAAGCAGCGTTTCACACTTTACAGCGGTACAAAAGATGGCCGACAAAGATGAAGATAGAAGCGCAACGACTCGCAAATTTATCGGTCATAGACAACTGTTTCCATAGATAGTTAAGAAGTTTTGGCAACAGTGCAAGAATGAAACGTGCGAAAATTTAAATACAGAGTTTAATAATTATTATTTGTGACCTCATAGAATATTATGGAAAAAAATAAAATCCGACAGATAATGATGTGCGCATAGAATTATAAGGTACAGAAGCCGCGTGTAGTACAAATTTCGAATTCAAATTCATACTTTTCATTATTATTCATAAGATGAAGAGAGAGAATGAAGAGAGGGAGATAACTTTAAATGAGTGTTCGCTTAATTATGTTGATGTATTAAAGGGATTATATCGCAGCTAGATGAGAAGAAACCAGTTGGTCCTGATGGTATCCCAAATATTTTCCTAAAAATTGTTATGTTTCCCTCTCATACCCATTGCATTCTCTATTTGAGGAATCCCTGAGAACTGGTTCAATTCCAGAAATTTGGAAACAAAGTTTTGTAATACCTGTATTCAAAAAGGACGATAAGGCGAACGTTCTAAACTATAGGCCAATTTGTATATTATCATCGATTCCGAAACTGTTTGAATTACTTGTATTAAATAATATTTCTCCTCAGTTAACCAAAGTCATTGCACCGAATCAGCATGGATTTGTTGGAGGCAAATCCACTCTAACCAACTTACTCGAATATCAGGACCAGATATTTAATTCATTTGCTGAGAGAAAACAGGTAGATGCGGTTTACACTGATTTCAGTAAGGCCTTATTTGATAAAGTGCCTCATGATGTTCTCCTTTATAAACATCGAAAGATTGGCATAGGTGGTTTGATTTATAAATGGATTGTAAGCTACTTGTGTTCGAGAAGATTGATACTGCGCATAGAGGAATATAGGTCCGAGGGGTTTATAGCGACAAGTGGTGTGCCGCAGGGGAGCCATCTAGGGCCAATTATATTTCTGTTATTCGTCAATGATATAGTGCTAATATTTGAGAATGTTGAAGTCCTGTTATTTGCGGACGATCTTAAACTATTTAAAAAAAATGAGAGTGAAAGAGACTGTCATACTTTACAAGATAACTTAAATGCATTAAATATATGGTATGGGAAGAATAAACTTAATATAGAGAAATGCCAAACTATTACCTTTCATAGAGTAAAGAATCCGATTGTATACAAATATTGCCTGGAGAATACAGAGTTGGAGCGTGTCAAGACTATAAGAGATCTTGGTATCACCTTTGATGAACAAATGAGCTTTGTACCTCATACAGAAAATATTACAAATAAGGCCCTAAAAATGCTCGGTTTCGTCTTGAGGGCAACAGCTAAATTTGAATCAGTAAATGTATTCAGGGCGCATTTATCATTTGTTCGTAGTCAGTTTGAATTCAATTCTCCCGTCTGGTCTCTATATTATGCCGTGCACTCTGCATCCATCGAAACTGTCCAGCACAAATTCTTGCGATTTTTGAATTATAAGCTGAAAATTCCTGCACAGGATTTAAATTATGATTCACTACTAGACTATCTCCAACTTCATGACCTCTCTGATAGAAGGATTGTGTCTGATCTCTTGCTTCTCTATAAAATAATTAATAATAAATTTAGCTCCTCTTACCTTGTTAGTCGGATAAATTACCATGTTCCAACAAGAAATACCCACCAAATTATAAGTTTTGTATGTAAGACATCCAACACTAATTACTTATACAACACTCCATTGAATAGAATCCATCGATTGGGCAATGACTTTGGTTATCTGACTGACCCTTTCTTCAATTCTTTTAATGAATATAAATTTACTTTATTAAAACATTTTCAAAAACATACCCCCAAATGATTGTGTAGTCAGTTGTTTTTATTTTTATATATTTTTACATTTTTATACATTTTTTACATTTTTATATCTTTTTGTACATTTGATTTTTATTTTATTTAATTCAATAATGTAATATATAATCACATCTGGCAGCATTCTCTGATTCAGTGGCTAAGTATGTAGGTAGTTCACACCATTCATTTTTATATTATTCAGTCAGTAATATTCTTATGTTCATAGTATTTTTTATTTGAGTTTTTTTACTATTTTTTCTTTGGTTTTTAATGTATGTACTTTGTTGTTTAATTTACCTCTCTTATATGTTTTTATTTTTCTTTATATATCCTCTACTACCGTTGTTATGTCTAGATGTTTATAAATTATTTTTTTTGTTTATGCTGTGTCATGTAATATTTAATTTTGTAAAGGGCTTTGAGCCGTGAATAAATAAATAAATAAATAATACGTCTGATTCAGTAACTTTTTAAGAACTATTGTGAGGCAAGTTTTTTTTACATGTGTGTGTGAGGCGGTAGATCGGTTGGTCTACGTATTATGTAGGTGTGCGTATCGGTAGGTGTGCGTATCGGTAGGTGTACGTATACGGCCGGGCAAGTGAAACTCCAGTTTTTTACCTGAGTTTTTGTGGTCATACTTTCATTGCGCTGACTAGGTATCTGTATCATATATAATCTAAGGATGTGCGTTTTATGAATCTGTAATTAAACAATTTTGTGTTGGAAAAAAACTCCGTGGGGGTGGGAGGCATCATACTCTCCAGTAATCTGGAATTATTTCAACATACCTAATACCAGGAGGACAGAGTGAACAAATCAGTTTCCTGGATTGATGAATTCTATATTATCACTTACATAATACCGACCGCCGCCGCCGTGGCATAGTTATATATAGGCTTCTGCGCGGGCGTCCTGGATTCGATCCCTGGTAGAGGAGAAATTCTTTACTCACGCAACTATTGTGCTTCTGGGCTGGAAACATTGGTAAGTTGGAAGAAACATCTGTTCTGTTCTGGTTCTGGCAATAAACTTGCCACTTGCGCAGGGTGCAAGGAAGTGTTTACTTTTTATTATGTGTATACGATTCCCAAAGCAATAATACCTTCTCTATATTATATTAGAAATCCACCTTGTTTTGTAGATCAAAATAAAATTATATCGAATGTCCTTTGAATGATTCTAAATCAGTTATCGGCGATATAAAAATTGCGAGTTGCCTTCCCGTCACGAGAAGGAACAATAGAGACGGGAAGGGACTAAAAAATTCAATACTCAGCAATATTTTTTTAAAAACTTATACCCTTTATAGTATTATATATAATTGAACTTCTCCTAAACTGTTGATCTGATTTTTTTTTATTTATTATTTACTTTATGTACATTATTGTGTGTACAATGGAGGGTTTATTGCCATAAGGAAATTTCTTCCAGGCAACCAAAGCAACGTGAGGTCATAAACATTAAATTTATAACATGATTAGAACCACAGCAACAGAGAAAGGAGGGAGATAGAGGTTGTGGGATTTGAGATAGGATAGAGGATTTTGATGATTAATCTGTGTATGTTTGAATGGGTGGTTAAGATTCACAATTGACATAAAAAAAAATAAAAATGAGAGTAAAAAATGTACGCCTGGTATTATGCAAACAGTATAACTTTTGAGATTTTTTTAAAAATTATATTGAAATCTATCACTGCTATAAACGATTGTCGCTTTACGAGTAGACTTTTATTTTATTTTCATATATCTCAAAAACCATAAAAGCTAAACCGCTGAAAATTGGAATAAATAAAAATTCCAAAGTTTCTCAAACAATTTTTATTATGAACATTTTTTATGATAAATTTGTGTTTAACTGCCTATATTTCCAAGTTTTTAAAAATATCGAAAAAAGCCGAAATACCCCAATTAGACAATTAAATTTTCTATAAAAATATGAACATTGTAGTAGTACTTACCTACATCTCAAACTTTTTGTAACAATTTTTATGAAAATTAAATTTAGTGACGACATTGTTTCATACAATTTGTAAGGCAGTATACTACACAATATCTAAGGGGACTCAATATTTTGATACTTTATCTCCATATACTTTATACATACATACCATCATGCTGTTTTCATATTATGGGTAGGAAAAAAAGACTGACCTCCATACTATTCCATCCTGACATACATACCTACATGTTTTATATAGAAATCAAAATATCTTAAAATATTCTTACAAATAACTTTTTGTACAATTAATTTGTTTTCACCATTTTGAGTACTTAAGTACTTGTCCTAGGAGGGAGCGGTCTCTCCGAAAACTAGTTCAACATTACCCCGTATTCAGTAACTATTGTAACTAAAATTGTAGATTTTAGATTTACGGTCTTATTTCAGCATTATAAAATATAAATTTGGTCTAAATGGAATAGGACCGTACCTATTTTGGCCGGAACGTTCTTAAAAAGTTACTGAATTAGACGTATTTTGAATAATTATGAAAATTTCAAATTATTCATAATACGTCTAATTCAGTAACTTTTAAAGAACGTTCCAGCCAAAACAGGTACGTTTCTATTCCATTTAGTCCAAGTTTATATTTAATAACGCTGAAATAAGACCGTAAATCTTAAATCTAAAATCTACAATTTTAGAACGTTCCTCGTTTAGTTAGAATAGTTACTGAATAGGGGGTATTAAGTACTCAAAGTGATGAAAACAAATTAATTGTACAAAAAGTTATTTGTAAGAATTTTTTGAAATGTGCCACAAAGTCATAGCTAAGTATGAAGATATCTTAAAATGTTTATAAATTAGCGTTTAAGTGTTTATAGTTTGGTACGTATTCTTCAATTATACATACTATCGCCATCGACAGTTGGATCTCATGTGTGACATGAAACTTGTTTTAAAATTCAAATACAGAACATGTTAAATAAAAATACATAATCTACTGTAAAACTATATGAATGGTACTTAAACGATTTGTAACATGTGAAAAGAAAAGTTTGTAACCCTCGATGGACTTGATATTATTTTTACTCCTCACTAACCCAAGGGGATATAGTGGGAAGTTATGATTTCGCAATTTTAAGGGTATTTTTTATTGCAGATTATCAACTAGTATCATGCTGAGATTGTATTCTGAAAGTTTCATCACAGTGTATCTGTGTGTGTGGGTGTGTGCTATTCATTTTACGGAGTGTTTATTTTACTTTATCGATTATAGACTAAAGTACTCATTCGATTCTATTAAAATTTTGCGAATTTGTATATCTAATACTCACTTAGACCCCATTAGATTTTGAAGGATATCTGAATAGTGCTTCTCTTTTAACTGTCAAATATTTGTAAGTGACCCCAAGTTCAGGAAACTTAAAATTTGAAATTTTTATTTTCAAATTGGTAAAAAGGCTTTCATATAATGGCATTGAAGAATAATCAAGTTTTCATAATAAAATTTCATGAAAATGCTGAATATTTTCCATAGAAAATTTGAATATTTTATAGAATGACTTGTTAGTGAGAGTGCAGCGCTGGCCACAACCCACTCGTTTCTATAGGCTTCTCAAAATCAGAATTTATTTAATTACGGTCGAATTTCAACCATAATTAATTAAATTCTTAATTTGAATAGTCCACATAAAATCAAGAAAAAACCTTTATTTCAATTTATATAAAAAAATACTTGCATAATATGCTGTTCGATTTTTATAATTTAGGATCAGTACGACCAAAAGCATGAAAAACCAACTACATCTAACACTTTATTACACATCCTCATTACTCTACACATACAAATATCTTAAGGCCGCACAGGCAGTCAAATGCGATAAGTTGCATTGGTGTTTCCTCATTTACTTAGCCAATACTGACATTATCATTATAGTATTGTCTACAGCTTGACAGCGCCTAAACATAATATTTGAAAATTCTCTCGATAGCAAAATAATTCCTGAAATTTGCGGGATTCCCTTGTTATCTGTTTAATTTGTTGGATGTAAAACAATTATTAAGCAAAAATATATTGTAACTAGTGAACACCCGGCAAACTTCGTATTGCCTGTATAATTAAAAATTGTCCTCCATAACCACCCGTCGCTTCAGACTCTTCAATACCTCCCATCCCTTCAGTACTTCCCGTCCCTTCAGTACCTTCCGTCCCTTCAGTACCTCCCGTCCCTTCAGTACCTCCCTCAGTTACTCCCGTTCCTTCAGTTACTCCCGTTCCTTCAGTTACTCCCGTCCCTTCAGTTACTCCCGTCCCTTCAGTTACTCCCGTCCCTTCAGTTACTCCCGTCCCTTCAGTTACTCCCGTCCCTTCAGTTACCCCCGTCCCTTCAGTTACTCCCGTCCCTTCAGTTACTCCCGTCCCTTCAGTTACTCCCTTCCCTTCAGTTACTCCCGTCCCTTCAGTTACTCCCGTCCCTTCAGTTACTCCCGTCCCTTCAGTTACTCCCGTCCCTTCAGTTACTCCCGTCCCTTCAGTTACTCCCGTCCCTTCAGTTACTCCCGTCCCTTCAGTTACTCCCGTCCCTTCAGTTACTCCCGTCCCTTCAGTTACTCCCGTCCCTTCAGTTACTCCCGTCCCTTCAGTTACTCCCGTCCTTTCAGTTACTCCCGTCCCTGCAGTTACTCCCGTCCCTTCAGTTTTTCCCGTCCCTTCAGTTACTCCCGTCCCTTCAGTTACTCCCGTCCCTTCAGTTACTCCCGTCCCTTCAGTTACTCCCGTCCCTTCAGTTACTCCCGTCCCTTCAGTTACTCCCGTCCCTTCAGTTACTCCCGTCCCTTCAGTTACTCCCGTCCCTTCAGTTACTCCCGTCCCTTCAGTTACTCCCGTCCCTTCAGTTACTCCCGTCCCTTCAGTTACTCCCGTCCCTTCAGTTACTCCCGTCCCTTCAGTTACTCCCGTCCCTTCAGTTACTCCCGTCCCTTCATTACCTCCCGTCCCTTCATTACCTCCCGTCCCTTCGTTACCTCCCGTCCCTTCAGTTACTCCCGTCCCTTCAGTAGGTCCCGGTCATACGCTCGACAATTCATCAAAGTTTCATTGAAATTGATTGAACGGTTCCAAGGATAGTCCACCTTCATCGGTAAAATGACCTGATACCCGATGAAGAAGAAGAAGAAGAATTTTTTTTAATCCAGAAACCATCCCGGGCATACACTCGACAATTCATCAAAGTTTCATTGAAATTGAATGAACGGTTCCCAGGATAGTCCACCTTCATAGGTAAAATGACCTGATACCCGATGAAGAAGAAGAAGAAGAAAAATTTTTTAATCCAGAAACTATCCCGGTCATACGCTCGACAATTCACCAAAGTTTCATTGCAATCGGATGAACGGTTCTCAGGTTAGTCCACCTTCATATGTAAAATGACCTGATACCCGATGAAGAAGAAGAAGAAGAAAATATTTTAAATTCAGAAATCATCCCGGGCATACGATCGACAATTCACCAAAGTTTAATTGCAATCGGATGAACGGTTGTCAGGATAGTCCACCTTCATAGGTAAAATGACCTAAAACTCGATGAAGAAGAAGAAGAAGTTAAAATTTTTTGATCCAGAAACCATCCCTGGTATACTTTCGACAGTTCACCAAAGTTTCATCGCAATCGGATGAGCGGTTTAGGAGCGCATTCAACACATACATACAAACATTCAAATTTATAATATAGATTAATTTATACGCTTTAAAATTACATTTCATTAATACAAAAAATTAAACTAAATTTTTTTAAATAAACAAAATTTAAAGATTAAAAAATTCCAATACAGTTTAAGATTTTTAAAATTGTAAACTGATTTTTTGAAAAACGTATTATATAATTCATGTTGTTGCTTGCGTCGTTCCTGTTTCGCGCTACTCAAGTCGTACAAAATGTATGATGGGACGAACCACGAATCCCACCGCTTTAACATACAGTACCTACGAGAAGTGGGATACAACTTGATATAGGTGTAGTATACTTGCGAAATTTCTTATAGAAGCCGAAAATCTTGGCTTGCCTATTAATATTATGTTAAGAAATTCAATACCTAATATTTTTTCTCCATCAAAGCTAAGGTGAAACTCGCCTCCAAAAAAATGAGCGTACTATATAGAGCGCGTAGATATTTTACTAAGACCCAGATCTGTATACTCTACAAAGCGCAAATACGTCCAATTATTGAATATGGTAGTCACCTCTGGAGTGGCGCCCCCCAATACCTACTGAATACCCTCGACGCTGTCCAAAGGCGTGCTATACGTCTGATTGATGATCCATCACTGACTGATGGATTGCAATCACTAGAACACAGACGCAGAGTCGGTATTTTAAGTTTATTCTATAGATACTACCACGGGAATTGCTCAGAAGAACTTGCATCTTTGGTCCCTCCTCCACCCACTCGCAACAGAGTCACTCGCTTCACTCAATCGCAGCACCCATTCACAGTGTACCTTCAACATATACGAACAAGTCGCTTCTCCAACTCCTTTATTAATACAGCAGCCCGACTGTGGAACGATCTTCCGAATTCTGTGTTTCCACCTTCGTACAACCCGGGTCTTTTTAAAATCAGAATTAATAAACTCTTTTCTAGATTGCAAAACCCTCCCAACGCTATACGTAGTGCGCTTCTTCGGAAGAGTAAAATGGACCCAAATCCTAATAGCTGGCGTCCCCTACGTGGACATGTTAAAAAACGAGTGGGTTGTGGCCAACACTAAACTCTCCACACCACAAATATTGACAATGAAATATTTTATTCATTCTAAATTTTACTACCAGGAATATAAATTTTCTAACGATAGTATATTTTCATGTTAAGATAGACAAACTATTAATGCAGTATGGTGTAGAATTCTAATGTTATATGAAATATTTTAATAAAAGCAGATAAATTTTGTTTTAAAGGACGTTAGAGCATTTTGACAATTTTGACACGTGATATCATATGAAGAAATTTTTGTTATTTATGGAAAGCTAATCAGGTCTATGTTCAAGCTCTTTACATTATAACATGAAATCAAATTACTGAACTTTTCCATACATAAGAAATTTATCTTATTATATACATTTTTATTCATACTAAATTTTACTACCAGGAAAATAAATTTTCTATCGATAGTATATTTTTATGTTAAGATAGACAAACTATTATTGCAGTATGGTGTAGAATGCTTATGTTGTATGAAATATTTTAATAAAAGCAGATAAATTTTGTTTTAAAGGACGCGAAAGCATTTTCAAAATTTTGACACGTGATATCATATGAAGAAATTTTTTGTTATTTATGGAAAGCTAATCAGTTCAATGTTCAAGCTCTTTACATTATAACATGAAATCAAATTACTGAACTTTTCCATACATAGAAATTTATCTAATTACATTTTTATTCATACTAAATTTTACTACCAGGAATATAAATTTTCTTCCGATAGTATATTTTTATGTTAAGATAGACAAACTATTAATGCAGTATAGTGAATAATGCTTATGTTGTATGAAATATTATAAAAAAAGCAGATAAATTTTGTTTTAAAGAACGCGAGAGCATTTTCAAAATTTTGACACGTGATATCATATGAAGAAATTTTTTGTTATTTATGGAAAGCTTATCAGTTCTATGTTCAAGCTCTTTACATTATAACATGAAATCAAATTACTGAACTTTTCCATACATAGAAATTTATCTAATTACATTTTTATTCATACTTAATGTTACTACCAGGAATATAAATTTTCTTCCGATAGTATATTTTTATGTTAAGATAGACAAACTATTAATGCAGTATAGTGAAGAATGCTTATGTTGTATGAAATATTTTAAAAAAAGCAGATAAATTTTGTTTTAAAGAACGCGAGAGCATTTTCAAAATTATGACACGTGATATCATATGAAGAAATTTTTTGTTATTTATGGAAAGCTAATCAGTTCTATGTTCAAGCTCTTTACATTATAACATGAAATCAAATTACTGAACTTTTCCATACATAAGAAATTTATCTTATTACATTTTTATTCATACTAAATGTTACTACCAGGAATATAAATTTTCTTCCGATAGTATATTTTTATGTTAAGATAGACAAACTATTAATGCAGTATAGTGAAGAATGCTTATGTTGAATGAAATATTTTAATAAAAACAAATAAATTTTGTTTCAAAGAGCGTTAAAGCATTTTAACCATTTTGACACGTGATATCATATGAAGAAATTTTTTGTTATTTATGGAAAGCTAATCAGTTCTATCTTCAAGCTCTTTACATTATAACATGAAATCAAATTACTGAACTTTTCCATACATAGAAATTTATCTAATTACATTTTTATTCATACTAAATGTTACTACCAGGAATATAAATTTTCTTCCGATAGTATATTTTTATGTTAAGATAGACCAACTATTAATGCAGTATGGTGAAGTATGCTTATGTTGAATGAAATATTTTAATAAAAGCTGATAAATTTTGATTCAAAGAGCGTTAGAGCATTTTAACCATTTTGACACGTGATATCATATGAAGAAATTTTTTGTTATTTATGGAAAGCTAATCAGTTCTATGTTCAAGCTCTTTACATGATAACATGAAATCAAATTACTGAACTTTTCCATACATAAGAAATTTATCTTATTACATTTTTGTTCATACTAAATGTTACTACCAGGAATATAAATTTTCTTCCGATAGTATATGTTTATGTAAATATAGACAAACTATTAATGCAGTATAGTGAAGAATGCTTATGTTGTATGAAATATTTTAATAAAAGCAGAAAAATTATGTTTTAAAGAACGCGAAAGCATTTTCAAAATTTTGACACGTGATATCATATGAAGAAATTTTTTGTTATTTATGGAAAGCTAATCAGTTCAATGTTCAAGCTCTTTACATTATAACATGAAATCAAATTACTGAACTTTTCCATACATAGAAATTTATCTAATTACATTTTTATTCATACTAAATGTTACTACCAGGAATATAAATTTTCTTCCGATAGTATATTTTTATGTTAAGATAGACAAACTATTAATGCAGTATAGTGAATAATGCTTATGTTGTATGAAATATTATAAAAAAGAGCAGATAAATTTTGTTTTAAAGAACGCGAGAGCATTTTCAAAATTTTGACACGTGATATCATATGAAGAAATTTTTTGTTATTTATGGAAAGCTAATCAGTTCTATGTTCAAGCTCTTTACATGATAACATGAAATCAAATTACTGAACTTTTCCATACATAAGAAATTTATCTTATTACATTTTTGTTCATACTAAATGTTACTACCAGGAATATAAATTTTCTTCCGATAGTATATGTTTATGTTAATATAGACAAACTATTAATGAAGTATAGTGAAGAATGCTTATGTTGTATGAAATATTTTAATAAAAGCAGAAAAATTATGTTTTAAAGAACGCGAGAGCATTTTCAAAATTTTGACACGTGATATCATATGAAGAAATTTTTTGTTATTTATGGAAAGCTAATCAGTTCTATGTTCAAGCTCTTTACATTATAACATGAAATCAAATTACTGAACTTTTCCATACATAAGAAATTTATCTTATTACATTTTTATTCATACTAAATGTTACTACCAGGAATATAAATTTTCTTCCAATAGTATATTTTTATGTTATGATAGACAAACTATTAATGCAGTATAGTGAAGAATGCTTATGTTGTATGAAATATTTTAAAAAAAGCAGATAAATTTTGTTTTAAAGAACGCGAGAGCATTTTCAAAATTTTGACACGTGATATCATATGAAGAATTTTTTTGTTATTTATGGAAAGCTAATCTGTTCTATGTTCAAGCTCTTTACATTATAACATGAAATCAAATTACTGAACTTTTCCATACATAGAAATTTATCTAATTAAATTTTTATTCATAATAAATGTTACTACCAGGAATATAAATTTTCTTCCGATAGTATATTTTTATGTTAAGATAGACATACTATTAATGTCGTAAAGTTAAGAATGCTTATGTTGCATGAAATATTATAAAAAAAGCAGATAAATTTTGTTTTAAAGAACGCGAGAGCATTTTCAAAATTTTGACACGTGATATCATATGAAGAAATTTTTTGTTATTTATGGAAAGCTAATCAGTTCTATGTTCAAGCTCTTTACATGATAACATGAAATCAAATTACTGAACTTTTCCATACATAAGAAATTTATCTTATTACATTTTTGTTCATACTAAATGTTACTACCAGGAATATAAATTTTCTTCCGATAGTATATGTTTATGTTAATATAGACAAACTATTAATGCAGTATAGTGAAGAATGCTTATGTTGTATGAAATATTTTAATAAAAGCAGAAAAATTATGTTTTAAAGAACGCGAGAGCATTTTCAAAATTTTGACACGTGATATCATATGAAGAAATTTTTTGTTATTTATGGAAAGCTAATCAGTTCTATGTTCAAGCTCTTTACATTATAACATGAAATCAAATTACTGAACTTTTCCATACATAAGAAATTTATCTTATTACATTTTTATTCATACTAAATGTTACTACCAGGAATATAAATTTTCTTCCAATAGTATATTTTTATGTTATGATAGACAAACTATTAATGCAGTATAGTGAAGAATGCTTATGTTGTATGAAATATTTTAAAAAAAGCAGATAAATTTTGTTTTAAAGAACGCGAGAGCATTTTCAAAATTTTGACACGTGATATCATATGAAGAATTTTTTTGTTATTTATGGAAAGCTAATCTGTTCTATGTTCAAGCTCTTTACATTATAACATGAAATCAAATTACTGAACTTTTCCATACATAGAAATTTATCTAATTAAATTTTTATTCATAATAAATGTTACTACCAGGAATATAAATTTTCTTCCGATAGTATATTTTTATGTTAAGATAGACATACTATTAATGTCGTAAAGTTAAGAATGCTTATGTTGCATGAAATATTATAAAAAAAGCAGATAAATTTTGTTTTAAAGAACGCGAGAGCATTTTCAAAATTTTGACACGTGATATCATATGAAGAATTTTTTTGTTATTTATGGAAAGCTAATCAGTTCTATGTTCAAGCTCTTTACATTATAACATGAAATCAAATTACTGAACTTTTCCATACATAGAAATTTATCTAATTAAATTTTTATTCATAATAAATGTTACTACCAGGAATATAAATTTTCTTCCGATAGTATATTTTTATGTTAAGATAGACATACTATTAATGTCGTAAAGTTAAGAATGCTTATGTTGTATGAAATATTATAAAAAAGCAGATAAATTTTGTTTTAAAGAACGCGAGAGCATTTTCAAAATTTTGACACGTGATATCATATGAAGAAATTTTTTGTTATTTATGGAAAGCTAATCAGTTCTATGTTCAAGCTCTTTATATTATAACATGAAATCAAATTACTGAACTTTTCCATACATAGAAATTTATCTTATTACATTTTTATTCATACTTAATGTTACTACCAGGAATATAAATTTTCTTCCGATAGTATATTTTTATGTTAAAATAGACAAACTATTAATGCAGTATAGTGAAGAATGCTTATGTTGTATGAAATATTTAAAAAAAACCAGATAAATTTTGTTTTAAAGAACGCGAGAGCATTTTCAAAATTTTGACACGTGATATCATATGAAGAAATTTTTTGTTATTTATGGAAAGCTAATCAGTTCTATGTTCAAGCTCTTTACATTATAACATGAAATCAAATTACTGAACTTTTCCATACATAAGAAATTTATCTTATTACATTTTTATTCATACTAAATATTACTACCAATAATATAAATTTTCTTCCGATAGTTTATTTTTATGTTAAGATAGACAAACTATTAATGCAGTATGGTGAAGAATGCTTATGTTGTATGAAATATTTTAATAAAAGCAGATAAATTTTGTTTCAAAGAGCGTTAGAGCATTTTCAAAATGTTGACACGTGATATCATATGAAGAAATTTTTTGTTATTTATGGAGAGCTACTCAGTTCTATGTTCAAGCTCTTTACATTATAACATGAAATCAAATTACTGAACTTTTCCATACATAGAAATTTATCTAATTACATTTTTATTCATACTTAATGTTACTACCAGGAATATAAATTTTCTTCCGATAGTATATTTTTATGTTAAGATAGACAAACTATTAATGCAGTATAGTGAAGAATGCTTATTTTGTATGAAATATTATAAAAAAAGCAGATAAATTTTGTTTTAAAGAATGCGAGAGCATTTTCAAAATTTTGACACGTGATATCATATGAAGAATTTTTTTGTTATTTATGGAAAGCTAATCAGTTCTATGTTCAAGCTCTTTACATTATAACATGAAATCAAATTACTGAACTTTTCCATACATAGAAATTTATCTAATTACATTTTTATTCATTCTAAATGTTACTACCAGGAATATAAATTTTCTTCCGATAGTATATTTTTATGTTAAGATAAACAAACTATTAATGAAGTATAGTGAAGAATGCTTATGTTGTATGAAATATTTTAAAAAAAGCAGATAAATTTTGTTTCAAAGAGCGTTAGAGCATTTTGACAATGTTGACACGTGATATCATATGAAGAAATTTTATCATATCTATGAAAAGCTAATCAGTTCTAAGTTCAAGTTATTAATATTCTTATATCAATATGAAATCAATGAACTGAACATTGCCAAATATAAAAAAATTCTCTTGTTACATATAAGTTTCATACAAATATCCATTAAATAAAATATAATTTTTGAAACCGTTGAATATTTTTCTTTTAACATTGACCAACTTTGAATACAATTTTATGAAGATTCTTGGTGTTGTATAAATAGTTGAAACTAAATTAAAATATCTCTAATTTCCAGGTCGTGAGAGCATTTTTTCAGTTTTAATAGATAAAAGAAACATTGGGAAAAAATGAACCGTTGTCTATGGAAAACTAATCAGCTCTAAGTTTATGGACTTCACACATGTGATATCAATATGAAGTCAATCGAACTTATATGTAGTTTGGGCTGCAGAGAGGACACAAAAAAAAACAACGTAAATGATGAATTCATAGAGAAGAAATCAAAAGTTGTCTATGGAAAACTAATCAGCTCTAGGTCTTTGCATTTTACACATATGATGTTTATATGAAGTCGATCGGACTTATAGTTTGGGCTGTAGAGAGGACACAAAAAAGATAAATGCTACGGCGTACGGCGTACGGCGTATACGCCATACACACAAACACATCACGACGAAACTCATAGTGTGCATTCTCTACATGATACCCATTGAGAAATTGATGTAAAAAAAATACGCTTAAATTTTGCGAAATCATGACTCTCCCCTATTCCATAGTGTGGAGAGTAAAAAAATTGGAAATATATTTTGGCATGTGATTTTAAAATATTTTTATGGTAATTCGAATGAACAACGATGCTAAAAAACAATAATTTTTCAACATTTCCCAATTTTCTTTCAGTTTGCCTAGTCCGAAGGCTCCAGGGACTTCCCTGATACTTACATAGTTACCTACCACTGCATTTGATGATGACAATATTTTGTCTGTATATAACATCCATTTCTCTATTCAATGTATTTTTAATTTTTTTATTGAATGATATAATTATTCACCTTAAAATAACTATATATTCTGTATTGTTCTTTTTTTAAAAGAACTTATTTTATCAAAAAAAAAAAAACAAAAGTCTGACGAAGCTCAAAAAACTTTTAATTTTCCCAGAGGATAGTGAAAAGTAAAAAGGAAAAAATGTTCCAATAATAATACAAGATAGATAAGTGATATTTTGAATTGTTGAAAGGGGATCTCAAAGGCAATCAATAAAACAACGCTTTAATATTTTAATATTTTTGTCTTACTTTAATATTTTACCTGTATTGTTTTTTTTTACATTTAAATTAGCATTTTTTTAATTATCAAACAATACTATTTCCTATAGTCTAATACTATTTCCTATAGTATAATACTATTTCCTATAGTCTAATTCTTCTTCTTTTATGTAGGCCTTTGGATAGGTTCTTATACAAACTATTTCCTATAGTCTAATTCTTCTTCTTCTATTTATGTAGGCATTTGAGTCAGTTCTTATACAAACTAATTCTTCTTCTTCTTTTATGTAGACCATTGGGTCAGTTTTAAGTCTAATAGTCTAATTGTACAGAAATATTAACTATATGCACACTTAATATAAAAACGAATGGAATATGACTTACATGGGATGACTAACTCTTTTCAATACTTTTGTTTAATTTTATTTACATTTTTCTATACATAATATAGGGGGGTAAGGGGTGATGGCAAATAACACCTAGCCAACCCAAATGTCAACCTCACCTGCACGTGGTACACCCTGCTAGATAGCCAACGAGGCTCTGGCGACCGAGAATCGGCGGTATAACCGCAACATCTGTACAGGAAGAAATACCTGTACAAACCCCCCAGGCCAGGAAGTCTTTATAATATCCCCATATCAACTCGCAATTGGACAGCGTGATATGGAACCACTAATGCTGGTCGTCCAAATAACCCCCCAATGATGAATAAGATAACATCTCCAAGACCAAAATAATGAATAACACAGAATAGTCCTTCCCCATCATAATAGATGGAGTGCAAATTGAAAGAGTAGACAGATACATATATCTAGGCCATACCGTGATGCTTGCCAAAGAAAATCAAGAGGCAGAAATAGAGAGAAGACGTGGCCTTGCCTGGACAGCTTTTGGAAAATTATCATACATTCTGAAATCCCGTAAATACTCCCATTATTTGAAAAAGAAGCTATTTGATGCATGTATTCTCCCAGTGCTTACTTATGGAATGGAGACATCAGTCCTAACAAAACGAATAATTCACAAGCTGTTAGTGACACAGAGAGCTATGGAGAGAAAGTTGCTGGGTATTTCAATTAGGGACAGAATTCAGAATGTCATGATAAGACAAAGAACCAAAGTAGCCGATGTAGCGGAAAGGGTCGCTGGCCTTAAGTGGAGCTGGACTGGGCATATTGCCAGATGCCAGGATTCACGATGGACCAAAAAGATCGTAGAATGGCGACCGAGAACAAGCCGAAGAGGTGTCGGCAGACTCTAGGCAAGGTGGTCTGATGACATCCAGAAATGTGCCGGAGGGAGATGGATGCAGTGTGCCCAAGACAGGGAGTTGTGGAGGATCAAGGGGGAGGCCTATGTCCAAGAATGGATAAAAACAGGCTGAAGAAGAAGTAGATACATAATATAAACAAATATATTGTAAATATTAGCAAAAATAATTTTTTTTGTGTTACACACTTAACTCCGTCGAAAAAAAAAAAAAAAAATTTTTTGCTAATATTTTGAATATGGCACACAAATTAAGTTTTCATAATAATTATAAAAGAAATATATTGTACACTGGCGGGCTTATTGCCATTAGGCAATTTCTTCCAACCAACCAGAATACAAAGTATGACAAAATTGTGTATGTACATCAACAAAAAAAATGAACGTAAAAAAATTTGCTTATAATCAATCAAATTTTAAATCACTCCCCATCTTACTTAAATATTGTGTGACAATATAATAAAATTATAACGATTGCTTATTACTTCGCCAACGGCGGGACATTAAAGCAAGTTTAAAATAAAAACGTTGGTAGGTATCTAAAAAAAATCATGCATCTTCTTATTTATATATTATATCTGTTTCTATTTACTACTTATCATCGTCATCAATCTGCTCCCAGTGTGGAGCATGTGGTCGTCACCCAGCTTTTCCAGAATGGGTATAGTCAGCTTCAATTCCAACTGGGCCAACTCTGTTGCCTGCTCCTATTATTCACACATAATAATGTGAAACTGCTTAGTATATTTCTTGATAACATAAAGAGCTGTAAAGACAAAATTAATAAAGAAATAAAAAAAAATAAAGATAGAAGTGATCAATAAAAATAAAATAAGAAACAATACAAAAACCGCAATGGGTAAAGATATTTATTGCAATAAAATGGAAACAAATGGTACCTACCAATGTAAAAATATTCGATTTACTTTGTAAAGTACAAATAAATCATATTGAATACGTAATGTACTTCAGCTGCCTCGTGTGGTTTGTACTCAATTATATTAATTTTCGCATTGTGGTTAGTACGGAGTGCATTTTCTCAATTATTTTCCTATTCCGAAGTCGCGAAATGTGTAGGGGATAGGAAAGCTGCCTCTTGCTTTACCGCGCTCAAGTCTGGTTTGTTAGTCGCCTTTCTACAATGGTATGGAAAGCACGCGCATTGAGTAACGTTCGATGCTGTGGTCTCTTGAAAATTGTATACATCGCGAGTTGGCTGTCAAAACTTTTTCCGATATTTTATTGAATTATCTATTTTTTTTATTGAATTAATCAAATGAATATTATTGATTCACAAATCAAGTGTTTTATAAGTGTAATATACTAAATTTGTGTCAAAGTTTGTGAAAAATTAAAGTGTGGTGTTATTTCAAAACATTGTTTTGTTTTGGATCATTTTTTTGGTTTTAGTTGTCTTGATTTATTTTAAGTGGTTTTATGCGATTGTGTGGAAATTAATTTTATTCGGAGATTTGATTTAATAGCATTTATAAAATCAGTTCAACCTACATACTTGTGAAGTGAATATAAAAGTATTATACCTACAAAGTAGTGAACTTTTATTTAAGTGTGAATACCTACATAGTAGTGAATTTTTATTTAAGTGTGAAAGTTTTGTTGAAGATTCACATATGAAGAATGAAGAAAAAAAAAAAACACGGATAATACCTACCTACCAATGGTTACACATTTGGTAAGTGTTTTTTTTGTTTACCTACATGTATATTATTCCTGCTGTTTTACTGCTGCTTTTGAAAATACAATAACTGTATGCAAATCACTATGAAAAATGGAAAATACATAATATAATTGCACAGATATTTAAATAATTTGGAACGATTACAAAATGTCTGTATACGGTTCATTTGCAATCTCATAAAATATGACCGTGTTTTGACTTATAGAAATTTACTGCGTTGGCCAAAAATACGAGATCGTCGTAACATTCACATACTGTCATTACTTTATAACCCCTATTCACCACAATATTTAAAAAATAACGTCGCTTGTCAAATCACGGCCTACCCCTTCGATCTGCTGAACGTACTACAATAGCTAACCTATTCACAATACAGAAGTTTTCATCTCTTCTTTTCAAGTACAATCCAGACTATGGAATGGCCTAAGTGATGAAGTTACGTATGAAAATATTTAAAGATAAACTTAAATAACTTTATTTGTCAAATATTTCCCGAATATTCCTTTTATATCCTGCCGTACCCTCCTTCTTTTCCTTATTGCTATGAGCAGTGTTATTATTTTTTCTCTCTTTGTTTTTTTTTCTTTAATCCTCACTAAATATCTACTATTGTACCAGTTTAACTTTAGATACTTCACGTTGCTCGGGTTGGTTGGAAGAAATTAACTTATGGCACTTGTACCTAAAGTATATTATATATAAAAAAATAAAATTAATAGATGAGTCTGTGACAAATATACATATTTGGTATTGACCCCTATTTAATAATTTATGTTCAGAGGTAAATCACCAGGAACTAAATTAGAAATAAAAACTTTACTCTAAGTTTAATTTCTGTAGATGTATGATAACTTGGGATAAAAACAAATTAACTTTTGTAATCAGTAACTGAAGTTTGGTTACGGTTATTGTACTATTATTGTACGGTTATTGTATGGTTTGGCTGTGTGCACAAAACATTTTTTAACTCTAAAAAACTAAATGTTTAAACTAAATGTACCTAGTCACGATTATTTGATTACTTTTAATATGAAATTTTGTTACTATTATAAAAAAAAATATCAGTGTATCCAGCTTGAATTTATAGTTCATTCAACTACGTTTTCAATAAATTTTGAGTTTCTAAGAATTACATATAATTAACAAATATCAATTTGAAAAATCTTTATAAATTCTTGGTTATGAGAATACTAACTTGTTTTGCATACCTATATTATAAAAAATACAATGGGTTCAATTCCGAAGACGAATGAAATTTTGAATGAACATTAAAGTATAAATGTGTTCACCAGCCCCCCTAGACAACTTGTCATTTAGCTCAAGAAAAGAAACAAGCCAGTCACGTGACAACTGTCACTTCCATACATTGAACTAAATCTTTTCTTGTTTCTTTTCTTGAGCTAAATGACACGTTGTCTAGGGGGGCTGGTGAACACATTTTGACTTTAATGTTCATTCAAAATTTAATTCGTCTTCGGAATTGAACCCATTGTATTTTTTATAATATAGGGGGGCAGAACAGTCACTTTACACTATTATCCATTTTATAATACACTAGTGATGTCCTTTGTCATTTTAATCTTATCATTATTGCTGTGTAACCGAGATCTAAAGCTATGTACAAGTTGGGGAGCTATTAAAGCATTTGTGTTGCTAATGTATGGAGTGGAAGGTTGGACTCTCAAAATCTCAACAGTAAAAATAATTGAAGTATTCGAGATGTGGCTATACAGAAGTTTGATGCGCAACTCATGGGTATAGAGTCTCCAATCAAAGAGTTCAAAATATGATGGAGAAAGAGAAAGAGTTGCTGAACACTGTCAAGAGACGCAAAGCCGCATATTTGGGCCACATACTCCGTGGTGATAAATATGCCCTTCTACAACGTATAGTGGAAGGAAAGACACAGAGAAGATGGAGTATGGGGCGTAAAAGAATATCGTGGCTTTAAAATCTCAGGCAGCTATTTCGGATGCGACTTCACAAATTAGGTTGGCGTAGAATCGGGATGAGTTTGGTGCGATGGTCGCCAACCTTCGTTAGGAGCGGCATAAAAAGAAGAAGAAAATTATTAAACTTCAGAATAATCAATCATTTCAATTTAATCTCCAGAATAGCAAAAAATAGTTGAGATGATTAAATTTGACTTTTCACTAAAATATTAGTGTGCGTTTTCAGAATTAGACCATGTAGAGTTTTGAGTCTAACATTGCTTATTCTATTTTTGAAGATAATACTCAAGTGAGTAATAATTTCTATTTCGTTGTCGGCCTTCGTGGGTCAGTTGGTTAGGTATCTGGCTGCTGATCCACAGGTCCCGGGTTCGATTCCCGGTGGAGACACAGTTTTTAATTGTGTTTTCAGTCTGGATCTGTGAGTCTCCAGAATGTGGCAACTTGTTATTGGGTGCGTGTTAAATAAATATTTGACATAGTACCTGTTAGTTGCCCGAGAAGTAATATAAAATAAAATAAAATAAGTTAGGGTCATTAAAATGGCAAAGTGAAACATAACATTATTTTATTGTATTTTTCAAAAATAAATACATATTCTCTTTGTATCTAGTTATTATGCAATAGTGTCTGCTTTTTGAGTCGTAATTATTTATTTTTAACCAGAAATGGTAATACAGGTTAAATAAACGTGCATTATAATCACGAGAAGTTTGAGAAACAAAAAATAGGTAGTCTAATTACAGGTAAAAGAAACGTGATATTAAACACATAAGAAAATTTTAATTTCGACTGACATGAATATCTGTGATAGATGATAGAACGGTATGTAAAAATTTCCCAAGTTTGTCTCCTCTCTCAAATATACGGAAACATAAGGCACTGAAAAAAATACATTACAAAATAGCCTGACAACCCTTGATCAAGTTTCGGCGTTTATATATAGGTATATAATATAACTAAGGATATAAAGCGACATAACGAAGACACAAGATAGGAAGAAAGGTTATGTAGAAAATAGGTATCTAACAGGCTAAAGATGACCATAAACAATAAAGTTATCAGCAAAGGAACGTCCATAGGACGAACTGTTTTTCCGCCTGATTTAGCATAAAAATCTTTTGGAACCTTTCGCTTCGATTATTATTTGGTTATAATCTAACAACGTACCTACCTACGAAATATTTATAGAACATAATATAATTTTATTCTTTCGTTATCAACAAACAATAATATTGTTTGAACACTATTTAATTACTGTTTTCTGGAACCGATTCGGTATTAAACTGTTGCAGAATAATTAATCCTGATTTTTACTTTTGAATAGGTAGCCACTAAAGTAGAATGTCAAGTAAGTACATATTCAAAATTGTCTAACATTTTTCTAATCTACTAAAATACGAAAATATGAAATGATGGAGAGCAATGATTTCTTTCTTTTTTAAACTTATTTTTTTTTTGTTTCAAATTCTTAACGGGTATCATGCGGCCTTTTTTGTCTTGAGAATAACCCAAAAAATATACTTACAATAAAAGTAGAATCGATTTCATATTCTTGTATTGATTATATTAATATTTTGTGATATTACTAAATATTTCTTAGATCTGTCGAAATTAATGTCTGTGAATACACAAAAACAGTTGATTTTTGTATATCATCCTTAGTGCTGATTATTTTTAATTAATTATTTCGTATTTTTTTGTGTATAAAAAATAAATTCTTATGGAAAAATTGAGGATATATTTTTTTATAGTTTTAAAAATATATTAGGGGAAAATACCTTAGATTATATATGATAATTCTATGGAAAACACATATAATATATTAATTATTTTGGTGTAAAAATAATTATTTTTACATTTGATTTAAAGAAATAAAGTATACATTTTATTGTTAGACAACGCACCAAAGTCAATTTACAATAATTGACTCGAAAATATATAAGAGAATACATAATAACGGGTGGTTAAATTTAAAGGGCCGATGTTCAATGTGAACCACACCTAAACGTTAATTTTTTTTCTGCATTTCATCTGACATTTCTCAATTTCAGACTAACTCAATTTGAACCATGGAAAGATACACAATCGAGCAACGCGTTAAAGTTATTCAGTCCTATTATGAAAATTTCGAAGAAAATCATCTTCAGTGATGAGGCACATTTTCACCTCAGTGGATTCGTCAATAAGCAGAATTGCCGCATTTGGGCGAATGATAATCCAAGAGTGATTGTCGAAAAACCAATGCATCCACAAAGAGTGACTGTTTGGTGCGGTTTATGGGCTGGCGGCATCGTCGGGCCGTATTTTTTTCCAAAATGAGACCGGTCAGGCAGTTACTGTGAATGGTGTTCGCTATCGTGAGATGATAACGAACTTTTTATGGCCCAAATTGGAAGATATGGATGTGGACGATATGTGGTTTCAACAGGACGGTGCCACTTGCCACACAGCTAACGAAATAATGGTACTTTTGCGCGAAAAATTTGATAGCCGAATAATCTCACGTCACGGCGATGTCAATTGGCCGCCAAGATCATGTGATTTAACACCGTTGGACTTCTTTCTTTATAATATGAGAATACATTTATGGCTAGCGTCCATACAGGCGCAGCGAACGGATCGGACGGGGCGCATCAGACGGATTTTAGAATTCTTTGTATAGGAATTCATACAAGTGTGTCCACTGACCGGCATCGGACGGAGCGTGCGCATTGGATTGTCGGGATTCCGACGCCGTTGCTAGGAGAGGCGAAAATCTGATCGTATTTGTCATTTTTGTACGTACATTTTTTATGGTGATGTCATAATCGCCTTTTTATGGAAAATTGTCATTCAATTTTATTTAATAATTACATTTTATAACTTTGTATATTAATCATTTTAACGTAGTTATATAGTGGAAGTATCTTAATCCAACTGTCGATTTGTTCAAGAGAACTTTGTTCTCTTGACATATCGACAATGTTTCAAGACAGGATACGCGAGAATTTGTATGCAGGGTCTACTTTTTTCACGGCTTTTCCAACTTTGAAGTCAAAAAACACCAATTTAGAGGCTTCGCAGCATATATGTTCCATATACGGATTTACTCAGAATTCGGAGTAGAACATTTCGTGTGTCTGTGTGTGTGTGTGTCCCCTTATAACTTTTGATCCGCTCAATTTACAGAGCCCAAAATTTCAGAATATATAAACAGTTATAGGCCTACAAAACTTTTATACTCAGAATTTTGAATTTTTGTTTCAGTCAGGGGTTATCAATTTTTGAATTTTTGGTTTATTTTTCCATATATCTCAGAAACCATAAAAGCTAGAACGCTGAAAATTGGTACAAACATAGAAAAATACAAAATCTCAAATAATTTTTTTAAAAAAATCCAGGGTTTCTCAAACATTTTTTATTAATAAAAATATTTTTTTTATTATAAATTTATGACTTTAACTGCCTATATTTCCAAATATTTTAAAAATATCGAAAAGCCGAAACACTCCAACTAGATAATTTAATTGTCTATAAAAAGTATAAATATTGTAGAGCTAAATCTAATATTTTTTTAACAATTTTTATAAAAATTGAATTAAGTGACGACATCACTTCATACAATTTGTATGGCAGTCGCCTATACATACACAATATGTAAGAAACTTAATAGTTTGATACTTAAATCTCCAAACATACATACATACCATCATGCTGTTTTTATATTCTGGGTAGAAAAAAGGACTGAGCTCCATACTGTCCTATCTTGATTATACATGTGTTGTATAGAAATAAAATATACTAAAATATTCAATAATTTGGATTTATGAGTTAATAGTTTGGTACTTATTCTTCAACTATACATACTATCGCTATCGACAGTTGGATCTCATGTGTTACATGCAACTAGTCCAATTCGTTCAAGAGAATGAAAGGAAGAGGCAGTTTAAATCCATGATACGCGAGATTGTATGCAGGGGTCTATATTTTTCACGGTGTTTCCAACTTTGAAGTCAAAAAATACCAACTTTGAGGCTTCGCAGCATACATGTTCCATATACGGATTTACTCAGAATTCGGAGTAGAACATTTCGTGGGTCTGTGGGTCTGTGTGTGTGTGTGTGTGTGTGTGTGTGTGTGTGTGTGTGTGTGTGTGTGTGTGTGTGTGTGTGTGTGTGTGTTTGTGTGTGTGTGTGTGTGTGTGTGTGTTTGTGTCCTATTAACTTTTGATCTGCTCAATTCACAGAGCCGAAATTTTCAGAATATATATAAAGTAATAGGTCTACAAAACTCAGAATTGTGAATTTTTGTTTCAATCAGGGGTTATCAACTTTTGAATTTTTACTTTATTTTTCCATATACCTATCTCAGAAACCATAAAAGTTAGAACGCTGAAAATTGGTATGCATATAGACAAATAGAAAATCTCAAATTAAATTTTTCAAAAAAATTCCAGAAATTCTCGAACATCTTTTAATAAGAAAAATATTTTTTTTATGACAAATTTATGTGTTTAACTGCCTATATTTTCAAAGTTTTTAAAAATATCGAAAAAATCCGAAACACCCCAACAAGATAATTTTTATTTTCTATAAAAAATATTATAATTGTAGTAGTACATCTCAATTCTTTTTAACAAATTTTATAAAAATTTAATTTAGTGACGACATTGCTTCATACAATTTGTATGGCAGTCGCCTATACACAATATGTATAGTTTGATACTAAAATCTCCAAACATACATACAGAACCATCATGCTGTTTTCATATTTCGGGTAGGAAAAGAGGACTGACCTCCATACTGTCCTATCTTGACATACATACCTACATGTGTTGTATAGAAAACAAAATATCCTAAAATATTCAATAATTTGGATTTATAGGTTTATAGTTTGGTACTTATTCTTCAACTATACATACTATCGCTATCGACAGTTAGATCTCATGTGTTACATGCAACTAGTAATATTATAAATTCGAATGTTTGGATATTTAGATGTTTGTTACTCAATCACGGGATAGCGGCTGAAATATTTTGAATGAAATTTAGCATAGAAAAGGCTATGGGCTATATATTTAAAATCATGTAGGTACGAGCCGAGCATGCAATTACCAAGCAATCAATTTTGTATTTGCATTTCCATGGAAAATTGTCAACAAATCCAAATGAAAGTTGTGTCGGCAATCCGATTGGCGCTCCTCTGTGGACGCACTGGCACAAACAAATCCGTCTGATTCGCTCCGTCCGATCCGTCCGCTGCGCCGCATGTACGCTAGCCTTTATAGAACAAATTATAGGTAACGACTTATCTAAAACTTAAAAATAAATTAATGTTTTACAATTTCTAAAATGCAACTTTACTTCAATCTAAAATTTGTTTGACCTTTTGAGTAAGGTTTTGTAATAGGTACTTGAGGGGAAGAGGAGGGTCTTTGAAATAAATATAGTGAACTGGGCGCTGAAAATCATAAAAGTGGACCTTACCACATGGTTTCATTTACCCTTTTCGAATGGACTTATTGCGGTCTGTTTCAGAATTATGTTATGAATATAACCTACACGAATTTGTTTTCATAGAAATTCACGTCATTTGTTTAAATATTAATTTATAGTTAAATATGAAGTAGCATGATGAACATCTTTTATGCTACTTTTTTATACTTATTGAAAAGTTTTATATTTTGTTTACAGAGGTATTTTGTCATTTACAGAAAAAAAATATTAATATTTCGTCGGCCTTCGTAGCTCAGTTGGTCCCGGGTTAGGTTCCCGGTGAAGACACAGTTTTTAATTGTGTTTTCAGTCTGGATTTGTGATACTCGTACTATAAATATTGTGTCCAGAATGTGGCAACTTGTAATTGGGAGCGTGTTAACGGTGATTGTATGTAATTGAGTACGTGTGATATTCAACATTGTACTTACCCGTTAGTTGGATGTAGATTGGAAACACTATATTTACTTGAAAGGAAAGTTTTGCCGGTCGGCAATAATCTTGAATCGATTATAATATTTGCATTTTCAGAATTATTATTGTATGATCACTAAACACGTTATATGGAAATAAAAGTGTTTGTATGTACCTACATACATTGTATTAGTGTAAGATAATGTTGCTTCCCTGAACTAGAAACACTGGTAAGTTGGCAAAAATTGCCATATGGCAATAAATTCGCCATTTGCGCAGGGTGCAAGGAAGTGTTTATTAATTAGATCCCGCGATTCTAGACTCACGTCATTTTGTATAATGGGCCCACACAACATTTATACGTAGGTATACTCAAGTCATAGTATAAAGGTTGATTTTTTTCTGTAAAAGGATACTACATACAGCATTTAACAACGATTGGATAGCGTGAATCCTGAGGAGTGGTTTTCGGACATAACAGCCTTCAAAGTGTTGAACATTGTTATTTTTACACGTCAGTTATGATATGATGCGTTATAATGTAAAGCGTGATTTTTATATTTACTACGGAAGACTATTATAAATCACGCCTTCCATTGACAGACACTTTGGTTGGTGGAAACCCCCCGACAGACACATTTAAAGTTTAATAAATCGTAATATCGTTTAAGGTGTATGTCGGGTTCAAGGTGTAGGTGTCTACCAACCAAAGTGTCTGTCAATGGAAGGTGTGATTTCTAATAGTCTTCCGTAATAAATATAAAAAAAAATCACGCGTTTTACTATAACGCATCATACTATAACTGACTTGTTAAAATAACAATTTTTAACACTTTGAAGACTGTTATCTCCGAAAGCCACCACAACTCAGATTTCAAATTATCCAATCGTTGTTACCAGCTGCGGTATCCTTTTACACAAAAATCAGTCTGTATACTATGACATAAATATGGCAATTGCTGGCTCTTGATCTATATTATGTAACTATTTTTTCTTCTGAAAACAAGATGTGTATTCTTTGAACTTTAAAAATTGTGTTTGACATATTAATTATTTCCATAAAAATAAAATCAATAAGCAATAAGGTATGTTGGGTCGAAAATCGAAGTATCATTGCCATAAAAAATCATTTTTTATTTGAAATAGTAGAAATTTTTTCGTACAAGTTTCTATGCTACTGTAAAAAACATAAAATATACACGAATTAAGTTGTTAACCGAATTTATAATGATCTATGTTGGGGCCAATAAATTTAATAAATCAATAACGACAAAGGATGTCATTAATCAGTCTTCATAATTTGCGAATCATATAATAATACAAAATGTATAGTTAATATATGTATTTTGAGTTGCTGCTTTCAAAAGCTCCGCGCTTTTTCGTTCAGCGGGACAATTCACTCCTTCCGTTCCGCGAATCAATTTGGATTCGTTCTTTTTTATTGTTGTACCCTGGTAGAATAAAATAATGAATCAAGTTAACCGAAGGATAATACAGGAAGTCATTTTGTGTTCAATGGGGAGTCATTTTTGTTGGTGGAATATCTATCCACTGCCTATACCCACTGATCTGACAAGGTATATACACAAACGGTGAACGATTCAATTCAACAATTGAGGATTCATGTTAATTTGTTTGGAATGATTGATTAGTTTATAATTTTTTATCCACGGCTTTGTGGCAGTCTTAATTGATAGTTGTTTTTTTAAACATGGGTTGATTGGCAGACGAGGCAATTTTTAGAAACCATTATTATTATTATTATTAGCTTCCAATATTTTATTTCCGCAGTAAAAATTATTTGTCAGAGTGTGAAAATTTTTTGGATATTGTTTTAGGTATATTATTAGCCTCCAATATTTTATTTCCGCAGTAAAAATTATTTGTCAGAGTGTGAAAATTTTTTGGATATTGTTTTAGGTATATAGATATAATTTTATATATAATTTATTTTATATTTATGATTATATTTTATTTGTTTTTATATAGACGATATTTACAGCAGGCCAGGGTCCGTAGAGGACTGTAGCGCTAATGATGTTGTTTTATATACATAGATGTGATGCACGTATACATATATGAATATTCACACGATACCTAGAGACACGTGTTATTGGTAAACGAAAGTAAGTCAAGACAGTAAAATAATTTTAAAGTAACGTAAATGTTTTAACATAAGTAATATTATGAGTTCAAATAAATGTAATTTAAATGACATGTCTCCTTTACACACGAGCAGTGCCTTGCACTCTGGTGAGAGCAATATGTTGTTTTATTATTATTTTAATAAAGGCAATACGACCATTCAAGGACGAGTTGTGCCATTTGACGACATGACAATTTTATTTGAATACAAACAAAAAACATTTTAACAAAAGACAAACAACGCCTACAAAACTACCATGTTTTTCTCAACGAATTATAATTTTCCTAATTGTATATCTTTTTCTGTATCATGTTATAGTATTTTTTAATATAATATCTTTTAATACAAATAAAAAAAAAAAAATATTTTTACAGAAAATACGTGTGCATTTGAAGACAAAGATAATGATGAAAAGACAAGCGACGTAGGTATCAAAAATTGTGTTTGAATTACCGCAGCATAATTTAAAAACTCAATGCTGAAGCAACAACTATATTATCCAATGAGACATTTTTTTTATAAATGGAAAATGGGGTTACTCTCATAAATTAATTTTTATTAATCTAGGAAATCTAGTGAAAAAGTAGTTAGTTACACAAGAAAACTTTGCAAAAACATGGACACCACTAAAAGGTAATTGTCGAAATGCCTTGTGTAGGTATATTTGAGTTGGATTGCGCCTCTAGTGAATAAATTGTCGAGGTGGTTTTTTTTATCCTTCAAGGAGCAACCACAATGAAGAGCAACTAGCGCCCTCCTTTATCCTTTTCTCCTTCCTCGACTTCTACTTCTGAGCATCCCTTTTGGTGGAATCTTTACATTTCTTCAACTCTGTGTGCCATCTTTTGTGTCTTCTTCATTTTATTATTTATTATTACGAGTATTGTCATTATACTGTGCTGGCTTAACGTTTAAACGTTCGCTTGTTATTTCATTATTAAGCTTAATTGAAAGTATTGTGATGTACTTATCAAGGTCTCTAGACCAATTACAAAATAATCTAAATGAAATGCATAAACGAACAAATTTAAAATTTATATTGAATAGATTTAATATACACTGATTGGCTTTAGTCAAACTTTTATTGTATACTAGCTTTTATGTCCCGCCGTTGTCCAAGAATGTAATATTGTGAAGGAAAAAGCAATCGTTTTTATAATATTGTCACCCAATTATTTTGCAAAATCGGACTATGAAAAGTGGTTTGAAATATGATTGAATTTGATTGAAAAATGTTCAAGTGATGGCCACAACCCATTATTTTTTATAAAGTGTGAATGAAGTATAATATACAAAATTTCTGTACGCATGGACTATGCGAAATGGTTTTAAATATGACTGTTTATCAACGTTGTAAAGAGATTGGTTTGGCCACAACCCCCATTTTTAAATATTATCATCGAAATAAATTTTAATATGTACCTATTGAAAATTTAGTAATTTTGGATGTTGGGATGTGGTTAAAATTTGATTAAACAAATGTACTGAAAAGATCTAGTGTTGGTCACATCATAATATTCGATTTTATATTTTTGCATCGAGTGTGCATTATATTTTTGCACAATAAGACTATAGACTTAAAATTGACACAAAAGTCTACATTAACGAAGAAGAAGAAGACTTAAACTATGGTAAGTAGTTTTTAATTTGAATATAAACGTTGTGAAGAGTTCAGTAATGGCCACAACCCCCATTCTTTAAATATTGTCAACTAAATCAAATGCGTAGGTGTTGAAAATTATTCAAAATAGGATGATATAAATGGTTTAAATTTGATTAAACAAAAGTATTGAAAAGATTCTAGTGCAGGTTACATCGTCACATCCCACAATCCATTCGTTTTTACATATGTATTTTCATCAAGTATGCATATCGTTAAAAATATTTCTGCACAAAAACTATTAGACGTAAAACTAACCCAAAAGTCTAAATAAAAAAGAGAAGGATAAGTATAAGACTATACGAAATAGTAAAAAACTATCCCAATGGTCTACGTAAAATAAGTTAAAATACATAAAATAGAAGAATAAGACTATTGGAAATAGATTGTATGAAAACAAACCAAAAGGTTTTCATAAAAGAAGAAGAAGATTAATCTATAGGAAATAGTTTGTATAAAATTCACCCAAGTTCTACATAAAATAAGAAAACGAAGAAAAAGACTAAAGGAAATAGTTTGTGTAAAAACTGACTACATAAGTAAGATCTACATAAAAAAAGATGAATTAGACAATAGGAGTATGTATAAAAGCTCACCCAAAGGTCTACAAAAAAGAAGAAGAATTAGACTATTGGAGATAGTTTGTATAAAAACATAAAAGATGATGAATAAGACTATAGGAAATAGTTAATATAAAAACTGATTCAAAGGTCTATATAAAAGAATAATAATTAAACTATAAAAAAGTTTGTATAAAAACTCACCTTTGGTCTACATAAAAGAAAAAGAAATTAATAAGACTATTGGAAATAGTTTGTATTAAAACTCTCCCAAAAGTCTACGTAAATGAAGAAGAAGAATAATTAGACTATAGGAAATAATTTTTATAAAAACTGACCCAAATGTATACATAAAAGAAGAAGAAGATGAATTAGACTATAGGAAATAGTTTGTATAAAAACTGTCCTAAAGGTCTACATAAAATTAAGAAAAAGACCCGTCGCTTCAGACCCTTCAGTACCTCCCGTCGCATCAGACCCTTCAGTACCTCCCGTCCCTTCAGGCCCTTCAGTACCTCCCGTCCCTTCAATTCCTCATTACGTCCCTTCCCTTCATTAATTACATCCCGTCCCTTCAGTCGGTTAAGAAAAGTTTTAATCCAGAAACCATCCTGGAAGAACCGCGAAGAGATGAAAAGACCTTCTTTTCCCAGGATACTCCACCTTCATAGGTAAAATGACTAAATACACGAAGAAGAAGAAGAAGAAAAAAGTTCAAATCCAGATACCTGCGAAGATATGGAAGGAAAATTGGACCTTCTTCTCCCAGGATAGTCCACCTTCATAGGTAAAATGACCAAATGCACGATGAAGAAGAAGAAGAAAAAAGTTTATATCCAGAAACCGTCTTGGAAGACCTGCTAAGAGATGGAAGGACAGTTGGATCTTCTTCTCCCAGGATTCTCCAACTTCATAGGTAAAATGACCAAAAATACACGATGAAGAAGAAGAAGAAGAAAAAAGTTTAAATCCAGAAACCTGTGAAGAGATGGAAGGAAAATTGGACCTTCTTCTCCCAGGTTAGTCCACCTTCATAGGTAAAATAACCAAATACACGTTGAAGAAGAAGAAGAAAAAAGTTAAAATCCACAAACCGTCCTGGAAGACCTGCTAAGAGATGGAAGGACAGTTGGATCTTCTTCTCCCAGGATTCTCCCCCTTCATAGGTTAAATGACCAAATACACGAAGAAGAAGAAGAATAAGAAAAAAGTTTAAATCCAGAAACCATCCCGGGCACACGCTCGACAATTCACCAAAGTTTCATTGTAATCGGACAAACGGTTTAGGAGTACATCGCATACAATTTTCCGATAGGAAATCAGTATATTGTTGATTTGTAAGTAAATAGTAATAGGTAGGTAGGTACCTACCTACAACAATATTCTAAAGAAATTCTATTCATAACAAATTTTATTTGAATATCAGAATCTTTCCGTTACCATAGTAACCATTCCAATACGTTAAAAATATCAAATGGTTTGAGACTTTTTTGAATATGTAGGTACCTACATTGGTTTGTTCGGTGCCATAAAAATGAAAATTGTCAGAAAAATCAAATATTATTTACAAATTATGCAATTTTATTATGCCTATATCTTTACTAATAATAAGCACATTTTTACAATATATGTCTTAAAACTTGCTGTAATGTCTTGTATTTCATTTTATTATTTCATAATTACATTTATTTCAAAGGTTTATTATTTTCAAGAACATATTCATTCGGTAGGAAAATGAAATATTGTATGAAAAGATATTAAAATGGCGGCGTTTATGTACAAAACGCTTTCTTTAAAAATAAGTTATACATTATAATTATACAAAATATTCACCATGTTTTTCACTTAAACGCTAAGTTATACTTGAAAATATATTTTTTTCGTGTAAATACGTACTTATAACTTTTAAACTAACAGATATTTGCGTGCAAAATGTACACTTTTTTGACAGATATGACTTGGAAAATTTTGTATGAAAAAAATAATTATTGAAATATTTTTAAAATTCAGCATTTTTATCGCATTATTTTTAGCGTGACACTGCATCAGGTATACTGGTACATGTTCGCACATAAATTAGATTTTTAGATGCTCTTGGTTTTTCAGAAAGCGTGAGACAAACACACACACACACACACACACAGACACTAACATTTTGATTGCTTTATTACTTTAGATGTATAAGCAACATAGCAAAATTATTATAGTTATATGTTGGATGTAGAATTCAGTTATTTACTCGTAAAATATTTCTAAATTGAAGTAAATTTCTGTTGAATGTACTTACACAAATTCCTAGTAAAAGGTAAATAGTGTTAAAGAAACTCTTGAAATGAAAATGATGAAATTACAAATGCGCACAGTAGCCTTATATGTAAAAGCTTTATAATAGGAAAATAATTATGTAACTACACTGAACATAAAAATAAATTATAAGCAGAGCCGATGACATAATATATAAGATTTGTAGTTGCTTTATTTTCCGGTTTCTCTAATGGAATACTAAAATATATTCATACTTCGCCTCTATATATAAATGTAACTATTCATAATGAAGGTCTTTGGAGAAAAGTGGAAAAATCAATACACCAAATAATATGAAACAAGATAAATTTTGATATGACATGGCACTTAAAAATTGTTTCCAAGTGGTCTAGTATGAGCGAATTGTGATATGATTTGTCACAAAAAATGTGACACCCTAGGATTGTCATAAGATTTGTTATAGGATTTCACATTTTTTTTGTGTCATGCCATATCACAATTCATTCATTCTAATAGTGTCTCAACTCTCAACATAAATCGTCTCTAATATCGCTATGTAGTTAGGAGAGGTTCTATTCCTCTTTCCTTTTTCTGACATTTGCTGTCGCTTTATTGTAGACAATGATTGCTCCATGCATGTGTTAAATATTTAGCCCCTCTCCGTCATCTGTTTCAATGATTAATACCGCGATTAATGCTTTCTAAAAATATTAAGGGCGAACCAGAATAATAATATATAGATGTTTTCCCTTAACGGATCAAAGCGAAAGGTCTGTACAAAAGTTTAATAGAATTTTCTTTTTCAGACTCCACACAAAGCGTCGAATTTTCAATAAACACCGGCGACCGTGTCGCCGTATATATACGACTTTCAGTACCTTAAATACTTTCTTACTTTCAACTGTTTCCATTCTTATATGTTCTATTCAGGTGTCGCGGGGATGGAATTGTATAGAGTCGCGGCGCGGCGGGGGAGGTGGCATCATAAAAGATCCTATGTGTCTATTTGAAAAACATAAAAGCGAGGGGCTTTTATGTTTCTCAAACATTTGGTTAAAGAAGAAGCCAAATAGAGAATGTGCCGGAGAACGCGAGTCCTCCTCAGCGGCGCCATCAGGCCATAAGACTCTTAGATGGTTCGAAGGATACATTTCTACTCGCTGCTCCGTTATCGGAAAATAGTAGTTATTCTGGTTTTGCCGTCGGATATTTGAAACGTATTTTTAAAAATTATATTCGATATGTTAGACAAATATTCAAAAGTTATTTATGATGAACGATACAAAAACATAATGGCTATATTAATTTATATTGTGATGGTTTTTGTTTGTGACAATTTTGTATCATATTTGAATTGGTATGAATGATATATTATTATACAGATAAGTTCCGCTGAATTCAAAATATCTAAATTCAAATAATATAGGTGTTTTTTTGACAACGTAGTATCTGGTGTTCTTTGCGTACCTACTCTTAAAATTATTTGTAGATTTTCTAGCTAGAATGACTTTAAAAGTTTCATAGTAATGATATTGTATTATTAAACAGCGCTTCGTGAATAAAAAAAATATTCTAATTTGAGTCAACGTGTCTTAAATGAACATCGAAATTCTCATTAAATTAAATGGAAATGCTAATTAAATTTAAATTTAACCAAATGATACATAGTTAATAAGTAAGTATGTTAATTAATTAATATTTCTGAATATGATAAAGTAAACAATTAAATATTAAAAAAATGGCCCAATTTTCAAAGCTTTCTTGGCGTTTGGCATTATAAAATATTTCCCGTCAGTCCGTAGAATGTTTACTTCCAATTTGCCAGTGTCAAACACATAATGTCAAATATAGTTTTTTTATACAGCAAACAAATTCAAATACAGAACATGCATAATCTATTGTGAAACGATATAAATGTTACTTAAGAGACAACAGTAGGCTATACTGTATATTTTGAAAATCTTTTCCCCAGTACCCTTAAAAGATACGTCTTTGAAATAAAGAACAATTTGTATTTAGATCTTATATGAATTAGATTATTTCAATCGAAAAAGAATATGAAAATCTACCGGTTGAGTTTTTTTGTCATTATAATATTTTAAAAAATATTCTTGCAATTTAAAAGAAAACTCTAAATTTTACCTTTTATTCATAAGTTACTTTAGTGTGCACTTTTGAGTACATACGTATACCTACCCAGGGTATACAAGGGATCTAAACAATCACACCAAGTTTGTATTGTTCAATTTTTTCATAATATTAATATCATATTCAACATGCATTTTAATCGGTACCTAATATACAAATTCTGAGCTTCAGAGCTTTAACTTGCCGGGAATTTAAATCAAAAATATTTTGCAAAATTCCAGCACTAACAGACAGGTGAAGTTAAATAAAAGCGTGTAAAAATAAAGGTGTCAACTTGGAACGTAAATATTTATAAATTTTAAAATTTTAATCAATTACTAAAATGGGGTACTTTCGTATTTTTAACTCAAACATATTTCGAGAACTGTATAATACATGAACATGAAAATGAGTAATATCCAAAATGATTCAATGTATCGGAAAATACGATTTATAGAATATATGTATTATATTTCCATTAAATTAATTGTAACTATCTATGTTTATTCTTTATGAAATTAAAAAAAATGTGGGGATGATTTACGTCATTGTTACATTGTGTATGGATGACCATCAAATGTGATTATGTTAATATGTTTTTACTGTCCTGTACACATTTGAATATTATTGTGTCCCGCCGAGCTGCCTCTGCCGCTGGTGCAGTAGTCCAGGGACAGAGTAAGGGAGGGGCTTCACTTTTGATCATTTAAAAAGCAACGTATAAGGACGTTGCATTAGGATGCGCCAAGTTGTGAAAAACTAGAACGAAACGGAATTACTTTATGAAATAACAATCAAGATAAATGTGTCGATCTAAAAAAAACGGAATTTCGAATTAAAAATCTTTGTTCTTGTTTTTTTAACGAAATTCAGGTTTTTTGATCCATATCTTTATACTCTCATTTCTTTATACTCTCCACAATAAACAGAGGATAATGAATTTTAAAAAAAGTTAAATTTAGTGGTTAGTAAGAATATGTCATTAAAGAGTTAAAAACATGAATAATATGAATAAAAATGTTGCTTTCCCTTATAATAGATTCGTAATATTCGCAATTGATTTTGTACATCTTCGTCACCTTTGGACATCTGATCTCGATTTTCTCTTCTTGATCCTTCCCATTTTTTTTGTTTCTCTTGCTATTATGTATATTTACATTGTTGATGTACATGTATAATTCTGTCACTCTGTAATCTGGTTGGTTGGAAGAAATTGCCTAATGGCAATAATCCCGCAAGTGTGCATTATATTTGTTTATATTATGTACAAAAAGTTAAATAAATAAATAAATCATTCACAAGATTTTGCGGATGAATTTGACAATGTATTGGTTAGCTCTAAAAGTGGTAATATATATTATTTCGAAATCGGAGAGGTTACACACAAGTACAATAATTAGGTAGGAAATAAAAAAAAATAATTACATCAATATCTGAGTTTAGTGTGATTTTGTGTATTTAAACAAAACTGCGTATTTTAACGAATTATAAAAACGCATTTGGAGAGATACATTCGACCGATGTAGAGTTGGTATGGAAATGTAAGGTTTGAGTGTTAAAAGTGAGGGTAAGGGAGGTTTGGGTTGTCCGAATTCCTTCGTCCAGCCCTGATAGGGGGCGCCCCTGTTGATTAGAGCGGCACAGTGGATATTAGGCATTGTGGTGCGGACTTTTGTTCCTATTGTGTGCGCCATTGGAAGTAACACAAAGACGCTCGCCGCAAACTACGGACATAAAATCGAAATTCATCACAGCCCGTCGATTGTTTGATATCATAATAGGGACGGTATGGGTGGTGGGGGGAGGTAGGGAGTGTACTGGTGGGAGGCAGGAGGGGGGGTGGATGGCCCAGCGAGATGGGAAATGTTTGTGAATAAATATAAACTATGGAAAATTATACGTAGGGTGGTGTCCCCTTCAAACAAAAAAACATACGTATTCTTAAGGAGTCATGCAATTACACAAAAACCAGACATTATAAACGACAGTAGGTATAATATAATGTCCAAATAAAACTTCGAGTCACTATGTAACGCGTGACGTATACAATAATTGTACAATTTTGATATCTCGATATAGATAAAAACGTATTTTTGTGTGTTTTGACAAAACAGTCTTTCTCGATATAAAATATTTTAATGCACGTCAATTAAAAATACTAAAAGTTAAAACCACGATAAAATCAAACAGATTTGATAATTACACTAAAACAATTAATTACCTATGCACATAATGTAATTATAATGAAATACCCAATCATCAGTAACTCGAATGCGATCCCGATTTCAAATTTTCATTTAGAACTTACTACCTACCGCATTCATTCTCCGTTACAAAGGTAGGTTCTTAGCGAATCGGATCGTATTGGGATCGGATTTGAGTGGAGAGTAAGGCCGCTGGTTGTCAAGAAATTTATTTCACACCCAATATTGTTTTTAGTTTTTTTTTACCACAGATATATTTTGTTTTTTTTTTTTATAAATGGAACCAATTACAACATTTTTTGTTTTATTTTACACATAAATACCGGAAATATTTTTTATCTTTTCTTTAATATAAAATTGATGAATTAATATTGATTATTTACATTTAAACATATCATACTACATTTAAATTATTCTAGTATTAATGATCTTATTTAGATAATTTCAATAATTCCTACATAGAGAAACAAGATTTGTCTTAATATCTTTATTCTAGATTTTCCGCGTGGATTTTCTGGTTTCAAGTAAAAAATATTTTCATTTTTTGTGTACAACAAGAGTGTAAAATATGTCAAAATAAACGACAAAAAATATTATATTTTGATAAAAATAAAGTGATTGATTTTAATAATTTTTAATGGGTTGCCTAATCAATAAAAAAAAAGTATGATAGGTATAATATTATCGTATTCACGACCATGTTGTATTAGTTTCTAATAAGAAGACCAGCTCGTTGCCTTAAGATACGACTCTTTAACAATACGAATTTAAAGAAGTTTTTGTTGAGAAACCAACTTGGCTCCCTTTGTTACAAGTCTTTGCAGACAGTAAAAATCTTATAAAGAATAAAGGAAAGTCTTCTAGTCTCTGGAATAACAAGATCTCAAGAAGAATGATGCCTTTATATGCGAACACAATCATTTCATCACAACAATGGATTCCTGAGCGAACTGCCAAGTACCTACCTATATATACCTACCTACCTACATAACTACCATATACCTACCTATAGGTTATCATAATAATACAATACACAGGTAGGTATAATATACACCTACTCATTTTTTATCCGAAAATAAGAAAAAATATTAATTTTATACAATGATTCATACAATGAAGATCAAAGATAATAAAAAAAGAAGCTTACTTATATTTTTAAAGAACTTAGACATATATTGGACAAAGAGAAGTAAAAAACTATTTATTTTACCTTGGTACAATCATTACTGTCTTATAATATTGTATGTTGGGGGTCTTGTCTCAAATCTAATGTAGAGCCACTAAATATTGCTCAGAAATTGATACTCAAAGTTATGTACAAAAAAAATAATTCGCTATCCATCCTACCTTCTATATAAAGAAAGCAATATCATAAGTATAAAACAGCTATATTTATTATTTTTAAATAATACTTTACACTTACACAAACACTTTGGAGAGTTTTTATAAATATTGAACTTGCTGAAAGAACACAACAAATCCGAACTACCAGGACAGGCACATCCCTAAACTTTATGACAGTCTATACTAAAACTTCTTGTGGGCAGCGAAATATACTGTTATCAGGCTCCACCAATATTCAGTGTTCTTCCCGACTTCTAAAATCAATCAATTTATCTCTCAAATTAAAAAAAAAATATCAAGTTGTTTGTATTGTCTGAGGATGGCAAAAGTATTCTTTCATCGTTAGCCTTCCTAAGTTGAAATATGTGTTTTTTTTCTTTTTAATTTTATTTACAATACTCATGGTTACCCTACATATTATATTTTTTTGTTATTGTATTATTTATCATTTATATTATTTAAAAAATATTGTTGCAAGTGGTTTATAAGTAAGTACCCACCCAACTGCATGGCGACATTATTGACATGTTGTTTTGTATAGTAATATTTTTGTGTCATTTATGTCTGTCAAAAATGTTTTATTTAACCTCGATACAGGTTTATCCTAGTGAGGTTGAATACATTATATAATATTAATTGTACTCAATAAATTGTAAGATTTATTTCAAAATAAAATAAATACAACAAAATAATATAAAAATAATGAGTATGAAAAAAATGTATAAGTAGGTACCTACCTACCTATTTTAGAATCCATACAATTGAGATGCTGAATAAAACGAGTGGGTTGTGGCCAACGCTAAACTCCTCACTTACAAGTCATTCTTTAAAGTATTCAAATTTTGTATAGAAAATTTTCAGCATTTTCATGAAATGGGTTTGTTAAATTATTTTTTATTTAAATATTTTATTATGAAAACTTAATAACTCTTCAATGCCATTTTATGAAAGTGATGTGCCTTTTTACGAATTTGAAAGAAAAAATTTCAAATTTTAATTTTCCTGAGCTTGGGGTCACTTTGAAATATTTGACAGTAAAAAAATTGAGAAGCACTATTCATATATCGTTCAAAATCTAATGGGATCTAATCGAGTATTAGATATACATATTTGAAAAATTTGAATAGAATCGAATGAGTACTTTAGTCTATAATCGATAAAGTAAAATGAACACGCCGTACATAGCACACTGCACACAGCACATAGCATATAGCACACACACACAACACAGATACATTGTGATGAAACTTTCAGAATAAAATCTCAGCATGATATTAGTTGATAATCTGCAAAAAAAATAGCCTTAAAAATTGTGAAATCATAATTCCCCACTATATCCCCTTGGGATAATGAGGAGTAAAAAATATATATCTGGTTTATATGTAAATTGTGCCAATTTTTATTCGGCATATCTTATTTTTCCATTATAATTATGAATACACTGAATGTCGTAAAATTTTTAATAACATTCATTTGATTAACATTTTTTTGAAAAAAAAAATGATTGAAAAAATCTGCAAAAAAAAAAAATGGCAGTGTACAATGTATAATATTATGTATAAATGAATGGGTTTGTGCACAACTCTAAACTTCTCACTGACAAGTCACTCCACAAATTATTCAAATTTTGTATGGAAAATATCATTTTCACGAAATTAGTTTATTAAATTATTATGGATTTAAAAATATTTTATTACGAAAAATTTATAATTCTTTAATGTCATTTTATGAAAGTGATGTGACTTTTTACTAATTTGAAAATAATAACAAAATTCGAGTTTCCTGAGCCGTTGGGGTCTCTTTGTTATATTTGACAGATATAAAATTGAGAAGCACTATTCAAATATCCTGGGGTCTAAGCGAGAATTAGATATACAAGTTTGCAAAATTTGAAAAGAATCGAGTACTGTAGTCTATAATCGATAAAATAGAATAAACACGCCGTACATAGCACATATTACCTACACAGCACACACAGATGTATTGTGATGAAACTTTCAGAATACAATCTCAGCATGATACTAATTAATAATCTGCAATAAAAAATAGCCTTATAAATTGCGAATTCACAACTTCCCACTATATCCACTTGGGTTAGTGAGGAGTAAGAATGATCAAGTAATTTGTTCCCATCCACCCATTAATAATGAAGATACAAACTATTATGTACCTATGTTCCTATATGTTTTCATTCAGTTATATATACATTATAAACTCACTCAAATTTTCTTGTATCCAATCAAAACATACACAATTTACATTTTTTTGCATGAATTTTCAATCTGTAGATTACCCAGGTACTTACTGCATAAAAGTTGTTTAAAGAGATGATAGTAATAAGTAATATGATGTGGTAAAGTAAGGTAATGAAGAAAGCTCTGAGAGTTTTCCCGCCAAATGCAACGCTATGTATTCAATGCCAAAGAAAATGAAATATCTACTTCTGAACCGCGTCTGTGGCTTTTCCGCTCAATTTTGTTAAAAGTTTCTGTCCAAGTATTGCTAGTATGAAAATATACCAAAACGTCAAACTTCAATTTTCATACGAGTAATACGAGTAGGGACGCTATCTGCATACAAATATTAATTACGAGCAATCGCTTGCTTTCAACATCGTATTGAAAAAAATAAAATTTGCATCGCAACATTTTGTGTCACGAGAATACGTGGTAGGTACTTGTAGATTTTTTAATACCATGTAGGTAAATGTTATTTGAGAGAATTTACGATTAAAAACCATTTACATATATTTACATAGTGTAATTAAAAAAAAATGAACATATAAATGTTAAACTACATATGAATGAATAACTGATGTTTTTACAAAATCAGTTATTCATTCATATCTCTCCCACATATCTCTCAAGAGATTGAGAGATATGTGGGAGAGATATGTAAGAGATTGAGAGATATGTGGGAGGGATATGTAAGAGATTGAGAGATATGTGGGAGGGATATGTAAGAGATTGAGAGATATGTGGGAGAGATATGTAAGAGATTGAGAGATATGTGGGAGGGATATGTAAGAGATTGAGAGATATGTGGGAGGGATATGTAAGAGATGGAGAGATATGTAAGAGATTGAGAGATATGTGGGAGGGATATGTAAGAGATTGAGAGATATGTGGGAGAGATATGTAAGAGATTGAGAGATATGTAGGAGAGATATGTAAGAGATGGAGAGATATGTAGGAGAGATATGTAAGAGATGGAGAGATATGTAAGAGATTGAGAGATATGTGGGAGAGATATGTAAGAGATTGAGAGATATGAAACCTACATTTTGAAAAAAAAAATATGTTGAATATATATTTCATAAAGAAAGTCAGAGAAACATTAACTAATTGTTAAGACAATTAATCATGGGTTTTTACCAAATATTAAAGCATCAATTCTATCCATGTGTCCCTGGTTTACTGAAGCATATACATTATAATGGGAAAATTTGATTTTATCAATAATAATATTCATGATATGAATAGAATTTACGAGATGGATAATGCTCTAACAATTATTATTTATCTTTATTTAGAATATATTTATTACACCTTTCACATGAGATGAATTCTGTGAACAATATCTAATAATTACAAATATGATGGTATACAAGTATATTGAATGCACAATTGACTTTTGATTATGAAATGCGCACAATGCCATAAATTTTGGATAATCGGATAATTTCAATAGATTGAAATGGCACAAAATTTATATGTTGAGGTATGTTGTTAATACACAACAAAACTTATGATTTAGTGAAATAAATGTATTATGTTGTGCCTATGTATGTTTATTTTTTGTAAATATGATGTATCTATTTTGTGTTTGATTTTTAATGAATTCAATTCATAATATTATACTGATGAAACATAAAGCAATGAACATAATAAAAAACAATCACGGTCAATCATAGATTTTGTTTTTGGTCTTAATTTATATTTTGTCTCAAAGAACTAGTAAATTGACATTCATGAAGTTGTATATAATATTATATAGGTTCAAGCAGTGAACTGATTATCGGCTACTAATTCTACTTCGTTTTACCTACAAATTTCTAAATCCCCACGATTTGTTTTAAACTTTTGAAATTTCGACAAAATGAGAAGTCGGCATCTTAACATTGTGATTACGTGTCTAAAACTTACTGTAGATCTTAATATCTTTAGAGTTATTATATAATTAAAACAACATGTGATTCAATAAGAAATTATTTTTTACTGTACCTATAGATGTTGGCCACAAAGCATGTACCGGCAGCACACCTCGCTTAACGAAACTTTTTGGAATACAAATCACTTTTTTAAATGAGCAACGTTTTCCGCATGAATGGCCCAACCGAACGCCGTTGTAAAGTTGGCAGTTAATAATTAACATATCAAAACTCCTTGGCTGAACGGAAAATGGAATTAATAGAAATGATTGCTTGCCGCTTGAGTGAGTGCTTTTGTTGGAAGTTTGAATCGCCTACCGGTTTTTCTTCCGCAGCAAGACATGGTGGGTGAAATTTTACCGGCGGAATGTTTTTTTTCTTCCATGGGGACGGAAGATAAGTATTCCCATAGGTACGTAGCTTGTGCTTACTTCTTTTTCAGTCTTCATGGCTTTTATTCAATTGGAATCAATCCGGTTTCATTGAAAATGCTAATGATAAAGTTCTATAAATTATACTAATCATTTTACTTATTTGTACTGATTTATTTTTATGTATTTTATTTTTATTTTGTACTATTTTTTTATATCCGGCGTTGCTCGGGAAAGTATATGTGAAGCAATAAGCTAACTCATCAAGAAACTGATTATTTGTTATGATATAAAATATGCAATACAATAAATAAAAATTAACATACATAAGCAAGTTTTTTAAAAATCAGCCCCCCTATCCCTTCAGTCTCAAATAATGGAATTTGGGAAGTGGTTTGAAATTATATTTAATATAAGCATAGTCAATAGTATAGTGTTGGTCATAACCCATTTGTTTTTTTTATATATACTTTCATCAGAAGCAAGTGTGTATTTAAAACAGAAAGATTGGACTATGGAAAATGGTTTAATATATATGTATGTATTTGAATAACAGCGTTGGAAAGAGTTTACTTTCATTGGAAGCAAGTGTGTATAAAATAGAGCAGAAAGATCGGAGTGTGGGAAATGCTTTAACTGTAATTGAATTAAAGTGTTGGAAAGAGATTAGTGTTGGCCACGACCCATTAGTTTTTTTTATAAATCTTCATCGAAAGGAAGTGTGTACACAAAATTTAAGCAAGATTGGACAATAGGCAATGGTTTCAAATGTAATTGAATACAAGTGATGGAAAGAATTATTTGTTTTTATAAATCGTCATCAGAAGCAAGTTTGCAAACAAAACTTATGAATGATTAATTGCTGGTTCTTTCAATCCTTTTTGAATGAATTCTCAGTACCTAGATACATCGTTTTCAAAAAAGTATGAAACCTTTCTTGGTTCTTGCCTGCGACACGAACACGAACAAAGAAAAAATTCAAATCCATAGACATACTTGACTAAACACTAAAATATTATTATGAGGATTTGTTGGTAACCATGGCAACGAAAATCAACAAAATGTATGGAACATTTTTTTACACAGAAAATAATTAGTATAAAATAAGGAAAACATTAAAATGAAAATAAATAACCACCATGTTTTTCACTGAAACTCCGATTTATACTTGGAAATATACGTACTTCTGACATTCTTTACACAAATATTTTTGCTCACGAATATGAACATTATTTGACATTTCATTATGAAATTGCCGAAAACAAAAATAACACAGTGAAACATTAAAAAGTTGTTTTTTTTTATAATTTTATTACCAATATTTTTATTTTTATTTGCCGAAAAGTGTCACAGTTAGAAGCGATAAACCAGCCGATGACAGGTCGTAAGCCCAGTAGGTGCCTTAATTTCCCGATTCTCCTATAATATTCCAACTTCGTCCCTATTGGGATATTAATTTGTCATAAAATATAATTGACTCCCAACAGGGATAAAAATCCAAAGTATGCGTATAAAATCATAAAATATTCAATGCACCTTACCTATTTCCATAATGGTAGGTGTCGCGTTATGGTGTTTTAATATACCTAAATATTTAAAGCTGTCTTACAAATAATTACAGCTAATGATTTTATGAGGTGTCCTATGAAAAATAATCTAGATTTATGGTGGATTTACGAGTATTATTAAATGTCTATATATTACGCCTTAATGTGGCCATATTCTCCACTTCCTACTTTCGCATCATGAGGAAAGTAAGGATTATCCGGGGAAGACTACTATTGTCTGACTAAAAAAGCGCTGAAATTTTGTATTCAGAAATGATTGAATGCGTTATCGGCATATAAGGAGCTCTACATTAAATTTTATGTCCAATTTTATCTTTTGACATGATATTATTCGATAGTTCGATGATAATATTATCATCCTTCGGATTATATAAAAAAGGACCGAGAATATGGTTGGTATTTTAGATATGACAGAAATTTGACTCTGTTTAAAAGATGTTTCTAAATATATTTTGATCAAAAATGAAACAGTTTCTTTCTCATGAAGCACACCACATCATGAGTCACGTCTGAAAGATGAATGGAAAAAATATGGATATTTTCATTTAAGATAACTAAAGTGTTTATAAATTAACCACTTCAGCAATTCTAATGAAACATGTTATTTTTTATTTAATGATTGCCACAAAAAAGTCATTTTTAAAAAGTGGTTTTTCTATGGTTATAAGTACACGTGAAAAGTTTCAGAATGTTTTGAAGAAAATAAGTAGGCATGGACAATGAAAAATCGAGTAAATAATTATTAAGTAACGAAATACTTGGAACGTTTTTAACTTTTTGTAATAGAAGCGAAACACGTGAACACAAAAATATTTTTTTTAATTATTTTTTTCAACGTGACTATGTACGTGATGTTAAAACAAAATCGTCAATTTGAAAACATATTAAAACGAGTGGGTTGTGGCCAACGCTAAACTCCTCACTAACAAGTCACTATAGAGTATTCAAAGTTTCTATAGAAAGTTTTCAGCAATTTTATGAAATGAGTGAGTTTAATTCTTTTATTATTTAAATATATTATTATGAAAAATTGATATTTATTAATAACATTTTATGAACGTTATGTGCCCTTTTAGCAATTTGAAAATATAAATAACAAATTATTTCGAGTTTCCTGAGCATGGGAGTCACTTTGAAATATTTGACAGTTAAAAAAAGTACACAGCACACACACACAGATACATTGTGATGAAACTTTCAGAATGCAATCCCAGCATGATACTAGTTGATAATCTGCAATAAAAATTACTTTAAAAATTGCGAATTCATAAATCCCCTTGGGGTAGTGAGGAGTAAAAACAATGTTATTTTTCAACCCCTTCTTCATAAGGATTCATATTTTTTTCGTGCAACTCTCCAATAATATCTAAAAATTTAAGTCCTGGCAGCACCGTCCACCGTGGTTGACATTTGTCATTTGACAGATATTATACGCGTTCGTTCTGTCATTTGATTAATTTAAATAATTAATCAGCATAATATTATATTATAACTTTTTATTTTATGTAGCTTCACGGGCAACTAACAGGTACAATGTCAAATAATTATTTTACACGCACCAGTAACAAGCTGCCACATTCTGGAGACTTACGATCTGCTTATGATATTAATCGTCTCACAGAGCCAGACTTAAAACATGGAAATATAAAATACATGGATTTTTACGTATTCTTTTACTATATACATACTATCAACAGTTGGGTGTAATGTGATATTGAACCGTCTACAAGAATCGGAAGAAAAAAGACTCACACATAGGGTTGCCAGATGGAAATTTGAAAAAGGAGGACAAATAGCACAAAAAAGGAGGATTTTCCTTAAAAAGGAGGACAATGACAAAAAAACGCCATACCTACAGACGCATATCGAAGAATTTTCATCGTCTCATAATTACTTTATTTCTTGATTTTTTTATATCTTCAATGCAGTCGCTATATAACTTGTATAATATAGTTTAGTCACTACTTAAACTATTAACAATGAAACAAGATTTTTTATAATAAATTCACTTCATTTTAAACATCATGTTTCACCAAAACATATTTTTTTTTGTAATAAGTTCTTGGTGCTCTTTTATGAAATATGTATAAAAATCTTTAGTACCTAGACATGTTTTTTAAATTATATTGGATAACAATCAACGCAAAAGGAGGACATACGGTAGGTAAGGGAGGACAATTTGTCGAAAAGGAGGACATGTCCTCCTTTAGGATACCATCTGGCAACCCTACTCACACATCTACTACACGGGATGCAATTGGGAGATAACACACCATCGGAACTATTAAGAAAAATGAAAAATCTCGCAGGACCAATATTAAACAACGACGCACTCATCAAAAGACTTTGGATAGAGAGACTTCCGCATAGAATTCAAGAAATCATCACAGCAATTAATACTGACGACATCATGATAATCGCAACTACAGCAGACAGAATTATGGAGGTGAACAATAGAGCTGAAATACAATCGATAAATTTACCATCTACATCTTCAATGAATAACCATGCACATAACGATCCAAACACAGTTCAACTTCTTATTGGAATGCAGCAGCAAATTCAAATTTTGACTGACAAAATATTAGGACTAGAACTTCAGCAAAGGCAATCAAGACCATTTTATAATAATCAAGAAAGAGAACGTTCCAGATCAAGATCGTCTAGTAGAAACCGTTATAATAATTATAATAATAATTCTTATCACAACCGACAAAACAATAATCGAAATTATAAAAATAAAAATAATAATAATAAAAATTATATGCCTAATAATAATAATAACAAGAAGGAAGATATATGCATACCACATCAAAAATTTGGAATTAACGCAAGATATTGTCAACTACCCTGCACTTTCAATCTTCCGGAAAACTAAAACTGCGACAGGTGTGCGAGACAACACCGTCGCAAATGAAACATCGTCTCTTCATACCAGATATAGCCACCGGTACTGGTGCCGGTCAAATACCTAATCGATACTGGTGCTGAGATCAGTATAATACCGAGATATCACAAAAGTGACAAAGCAACGATCTCTACAGACAGCATCATCACTCCAATATACGCCGCAAACGGAACAGTGATACCAACATACGGTCATAAAGTTATAAATTTAAATCTCGGGCTTCGCAGAAATCATAAATGGAAGTTTGTAATAGCCGATGTAACAAAGCCAATTATCGGAGCGGACTTCCTTACAAATTATGATATTTTAGTTGATTTAAAAAGAAAACTGTTAATAGATAAAACAACAGGTATAACAACAAGAGGATTCATGTACAAGACATCAGTCATAGACATAGCAACGGTGCAAGCAACATTAAAATTTAAAACAATTTTACAAAAATATCCGAATCTGACGAGAGCAAACATGACACCAAATGAATCGAAACACAACGTAACACACCACATTCAAACAAGAGGACCGCCTGTCACATCAAAAGTGAGAAGATTAAACCCGATGCAAGTAGAGATAGCAAAAAAAGAGTTTGCATACATGGTCGAGCAAGGCATATGCAGACCCTCAAAGAGCAATTGGTCAAGCCCACTTCACATGGTTAAGAAACCAGATGGAAACTACAGAATGTGTGGAGACTACAGACGACTGAATTCAATTACCAAGCCGGACAAGTATCCGATACCACAACTTCAGGACTTTTCACATAAGCTCCATGGATCAACAATATTCAGCAAAATAGATTTGGCTAGAGCTTATAATCAAGTTAAGATGGAGGAAGAAGACAGACCACCAGAGGAACCAGACACCTATGGACAGAGACTACGTCAAAAATTCGCCCCATTCCAATCTCAAATCATAGCAGATTAAAAACATTCGTGCACAAGCAGATGAACCATACAAAATACGTCTTTGTAAGAAACGACGCAGTGAGACGCCCTCTTCAGAAACCTTATGATGGACCTTACTTAGTGCAAGAGAGGGATGATAAAACAGCCACTATAAATATCAAGGGAAAAAGTAGAAAAATTTCATTAGATCGTCTAAAACCAGCCTTCTTCCTAAATGAGAGTATAGACCCCTGCGATGAGATGAACAACAGACAAGCCACTTCCCCAGAGCAGAGAAGGATGTCTATTCCGCAGAATAACAACGCCACTACGTCAGAAGCCACTTCATCACAGCAATCACACACAACCACCAGAGCTGGAAGAAGAGTGTACTTCCCTGAAAGATTCACAAGCTACAGATTTTTTTAAGTTAAGTAACTTATATTTTTTTTCTTTTCATATATCTATGAAAATATTTATAATCTATGTAAAATATGTAACACAAAGTGCATTCGTTATAATATAATATAACTGTTTTATTCAATTTGTAGCACCTCACAGTAAAGTGCATTGAATAAAATAATATAATTAATTAAAATCTTGTGTATAATTTAATATGTAAAAATATGCACTTACAAGCTCATAAGCAATGAGTAATTATTTAAAATCTTGTGAATAATTTAATATGTAAAAATAAGCACTCACAAACTCATAAGTAATGAGTAATTATTTAAGTCTTGTGTATAATTTAATGTGTAAAAAAAAGCACGTACAAACTCATAAGTAATGAGTAATTATTTAAAATTTTGTGTATAATGTAATATGTAAAACTAAGTACTTATAAACTCAGAAGTAAAGAGAAGAGAGTCGCATGAAAGTAGAATAAATGCAGTGGAAATGAGATCGTTAAGAAGAATTTGTAATAGAACGATGTATGATAGAGTTAGAAATGAGGTCACTAGGAAAGAATGTAAGATGAAGAAAGATGTAGTTACTAGAATGAAAGTTAACACACTTAGATGGTTTGGTCTCGTGGAAAGAATGAATGAAGAACGCTTGACGAAAAAAATATATAAGGCTGACAGGAATGGAAAAAGAGGTCGGGGGCGCCCAAGAAAAGGATGGCACGACCATGTGAATGATATTCTGAAAGAAGGAAATGTTAGAAGTCTGAACAATAGAAGAACATGCATGAGACGTAGCATGAATGTTGACGAGGCGGTGAATGTATGTCAAGATAGAATAGTGTGGCGTTCTGTTCTCTCTGCCTACCCCGCGAGGGACATGGCGTGATGGTATGTATGTATGTATGTATGTATGTAAGTAAAGAGTAATTAATTTAAATTTTATGTACCTATATGTAAACCAACTCAGAAGTAATGACTATTTAATTTATTTATTTTTTGATACCAAGGAATGTAATTATAAAGAATTAAAATTGTATTGGAGAACTCATACAGCATGAAAGTATGCTATATTTTTTTCCATTATTATGTCAACATAACAAAGAAACATTTTTATCTAATACCAAAGAAATATTTTTTACCTCATGCCAAAAATAAAAAAAAACTTAATTTTTCCTCATGTCGAATCAACAAATGTTTTAAATTTTTTTTCCATTGTTACAGAATGCTGTAAGGACTATTGGGGAAGCAAGGATATCGTCGAATCGACTGGAAAGGGGGTGATATGGCGCGCGCTAGTGTCTGAATCCGGACGATTCAGCCCTATATAAAGACGCCTCAGATCGGGAGCGGCCATTCGATCTACCCAGTACCAGTTATCGCGGTCGCGCTGTCCTTGCGACCTCATAGTTTTCAATCCGCGTAATCATCGTATATTATTCTAATTTAAAATATAAATATTTATTAAGTCAACTATTTTCAATGTATTAGAGTCACTTATCCAAATAAATTCATGTAAGTAATTGCACCATTATCTTTTGATTTCTGTCATACAATTACCTGTGTTTTACTATAATATTTAATATCTATATGTACGTAGTGCTGTGTTAGGTAAGTACCTACACAGTCATTACAATACCTTCGCTTGGGGATAGGCAAACAGGTTGAAATACCTAAAGCCTATATAGACCGGCATAGCCTATCCTGGGTGACCACCAACAGGTTCATCTAACTTGATCGGCAGCACAACCCAGTCCTCGGTAACCAAGATCAGGTAACTTGGTATCCCGAGGGCCCAAAGCCAAACAGGTGAACGAGAGTTCACCTAAACAGGTAAACATGTAAGGAATGCAATCCCGAACGGGATCCCGAAATACCGAGATCCCGCAGACATTTTGCAGGACTAATCTCGGTCGAAAATTTTACGGGATCCCGCTGGACTGGCGAGATTACAGAGAAGCGTAGTTCATACGTGTTACTCTTTGTTGATTCGTTGAGGAAACGGATTTCAGAGCGGCGAACTAACTTGACAGCGGTTTTATTATATACTTACATGATCCATATAAGTACGAAGAAGACAGAAGTCAATTTATTAATGTTGATGACACATTTAGTCTACCTTCAAAAAGTTTAATATGCAAGACAGTCAAAACTATAGTCGAAAGGCTAGAGTACACGGACACGGGTAACAACGCAGAAGCCACTGCTCCTGCTGACGCTGATGATCCTTAGGATGACGACACTCCTCTCGCTAATCTGGAGACATACGCAGCAGCAGCACCAATGTCACTTAAAGACGAACTCAAACTTACTTTGATTAGTATGAAGAGTTCGAGATCAACAGCCCAACAATCTAGATCTGGCAATATGAGCAACATTGAGGTTTTGATCAAGAAGAAAATGAATTATTTCGAGTCCAGTGGAAAGGTACATACCTTCAATTCACTTACAATGCGCAAATGACTATTGTGCCAACCAACGTGGAATCTGAACGAGCTTTTTCAGCTGCTGGCTACCTTGTGTCCAATATCAGAAGCCGTTTATCAGACGACACAATACTTTAACTTTTTTACGAAGCTATTTCCAAAATAATGTTTAAACTTATGATGCTTATTGTACAAGAATATTGTTTATCGTGTGAACGTTATTATTTAAATTTAATTTGAAATATAAATTTATGTCTCATTTTATTCTTTGCTAATTTATGTCTAACTAAAGGTAAGTATGTTAATAAACCATTTAAAATGTCCCAAAGAACTTGTTTGATTAGGTATAAATTTAAAACTCTAAAAAAAAGGTTGGTAGATCGAGGTATTAATTAGGTCTTTATTATACGATTGATAAGATATCTAAGTCCACCCTGCTGGATCCCGCAAATACCTGGATCCAGCGGTACTAAGATTGTTCAGTCCCGCAAATACCTGGATTGACATCGTCCTGCGGGATTGCATTCCCTAGTTACATGCAACTAATTATACTATGAATTTCAAAGTAATAATGATGATTCATAAAATCAATTAGTAAGGTATCAATATGTTCCTTACAACTCATTATGAGACAAATTAGAAAGGATTAACTAATTTTGTAAAAAAATAGTTAAAATAATTAAGAAAATATTTATTGTTTCTTGGGAAATAAACAAAAGAACATATTGTCATTAAAAACAATAAGAATGCAATAAAATTTCAATGAAAAAGTAAAATGAATCACCTAGTCAGTTGAAAAATGTAGTCAAAATAAAAAGTTTCCATTCTTTTGGCCACTACTGAATATCACGTGTTTGTGTCACCGACACAGTAACAACATAGTTCTCTATAAATAAGGGGGTTTGCTATCTCCATGGCTCTTCAATCTATATGTTGAATGTTGCATCAGAACTTTTATGGAGGATAGCAAGGGTCAGAAATTTATTATTTATTTATTTATATTCACATACACGGCCTCTAAAAATATGGTAAAAATAAAACATAAAACTCGTATTAAACAACACAACAATTAAAAAGAAAAACAACACAATAATTCATTAAAATACAAAATCTATCACACAAATCGAAATATTCATAATATGTCCCATTCCGATTCGTCTAAATTTATCCGTCTGAATTTTAGTAGGTATATGAGAAATGTCAAAACGTTGACAATTCCGTAAGTATAGTATTTGAAGGATGTAAAAAGAACGTACTGAGAATGGATGCCAGCAAATCGAAGTTCAAATGGTGTTTCAAAAGAGTGAAAGCAGAACAGCGTACCAAATAAAATTAGAGTACAAATGGCTCAAGCAAGTAGACGAATATGTCTATTTGGGAAGCAACGGAACACCGGAATGGACGGATTGATAAGGAGATCGAAAGAAGAGTTATGGCAGGAAACAGGGAATGGAGCACTTAGACCAGTTATGAATGACCGCAACATATCAAAGGATGCTAAAGTTGCCATTGATAACGCTATCTTAGTGCCAACCTTGATGTATGCAAGTGAAACCTGGACATGGCAGAAGTCACATGAAAGCAGAATAAATGCAGTTTAAATGAGATCACTAAGATGAATCTGTAATAGAATTTAAGATGAAGATAGATGTCATTAATAGAATGAAAATGATGAATTCATTTCATTCATTAATTGGCCACATGGGGAGAATGAATGAGGAATGCCTGACGAAGAAAATATACAATGCGCATAGGAATGAAATAAGAAATCAGTGCCGCCCAAGAAAGGGATGGCATGACCATGTGAATGGTATTTTGAAAGACGAAAAGGTTAGAAGCGTGAAGAACAGATAAACATGTATAAGAAGATGTATGAATGTTGACGAGGCGATGATTGTGTGTCAAGATATGTGGCATTCAGTTTTCTCTGTCTACCATGTGAGGATCATGGCATTATGGTATGTATAAGAATCACATACATTAGGTATGAGAAATTTTATAAATATAATAAATTAGACAAATGATTTACTACAAAGAAGACAAATATTGAAAATAATATTTCTATATTGCCCTCATTCAGTATAACAAAAGCTGTTTTTCATTTAAATTTTGCTTATGAATGAAAGCATTTCTTTATAAACATTATTCTATTTGTATTTTACAAATATATATATTTAAAGTCACTCAAATTTAATGATTTATTATACACAGACTAATCTCCTGAGCTCGCAGTGCACAGTGACATAGATCTGTAAATGTGTGGGTGCGAGAGAGACTGCTCAATAGAGTCTGGTCAATCAAAGAACACTTTTAATATACAATACTAAACATAATATAGGAAAAAAAATTCACTTGATCTCTGAAGTGCTGCTTTAACTAATACCATGAAATATTTCTTTAGCTTTTGTGCATAATTTTAAGACAATTAACCAAAAATTCTAAAAGAAATTTTTCAAAAGCATACTTTGTGAAATATAAATTATATATAGTAATATGAAAGTTTTCTATGCATGACATGTTATGGCTGGTCTGGAAAAATATAGTTGTTTGTTACTCATGATGAACATACACAATATTATGATTTCAAAAATCAATATAAGTCTATAAAAGTTGTTCTAAATTCAAACTTTAGATGGGAAATTAGTAATTGATGAATATTATTTGTTATGTTATTTTTTTATAAACAAAATTTCTTTATGTTACATTGAGAATACATGAATGTAATTCAATGTAAATAATGTCCTTTTTATATATTTTTTAAAACAACATAGTAAAACATCAAGTTTCCCAAGTAGAATAACTGCCGTTGAAATGAGGTCTCTCAGACAAATGTGTAATAAGACGATGTGTGATTAAATAAAAAAAAGTAAGCACAAGAACAGAATGTATGTTGGAAAAGGACGCCACATGCAAGATAAAAATATAATATATGTCCTGAAGTGGTTCGGCCACATAGAAAGAACAGATGAAGAACGGTTGACAAAAAAATTATACATGGCTAAAAGATGCGGAATAAGAGATAGAGTTCGGTCGAGAAAGACTCATTTAAATCCCATGAATGGAATCTGAAGTGTAGATAGTAGGAGAGTGTGCATGAGGCAATGTTTGGATTAAGTGAAGCGAGAAAAGTATATCAGGATAGGAAAGTATGGCGCTCGGTTCTCTCTGCCTACCTCAATATGAACAAGGCATTATAGTATGTATGTAAAAAAACACAAAATATTTATTTGTAACTAGTATATTCCTAGAAAATAAACTCTCATGACGTCCGGTTTCTAAAAAAAACTGATAAAATAAACATTTTCCTAATATTCATATAAGATATTATGAAAAATGATGTAAAAGAGTAAAATTAAATAATAATTTAACATAAACAGAGCAAATTTCACAATAATAATGTTAATATATTACCTTTAGTCAGTATATATTATTATAAGGTCTTTGGTATATACCTAGTCAAAGATGTTCCATACTCAAATTTTGTATGGAAAATTTTCAGCGATTTTATAAAATGAGTTTGTTTATTTATTTTTTTATTTTATTATGAAAAGTTGATATTTCTTTAATGCCATTTTATGAAAGTGATGAGCCTTTTTACCTATTTGAAAATAAAAAATTCAAATTTTAAGTTTCCCGAGCTTGGGGTCACTTTGAAATATTTGACAGTTAAAAAAATTGAGAAGCACTATTCATATATCGTTCAAAATCTAATGGGATCTAAGTGAGCATAAGATATACAAATTTGCAAAATTTGAATAGAATCGAATGAGTACTTTAGTCTATAATCGATAAAGTAAAATGAACACGCCGTACATAGCACATAGCACATAGCACATAGCACACTGCACATAGCACACACACACAGATACATTGTGATGAAACTTTCAGAATACAATCTCAGCATGATACTAGTTGATAATCTGCAAAAAAAAAAATACCCTTAAAAATTGCGAAATCATAACTCCCCACTATATCACCTTGTGTTAGTGAGGAGTAAAAACATCATTTTACGTATTTTGTTAATTGTTAAGCGTCAAGATCTCTAGTACCTAGGGTATTCGATTTGTTCCATTTCTACAAATTGGATAAAGTTTTCCAATAAAAGAAGTTTGGACAAAGAGACTTTCTTCCTCTTCTTTTATTATTTTATATCGTTCCAAACCCCAAACTCAGAGAAGATTTCTGTTTTACTCATAAGGTTAGGTTATGTTAGAAATTTCATTCATTCATTCATACCATCACGGCATATCCCACAATGTGGGGTAACCAGCGAAAGGTGTGCGGGTGTCCATTGCCTTATAAAAGGGAGCACAACATATCTGTGTATACCCACACACCAGTCTCGTCTCACCTAAAAAGGCACTATATTCAGAATGGGTGGTGAACCTCATTGCTGAACTATGTGAGATGTTATTGTTGCCTGTTGTATTTTCGATTACCCGGCTCTTACGGGACACTCGAAAACAATAATAGAAAAGAGTGGAAGCACTATTATAAGCCGGTGCCTCACAGCTAAATGTTACAAACTAACTAGGAATAATTCTTGTTTTAAGGGAGCCAATTATTTTTTTGTTTATTTTATAGTTTTGTTCCGAAACAATATGTGTTCTGCATGTGGAAAATATAAATAAATAAGAGATCTAAATATTGCACTAAAAAAAAAAGATAATTCTTTTACCCAGGAAAAAGATTGACAGTGAATATCTAGTAAATTAAGTCAGATAGATAAGATAGTTACTTAATAGTTTGATTAAGTATCAAACTATTGACAGCCCCGTAAATACTGTGTTGTGTATACTGCCACGCAAATTGTATGAAACGATGTCGTTACTAAATAATTTTTTTACAAAAATGGTTAAAAAAATTTTGAGTTGTAGGTACAACTATAATTTTCATACTTTTTATAGAAAATTAAATTATCTAGTTGGGGTGTTTCGGCGTTTTTCGATATTTAAAAAAAATGGAAATATAGACAATTATACACATCAACTTATCAAAATAATGTTTGAAAAAATACTTTGGATTAAAAAAAAATAATTGAGATAATGCATTAATCTATGTTTATATTAATTTTCAGCGTTCAAGCTTATGTAGTTGTTGAGATATATGGAAAATAAAGCAAAAATGCAAAAATTAATAATCCCTGACTGAAACGAAAATTCTAAATTCTAAACGAGTATTAAAGTTTTGTAGGCCTATAACTATTTATATAAGGATTCTGAAGTTGTATTTTGTATATTCTCTGAACCTTTAGGTTCTGTGAATCCAGCGGATCAAATATTAGGCGTACTCACACGCAGACACAATAAATAATGTTCTTCTCCGAATTCTGAGTAAGTCCACGTGTTAGAAAAATTATGCTGCGAATGCGAATGAAGTTGGTGTTTTTTTTACTTTAATAGCGATAGTATGTTTAGTTGAAGAATAAGAATCAAACTAAAAACCCATAAATCCAAATTATTGAAAATTGTAACATATGTTGGTATGTATGTCAAGATAGGACAGTATGGAGGTCAGTCCTCTTTTCCTACCCGGAATATAAAAACAGTATGATGGTTCTGTATGTATGTTTGGATATTAAGTAGGTACATATCAAACTATTAAGTCTTCTTACATATTGTGTATAAGCGACTGCCATACAAATTGTATGAAGCAATGTCGTCACTCAATTCAATTTATATAAAAATTGTTAGAGAAAAATTGAGATTTGCTAATACAATATTAATATTTTTAATAGAAAATTAAATTATCTAGTTGGGGTGTTTCGGCTTTTTTCGAAATTTTTAAAAAATTTGGAAATAGAGGCAGTTAAACTCATAAATTTATCATAATTTTTTTTTAATAAAAAATGTTTGAGAAACCCTGGAACTTTTTTGAAAAAACAAATTTGAGATTTCGTATTTGTCTATGTTTATACCAATTTTCAGCGTTCTAGCTTTTATGGTTTCTGAGATATATGGAAAAATTAACCAAAATTTCAAAAGTTGATAACCCCTGACTGAAACAAAAATTCACAATTCTGAGTATAAAAGTTTTGTAAGCCTATAACTTTTTATATATTCTGAAATTTTGGGCTCTGTTAATTGAGCGGATCAAAAGTTATAAGGGGGGGACAGACAGACACACACACACAGACACACACACATACACAGACACACACACACACACAAAACTCACATAAAATGTTCTACTCCGAATTCTGAGTAAATCCATGTACGGGAACATATATGCTGGGAGGCCTCTAGTTGGTGTTATTAGCATGCAAAAAGTCCACTACACCATACAAAATTTTCCTTCGTACACGCATCTTGGCTTAATAATGTCGATTCATTAAGAGAATTGAATTCTCATGAACGAATCAACAGTTGGACTATAATTATTTTGTTTTAGTGTATTGTATAATGGGTTACTTTCGTGAAATATTGATTTCTTCAATGAATGTTGGTATCTACCTACTTCGCAATAATACTTCATAATTTAATAAAAGAAAAATAAGATACAAAAAACATGGAGAATTCATCTATGTATTTTTGCTATGGCCGTATGTCGTTTTTATTTCTTTTACTTTTGACTAATCTCCTCGCATCAGTATGAACATAGAGAATGGAGTTTCCATTTTAATCCTTTTCATGCTACTTTGTGTGGGTTCCTGACGACTTTTTACATCGAGCTTTGATCTCCTGGTGGTCTTCTATCTTCTATCTGAGTAATTAGCTTCAACGAAACATATGTGGGTCTTGAATCATTACTGTATTTTTTTCATTATTTTATAATATTACATAAAATATATTCCTAATTCAGATTATACTAAATTTCTTAGAACTTCATTATTTGCAGCCGAGTGAAGATTTATGAGAAAAAAAATCAAGTGGATAGAATAATTCATTAAATTACACCTTGATGATTTTATCTAAAATATTATATCTTGATGGTGTAAGGAAATCTCTCTATTCATATTGTCTGATTATTTCTTTATATTGCCTGATTATTGATGGTTATATCTTCTTCTTCTTCTGGTGCCATGTCAGGTTACCCCAACGTCGGCTATCACAGCTCGAAGAGTTGCTCCACTGTCCCAAAATCGGTCCATTCGCGGATGTTCCTCAACCACGACATTTGTTCATCTACGGTCTATCCCTTTTCTTCCATCAATCTTGCCTTTGAGTATCAACTTACTGTAGTAGTACACCATATGTAGGTACCTCGGTATTTGTATTACATACATAGGTACATTCCTCAAATAAGATCATTTTTGTTGCTTTATATAGTATATTTAATAATCGACAAATTTATTATTCTGTAGAATTCCATTATAAATGATGCCTATAATTAAAGGTATACCACTTTTTGATTCTATATGAATCAAAAAGTGGTACAAACATGTAGAATCAAAAAGTGGTTTACTTTTAATTATAGACATCATTTACTATATTTAAATTTAAATATTTTCTAGATATGTTTCTATTGGATTTTTAAAAGTTATTAGTTAGTAATAAAATACAAAATATAGAAATATTCTATATTTTGTATTATACGATATAGAATTGAACTATGTATATCGTGAATTATATAGGCTGTTTGATGTTATAATAACTTGATAATGTAAATTATAGTGAAATGGTTAACAGGTAGGGAGGTGTGTATCTATAAGAGATATTCCATATTTTGTATTATACATTATAGAATCTAACTTCAGAGTGTATTATAAAGGACTTTTGATATTATAACAACTTGATAATGTAGCTTATAGTGAAATGGTTAAGAGGTAGGGAGGTGTGTATCTATAAGAGATATTCCATATTTTGTATTTTACGATAGAGAATCTAACTTCAGAGTGTATTATAAAGGCCGTTTGATGTTGTAACAACTTGATAATGTAGCTTATAGTGAAATGGTTAAGACGTAAGGAGGTGTGTATCTATAAGAGATATTCTATATTTTGTATTATACGATATAAAATCTAACTATAGCGTGTATTATGAAGACCGTTTGATGTTATAACAACTTGATATTGTAGCTTATAGTGAAATGGTCTATATTTTGTATTATACGATATAAAATCTAACTATAGCGTGTATTATGAAGACCGTTTGATTTTATAACAACTTGATAATGTAGCTTATAGTGAAATGGTTAAGATGAAAGGAGGTGTGTATCTATAAGAGATATTCTATATTTTGTATTATACGATATAAAATCTAACTATAGCGTGTATTATGAAGGCCGTTTGATGTTGTAACAACTTGATAATGTAGCTTATAGTGAAATTGTTTAGAGGTAGGTAGGTGTGTATCCATAAGAAATAGCCGGTCCATAAAAGCTTATCGGTGTATTTTATTAATTTGGCGTAATTTAAAGTTTCAATTGTCAAGTGTAGCTTCACACAATGCCCCACCCCAAGGAGATATTTCCAAAAGATAAACAAAGGGGGGGTGTATCCTATTCTTGTCCTCTATTATCTTTCGCCCGGCGAGGGAGTGGACTGGATACTCTGGGGAGGGGTGGACAATTGTATTGGGTGGAGGTGGTGGTGGTTTGACTAAGAATTTGGTATATCATTGTACAGATACGGTGGTGGCCAGGAACTGCGTTTATTATATTACCAACCTACCTACGGCCATAATGGACTGATATTCAACACGATTTGACTCGTTCATGTTTTTATAATGGACTATTTCACGAATGACATCATGCACATCGCAACTGTAAATCGTCAAACATATGTTGTAAAATTATTAAAAAAAAATTAATTAAAAAAACTTCCGATATTACTTTAGCATGATTAAAAGAAAATTGACGATTTACTATAGCATTTTACGAACACCAAAAAATCTGTCATTTGACCACATACCATAAATATGACATATGCGCAAATTTGAACGTCCAACTACCTGCCAATTTTTCACACCTCCTTTCATTAAATTCTCCGTCCATAAACATAATAATTTAAAAATTCATTTTCATCAATGATATAAATTTAAAAAGTTTAAAAATTTATTTCTATTAATGATATTAATTTGTATCGATTAAAAAACGATCGATTGTTTATAAATAATACATTTTTTTCGCTTTGGCACAAATCATCCTCATTATAGGGTGAGTTGCCTAAAATAGAATAGAATAGAATATGCCCGATAACCGATTAGCTGACTGATCCGGATAAAGTTATCATAAAATAACTTGAACCAGTCACGTGGGTGCGCAGATCGCATATTTGTGTAGTTTTGTTTGGTTAACGGCGGCAGTGTATGTAAATAATCGTCCAAATACTTCCGACCCGAAATCGGCCGATAGATCGGATGCAGTGGATGCGTACCGATTAAATCATGGTATTGTAATATCGTGCCTAGAAATTAATTTGTCCTCGATTTCTTTAAGGATTGTCGGCTTTTGTGGGTCAGTTGGTTACATACATGACGTGTAACTGACATTATTAATGACGAAGGTATCACATAATAATGCATACATATATTAAATATCTTCCCAATAGTAGAAACAATATTTTATACAAACAAATTGATAATAATTTCTTTTAGTTTCAGTGCCAGCAACCCGACGTCAATTATACAAAAATACATATATGACAATCCAATTTTTCGTTCCCCATCTCACTAGGAAAACCTGTTCTGAGACTTATCACTTACAATATGCCTGTTTAAATATATCCAGTGGTAGCCAAAATAATTATGGTCTTGAAAATTATTTAATAAAAAATACATAACTATAACAAGAAAAAAAATATCAAAACAAAGTTTATATAAATAAAAAAAAACACTAATACAACAAAAAAAACATAACTTATGTTATGAATTTTCTTTCGAACATAATTTTTTTAACATAACATTTCTATGACAACGTAGTTTACATAGAAGAACACCAATATTTACAATTTTATCGTTCTCATAGCCATATTCCTTGTTAAGAGTTCATAGACAATTTTAAAAACATATTTTCATAGGGGAGTAGGAAGGTAGGACCTACTGAATAAAATCAAGATCATAATAAATACATGGCCAGGCTAACATTTTAATATTGGCTGCATCCCCATTACCTTGATTGTATGTATGTATGTGTTTTGTATCCCCTACGAATCTATTGCGGCAGCATCTAGTGATGTGATGACATAATGTTTAGCAAGGGCACTTAGTAGTAGGGGTGTGAAATGCGCCCCGCCTCTCTAGGGTGTTGTGAATCAAATAAAATCATCCCGAGGGACCAACCACCGCCGTCCGGGAGATGTCACTCGTGTAATCGGAATATTTTAAACTTGTTGATAAATCTTTGACGTTCTATTATTTTATCTTATACCAATTAATGTACATTATGAAATAATTTATTTTTATTCGCTCTACTACCATTACATATTTGTGTAATTTTCGCTAATTTTAAAAATGTTTTTACTTAAAAAAAAATATTTATTCTATCATCACATTGGCACATGTTTATACTTTAATACGTAAGAAGGTACAACAGTTCTGTTGAAAACTCTTTTTGAAAATGCTCTATGAATCTTTATAATTATTGATTTTTAGCTGATTCTTTTTTTTTCATCATTGATTTTCTCAATGTGGAAAAACCATAATAAAAGATCTGTATCATTTTGATATTACTTATGAAATATATAGTAGGTATGTAGGTACTATGAGCTGATTTCCTAAACATCGACATTTGAGCTGATTCCCTAAACATCAACATTTGAGCTGATTCCCTAAACATCAACATTTGAGCTGATTCCCTAAACATCAACATTTGAGCTAATTCCCTAAACATCAACATTTGAGCTGATTCCCTAAACATTGACATTTGAGCTGATTCCGTAAACATCCACATTTGAGCTGATTCCCTAAACATCCACATTTTAGTTGATTCCCTAAACATCCAAATTTGAGCTGATTCCCTAAACATCGACATTTGAGATGATTTCCTAAACATCGACATTTGAGCTGATTCCCTAAACATCGAAATTTGAGCTGATTTCCCAAATATCGACTCTCTTAGATTTTGTATATCAAAATATCATTACGTTCATTAAAATCAAACAATGGAAAATTAAAAATGAAATATTATAATTATGTCTACTGAACATCAACTCCATAAAACTCCATATTACGTATTTAATGTAGTACCTATATAGCAAAAAATATGACGGGTACAAAAGCAACTGACGTTAAATAATTTTATAATTGAGTATGTCTAATACTTATACATACAATGATGTGTATCGTAATTTCAATATAAAGAATTTTAGTTGTGGGTTTAAGCCACCCGCTCCCTCGCTATATAGAAATTATTTAAGGTTTACTGTCTTTGAATAGAGACTTTTGTATACCCGATACAATGGTTGACTGTCATAAAAGACACGGGTTTTATAAAAGAGCGAATATCTTAATGAAGGGTTGATTGTTGAAATTTATTACCCACGACTTTCTAAATATTCCTATTACATAACGACTTTATTGACATTTAATGATTTCACATACGTACATCTATGAAAAGAAATGTTTCAATTAATTGTATTTCAGGTTAAAGTCCGGCAACTCTTTTTTAAACTCTTTTGCCATATGGTATCCTAAAGGAGGACGTGTCTTTCTTTTATATAAATTGTTCTCCTGTCCTCCCTTACTTACTATATATACTCCTTTTGGCCAATTCGGTGAAATCACTGAATCTTATCAAATATAATTTTAAAATATTTTTTTTGTTAAAAATCAAGAATAAATATATAAATAAATAAATAAGTAATAATTCACTTTTCCTTTCGATATTTCGGTCTAATTTATTTATTTATTTTTTGGTGGTGGTGGTTATTTTTTTTAACATTTTTCTCCTTTTTGAAGGAAAATCCTTCTTTTTATGGTTATTTTTTTTCAAAGAATGAATGTGTCCTTGTAACAAGTACACATAATTACATTCTCATACATTCCTCAAACTAAGCATATATGCTTGTACTATAGATGAACGAAATCGGTCGTGACAGGATTCGAACTCGCGACCACTGGATTACTAACCCAGCGCGCTAATCTCTTTTTTCAAATTTCGATCTGGCAACTCTACATATTATGATGAATCAACGAATCCAAATATGATGAATATCGCTCAATGTTCGGGTATTTAAAATCTAATTATTTTTATTTCTATTCACAATTAAAAACTATGTATATTTGACGCTCGTTTTTATCTTATGGGTTCAATATTTTTTTTAAATACAATGCTATGTAAGTTTAAGTTAAAATAATACCAAAGAAAACAACAAAAAGAGCCCAATAAGTGGGTTTTTAAAATTTGTTTGATTCGGTATAATAATCTCGCCAGCAGGGCTACTCATGAAGTTGATTACCTACAGTAAAATTAAGATCAGCTTCAGGTTTTAGCAATCTTTCAGGTTAAATTAATTAAATAATACTTCTAATTTACACAACAATTCATGACAATTTCATACTAAACGTAGATATCAACAATTTTTCATGATTAAATGTAGAGAAAGATTAATATTGGATTATGATCGATTACTGCTTATACATTTTTAAGATTAAGGCAAGCTAAGACCGTATTAAAAACGCGTCATGAGTAGTCCCCCAGGGCTAGTCCAAACATGCGATTGTAAAGTATATTTTTTTTAGTTTCTGTATATCGGGAACGCCAAAGGGTAGCAAAATATTCAATGAGGAAAAAAGTAAAAAAACCTATTACAATTATATTTTGCAATATTTTTTTTCAAATTTGGAACTTTCATGGACGTTTATATATTAAAAATTATTTGCATTTTTATGTCACATATTTTTTATGAGTTTAAAACAAAGGATTTAAGAATTCAAATATTATCTTTTATATTTCGTGTGAGATTATTGAATAATAATAATAATAATAGTTATAGAATTAAGGTATTTTTAATAATGTTTAGATTAATATAAATGAGTAAATGTATGCGATTCTAGTTGAAGAAGTTTGAGATGTATTGCATTGTGTAAAGATTATTTCATCACGTGCATAAGCATTCACAATAGCTTGCATCGAAATTTTAACGTGTTTTAACATATCTAATTAAATGAAGGTTAATTTAAAAATATTTAGTTAATTAATTTAAGAACTTGCTTATTGATTACCATATATATATGTTAAATCTAAGGTTTTCGCGAGTACAAAATATGTTATTATTAAGTATTTTGGGGATAACCCGCGTCAAATTATGATTCCCGAGAGAATCAGTCGTCTGCCGACGTTTCGTCTGAATCACATCAGACATTTTCTAAAGGCGCCTTGTTAATAAATTTTCGTCTCGAGGGATAGTGCACGCACGTCCGTTCGAGTCGAAAGCTTACTACCAAGTGAAAGTTTGAAAGGAAGCCGCGTCAAGTGTTAGTGGAGGGGTGGGTTTCCCCAATGACGTCATTATTGCGTTTTGTTTGGCTTCTAGTGACTCTAGTACTTAACGGTATATTGTTTACAGGTGGATTATCAGTTTTCGGCTTACTAAGAATTTTACTAATGTTTTTAATGTGACTATTGTTTGAAATATCGGTAGTTTGATTACTATGGTTTTTAAAAATGTTGTTTTCAAGTACACTTGTCCATGCGGTCGGGATTCGAATGCTATCGTCCCTGTTATTCATTATACTGTTGCTTCTTTTATATATTTCGATTGCTTCCCTGTAAATTCTAAATGTTTCATTGTTAATATTCGCGACTACTTTTGAATTTTCAAAGTCTATGGAGTGATTTTCGGTCAATGAGTGATTTACAAGAGATGAAGTTAGTTTCCGGTTTTTAACATCTACGCGATGTTCAGAGACGCGCGCCGAGATTCTGCGATTTGTCCTGCCTATGTAAGTTTTTGAGCAATCACCGCATGGGATTTCGTAAATACCTATACTAAACTATACGACAAGAAACTTGCCATATACTTAGAAAATCGCTTCCGCCGAAAAGAAATATATCTCTCGATGAAATACGAGCTCTTAAAGAATTACGCGCAAATAAAGATATAATTATTCTTCCGGCAGATAAGGGAAACGCAACAGTAATCATGAAAAGCGAAGATTATCACATTAAAATAACTAATTTGCTTAACGATCCGGCTTATAAACTGCATCCTAATAATCCTATAACATACTTAGAAAAAACGACTAAAACTAAAATTATGTCATCCAAATTAAGTCCCGAATTAAAAAAGTCGTTAATACCTAGAGAAAAATCGTCACGTTTTCCGAAATTATACGGTTTGCCAAAAATTCATAAGACGGATGTTCCTCTTAGACCCATAGTCAGTTCTGTCGGTTCTCCACTTCAAATGTTATCAAAGTATCTTGCCAACTACTTACAACCAGATGTAGAATCAGCGGAATCTTTTGTCAAAAATTCGGAACATTTTATACAAATCATTAAAAATCAAATATTAAACAAGGGCGACATCCTTGTCAGTTTTGACGTCGTATCCTTGTTTACCAATATACCCACAGACGAAGCTCTTCAAGCAATAAAAGAAATGAGTGACCCACCGAATGACATAATAACATTAATAGAACATTGCCTCAATAACACATTTTTCACTTATAATAACGACATGTACAAACAAGTAAAAGGAGCACCAATGGGTCTATCTCTTTCACCGCCAGTCGCTAACATATTCATGACCAAGTTAGAAAAGGAAGCTATAGATAGAGCGCGCTTAAAACCAAAGCTATGGATTAGATATGTGGACGATACCTTCGTTATATGGCCTCACGGTTTGGAGGAACTTAACAAATTTCTTGATTTTCTGAACGATCTCCACAATAACATCAAATTCACAATGGAGATAGAAAACAACGGTGAAATACCTTTTCTTGATGTTCTCGTAATCAAAAAAGACGATGGCACTCTCGGCCACACTGTGTACAGAAAATCAACACATACCAACAGATATCTCCACGCATCGTCGAACCATCATCCAGCACAAATCGCCTCTGTAGCAAACACCTTGGTAACACGATCATTAAGGATAGCCGACTCCGAAAACATTCAAAACGAATTAGAGTATCTTAAAAACGCGCTACGAAATAACGGTTTTTCTAATTTTACGATAAATAATGCAGTAAAAAATCAAACTAATAAAAATTTTAATAAAAAAGATACGTCAACTAAAGTAAAGCCACTCTCCATTGCATTTATGCCTTACATAAAAGGCACTACAGACAAAATCAGTCACCTACTTTATAAACATAATATTCGCACCATTTTTAGAACAGACAACAAAATTTCATCCTTTTTAAAAAGTCCGAAAGATAAAATACCATTAGAGTCACACGGTATTTACGAAATCCCATGCGGTGATTGCTCAAAAACTTACATAGGCAGGACAAATCGCAGAATCTCGGCGCGCGTCTCTGAACATCGCGTAGATGTTAAAAACCGGAAACTAACTTCATCTCTTGTAAATCACTCATTGACCGAAAATCACTCCATAGACTTTGAAAATTCAAAAGTAGTCGCGAATATTAACAATGAAACATTTAGAATTTACAGGGAAGCAATCGAAATATATAAAAGAAGCAACAGTATAATGAATAACAGGGACGATAGCATTCGAATCCCGACCGCATGGACAAGTGTACTTGAAAACAACATTTTTAAAAACCATAGTAATCAAACTACCGATATTTCAAACAATAGTCACATTAAAAACATTAGTAAAATTCTTAGTAAGCCGAAAACTGATAATCCACCTGTAAACAATATACCGTTAAGTACTAGAGTCACTAGAAGCCAAACAAAACGCAATAATGACGTCATTGGGGAAACCCACCCCTCCACTAACACTTGACGCGGCTTCCTTTCAAACTTTCACTTGGTAGTAAGCTTTCGACTCGAACGGACGTGCGTGCACTATCCCTCGAGACGAAAATTTATTAACAAGGCGCCTTTAGAAAATGTCTGATGTGATTCAGACGAAACGTCGGCAGACGACTGATTCTCTCGGGAATCATAATTTGACGCGGGTTATCCCCAAAATACTTAATAATAACATATTTTGTACTCGCGAAAACCTTAGATTTAACATATATATATATATATATATATATATATATATATATATATATATATATATATATATATATATATATATATATATATATATATATATATATATATATATATATATATATATATATATATATATATATATATATATATATATATATATATATATATATATATATATATATATATATATATATATATATATATATATATATATATATATATATATATATATATATATATATATATATATATATATATACAGTGGCGTGCGAGCCATACATGCCTGTATGCCTGGCAGGACTACGCAAATAATAAAAAAATAATAAAAAAAGAAAAAAAAAAAGAAAAAAAAAAAAAGAAAAAAAAAATTATATATATATTTGTAAAACGTATATTTCTTATTATGAAATAGTTTTTATTTTTTCTCTAACATAAATATTAACGGAGATATGAATTTCTTAAAATTTCGCTAATTGACCATTTTCAAATCACGGAATGTGTAGTTAAAATTTGTCCACAATTAATTTCGTATCCTTGTAACATTGATGCTAAAAATATTCGAAGTAAGAAACATTGGTAGCTTTTAAAACAGTAGCAAAAAAATAAATATAGGTCAATCACTAACGTTTCCTTTCCCTAGAAATTGGGTACTCCTTTTTACTTTTGTTGTCTTTATTCACAGCAATATGCCTGACATTCTTGAGCATACGATATCTATGAGTGTTATACCAATGCTTGTTTGAATGTGTTGGAGTATCTGTGTATTTTTTTAAGCAAAGAATATGCTAGGCATCTATGATATTTTTTTTCACTTTGTAAGTATGAGTGCGGGTAATACGCGCGGGAATAAAACAAAACATTACATTAGAAGTGAAAAGTTAGTACCGTTTTGATACAAAATGGTTTTATACTTTTTTAATACGAATCTTACTGACAATAAAGACCGTGATATCAGTGTATTTATATCAATTTTATAAATCGTGTAAAGTACTTTTAGTATTATTAAAGATTATTATTAGGTTTGAAGTTTTATGCAAACATTGAGGTTATATAAATTGTTCCGCGTAAACCAAAACAATTTAGCTATTCGTATAGTTTTAATGTTGAAATTATCAGTGTTTATGTGAGTGTACTCATGTCAGTTTACAGGAATTACATTTTATTTTAAAGTGATAAATGTGCTTCAAAAAGAAAGGTAAGCTTTTAAATAAATTTTGAAAATATAAAATTTGTTTGAATTAACTCGGAAATAATTCAATAGAGTTCATTGTTTTAAAAATTCATAGAGGTAAAACTGTTGCATCATATAAGACGATTTTTTATTGTAACTGTATCGAAATATAAATTTAACGTTTAAATAATCTTTACAATGTCGGGAAATAAAAATATTGATACAGCATGTAGTGATTGTGTCGGATTTAATTGTGTAAAATATTTGAAAGAAAATAGTTTCTCTAGATTGTCTTTTACGGAAAAAATTGAGGTTATAAAAATAGGGCCGCGTACACCTAAATTAGATATAATTCAAAAATTAAGTAATAAAACGAGAACCTTTCAGTTCTCAATGTATAAATATAAGTGGTTATGTGGGTGCAGTCATCTGAATAGTTTTTTTTGTTGGCATTGTGTTTTATTTTCTAAAGAAAATAGTATTTGGAATTCATCGGGGTATAAAGATTTAAATAATTTTTGGAACTCAACAGCAAAGCATGAAAAGTCTCGTTCACACTTGCAAGCAACTATTTCATTACACAGTTTTGGTTCTGATCGTATAGAAGTTAGCATTACAAAGCAGACAAATGAATGTATTTCAAGACATAACGCAAAAGTTGATCGAAATCGAAGTATTTTTCAACGTATTATCGATACAACGTGTTTTTTGGGGCGTCAAGAATTATCTTTCCGTGGACACGACGAATCGGAAACTTCTCATAATCGTGGCAATTTTATCGAGTTTATAAATATGTTAGCAAAATATGATGGTTTATTAGAAGATCATTTAT